>CM055117.1:303649528-304274528 GCA_029206835.1 Rana muscosa | reverse complement strand
ACAACACAGGGCAACCTGCCATCAAGCGTGCTGGGACATGTAGTGCCACAGCTGATCCTCACTCACACTTTATTACCTGCTGCTGAGACATGTAGTGCCACATCTGATCTTCAATCATATTAATTTTCTTAGTTTTTGGACCATGTGCCACCCCAGCCTGCCCTGTGCCACCCCAGCCTGCCCTGTACCACCACAGCCTGCCCTGTATTACCCCAACCTGCCCTATACCACCCCAGCCTGCCCTATACCACCGCCTGCCTGCCCTGTATTACCCCAGCCTGCTCTGTGCCACCCAAGCCTGCCCTATACCACCCCATCCTGCCCTGTACCACTCCAAACTGCCCTATACCAACCCAGCCTGCCCTGTGCCACCCCAACCTGCCCTGTGCCAACCTAACCTGCCCTATACCACCCCAACCTGCCCTATGCCACCCTAACTTGCCCTATACTACCCAACCTGCTCTGTGCCACCCTAACTTGCCCTGTACCACCCCAGCCTGCCCTATACCACCACAGCCTGCACTTTGCCATCCAAGCCTTCCCTGTGCCACTTCAATCTGCCCTGTGCCACTTCAACCTGCCCTGTGCCACCCTAACTTGCCCTATACCACCCCAATACCGCCCTAACCTGCCCTGTACCACCCTAACCTGTCATATACCACCTCAACCTGACACTATACCACCCTATTTTACCCTAATCTGCCACTATACCACCCTATACTATCATTTACAGGGGCTGGTTTGGGGTGCACCCTGTGACCGTGCGCTACCTGAATGGAGCTGGGTAGCCTAGACGGGGGGGGGGGGGGGGTGACACCATGTTTTGTGACACCAACCCTAGTGACGCCACTGCCGTACACAAGAGAGTGGAGAGTTTGTAAGGACTGACTCTGCTGGGGGCACCTGATGTAAGGACTGACTCTGCTGGGGGCACCTGATGTAAGGACTGACTCTGCTGGGGGCACCTGATGTAAGGATGGACTCTGCTGGGGGCACCTGATGTAAGGACAGACTCTGCTGGGGGCATTTGATGGCATCTGGTGGCAGGCGAAGTGGCAGGTGACACGCTTAGGGGTCCCACTGATAAAGCATTATGGTGAGTTGAATGATTTAATTTTATATTACAATGTAATAATAGAAATAATGCGCTTCAATCACCCTGACACCATAACAAACATGGTGTCGGGATGATTGAAGCGCCAACAGGTGTTTTGGAGTATCCTTATCTGCCAATTTTGTTACACATTTCTATTGTGGTGTAGGATCTGGCTTCTTTCTTTCTCTCTCTTTCTCTCACCTCGGACTGTAGCCACACCCCTTTGAACCACGCCCATTTAAGCCACACCCACTATCGGGCGTAAACCACGCCCATTTTTCGACGCGTCGCGCGAAGCGCGCCACATTTTTCATTTCAGCATGACACGCCTACAAACGAATGCCCCGCCCCCTAATTATAACAAGGCTCCGCCGCAATACAAAAAAAGTGTCCCAGATGTTTTTTTTGCAATGTTGGCAACTATGCATAATCAAGGCAGGGATGAGAGACAAGGGGGAACAGGTGGCCAGATGGAGGGAGCAGTAGCAAGGGGAAGCTGGAATCAGGGGACAAGATTTAGGGACTGGGTACATGGTACAAGAAAACAGAGTCCAGGACAGAGCAGGAAGCGGATCAGGAACAGATTCAGGCAACGGATCAGGTCAGGCAGGGACAAGGCTTGCAGAGAGGATACTGAAGCCCTGAACCTTAGTGAAGGGCGGGCTTATATACTCCCAGCAGCTCACACCAGGTGCAGCTTGATTCATGAAAAGTCCTTCTACTGGGAGACACCCGCTGGTGGCCACCAGAATTACACCCTTTGGTGCTGAAAGCAACAGTGCCACCAGCAGGTGACCCAAGCCATAACATGGATCATGACAGCTACAGACAATATCATCTTTTGACCGCATAATACCACAATCTATTCATCTGTTGTATCCTGTCATCTGCTGTAACCTGATGTTCGGAAAAAAAAAACACCTCTGTGAATGGAAATGGTATTGGTGAGTTCAAGCTATCTGATGAGGATTGTCCTCCGTGATTATATCTTATACAGGCCAGGCATAGAGGTCTCACAATGGATAATCGCTTCACAACAACCAGAGTCAGAATAGTCAAAAGATGTATAGAATTCCTACAGCCTGCTGTGTATATGTGTGTGCCTGATCTGCAAAAAAGCTCATTGCCATCCGCCATCTTGTGAAAGCACATGGTTGCACAAGCTTACTGCACCTCATGTGAATGTTAAAAACTGTTTCTCTACATTGAACTGTGTTACCCCACCTGTCTAAGCTGCTGTTCGTCTTCTTAAAGAGACAGTACCATTTTTTGAAAAACGTGAAAAATGTCTAGACAAGACTCTGAGCACCTTTTTGTGGCTTAACCAACGCAGATTCATCATGCCTCTGAACCCGTAGATGTATAGGGAGCAGATTCTGCAGATATTGCCGAACAGAGTGTACAATGAAACTCAGAAACTCAGAGAAAACTATGGAACTACTAGAGATGAGTTCTCCAGCAATCTGTCAGACTTATGGGACAGAACTTTACACTGCATGTCAGTTTTGTCACACTTTAATGATCAACCAGCTGAACTAAGACTCTTTATAGATAGCTTATCTGCCGCGTATGAACGCTCCCAGCGGCTGTTTGCAAAATACACAGCTTTCTTGCAGGACTCTAATATAGAGGACTCTTTAGCAGAACTGACCAGGGCTGATAAATTAAACCAACAAAGGGATCTCTTAGTGCAAAATGCTCAGTATAAGGCAGAACTCTGCTTTGCCCAACTGCAGGAGACCAGATCTCACAGATCCACATCAACCAAGCACACTGCACGTTCTTCTAGATCATCTCGCTCCAGTTCAACATTAAGCGATAAGATAATAGAGGCCCGCGCTGATGCGGAATCAAAAAGAGTGCAAACCTCCTTCATAAGAAAGGAAGCAGAAATAGAAACACAAAAGGCAAAGATGCAAGCAGAGATGGAAGCTGACCAAGCAGAAATAAAAACACAAAAGGCAAAGATGCAAGCAGAAATAGAAACACAAAAGGCAAGGATGCAAGCAGGGATGAAAGCTCAACAAGCAGATCTGAGTGACCTTCTCATGGAGCTGGAGTTGGCAAAGACAGACCCACGTCTACCTGGACTAAGCTTCCTGGACACTGCTCATGGTGTCAATCCAGTGGTGTCTAAACTGCCATACGGCCTGCAAGAGAAATGGGCACAACAGGGCTCAAGGTACAAAAGAGACTATAACGTATCTTTTCCTCC
The DNA here is from genome assembly GCA_029206835.1 of Rana muscosa. NCBI lineage: Eukaryota > Metazoa > Chordata > Amphibia > Anura > Ranidae > Rana > Rana muscosa. The sequence goes on along the minus strand of CM055117.1, from coordinate 304,271,217 downwards.
ATTCGCATATTTTTGCAGGTTCATCAGCAATCAAGCCTGGGCGAGAAACGATCCCAGCTTCAGCTTCAGTGAACCCAACTTGCCTGTTTCATCATCATCATCATCATCTTCATCAAGGTATGATAACACAGCAGCTAAACGTAAAGACTTTAATAGAGCAATATCTGTTAAAAGGACAGACATCACACCACCCGTATCCTCTCCTGCTCACCAGAGCGATTCGGGTGACAGAGATAAAGACCCTAATTGTCAGTGCCCTATTCACAAGCAGCCTCACTCCCTAAAGAAATGTCGTGGGCTTAGGGCAAAGATGTAACAAGAGCGCAGGGAGATTTTTCGGAAGCTTGGAATATGCTACAGGTGCTGTGCTTGTTATGGACATTTTGCTAAAGACTGTAAAGTTGTCATCAAGTGCACAGAATGCAGTTTCAACAGACATGTTACAGCTATGCATCCGGGCCCTCCCTCGGACAATTCACAGCAGCCTCCTACCTCCAGCCCTGTCTCAAATCATGGCGGGGAGCAACAAGGTCATGCTCCAGCCACAGCTAATGTTTCCTCTTGATGCACAGAAATCTGTGAAGAAGGCTTAGATCACAAATGCTGTGCTAAGATATGCCTAGTCAAGATATATCCAAAGGGCCAACCTGAGGAAGCTATTAGGATGTATGCCATAATAGATGAACAGAGAAACAGATCCCTGGTTAAGCCTAAATTCTTTGAGATCTTTGGTATAGAGGGACATGCATCAACGTATATTCTCAGAACCTGTTCTGGTCATGAAGAGACCTTCGGCAGAAGGGCCGATGGGTTCATGGTCTCTCATATCAATAAGGGAGAGGGCATACCCCTACCAACATTAGTTTAGTGTGACCAGATACTAGGGATGAGCTCGGTGTTCGAGCCGAACACACGTTCGACTCGAACATCGGCTGTCCGATCGTTCGACGAAGATCGAACGTTATGGGCCGTTCGCGCCAAATTCGAGTGACGCGAACGGCCCACAATACACTGCGCCATCGCAGTGCAATCCCGGCGCTGTGATTGGCCAAGCTTGCACTGTGACCCCGCATGCTTGGCCAATCACAGCGCCGGCAGCGAGGAGAGCCATAATTGGCCACAGGCAGGATGCCTGTGGCCAATCATAGCTCAGGGGGGTTAAGTACACGCCCCACACTATAAAAGGCCGCCAGCGCGGCGGCCTATTTTTTTCTCAGGCATCTGCAGGAGTTAGTGGGTGTTGTGTGCCTCCAGCACAGTATACACCTGGATCTACACTTTATTGCTGTTCTCTTAGCTAGATAGGCAGGCAGGGAAAGAGATACATAGGCAGGGACAGTGTGTTCTATGTTCTATTGTTTTCTCAGGCATCTGCAGAAGTTAGTGGGTGTTGTGTGCCCCCAGCACAGTATACACCTGTATATATCCGTCATTGCTGTTCTCTAAGCTAGATAGGCAGGCAGGGAAAGAGATACATAGGCATGGACAGTGTGTTCTATGTTCTATTCTTTTCTCAGGCATCTGCAGGAGTTAGTGGGTGTTGTGTGCCCCCAGCACAATATACACCTGTATATATCCGTCATTGCTGTTCTCTAATACAGGCATCTGCAGGAGTTAGTGGCACAGTGTACACCTGTATATACCCATCATTACTGTTCTCTAAAACAGGCATCTGCAGGAGTTAGTGGCACATTGTACACCTGTATATACCCGTCATTACTGTTCTCTAATACAGGCATCTGCAGGAGTTAGTGGCACAGTGTACACCTGTATATACCCGTCATTACTGTTCTCTAATACAGGCATCTGCAGGAGTTAGTGGCACAGTGTACATCTGTATATATCCATCATTACTGTTCTCTAATACAGGCATCTGCAGGAGTTAGTGGGTGTTGTGTGCCTCCAGCACAACATACACTACCCAATTGCTGGTTTTCCCATCTCCCTGCAGGCCATTCTATGTCTGGAAGGCCAACAAAGAGAGGCAGACAGTCACGAGCCAATAAAAGAGGGCAAGCAGGCTCTGTGTCTGGGGGCAACAGTGCTGGTCGTGGACGCGGTGCATTGTCATCAGCACGTGGCCATGGGACACGGTTGTCCTTATTTTCGGCAGCTGGACGTGTTGAGCCGCATCATGCCGAAGACTTGGTAGAGTGGATGACCAAGCCCTCCTCATCCTCCTCATCCTCTTTCACCCAGGCTCAGGGTACTGGCAAAGCAGCTGCCAAAGCGTCCTCTTCCCTCGTATCAATGTCATCATCAGTCACTCCTTCCCTAGACCCACCATGTCCTCCTGAGGCGTCCCCCGAACTGTTTGAGCACAGTGTTGGGTACATGCTCCAGGAGAATGCCCAGCGTTTCGAAGGGTCTGATGATGATACCCAGCTAGAGGAAGGCAGTAGCGTGAGCGCAGAGAGAGGGGATGCTCAAGAAGGACACCAATCTGGCAGTCATGTTCCAGCAGCTGCAGCATACTGCCAGATTGGCTCCAGCGATGAGAAGGGAGGGGATGATGAGGTCACTGACTCCACGTGGGTGCCTAATAGGAGAGAGGAGGAGGAGGAGGATGAGGAGGAGGCACATCTCCAACGAGGCAGGATTCCCTCGGGGGGCCAGCGTAAGGGCAGCACACCGACTGAATCACACCGCAGAGCTCCGCCTGTGCAGGGCACTGCCTCTGCCTGTTATTCAAAAAGTTCTTTGGTGTGGGCCTTTTTTGAGTCGAGTGCATCAGATCGCACAGCTGCTGTTTGCAACATATGTCTCAAGCGTATATCGTGTGGCCAAAACATCACCGGCTTGGGCACCACATGCTTGACCAGACATATGTTGACCTGCCATGCAGCTCGTTGGCAAGCCTACCTTAAAGACCCACACCAAAGAACAAAGCGGACCTCTCCTTGCACCTCATCAGCTGGGATCTCCAACCCCACTATACCTTCAGTCCTCTCTGAAACCTGCACTGAGAGGAATGAAGGTGTAGAATTAGGTGTGTCACAGCCAAGTACTTGCGGGCACTCTGCTAGCAGTACACCAACGTCCGATTCTAGCAGGCAAATTTCCCTGCCCCAGCTGCTGGACCATCGAAAGAAGTTCACTCCCAGCCATCCACATGTCCAGCGATTGAATGCTAGCTTGGCTAAATTGCTAGCGCTTCAACTGCTGCCTTTTCAGTTGGTAGACTCGGCCCCCTTCCGTGAGTTTGTGCAATGTGCAGTTCCTCAGTGGCAGGTTCCCAAACGCCACTTTTTCTCACGGAAGGCGATTCCGGCTCTCTACCGGCATGTGGAAGGCAATGTCTTGGCCTCGCTGGACAGGGCGGTCAGTGGTAAGGTGCATATTACCGCTGACTCATGGTCCAGCAGGCATGGACAGGGACGTTACCTTTCTTCCACGGCCCATTGGGTCACTCTTTTGGCAGCTGGGAAGGATGCAGGACAAGGTGCAGTAGTGTTGGAGGTTGTTCCGCCGCCACGCCTCCAAAATGCTACTACTGGTTGTGACACACCTCTCTCCTCCACCCCCTCTTCTTCTTCCTCCATGGCCTCTTCCTGTGCTTTGTCCTCGGAACCAGCGGTGCTCCGTAGGCGTTCAAGGGGCTACGCAAGTACGCAGGCAAAAATATGCCATGCCGTGCTTGCGCTGGTGTGTTTGGGGGACATGAGCCACACTGGAGTAGAGGTTCTGTCTGCTCTGCAGGGGCAGGCTGAGAGGTGGTTGACGCCACGCCAGCTTGAGCCAGGAATGGTGGTTTGCGACAATGGCACCAACCTCCTCTCCGCCCTCCGACAGGGACAACTGACCCATGTGCCCTGTGTGGCTCACGTCCTTAACCTGGTGGTGCAGCGGTTCTTGGGCAGGTACCCGGGCTAACAGGATGTCCTGAGGCAGGCCAGGAAAGTCTGTGTGCATTTCCACAGATATTATAATGCCAGTGCTCGCCTGGCTGAGCTGCAAAAGAAGTTGAACCTGCCCAAGAACCGCCTTATATGTGACATGCCCACCAGGTAGAACTCAACGTTGGCCATGCTGCAGCGGCTGCACACGCAGCAGAGGGCCATCAACGAGTACCTGTGCGACTACGGCACCAGGAAAGGGTCAGGGGAGCTCGGTTTTTTTTCACCACGCCAGTGGGGCATGATCAGGGATGCATGCACTGTCCTGGCACCATTTGAGGAGGCCATGAGGATGGTGAGCAGTGACAGTGCATGCATCAGTGACACTGTACCTCTTGTCCACCTGTTGGAACATACGCTGCGTGGAATAATGGACAGGGCACTTGAGGCAGAACAGAGGCAGGAAGAGGAGGACTTCCTTGCCTCTCAAGGCCCCCTTTACCCAGACAGTGTTCCTTCTGTCCCACCCATCGCACAGGAAGAGGAGGAGGAGGAGGAGGATTGTGTCAGCATGGAGGTGGAGCCTGGCACTCAGCATCATCAGCAGCAGTCTTTTAGGGATGATTTACAGTCCCAAGAAACCCGTGGACTTGTACGTGGCTGGGAGGAGGTGGCTGCGGATCATGTCGTCCTTAGTGACCCAGAGGACTCCGGACCGAATGCCTCAGCTAACCTACGCTGCATGGCCTCCCTGATCCTGCAAAGTCTGCGGAAGGATCCTCGTATTCTTCGGATCAAGGAGAGGGACCATTACTGGCTGGCCACTCTCCTTGATCCACGGTACAAGGGTAAGGTTGCGGACCTTATCTTACCATTGCAGAGGGAGCAGAGGATGAGACAACTCCGGGAGGCCTTGCAGAAAGGTCTGTGCAACGCATTCCCAGAGACTGGGAGGTTACAAACTCCTGGTCCTGGACAACCAGTTGCTGAGGCTTCGGTCAGTCAAAGAAGGAGCGGTGGGGAAGGTGGCCATCTGACCGATGCGTTCAGACAATTCTTTAGTCCGCAGCCCCAAGGTATGATCGGTTCCAGCAACCATCGCCAGCGTCTGATATACATGTGCAGGAATACCTAGGGGCAAGGTCAGACTTGGACACCTTCCCCACCAAAAATCCTCTGGCTTACTGGGTCTTGAGGATGGATCACTGGCCAGAGCTTGCACAGTATGCAATTGAGCTACTGGCCTGTCCTGCATCCAGCATTCTTTCAGAACGCACATTCAGTGCTGCTGGAGGATTTGTCACGGATCACAGGGTGCGCCTGTCCACCGACTCGGTTGATCGACTGACCTTCATAAAGATGAACCAGCCTTGGATCACCACCAGCTACCAAACACCTGAAGCTGATATAACAGACTAATTTATTTTCAAATGTCACATCCCTTCAAGACTGATGCTGATGCTGAGTGACTGTCCTTTTATGTTGACTGACTATCCTCCTCCTCCTCAATGATCCGATTGATGATGATAGCTTGGAAGAACATTTTTGTTTCTGGGTGCCGCCACCAGTGGCTAAGGCCCAATTTTTCAGCCCCTGTTTAACAGGGGCATGTAATTACAATTTTTTATGCAATGCTTTGCAGCAGGGCTCATTCCTGCACTCCAACTAGAGTATCTGGGAGAGGTTGCAGTGTCGTGGCACCAGTGCCTAAGGCCCAATTTTTCAGCCCCTGTTTAACAGGGGCATGTAATTACAATTTTTTTATGCAATGCTTTGCAGCAGGGCTCATTCCTGCACTCCAACTAGAGTATCTGGGAGAGGTTGCAGTGTCGTGGGACCAGCACCAGTGCCTAAGGCCCAATTTTTCAGCCCCTGTTTAACAGGGGCGTGTAATTACAATTTTTGATGCAATACTTTGCAACAGGGCTCATTGCTGTGCTCCAAGTACAGTATCTGCGAGGGGTTGTGTCAGGGAAATTCCCCGTCTGTTGTCACCAATCTGCGCTCAGTGTGCATGCGCGGCAAAACGGCGCATGCGCGTGCGTGGCGGGACGGCGCTTCGGCGTGCTCGGGTGCGCGCACCGGCGCAACGACGAATGCGCATGCGCAATAGCTCGCCAATGGGACTACAGGCGGGCCTATTTAAACAGACGCAGTAACACTATCTGGTTGCTGGTTTGTCAGCTTTACTGTGTTTCCTTGTGCCTGAAAGAAGTTAAAGTTCTCCTGCTGTGACCCGGACCGAATTTGACTACGCTTCTGCTTCTCCTGAACCTGACCCCTTGGCTTGCTAAACGGACTTCTACCTCTCTCCTTGTGCTTGACCCTCGGCCTGTGACCCGGATCTGCTGCCTGTCTCCAGCCCTCTACCTTCTGCCTGTACCCTGGACTTCTTGCCTAACCTGACTATTCTGGTGCTTCCTGCTAAACTCCTAAACGGACTTGTGCCTTGCTTCTGGTTGCTGTTTGACCCTGTCTACCCTTGGTGTTTGACTCCTGGCCTGTTCTTCAGACTCATCCCTGCTAGATTCTCCAGCAAGACACCTCCACCTGCTGGTGGCCAGTGCTCAAGACACCTCTACCTGCTGGTGGCCAGTGCTCCCTCGTGCTGTCCTCTCCCTGTCTCACCTCCAGGGGGCGGAGTGCGCTTGGGTGCAAGGGTGAACCACTCTCGGCATCTCGGCCTCGGTAAGTACGTAGCCTGATAGGTTGCAGTGTTGTGGCACCAGTGCCTAAAGCCTCGTACACACGACCGAGTTTCTCGTCGTAAAAAACACGTAGTTTTTTTCGACGAGATTCTTGTTAACCTTGTCGATTTTCTCGTCAAGCTTTCCATGCGTACACACTGACATTTCCCAATTTCCTCGTTGTTCTCCGCGGTCACGTCCAGCACGTACGATGGCACTATAAAGGGGAAGATCTTTTTTCTTGGTGCCACCCCTTGGGCTGCTTTTGCTGATCTCGTGTTACCGCGTGTGAAGTAAAAGTTTGGGAAGAGACGATTCGCGCTTTTCAGTCTTCGTACTTTTCAGTTCGTTTTCTGCGGTTCAGTTTGTGCTTGTGGGTTCGTATCTTGACTTTCAGGGCGTCTAGGCAGGTCGTATCTGTTTTACAGTGCGTTCTTGCCTGTTCGTTTCTGTTTTTCAGTTCGTTATTCATAGGCCTTGCTGTTCTAAAGTGCGTTCTGTTCTGTACGTTCTGATAAGACGACCGTTTCCTAGCCATGTCGCCTGGACGTTCTCGTCGTCGAGTTCGTGCTGTGCGTGCGCTTGGTGTTGGTCTGCTTGTTTTGGACCAAGACCAGTCCATGAATGGTGTGAGGAGGAGTTCATGGACCAAGAATTGGTTGCTCCAGCGGGACCAATTCTGCCATATGCCTCTGCTGCGGGAGATCGTCGAGAATAATCCTGAGGACTACAGGAATTTTCTGCGGATGTCTGACCCCGTTTTTCAGGAACTGTTGGCTTTGGTGTCCCCCTATATTACCAGGAAGGACACCGTTATGCGGGAAGCCATCAGTGCAGAGCAGAGGCTCATCGCCACGTTACGTTATCTGGCGACAGGGAGAAGTCTTCAGGACTTGAAGTTCACGACAGGCATCTCCCCCCAGGCTCTGGGCCTCATCCCAGACACCTGTTCTGCCATTATACAAGTCCTGCAGGAGGACTATATTAGGGTAAGTTTTCTCCTTTAACATCACATTTTATGTATTCCATGTATGCTAATGTATTGTATTTCTTTCATCCTTCCCTAATTACCATGATTGTAATATGCTGAGAATGTCCCCTTTGTCCTCATGCATGCTGGAAGCTTTAGATTGCCCCTTTTTTCTCCTCCATGCATATTTCCTTTCACTAACCTTTCCAGCAGGGGTGCCTGTTGCTCCAAATGTTTGGGGGTTCAAACCCCAATTTAGGAAATAAACTTCCTCCTTTTTTGCTCTGGTGCCTATTAAACGCCCCCATTTGTTCCCTCTAATGCAGCCATTTTGTTCCCTCTAATGCAGCCATTTTGTTCCCTCTAATGCAGCCATTTTGTCCCCTCCAATGCAGCCAGTTCCCCCCCAGCCCTGCACTTACCTTCTTGTGGTCAGCGCCATCCTTCTTCTGTCCTTGATGTCTTCTCCTTCCCTTGATGTTGCATCAGCCAATCATGTTACCATTAAACAGACTTGGTGAACATGATTGGCAGAGCAGCCTGTCAGTGTTTACCCAAGGAATGCCCCCCCCCTGCATCCCCTATTTAACTTTTCTGAAGCCAATTACATCCCTCAGGCTGTAATGTGCAAGACAATTTTCCTTCCTGTTTCTGATATGCAATTTTAAGCCCATAAATGCCGCAGTTCTTCATATGTCGGTCGCTTAACAGGGGGCCATCCACCTGAATAGTGGGCGGCATAGACAATACATAGGTTAATGCAAGGCATGAACCTATGTATTGTTCTGAGTGACGGGCACAGGAGAGAGGGGGCAGTGCTCCAGCGCCCACTCTGGACGCATCGCCACTGCAATGCTATCCTGTGTCCAAACACATCTACCCCCCCCCCATTATAATTTATTAATGGACCATCATAGGGGGTGATGAATATGATACATGAGCCTTCCATTATACTTATTTAAAACACCTTAATAAACGTAGACTTTGCTTGATGTTGGCCTCTAATGTATTTTCTTAGAATATACTTGTAATGTTTGATTTGTGTATTCTAATATTTTTTCATCTTGTTTGACTCCACAGCTTCCTTCCACGCCACAGGAATGGCAGACTGTGGCATCGGAGTTTGCCACGCGGTGGGACTTCCCCAACTGCGGTGGTGCTATAGACGGGAAGCACGTCTGCATTGTGCCGCCACCCCGTTCTGGGTCCTACTACTTCAATTACAAGGGGTTTCATAGCATTGTGCTGATGGCGGTGGTGTCAGCACGGTATGAATTCCTCTATGTTGATGTAGGGAAGAATGGCCGGATGTCCGATGGGGGATCCTTCATCCAGACGGAGTTTGCCTGCCGTCTCCAGAGTGACGACCTTGCATTGCCACCGGATGCAGGGAATATTGAAGGACTCCCCTTTGTTTTTTTGGCTGATGAAGCCTTCGGGCTCGGACCACATCTTATGAGGCCATTTCCTCAGAGGACCCTGACCCCAGAGAAGAGGGTGTTCAATTACCGGCTGGCCAGGGGCCGAAGAGTCGTTGAAAATGCCTTTGGCATAATGGCCAGCCGGTTCCGCCTTTTTATGACTTCAGTACACTTGGCGGACTACAAAATAAACTATGTAGTATTATGCTGTTGTGTGCTACACAATTTTCTCTGCCGCAAATCCAATTCCTATATGGCCTCAGTTTTGCCTGAGGCTGGACTTTCCCTTGATAATCCCCTGCTGGGCCTCGAATCTACCCGTGCTGGCTTGCCCCCCCAAAATGCCCGTACGGTTTGTGACAAATACATGGACTATTTCACGGGTAGGGGGGCAATTCCTATGCCAGGCTATGTCTAAAGTTTCCTGTCTAACGATCAAAATAAAAATCTTGTTTAAACTTCTAACTTTTGTTGGTTTCCTGTCTCCTAGTTTGTCTTAGTGCATTTGTAGTGCCAAGTGTATTTTCCTTTAGTAAATACCAACCATTTCACTATGTAACCTTTAAAAATTTACCAAATAAGGTTAGAGCGTATTAGAAAAAGAAGCTACACGTTGTTTGTGTTCAAATATTTTACTATGTGCAAATTCACACACCTTTTTTTTTTTTTTTTTACATTTTTTGTTTGCCTGGCCACAAACCGGCAATTGTTTTCTTAGGAGAATACAAAAACAACAGTTGCATTCCAAAAATTACAAAATTGGATACCTCGGAACAATCTGAGACATTCACTTACACAAACTATATGTCTCTATGTGCCTGTCCTAATATGGGGTCCTGCCACCCCTTGCCCAGCCAAAAATTGAATATGCACACAATTGGGATTATTTTCCTATAGGGATTTTAGACTCCTGATCCCTATTGTCAACATGTGCTATCTGCCATCAGGGGTGATCAATGGACGTGTTTTGGGGGTGCAACCCCTTCCTCAGTTCACCTACTTTAAATACGAGGAAGGGGTTGCATCCCCAAAAGACGTACATGGATATCCCCTGATGGCAGATAGCACATGTTGACACACTGTGTGCAGATTCAATTTTTGGCTGGTTTGATTGTCAAAAACTTTTTTAAAAGTTGAAGAACAAACATGAAAAAAAAGGCGGTTGGGATGCCTTATTGAATTCTCCCCAAAACATCGAGAATGTCTTTAAATGTTTGATCCATCACATGAATTCTTTCTTTAATTTTGTCCAGTTCCGTGCTACATTCCATCACTTGCTGGATGAGGCGGAGGGCACTGTCATCAGAGAAACCTGTACTATCCTTCACCCCAACATTCACATCCCCTAAAAACAAAATACAAAAGGTATTATAACTCTGCAGGCCTACCTCTCTTACCTGAAGCTGGGGTGACAGATACTGACCTGTTGTGGTGACCAGTTCCACAACGTCATCCACCTCTCCTTCCTGCACTTCTCCTTCCTCCACCTCAACTTCCTCCACATCTTTAGGTTGTTGGTCTTTTGGAGTTTGGGGTTGTTGTGAAGCTGTGGGGTTCCTGTGCTCCCTGGAGTGTCCTCCTCCCAGTCTTCTCTCCCCTATGAGAATCAAACAAAAGGTAGAGTTATCACACAGAAATTCTCTATGTAAAAAAAAAAAAACAGGCTAAATTGCTTGGAAGTGGGGTACAAGTGTGTGTTTGGGCGGAAGTTAAAGATGAATGCATTATTTCTGACCAAGAATATGTTTATTATTCACCTTTGTCTGTCATTTTTTAGACATGTAGGCAACACAAAAATTCTCTGATGCACCTGTGTGGGACACCCAAAAAAGGCGGGTCTGTTGGCCCACACTATAGTGCTCCAAAGTACAGATGTGGAAGCAGCTGCTGAGTGTCCTCTCCTTTACACAGTTTACAGTTTGCATTTCATTCTCTTTACAAACACATCATCTAGCCTAAAACTTTGTGCCCCAAATTTCACAAAAAAATGGCAGATGTCTAATTACTTTTGTGGCTGTAAAATAAGCCAAAACAGCGGATAGTGGTCGAACGAAGTGTCTGTAACGTAACGAACGATTACTGTGCCCAACCAAGTTCAAAATATTACATTTTGGAAGGGAGTCCAATAAGAAAAAAAAAACAAAACCAGCAACATGTCAGTTTAGAAAAGGATTAATAGCAGAAAAGTGTACATTTTACTTACTTTTTGCGAGCATTCTCTTAATGCTCCTTAACTGCTCTGGCTCCCTCAGTTTGAGGTCTGACCACCTCTTTCTGAGCTGCTCATTTGAGCGTTTCACCCCGAAATTCGTCTTCAGACTCTTCACAACTTTAGTGAGGATTTTGGCCTTCCTTCTATTTGGTTTGCTATACGGCCCATGCTTTGCGTCATAATCAGACTTGAGCAAGATGTCCACCATCTCCGCCATCTCCGCAAAAGACATATTCAATGCCTTGAATCTCCTCCTTGATCGTGACGTTTCCTCGGTCTCCGGGCTTGTCTCCTCCTCGTTAGTTGCGGAATTATCAGACACCTGCTGTAACTCCGCCATATCTGTCTGCGTGCCGAAAGAGAAGGGGCGGGGAAAAGATGTTAGTTAGAACGTCATGGGCGGGCGACGTGTTCGTATTTTGACGCATGCGTGGTGTGTATATAGCAAACACACATGTGACTATAGTACGTTCGGTGTGCGGAGAGAGGAGTTCAAGTGACGGACGTGCGAACGAAGGTATGCGATTTTGAGACTGTGCCAAATTGTTGGCCTATACTGTTTGGAGAATGTTGTAGGATATATATGGTGACTACGATGTTAAGGAGGTTAGACTGTTTGCCTCACATTAGTTATATATTATTTATTTAACTTGCAGATACAATATGAATGTCTTTATTAGCGACAAAGAGTTCCTGGCGGAATTTATTGACCGGGATAGGGAGCTGCCGGCTCTGTGGGAGACGAAAAACCCCATCCACAAAAAAAGAGGGGTGAGAAAAGTAGCGCTGGAGAAGCTGCTCCCATTTGTGCAGACCAAGGTGCCCACAGCCACAGCAAAACAAGTGGACACTAAAATTGGGAGCTTGAGAGGCACCTACAGGACTGAACGCTCTAAGGTCCTGGCTTCTCAGAGGTCAGGAGCAGCAGCAGGTGATGTGTATGTCCCGATTTTGTGGTACTACAGCAGGATGTCCTTCCTGGATGACCACATTGAGGCAAGGCCATCACTCTCCACTCTTCCCCCCAGACTTCCCTGCAGCCAACCTGAGCCTTCTCTGGAGCAAGAGGAGGCAGCCATCCTGGATGATCCTGATTTGGCCATCTGGAGCCAGGTATAGTATTAAATGAAAATGTATTGGGATAAAATTAATGTTTGCCAAATATGTCAAGATGAGAAACATACAATATTTTGGCTTCCACAAGTGAAATCAAGATCTCGAGACATTAGTCTGCACTTAATTGGGTGCTAAATAGTCAATCTGATGTAGGTGTAAATTAGAAAAAATTATTTCTGGATTTACATTCTAATTGCTTCAATCATGTTTATAAAGTTTGATGCAAAAATTAAACCAACATATTAAACTATGTCCCTTTTTCATACACAGGATAAAATCAGCCAGGAGGAGGGTCTGGAAACTGTCAGGCAGGAGGAGGAAGGGCCCAGTGGCAGCCAGGAGGTGGCAGGGCCCAGTGGCAGCCAGGAGGTGGCAGGGCCCAGTGGCAGCCAGGAGGTGGCAGGGCCCAGTGGCAGGCAGGAGGTGGCAGGGCAAAGGAGAAGCACCAGATCCCAGGTGCCTCCCATCCGGCTTCCCAAAAGAGGCAGGAGGGACAAGACCACCAGTGAGGCAGCAATGGCCCTTATTAAAGAGGCCCATGCCACCCTCAAAGAGCCCACATCCCCTGAAGAGGCCATTGCCGGCCTAGTGGAGGCAAAGTTCAAGGTGATGAGCATGGAGCAACGCCTCCTATGCGAGCCCCTGCTCATCACCTTGCTCAACAAGGGGGTGATGGAAAAAATGACCCCCAATTCCGCCATTTGTGAGGTGGCACAACTGTCCCAACCTCAACCTCCTCCTCCACATTCTTCTTCTGCCCCACCCCCTTCTCCTTTACCTCCACCTTGTTCTTCTGCACCACCCCCTTCTCCTCCACCTCCACCTTGTTCTTCCGCCCCACCCCCTTCTCCTCCACCTCCACCTTGTTCTTCCGCCCCACCCCCTTCTCCTCCACCTTGTTCTTCCGCCCCACCCCCTTCTCCTCCACCTCCACCTTGTTCTTCTGCCCCACCCCCTTCTCCTCCACCTCCACCTTGTTCTTCTGCGCCACCCCCTTCTCCTCCACCTCCTCCTCCTCCTGACAGGAGTACCCCTCCAGTGGGCCAGCCTCCAGCCAAACGAAGAAGGAAGGCTGCAGGGAAGGCTTCAGGAAAGGTTGCAGGGAAGGTTGCCAGGAAGACGAGGAAGTGATGGCCTTGCTTCATTGTGGTCGGACAGAAGGCAGCCTGTCGTAGTACCACACACTTGGGACATATATATCACCTGCTGCTGTTCCTGACCTCTGGGAGGCCAGCATCAGATTGTGCTCAGAAATGTTGGCCTTCTCAAGCTCCCAATTTTAGTGTCCACACAGGGTTGCTGTGTGCTCTGGGGTCCCTGGGATGCACAAATGGCAGCAGCTTCTCCAGCGCTGCCTTCTCTTTATTTTAGTTCAAACATGAATAAATGTTATTTTTCTTTAAGTTCATACTTGACTATGTGTATTTGTAAAAATGTAAAATCTAGCTTTGGAGTAAGCAGATACATTTGACTGACAAAAAAAGGGACAGATAACAACCCCCCAAAATAATAACTAAATCGTATTTCCCAAAAAAGGGTGTAAAATTTAAATAATATATATTAAAAGATTCAATGGGAGATCACTACCAAAACATTGCGAAATTACAATTAACATCAGTTTGAAAAATATCAAATTTTTTAATATTCCTAAAAACTTGCACGATATAATACACATAAATCTTCTTAAGAGCAGCATGAAAAAGGTTAAAAAAAGATAGTCATAACTCTGTGTGAATATCAGCAGCAAAAGAAGTTCATTCGTTTGGATTAATGTAACATTCTAACGAAGATTTCAATGCACAACATTTAAACGATGCAAAAATTTGGAGCGTGACGAATGTGCTATCTCCATTACGAAGGCTTGTTTTACCAGAAGATGTGCTCCCGTCTCATAGTTGCTTCTGAGCATGCGCGCTTTTGGAAGAGTCGTAAAAGCATACACACGAACCATTTTCTCTTCACAAAACAGGCCGACGAGAAACACGACGAGGAAATCTGGAATCCTGACGAGAAAATAGAGAGCAGGTTCTCTATTTTCTCGTCGAGATTCACGGCAATTTTCTCGTCGTAAAACCATACACACGAACGGTTTTCTCGACAAAAAAGCTCACGCGGCACTTTTCTTGCCGGTTTTGGACGAGAAACTCGGTCGTGTGTACGAGGCTTTAGGCCCAATTTTTCTGCCCCTGTTTAACAGGGGCATGTAATTACAATTCTTGATCTAATAATTCACAGCAGGGCCCATTCCTGCGCCCACCAAGAGTAACTGTGAGGCCTTACAGTGTTGTGTCAACACCACCACCAAAGGCCCAATTTTTCAGCCCTTGTTCAACAGGGGCATGCAATTACAATTCTTGATCTAATAATTCACAGCAGGGCCCATTCATGCGCCCACCAAGAGTAACTGTGAGGGCTCACAGTGTTGTGGCAACACCAACATGTAAGGGGCAAATTTCAGCAGAGTATATACGGCAGGCCCCTACTTTCAAGCATCCAACTTACAAACGACTCCTACTTGCAAACGAAAGGAGACAACAGGAAGTGAGAGAAAATCTACCCCTAGGAAGGAAAATTCTCTCCTGTAAGAGTTAATATGGTAAAAAGGTGTCTCCTCTCTACTGATGCTTTATCACCAATCCTTGTTTCAATAAAAACCCCACTTTTCAAAAACATTTGTCATTGGGACGGAAAGTGAGGTGAAATGTTCTGAACAGGGGCACAGACAGCAAAACAAATGTTACAGGGGTGATAACCCTTCCCTATGTTTTCCAAAAAGCTTAAAAATAGATTTTTTTGGCTGGAGCTACACTTAAACAATGTACCTGTTCAAAATTACAAACAGATTCTACATAAGAACAAACCTACAGTCCCTGTCTTGTATGCACCGCCTGTATATGGCTGTTCAGAGTATATAGGGCCTTTTTTATTTTGTGTGCGGGGTTCCCCTTAATATCCATACAAGACCCAAAGGGGCTGGTAATGGGCTGGGGTAGGGGGGGGGGGGTGATGGGGTAGCTATGCCATTTTTCTCAAAGATTTTCATCCATATTACCGGGACCAGACATTACATTAAAGCCGCAAGCAGTTTTAAATGGCTTTTTTTTCCTTTAGAAATGTCATTTTGTGCAGGGACAGTTCTAAACACCGGAAACACGTGGCACTTCACAGGCATACTTTAGACACCCCCCAGGTACGATATTTAAAGGAATATTTGACTTTTTTTTTCACTTTATGCATCATTAAAATGACTGCTCCCGAAAAACGACCGTTTTTAAAACTTCTTTTTGCATTGATACATGTCCCCTGGTGCAGAACCCGGGTTCCCAAACCCTTTTTAGGACAATAACATGCATATTAGTCGTTATAATTAGCACTTTAGATTTCGAACGTTCGCATCCATTGTATTTAATAGGGTTCTAACGTTCCTGCGAACTTTCGGTCCGTTCGCGGGTTCTGGTGCGAACCGAACCCGGGGGTGTTCGGCTCATCCCTATTAGCTAGATCTCACTGCAGACCATTCCTGTTGTTCTCTTCCTAACATAATACAGACAGGCAGTTGATTCAGTTAGCTGTAGTTTATTCAGTACTATATCCTGTGCACAGTGTTCAGCTAGATCTCACTGCAGACCATTCCTGTTGTTCTCTTCCTAATATACTACAGGTAGGCAGTTGATTGTTAGCTGCAGTATATAAAGTACTGTATCCTATACACAGTGTGCAGCTAGATCTCACTGCAGACTATTCGTGTTGTTTTCGTCCTAATATACTACAAGCAGGCAGTTGATTCAGTTAGCTGCAGTATATTCAGTATATATATACACCCCAGCTTTGTGCAGCTACATCTCACTGCAGGCGATTCCTGGTGTACCTATTCAAATACATCAAATACAGTATGTCTGGAAGGCCAACAAGGGGAGGCAGACACTCATAGGCTACTAAAAGAGGGCAAGCAGGCTATGTGTCTAGAGGCAACAGTGCTGGTCGCGGACACGGTGCATCCTCAGCACGTGGCTGTGGGGCAAGCTTGTCCTTTTTTCCGGCAGCTGGCCATGTTGAGCCACAACATGCAGAAGAGTTGGTAGAGTGGATGACCAAGTGGTCCTCATCCTCCTCATTCTCTGTCACCCAGGCTCAGAGTACCTTGGCTGCCAATGCAGGCACCAAAGCGGCCTATTCCATCGGCTCAAGGTCATCAGTTACTCCTTCCCTAGCCCCACCATCATGCACTGAGGAGTCCCCCGAACTGTTTGACCACAGTGTTGGGTACATGCTGCAGGAGGATGCGCAGCGGTTTGAAGGCTCAGATGATGGTACCCAGCTTGAGGAAGGCAGTAAGGAGAAGGCACATCTCCAACGAGGCAGGATGCCCTCCAGGGGCCAGCTTAAGGACAGCCAACCGACTGCATCACACCGCAGAGCTCCGCATGTGCAGGGTGCTGCTGACTCTGCGCGGTTTTCCAAAAGTTCTTTGGTGTGGGCCTTTGACATGTGTGCAGCAGATCGCACCGTTGCTGTTTGCAACATATGTCTGAAGCGTATCAAGCGTGGCCAAAACAGTAGCCTCTTGGGCACCACATGCTTGACCAGACATGTGTCGAACTCCCATGCAGTCCATTGACCCACACCAAAGAACAAAGCAGATCTCTCCTTGCTCCACATCAGCTGGGATCGCTAACCCCACTATACCTTCAGTCCTCTCAGAAACATGCACTGAGAGGAATGAAGGTGTAGAATTAGGTGTGCCAATGCCAAGTACTTGCGGGCAATCTGCTATTGCTACACCAATATCTGATTGTAGCAGGCAAATTTCCCTACCCCAGTTGCTAAACCGGCAAAAGAAATTCGCTCCCAGCCATCCACATGCCCAGCGGTTGAATGCTAGCTTGGCTAAATTGCTAGCACTCCAACTGCTGCCTTTTCAGCTGGTAGACTCTGCCCCCTTTCGTGAATTTGTGGAATGTGCGGTATCTCAGTGGCAGGTTCCCAAACGCCACTTTTTTCACGGAAGGCGATTCTGGCTCTCTACCGGCATGTGGAAGCTAGGTAAGGTGCATATTACCGCTGACTCATGGTCCAGCAGGCATGGACAGGGACGTTACCTGTCTTTCAGGGCGCACTGGGTGACTCTGCTGGCAGCTGGGAAGGATGCAGGACAGGGTGCAGTATTGTTGGAGCTCGTTCCGCCACCACGCCTCCAAAATGCTGGCAGTGGTGATCACACAGGAAGAGGAGGAGGAGGATTGTGTCAGCATGGAGGTGGAGCCTAGCACTCAGCATCATCACCAGTCTTCAAGGATCATTTACAGTCCCCAGAAACCCATGGACTTGTACGTGGCTGGGAGGAGGTGGCTGCAGATCATGTTGTCCTTAGTGACCCAGAGGACTCCAGACCGAATGCCTCGCTGCATGGCCTCCCTGATCCTACAAAGCCTGCGAAAGGACCCTCGGATTCATGTGATCAAGGAGAGGGATCATTACTGGCTGGCAACCCTTCTTAATCCACGTTACAAGGGTAAGGTTGCGGAACTTATCCTCCTGTCGCAGAGGGAGCAGAGGATGAAACATCTTTGGGAGGCCTTGCAGAAAGGTTTGTGCAATGCGTTTCCAGAGCCTGGGAGGTTACAATTTCCTGGTCCTGGTCCTCGACAACGTGTTGCTGAGGCTTCAGGTCAGTCACAGAAGGAGCGGTGGAGAAGGTGGCCGTCTGACCGATGCGTTCAGACAATTTTTTAGTCCGCAGCCCCAAGGTCTGATCAGTTCCAGCAACCATTGCTAGCGTCTGATTTACATGGTGCAGGAATACCTAAGGGCAAGATCAGACTCGGAGACCTTTCCAACCGACAATCCTCTGGGTTACTGGGTCTTGAGGATGGATCACTGGCCAGAGCTTGCACAGTATGCAATTGAGCTACTGGCCTGTCCTGCATCCAGCGTTCTTTTGGAACGCACATTCAGTGCTGCTGGAGGCTTCGTAACCGATCACAGGGTGCGCCTGTCCACTGAATCGGTCGATCGGCTCACCTTCATAAAAATGAATCAGTCTTGGATCACCACATACCAAGCACCTGATGCTGATGTAACCGAATAATTTTTTTATGAATGTGAGATGCCTTCAAGACTGCCTATGCTGATGCTGAGTGACTATCCTGTTATGCTGAGTGACTATCCTCTTCCTACTCAATGTTCATGTTGATAGCTTGTAAGAACATTTTTGGTTCTGGGCACCACCACCAGTGGCTAAGGCCCAATTTGTATGCCCCTGTTTAACAGGGGCGTGTAATTAAAATTTTTGCTGTAATACTTTGCAGCAGGGCTCATTCCTGCACTCCAACTAGAGTATCTGTGAGGGGTTTCAGTGTTGTGGCACCAGCACCAGTGTCTAAGGCCCAATTTTCTGCCCCTGTTTAACAGGGGCATGTAATTACAATTCTTGATCTAATATTTCATAGCAGGGCCCGTTCCTGCGCCCACCAAGAGTAACTGTGAGGGCTTACAGTGTTGTGGCAACACCAACACCTAAGGCCTCGTACACACGACCGATTTTCTCGTCCAAAACAGTCAAGAAAAGTGCCGCGAGAGCTTTTTTGTCGAGAAAAACGTTCGTGTGTATGGTTTTACGACGAGAAACTTGCCGAGAATCTCGACGAGAAAATAGAGAACCTGCTCTCTATTTTCTCGTCAGGATTCCAGATTTCCTCGTCGTGTTTCTCGTCGGCCTGTTTTGTGACGAGAAAATGGTTCGTGTGTATGCTTTTACGACTCTTCCAAAAGCGCGCATGCTCACAAGCAACTATGAGAGCGCATCTTCTGGTAAAACAAGCCTTTGTAATGGAGAGAGCACATTCGTCACGCTCATAAATATTTCATTGTTTAAATGTTCTGCATTGAAATCTTCGTTAGAATGTTACATTAATCAAAACGAGTGACCTTCTTTTGCTGCTGATATTCACACAGAGTTGAGCCTTATTTTTAACCTTTTTCATGCTGCTCTTTATAAGATTTATGTGTATTATATCGTGCAAGTTTTTAGGAATAATTTAAATGGTTAGATTTTTCAAAATGATGTTAATTATAATTTCTCAATGTTTTGATAGCGATCTCCCATTTAATTTTGGAATCTATATTATTAAAATTTCACACCATGTTTTTGTGCTAATCAGATTTAGTTATTCTTTTGGGGGGGGGGGGGGTGATATCTGTGCCTTTTATTGTCAGTCAAATGTATCTGCTTACTTTAAAGCTAGATTTTTTTTATTTAAAAATACACATAGTCAAGTATGAACTTAAACAAAAAACACATTTATTCATGTTTATAAATTAAAGAAAGAGAAGGCAGCGCTGGAGAAGCTGCTGCCATTTGTGCATCCCAGGGACCCCAGAGCACACAGCAACCCTGTGTGGACACTAAAATTGGGAGCTTGAGAAGGCCCACATTTCAGAACACAATCTGATGCTGGCCTCCCAGAGGTCAGGAACAGCAGCAGGTGAGATATATGTCCCAAGTGTGTGGTACTACAACAGGCTGCCTTCTGTCCGACCACAATGAAGCAAGTCCATCACTTCCTCTTCTTCCTGGCAACCTTCCCTGCAGCCTTTCCTGAAGCCTTTCCTGCAGCCTTTCCTGCAGCCTTCCTTCTTCGTTTGGCTGGAGGCTGGCCCACTGGAGGGGTACTCCTGTCAGGAGGAGGAGGTGGAGGTGTAGCAGAAGGGGGTGGGGCAGAAGAAGAAGGTGGAGGTGTAGCAGAAGGGGGTGGGGCAGAAGAAGAAGGTGGAGGTGTAGCGGAAGGGGGTGGGGCAGAAGAAGAAGGTGGAGGTGTAGCAGAAGGGGGTGGGGCAGAAGAAGAAGGTGGAGGTGTAGCAGAAGGGGGTGGGGCAGAAGGTGGAGGTGTAGCAGAAGGGGGTGGGGCAGAAGGTGGAGGTTTAGCAGAAGGGGTTGGGGCAGAAGAGGAAGGTGGA
Source organism: Rana muscosa (assembly GCA_029206835.1). Classification (NCBI taxonomy): domain Eukaryota; kingdom Metazoa; phylum Chordata; class Amphibia; order Anura; family Ranidae; genus Rana; species Rana muscosa. Next base: position 304,251,019 of record CM055117.1, on the reverse strand, counting down.
GGTGGAGGTTGAGGTTGGGTCAGTTGGGCCACCTCACATATGGCGGTATTGGGGGTAATTTGCTCCATCACCCCCTTGTTGAGCAAGGTGATGAGCAGGGGCTCGCATAGGAGGCGTTGCTCCATGCTCATCACCTTGAACTTAGCCTCCACTAGGCCGGCAATGGCCTCTTCAGGGGATGTGGGCTCCTTGAGGGTGGCATGGGCCTCTTTAATAAGGGCCATTGCTGCCTCACTGGTGGTCCTGTCCCTCCTGCCTCTTTTGTGAAGCCGGATGGGAGGCACCTGGGATCTTGTGCTTCTTCTTTGCCCTGCCACCTCCTGGCTGCCACTGGGCCCTGCCACCTCCTGGCTGCCACTGGGCCCTGCCACCTCCTGGCTGCCACTGGGCCCTGCCACCTCCTGGCTGCCACTGGGCCCTGCCACCTCCTGGCTGCCACTGGGCCCTTCCTCCTCCTGCCTGACGGTTTCCAGACCGTCCTCCTGGCTGATTTCATCCTGTGTATGAAAAAGGAACATAGTTTAATATGTTGGTTTAATCTTTGCATCAAACTTTGTAATCATGTTGGAAGCAATTAGAATGTAAATGCATAAATCCTTGCTTTAAATTTACCACTACATCAGCTTGACTATTTACCACACAATTAAGTGCCGAATAATGTCTACAGATCCTGATTTCACTTGTGGAATACAAAATAATGTATGTTTCTCATCCTGACATATTTGGGAAACATTAATTTTATCCCAATACATTTTCAGTTAATACTATACCTGGCTCCAGATGGACAAATCAGGATCATCCAGGATGGCTGCCTCCTCTTGCTCCAGAGAAGGCTCAGGTTGGCTGCAGGGAAGTCTGGGGGGAAGAGTGGAGAGTGATGGCCTTGTCTCAATGTGGTCATCCAGGAAGGACATCCTGCTGTAGTACCACAAAATCGGGACATACACATCATCTGCTGCTGCTCCTGACCTCTGAGAAGCCAGCACCTTAGAGCGTTCAGTCCTGTAGGTACCTCTCAAGCTCCCAATTTTAGTGTCCACTTGTTTTGCTGTGGCTGTGGGCACCTTGGTCTGCACAAATGGGAGCAGCTTCTCCAGCGCTGCTTTTCTCACCCCTTTTTTTTATGGATGGGGTTTTTGGTCTCCCACAGAGCCGGCAGCTCCCTTACCCGGTCAATAAATTCCGCCAGGAACTCTTTGTCGCTTATAAAGACATTCATATTGTATCTGCAAGTAAAATAAATTATATTTAAATAATGTGAGGCAAACAGTCTAACCTCCTTCACATCCTAGTCACCATATATATCCTCCAACAATCTCAAGACAGTATAGGCCAACAATTTGTCCAAGTCACAAAATCACATACCTTCGTTCGCACGTCCGTCACTTGAACTCCTCTCTCCGCACACCGAACGTACTATAGTCACGTGTGTTTGCTATATACACACCACGCATGCGTCAAAATTCGAACACGTCGCTCCGCACACGTCGCCCGCCCATGACGTTCTAACTTACATCTTTTCCCCGCCCCTTCTCTTTCGGCGCGCAGACAGATATGGCGGAGTTACAGCAGGTGTCTGATAATTCCGCAACTAGCGAGGAGACAAGCCCGGAGACCGAGGACACGTCACGATCAAGGAGGAGATTCAAGGCATCGAATATGTCTATGGCGGAGATGGTGGACATCTTGGTCAAGGCTGATTATGATGCCAAGCATGGGCCGTATAGCAAACCAAATAGAAGGAAGGCCAAAATCCTCACTAAAGTTGTGAAGAGTCTGAGGGCGAAGTTCGGGGTGAAACGCTCAAATGAGCAGCTCAGAAAGAGGTGGTCAGACCTCAAACTGAGGGAGCCAGACCAGTTGAGGATCATAAAGAGGATGCTCGCTAAAAGTAAGTAAAATGACGACGTTTCTGCTATTAATCTTTTTAGAAACTGACATTTTTAATTTTTTTTTTCATATTGGACTCCCTTCCAAAATGTAATATTTTGAACTAGGTTGGGCACAGTAATCGATCGTTACGTTACCGACACTTCGTTCGGCCACTATCCGCGGTTTTGGCTTATTTAAGAGCCACAAAAGTAATTAGACATCTGCCATTTTTGATCAAGTATTGTGGATAATTTTTAAGTCTAGATGATGTGTTTGTAAGGAGAATGAAATGCAAACTTTTATCAGTGTAAAGGAGAGGACACTCAGCAGCTGCTTCCACATCTGTACTTTGGAGCACTATAGTGTGGGCCAACAGACCCGCCTTTTTTGGGTGTCCCACACAGGTGCATCAGAGTTTATTTGTGGTGCCTCCATGTCCAAAAAATTACATCCAAATGTGAATACCAAACATATTTGGGGTCATAAATAATGCATTCTTCTTTAAATTCCTCACAAACACACACTTGTACCCCACTTCCAAACAATTTATCCTTTTTTTAGTTTAACAAGGAGATTTACAGTGTGATAAATAGACCTTTGGTTTTATTCTCATAGGGGAGAGAAGACTGGGAGGAGGACACTCCAGGGAGCACATGCACCCCACAACTTCCAAGCAACCCCAAACTCCCAAAGATCCACAACCGAAAGATGTGCAGGAAGTTGAGGTGGAGGAAGGAGAAGTGCAGGAAGGAGAGGTGGATGACGTTGTGGATCTGGTCACCACAACAGGTCAGTATCTGACACCACAGCTTAAGGTAAGCGAGGTAGGCCTGCAGAGTTTTATTAATTTTTTTTTTTGGATTTTAGGGGATGTAAATGTTGTGAAGGATAGCACACGGTTCTCTGCTGACAGTGCCCTCCGCCTCATCCAGCAAGTGATGGAATGTAGCACGGAACTGGACCTAATTAAACAAAGAATCCATGTGATGGAACAAACATTTAAAGACATTCTCGATGTTTTGGGGAGAATTCAATAAGCCATCCAAACACATTTGTTTTTACATGTTTGTTTTTTTATTTTTTTCTAATTTTTTGAGTAACAAACCAGCCAAAAATTGAATATGCACACAGTGTGTGAACATGTGCTATCTGCCATCAGGGGATATCCATGTACGTCTTTTGTGGGTGCAACCCCTTCCTCGTATCAAAAGTCGGTGAACTGAGGAAGGGGATGCACCCCCAAAACACGTCCATTGATCACCCCCTGATGGCAGATAGCACATGTTGACAATAGGGATCAGGATTGTAAACTTCCTATATGCAAAAAATTAAAAATGTGTGCATATTGAATTTTTGGCTGGGCAAGGGGTGGCAGGACCCCATATTAGGACGGGCACATAGAGACATAGTTTGTGTAAGTGAATGTCTCCGATTGCTCAGAGGTATCCAATGTTGTAATTTTAGAAATGCAAGTGATATTTTTGTATTTTCATAAGCCAAAATTTGCCGGGTTGTGGCCAGGCCAACCCCAAAGTAAAACAAAAAAAAAAAAAAAGAAGAGAATGTGCAGAGAGTAAAATATTTGACCACAAACAACGTGTAGCTTCTTTTTATAATACTCTGTAAGCTTATTTGGTTCTTTTGTAAGGTAACATATTGAAATTGGTTGTTATTTACTAAAGTAAAATACACTTGCCACTACAAATGCACAAAGACAAACTAGGAGACAGGAAAGAACAAATAATTAAAGGTTTAAACAAGATTTTTATTGGGATACTTAGACATAGGCTGGCATAGGAATTGCCCCCCTACCCGTGAAATACTCCATGTATTTGTCCCGAACCACACGGGCATTTTGGGGGGGCAAGCCAAGACGGGCAGATTCCAGGCCCGGAAGGGGATTTGCAGGGAAAAGTCCAGCCTCTGGCAAAACTGAGGCCATATAGGAATTAGATTTTTGGCTCAGAAAGTTGTGTAGCACACAGCAGCATAACACTACATAGTTTATTTTGTAGTCCGCCAAGTGGATGGAAGTCATAAAAAGGCGGAACCGGCTGGCCATTATGCCGAAGGCATTTTCAACGACTCTTCGGGCCCTGGCCAGCCGGTAATTGAACACACTCTTCTCTGGGGTCAGGGTCCTCTGTGGAAATGGCCTCATAAGATGCCGTCCGAGTCCGAAGGCTTCATCAGCCAAGAAAACAAAGGGGAGTCCTTCAATATTCCCTGCATCCGGTGGCAATGCAAGGTCGTCACTCTGGAGACGGAGGGAAAACTCCGTCTGGATGAAGGATCCCCCATCGGACATCCGGCCATTCTTCCCTACATCAACATAGAGGAATTCATACCGTGCTGACACCACCGCCATCAGCACAATGCTATGAAACCCCTTGTAATTGTAGTAGTAGGACCCAGAACGGGGTGGCGGCACGATGCGGACGTGCTTCCCGTCTATGGCACCACCGCAGTTGGGGAAGTCCCACCGCGTGGCAAACTCCGATGCCACAGTCTGCCATTCCTGTGGCGTGGAAGGAAGCTGTGGAGTGAAACAAGATGAAATAATATTAGAAAAAAAAAGGCATACATTACAAGGAAATTCTATCCCAAAAAATTACAGACCAACCTCAATCTAATTATACGTTTATTAAGGTGTGTAAAAAAAGTATAATGGAAGGCTCATTTATCATATTCATCACCCCCTCTGATGGGCCATTACTAAATTATTTTTTGGGGGGGGGGGGGGAGATGTGTTTGGCCACAGGATAGCATTGCAGTGGCGGTGCGTCCAGAGTGGGCGCTGGAGCACTGCCCCCTCTCTCCTGTGCCCATCACTCAGAACAATACATAGGTTCATGCGTTGCATGAACCTATGTATTGTCTATGCCGCACACTATTCAGGTGGATGGCCTCTTGTAAAGCGACCGACATATGAATAATTGCGGCATTTAGGGGGTTAAAATAGCAGAGCAGAAACAGGTATTAAAATAGTCTTGCAAATTACAACCTGAGGGCTGTAATTGGCTTCCTCAAAGAAAAATCGGGGACGCAAGGAGGGGGGCATTCCTTGTGTAAACACTGACAGGCTGCTCTGCCAATCATGTTCACCAAGTCTGTTTAATGGTAACATGATTGGCTGATGCAACATGAAGGGAAGGAGAAGACATCAAGGACAGAAGAAGGATGGCGCTGACCACAAGAAGGTAAGTGCAGGGCTGGGGGGAAACTGGCTGCATTAGAGGGGACTAAATGGCTGCATTGGAGGGAACAAAATGGCTGCATTGGAGGGGACAACTGGGGGCGTTTATTAGGCAACAGAGCAAAAAAGGAGGAAGTTTATTTCCTAAATTGGGGTTTGAACCCCCCAACATTTGGAGCAACAGGCGCCCCTGCTGGAAAAATTAGTGAGGGGAAATATTTAGGGAGGATAAAAAAGGGGCAATGTAAAGCTTCCAACATGCATGGGGACAAAGGGGACATTCTCAGCATATTACAATCATGGTAATTAGGGAAGGATGAAAGAAATGCAATACATTAGCATACATGTAATACATAAAATGTGATGTTAAGGGAGAAAACTTACCCTAATATAGTCCTCCTGCAGGACTTGTATAATGGCAGAACAGGTGTCTGGGATTATGAGGCCCAGAGCCTGGGGGGAAATGCCTGTGGTGAACTTCAAGTCCTGAAGACTTCTCCCTGTCGCCAGGTAACGCAACGTGGCGATGAGCCTCTGCTCAGCACTGATGGCTTCCCGCATAACGGTGTCCTTCCTGGTAATATAGGGGGACACCAAAGCCAACAGTTCCTGAAAAACGGGGTCAGACATCCTCAGAAAATTCCTGTAGTCCTCAGGATTATTCTCGACGATCTCCCGCAGCAGAGGCATGTGGCAGAATTGGTCCCGCTGGAGCAACCAATTCTTGGTCCATGAACTCCTCCTCACACCATTCATGGACTGGTCTTGGTCCAAAACAAGCAGACCAACACCAAGCGCACGCACAGCACGAACTCGACGACGAGAACGTCCAGGCGACATGGCTAGGAAACGGTCGTCTAATCAGAACGTACAGAACAGAACGCACTTTAGAACAGCAAGGCCTATGAATAACGAACTGAAAATCAGAAACGAACAGGCAAGAACGCACTGTAAAACAGATACGACCTGCCTAGACGCCCTGAAAGTCAAGATACGAACCCACAAGCACAAACTGAACGGCAGAAAACGATCTGAAAAGTACGAAGACTGAAAAGCGAGAATCGTCTCTTCCCAAACTTTTACTTCACACGCGGTAACACGAGATCAGCAAAAGCAGCCCAAGGGGTGGCGCCAAGAAAAAAGATCTTCCCCTTTATAGTGCCGTCGTACGTGCTGGACGTGAGCGCAGAGAACCACGAGGAAATTGGGAAATGACAGTGTGTACGCATAGAAAGCTTGACGAGAAAATCGACAAGCTTAACAAGAATCTCGTCGAAAAAAACGACGTGTTTTTTACGACGAGAAAATCGGTCGTGTGTACGAGGCCAAAGGCCCAAATTTCTGCAGAGTATATAGGGCAGGCCCCTACTTTCAAACATACTTACATGACTTATGCCGCGTACACACGATCGTGATTCACGGCGGTGAAAACACCGCCGTGAATCACAGCATGAAAAAAAATGAAAAACGAGGGAACGGCATGTTCCCCCACACACGACCATTTTTCCCGTCATTTTTTTCTTTGTCGAGAAAAACGACCGTCTGTGGGCTCCACGGCAGTGTCTCCCTATGGGAAAACTGCCGCGGAAAAAAATGATGGAAAAAACGATGAGAAAATTTAGAACATGTTCTAATTTTTCTCGTCGTTTTTTCTGCCGTTTTTCTCAACGAGAAAAACGACATAAAGCCCACAGACGATCGTTTTTCTCGGCGAAAAAAAAAAATGTAATTTTTCCCGACGGGAAAAATGATCGTGTGTATGCGGCATTACAAATGACTCCTACTTACAAACGGAGGGAGACAACAGGAAGTGAGAGGAAATCTACCCCTAGAAAGGGAAATTCTCTACTGTAAGAGTTAATATGGGAAAAAGGGGTCTCCACTGATGCTTTATCACCAATCCTTGTTTCCCTAATAACCCCAAATTTTCAAAAATTCAATTGTCATTGGGACAGAAAGTGAGGTGAAATCTTCTGAACAGGGGCACAGACAGCAAAATTTTTTTTACAGGGGTGATAACTAGGGTTGTCCCGATACCACTTTTTTAGGACCGAGAACAAGTACCGATACTTTTTTCTAAGTACTCGCCGATACCGATTACCGATACTTTTTTTTTCAATGTCATGTGACAGTTTGACAGATGGGGACTGATAGGTGGCACTGACAGGTGGCTGGCACTGATAGGTGGCACTTATGGGCACTGACTGGTGACTTGCACTGATGGGCACTAATAGGTGGCACTGATAGATGGCACTGATTGGTGGCACTTATGGGCACTGATAGGTGGCACAGATAGATGGCACTGATAGGTGGCACTTGTGGGCACTGATAGGTGGCACTGATTGCACTGATAGATGGTACTGGTAGATGGCACTGATAGATGGCACTTGTGGGCACTGATAGGTGGCACTGATTGCACTGATAGATGGCACTGATAGATGGCACTTGTGGGCACTGATAGGTGGCACTGATTGCACTGATAGATGGCACTGATAGGTGGCACTTGTGGGCACTGAAAGGTGGCACTGATTGCACTGATAGATGGCACTTGTGGGCACTGATAGATGGCACTGATAGATGGCACTTGTGGGCACTGATAGATGGCACTGATAGGTGGCACTGATTGGTGGCACTGATTGCACTGATAGTGCTACCAGTGCCACCTATCAGTGCCCACAAGTGCCACCTATCAGGTGGCACTGGTAGATGGCACTGATTGCACTGATAGGTGGCACTTGTGGGCACTGATAGATGGCACCGATAGGTACTGAAATGCTGCAAAAAATGACACAGGATTTATATAAAAAAAAAAAAAGCTGCAACGCCCATCTTGGTACACCCTGCACATATAGCTCGGGCTGGGTATAACAAGATGTCTGCTGCTGCTTACTGCAGCCAAGTGCAGGGTGTACCAAGATGGGCGTCGGGACGTTCAGCCGCTGACGGCGACCGAATGTGACAGCGACGGTCACCGATCCCGATGCGGCTGTGCCCTACACCCCTGCCAGCTTACCAGGTTCAACTGCAGGTGAGGGACTCGCTCTCTGCCCACCAAATCCGTCCACCGACTGTGCCCGCCCTCTCCAGCCAGACTCCGCCCACACTTTCCTTCCTTAGACTCTGCCCGCCCTCTCTCCAGCCAGACTCCGCCCGCACTCCCCCGCCCTCCCCAGCCACTGACTCCTCCCGCCCTCTCCAACCACACTACACTAGAAAAAGTTTGTGCAAACTTTCGGTCCGTTCGCATGTTCTGGATGCTAACCGAACCGGGGGGGGGTGTTCGGCTCATCCCTACACATGATTTTTAATGGCATCCCAGTCTTAGTCTGTAGGGTTCAATATTGAGTTAGCCCACCCTTTGCAGCTATAACAGCTTTAACTCTTCTGGGAAGGCTGTCCACAAGGTTTAGGAGTGTGTCTATGGGAATGTTTGATCATTCTTCCAGAAGCTCATTTGTGAGGTCAGGAACTGATGTTGGATGGGAAGGCCTGACTCGCAGTCTCCGCTTTAATTATTCACAAAGGTGTTCTATTGGGTTGAGGTCGGGACTCTGTGCAGGCCAGTTCCTCCTACTCAAACTCACTCATCTATATCTTTATGGACCTTGCTTCGTGCACTGGTGTGCAGTCATGTTGGAACAGGAAGGGGCTAAAACCAAACTGTTCCCCGCAAAGTTGGGAGCATGAAATTGTCCATAATGTCTTGGTATGCTGACATTTTAAGTGTTCCCTTCACTGGAACTAAGAGGCCAAGCCCAAACCCTGAAAAACAACCACACACCATAAACCCCCTCCACCAAATGTTTTGGACCAGTGCACCAAGCAAGGTCCATAAAGAAATGGATGAGCAAATTTAACTTGACTGTAAATGTACATAATATAACTAACATTTATAGGTAGAATTGATCCAGGGAAAATCCGACTGCCTCTCGGTAGATCAGCTAAACGGCTTCAACTCTTCTGGGAAGGCTGTCCATAAGGTTTTGGAGTGTGTCTATGGAAATGACCATTCTTCCAGAAGCGCATTGAGAAGCTGCACAGAGTCCTGACCTCAACCGGATAGAACATTTTTGGGATCAATTAGAGGGGAGACTGCAAGCCAGGCTTTCTCGACCACATCGGTGCCGGACCTCACAAATGCGCTTTTGGAAGAATGGTCATTCCCATAGACACACTCCAAAACCTTATGGACAGCCTTCCCAGAAGAGTTGAAGCCGTTTAGCTGATCTACCGAGAGGCAATCAGATTTTCCCTGGATCAACTCTACCTATAAATGTTAGTACCCAGTTATATTATGTACATTTAGGAAAGAATCTAGGCCTTTTTTAAGGCAATCTATCTAATAATAAGGCGTTCAAGATCTAAAATGGCGCATGCACTAGTCAGAGAGTTACCTGAGTCCCTGGTTCAATGGCCTTCCAAGGGGGCACCTGTAAAGTCCTGGCTTTATCACCAGTACCTCAAGGAAACCAGAAAGTAAAGGAAAAAAAACATCATATCATATTTGATTTTCATTATGACTTGTATGATGTTGATGGATGAGCATGCAGTGCTTTTTGCACCATGCAGATTTGTGCTTGGGGGTTAAAGGGCTGCTTTAAACAGTGTAATGCCCTGTACACATGACCGGGATTCCCGACGGGAAAAGCTCCGTCTGAAATCCCGAGGGGAAAACCGAGAACCTGCTCTCTACTTTTCCCCCGTACAGACGATCGGTTTTCCCGTCGGGAAAACTCAGATGAGAGCTTTTCCTCGGGAATCTTGACCGTGTTTATGCTTCATCAGAGTTTTTCCCCACAGGAAAACTGCCAAAAATTGCCATTTTCTGCTACACACGGCCGTGTTTTCCGACGGGAAAAAGTCAGTCGGGAATCCCGGCGGGAAAAAGGGAGCTGGTTCTCTTTTTTTTGGCCGGCGGATTTGGCAGTTTTGCCGTCTGAAAAACTGCGAGGGAGCATACACACGGCCGGGATTCCCGGCCAAAAGCTCTCCTCGCAGTTTTCCCGTCGGAAAACCCGGTCGTGTGTACAGGGCATATAGCCCCTTTCACACAGGGCGGATTCGTCCGAGTGGGGGATTTCTCCGCTGATCCCCGCTGAGCAGGCGGATGACAGGTCCATGTCCGCTCCGCTATGCAGAGCGGACAAGGACAGAGCCCACTCTCCTCTATGTGGCGGTCAGATGGAAATGGATTGCATGTCTGTTTCCATCTGATTGTCATTCGATCTGACCTGCTGGATGGATGGCGAACATATGTCCATACGTCTGTTTTCAGTGGATCTGCTGGTGTGAAAGGGGCCTAAAGCAGAGTACTTGCTTTTGCTTTTATGGACCATTTCACTAGGACGGACCACATTTAAAGCAGCGTTCCAAGGACATGTAATTTTTTTATTTTTTTTTTTAAACATTTGGTAAGGTCATAACAGACATTTAACACTCATGTCTTTAGAAACATTCGTCCCCCCGATGTCCGGTTTAATATAAAAAATCAACTTATAAAATTGCTTCCTGGCCGTTCCCATATTGCTTGTGGGCATGTGAAGCTCACAAGCATAATGTCCTGGAATACGGTGCAGCTGAGCGACCAGCATGCACAGCCCGTTCTCGCGCATGCTCATTTTCACAGTATCGCAGCGCCGTCAACTTCTCAGGTTGCCATCACAACGGGCGGCCTTGTTGGAAGTGCCCACCCCGTTGTGATGGAAACGAAGCCCTCGGCGCTGCCCACTGACTCCTGGGAAATGATGACACACATCTCCCAGGAGCAGTAGCGAGCGGCGGCACCGAGGGAAGTTACGCAAGGAGCCGCGTTGAGGAAGGGGAAGATTTGAAGGGACCACATAGCAACAGGCATAAAAAGGTAAGTTAAAAAAAAATGTTTCTCCAAATGTCATTTATTATATTATTTGCTGCACAGTAATGACATTTTTTTATGTCTGCACATGTATTTTGCTAATGTAGAGGGGGTCCTAAATTTAGGGATTGCTATGCTAAATTTAGGGGTGATTCGAGTGGTAGTTGGCTCGAATCTTTCAATTTGCTGGACTCTGCCTTGCTGCTGTTTTACCTGGTATGCAGTTCCCCTAAGAAGTATGGGTGGCGCTGTCACTTGTACTCGGGGTTGAACCACAGGTGATGAAGCAGCGATTTGGTGTCCTCTTTCGGCAGCCGTGCAGTGGGTGTGGTCTACCTGCTGTGCATGCTGGGAGAGGGTACAAAATGGGCGGACGCGATTGGAGAGGGAGCAATTCCCGGGGCCCATGCCCGGAGGGAGAACCTACGGTCCAAGTTCAAGTGCATGCCTCTCCAGGCTATAGGACCACGTGCGCTTCAGTCCCAGGCACCTTTAGTCCTGGGACTGCGACTTCAGCCCCGGGCCCAGCATCTTTAGCTGATGCCCACTTCGGGAGGAGGAATCCTAGGGTGCCGCCTTGCGAGGGGACCCGTTTCTAGAAGAGGAGGCTGGAGGAGGACCGTTCCGAAGGACTGATGAGAGATCACAGTGAAAGAAGAGGCCCAGTAACTCTCTGGAGGGATGTCATCCATCCGAAAACAGGGATATAAACAACGGGACCATTAGGAGGTTTGGGACACTATAGATTCTGTGGCAGAGGATCTCCTGAACGCATCCATTAGGGAATCTAATAGGCTGTTCGAGTTACACGCCGGCTGCTAGAGCCTTTGGGTGACTATCCGGGTGAGCTATACCCACTCGGGATCGAGTGGCGAAGAAACAAGAGTGCCTGAATTGATCTGTCTTCCTAACACCTTTCTCTTCTCCTCAACTTTGTGGATGTTCATGCATAAAGAAAGAAATAAACTCTATGTTGGAGTTGACACTGGTGTGGACCTTGGAGTTACTTGGGGTATAGAGACTTTGTCCTTACAATCTAGGGACGGAAACCAACTTTGAGGGGAACCCTGCTGCAAGAACCGTAAGTGAAAACAAGTGTGCTTAACCTCTGCAAACCAGGGGTTACGGGCATGGTGGAGACTGTGTGACTTTTTCTCCTGTGAGCGAGCCAAGGACAGAGGAGAAAGAGGGCCGGTTGCTACACTAATGTATGGGACTGATGGGCTGTGTGTGTGAGCATAGCTGAGTATCTACATGGTAGATACTCAGCTATGCTCACACACACATGGTCAATCCCTTTGTTGCCCAGGCATCTCTCTCTTCCTGCAGAACAGTAGTGCATGTTTTTCTGTACAGACCAGGTCATACTCCAGCTTATTAAGGGACTGTTATTATATTTTTTCTCCAACATGATAAATAAACCCAGGACCTTCAATCCCTCACACTTCAATGTCTGTAGGCTTCTGTGACTAGTCACACCGGAACAGATTCAGCATAGCTCCTTTTAAATGAATATTCAATTTCATTAATATTTTAAATGGTGCCTTAGTTGTTAGTGTCAGTAGAATTGTAGGAAACTATAAGTAGTCAGCTATCATTGTCTTGTCACAGCCTTGTAGTCAGGTTCTTAATTAAATAGAATCCACAAACAGGCTTGGTCGGGTAAAGTGTTAAAGTATCACCATATGGCGTTTCTCCCTCTGATGCAGTATCTTTTTTAAATTTTAATGGATTATCCTTTATGGCCTGGTTCACACCTATTTAGGTTACAGTAGTGCAGGTGCATTTTGCATTTTTCAATACATGTTTTTGATCCATTGAAGTCTATGGAACCAAAAACCAGAAAAAAAGTCCCTGGCCCTTTCCATAAAATGCACAGATGTGAACATGACCCAAAAGAAAACAATGTTAAATGGACTGTAGTGTGTTTCTGCAAAACTGAAAATATACTAAAAAATGCATAGGTGTGAACCAGGCCTTATATCCCATTTTGATGTACATGCGTCTACTTAAAATATGTTATTCTGAACTGAGCAAAAGTTCTAGTCATAGGGAGAGCCTCTGTATAGGCAGCCAAAAGAGACCATCATTGAAATTAGACTTTGTTAGGAAAGACTCATTGGGAATAAATCATGTCCAGCTTCTGCTAAAAGGGAAAAGTGATTTTAATCTTTTAAAATCTAATTACAGTAATATAAGCAATTATGTAAAATGATGGTATTATAATTTGTAGCAATACATCTATTAAATTATAGCAGATGGAAGGTAAACACAGCATTTCAGGAAGCTAGTGAGCTGTAAATCATCCAACATTGGTCTATAATAAAGTTCAAATTATACCTCTTTTGGGTTCAGCTATTGTATAATAGTATAACTAAACAGTTTGCTAAATTCTACACCTGCGGAGAATTCATAAGCTTCTTTTTTCTTTTCTTTTTTTTTTTACTCCAGGATTCTGTCTCTTCAGGTGCAATGTTCTGCTTCTGTCTCAGGTTTCTGTCATCAGCTCAATTTCCTCTTCTTAACTGATCAGTTACCAGGTCAGAGACAAACCGTCCACACTTAGCCTCCCCATTCTTACAGAATATATGCACGCTTAGCTGAGCATCCCCAGCTCATAACATTTTTAAAGTGTGATCTGTATATTTTTTCCTTTTTGAGGATTGCCATTGGCTTCTCAACCAGCTATGAAGTATCTATTGTACTCTGCAGCTCTACTTTCCACTATGTTATCCCTCTGTGAAGCAGGTAAGTACCTCTTTTTATTTATTTTTTATTTTTTTATTTTCATTATAGGTTTAAAATACTATCTAATACTTGTTGCTTTTTCTTTAAAAATATAACAGCCTGGCACAGTAAAGGGTGAACCATCAGATTTAAGTAGTTTAGGTCCTCCTAAAATTTGTATATTCGATGCCTCAACACATTAGACAAATGTACATAAACATTCTTAAAAATATAAAAAGATTTCACGACTTTGGAAGTATCTAAATAGTTTATTTTTTTCCCACATTTGCTGTAATGCTAAATCCAACGTGTTTTATTTTATCAGTGTTCGTAGGCTAGGGATAGGGGAGTATCTACTGTACATATACAGAAAAGTCATTATAGGGCACCCTGGCTGTCTAACGTCCATCGTAGTAGGGTACTGGGTGGTTCCACTACTGAAACCTTTTCCACTCTAAAAGCATATCTAATAATTGAGCATACCTGGTAGCTTTTTAAAGTACTCTGTGAGAGCTCCTAAACTGTATGTACATTTACTTTATGCTGCATCATGTGGGTATATTAAAACAATCCCCTTGATACTGGATCCTTCTGCTAGCAAAAAATCCAGCATAAAAAATGCTTGGTCTGGCACATATTTATGCGACTTAATGTACATAAGGCACATGCATGTAGTTTCATTTTAACGGCTAGAATATTCATTTGTTCTTTGCACTAGGCTGAAATGACATGCATACGTTTATGCACAAATTATGCCTCTCTCTGTATGCAGGTTTGGGTTGTTGTTGTTTTTTGCCCCTAAATGTTGTTCTAAAATTTGAATTTAAATGCTATTTTTTGCATGGACACACTGGCTAATATAAACCTGCATTCAGCTTTAAAAAATAAATATGCTTCTCAGGCAGTTTTTTTTCTGCCCATGTGCTTATTATAAATAATTTAAAAAATGCTGTTGAATACTGGAAAAAAATGATATTGTATACAGACAGTACTGGGCTCCCAATGAGACCAGTGCTAGCCCCATAGCAGTGGCACAATAAGTGGCAGCTATAGTTATGCATTTGGATAGCTGGGCAACCTTCTTTAACTTGCCATTTTGACCAACGGTTTGTTGGGCAGGTGGTGGGGCGGTAGTGTAGTTGTTGTCATGTCCTCCATTTTTTTTTATTAACTTGTTAGGCGCCAAGTACTGGGTCATATGGAAGGCCTGCCCTGCGTGTCTTCATCTGGGCTATGTTAGGCATGGGACACATTACACATGTGGGGTACCTTTATCGTCTTCATCAATGCCCTGGGACATGGCTGAGGCTGCCGTGGGGGAGGACTCAACCTTAAGGCGGACCTCTACTCTCACAGATGAACGTACACAATGTACACTGGCACTACAACTGTTCTCCAGTTAAACAAAAATTAGATAAAACACCATCAAATAAGTGGTCAGCAATATCAAATCTAATACAGTTCTATCACTGAGAGAGAAAAGTCCTCTTAAGTTCCCAGAATGGTATAGCAGGAAAAAGGGATGAGATTCCTCATGTGATGAAAGGAGGGGGATGCAATCTTCTGCCCAAAATGTGCTGATACAATCCTCCACCGTAAAAATATTGAGCTTACCAGATACGATGGACCTCTCCGCTAAGAGAAGGTCATACAGGCATGTATCCACCCTGGGATAATGGAATCGAGTGACTGCAGCACAGATCCTTCCACAGATAGCCGGAATATGTGGCCAGAAGGTGGTATAATAAATCCTCCTAAGAATGGTACTGGATGCAATGATATAGTATCCAATGGTCCCAAAAAAGGAAGAAGGGAGACAGCCTAAGTGCACTCCGCAAAATTTATTGAAAGTCAATATAGATAAAACAACATTGGCGCTCTGCGCCTAGATAAAAAGCCGGTATAACAGCCGGAACTGACAATGTAAATGAACGCTGTGGACATCCGTCCAGCATGGAGATGGCAGCGGGTGACGTCCGTGCGTGAGCTCCTCCCCCCGGCTTTTTATCTAGGCGCAGAGCGCCAATGTTGTTTTATCTATATTGTCTTTCAATAAATTTTGCGGAGTGCACTTAGGCTGTCTCCCTTCTTCCTTTTTTGGGACCATTGGATACTATATCATTGCATCCAGTACCATTCTTAGGAGGATTTATTATACCACCTTCTGGCCACATATTCCGGCTATCTGTGGAAGGATCTGTGCTGCAGTCACTCGATTCCATTATCCCAGGGTGGATACATGCCTGTATGACCTTCTCTTAGCGGAGAGGTCCATCGTATCTGGTAAGCTCAATATTTTTACGGTGGAGGATTGTATCAGCACATTTTGGGCAGAAGATTGCATCCCCCTCCTTTCATCACATGAGGAATCTCATCCCTTTTTCCTGCTATACCATTCTGGGAACTTAAGAGGACTTTTCTCTCTCAGTGATAGAACTGTATTAGATTTGATATTGCTGACCACTTATTTGATGGTGTTTTATCTAATTTTAGTTTTTTCCTATGCGCTGCACATACCCCCGTTTTTTGCTATTATCTAATAGGTTTGTGATGACCCTAATGTGTTCAGCTGCTTAACGTTTCTATTTAATATTTTTGTTTGCGCTGATTGCTCCATTTTTTATGTTCTCCAGTTAACTCTTGGTTCCCCCGTGACAATGTACACACTCTCTGCAACTTGCATTTAGGAGGGACATGCTAAGCCAATGTTCACAACCACCTATCCAGCGTTTTCCACTACTACTCCCAAGTAGCAGAGTGGGTCTTGCCGTGCACTCTGTGCGGGTTATACACGTGAAGTCAACCTCACTCTCGACCTTCCATACTGCTGTACAGGATGGGGAACCTCTGTGGTGCAATCCCCTCCCATTGCTGGCAAAAGGAGTGCCAACCTCTTCCTCGCTGCTAGAGGCCGTGCCACCTATAACAGTTACACGCTATTGACAGGCTGTTTGTTAAAGTTCCGTTAGTCTAGGCAACCACTTGTGTCTTCACATTACTCCATTCTACACGAATACCTTCATTCCCCAATGTTAAGACCCATTCAGAGAACTATGAGTGTGCCCGTTACTTACGATGCACCTCTTTAGTAACTTCAGACCAGGCAAGGACAACATTTCAAAACTTTCAAAAGTGCAGAAATAGACATTTCACAGTCCAACAGGCAAGACTTGATACTTTCCTAATTCCCTAACTATGACTATAGGCTTGTGTGCTGCCCCGGCATACCTGCAAAAGTGTAGACCAGTAGTCATAGTCCTTCAGAGGCATTTCTCCAGCACTGGTGTTTTCAGAGTGAACCCCAAGTAAAAAGTTTCTACATGCAGGCCATAGTGAGCGACCTTCTCCTGCTCTTACGGGTCTCATCATCCGTCTCTATCCCTTATGGGTCTCGCAACTTACAATGTGCTGGCACTCTTCCGGAACTCCCTCTTCTCAAATTGTCTCTGGGGGATGACCGCTCTTACCACACCGTTGTCCCAATTTATATGATGCAGGACAGGTGGGCCAGACCCAGAACCTGCCAAAAATACCAAGGAAGCGGAGTAAGAATTAACTTCCACCTCCCCACCTGGACAGCAGCTAACTAACTTGTTCAATCTGCTCACCGGTTACATCACACATATGTATTGTTTCAACATATGTTACAGCCCAATCGTAAGACAATATTTTATTTCCAACTGATCAAACAAATTGTTTTACAATTTAGGATAGAGGATTGTGTCGTACTGTTTAGTTTTGTACAAGATCAGAATTCTTTTTTATTGATTGCTGTGGATAATAGAAAACTGTTATCCTTTCAGGCACTTTAATAAATTGTCTATTGTTGCTCGCCTGACTGATTAATAAACGGTCTGGCAAGCAGAGAGAGGGTAGCTGCTTTGAAAAGCAGGTAAGGTAAGGTCATTCATGGCCTTGTAATACGAATTTGGGTATATATATTGTGACAGCAGGCAGGTAAAGTCACCAGGTTGCATCCAGGATGGAAGGTATATATGTCCTAGATTCAGGCTTTATGCCGATGTATACCACTAGGGGGAGTGCTGGGAGTCTTGCAGGGGAAGAGTTAGGAGCCCAGCTGAATCAACTGGCTCATTGAGGCCTCTACAAGAACTCCCAGCATGCTAAGGGAGATGCTGCAACCTGGTACCAGATCTGTGTGGATAGTCTGGGGAGTGTAATCTCTGTGCGGTGAGCCAAAGCCTGTGTGGCTATTTCTAAGAACTTCAAAAACAGGGAGCTAGGGACTGGGGCAGCACAAGGCTGTACCCAGTTGTTAGTTAGGGACACCAACGTGTGTAGTGAGCGGTCAAGTTGACCAGGATTTAATATTCCTGTTTTTTTTGTTTTCTGCTATATTTTTTGTCTGTAAATAGTTTAAATAAACCGCACCTTTTGTTTTTGCAACTACAAATCTGTCTGCTGTGCCTGTTTTTGTGTGGTGAACCCATCCAGGGGGTCACACACACCCGCTGCCGAGCTAACCCCCTCACAGTTGGTGGAGAACCAGTGGCAGTTTTTTTTTAAGGCCAGCATGGAGGAGATATTGAAACAGCTGGCTCTAGCAAATGCCAATCAGCAGCAGACAAATGCAGGTTTGCAAAAGAGCCTTGCAGCTCAACAACAGAGCTTTGCAGCCTACCAGCAAGATTATCAACAGAGCCTTGCAGCCCAGCAGCAAGCTCACCAACAGAGTCTGGAAGCTCAGCAACAAGCCCTGCAGCAATCGGAGGCCCATTTCATAGACCTGTTGCAGAAGACAGAGCAGAGACTACAACAAATGGAAACAGTGCTGCAGCAACGTCCGCAGACCAGTGAGGAAAGTCGTTCCACTAATACCGCGTCCTTTGGGGTGAGTCGTTTATTGACAAAAATGACTGGAGAGGATGATCCAGAGGTGTTTTTGACCACATTTGAAAGGACTGCTGAAAGAGAAAAGTGACCTAAGGAGCAGTGGGCTGGACTGGTGGCTCCTCTGTTAACTGGTGAATCGCAGAAAGCTTACTATGACCTAGAGCCTGACCAAGCAAAAGACTATGTGATGCTAAAAACTGAAATATTAGCACGGCTGGGTGTCACCCTGGCTGTCCGGGCTCAGCGTGTGCATAACTGGACTTTCCGGCTTGGAAAACCCCCCAGGTCTCAAATGTATGATCTCATTCACCTGAGCAGGAAGTGGCTACAGCCAGAGACTTTGTCCGCACCAAAGATTGTGGAACGTGTTGTGATGGATCGTTTCTTGAGAGCTCTTCCTACTGCCATCCAAAAGTGGGTAAGTCATGGAGACCCAGAAACGGCCGATAATCTTGTGGATCATGTAGAGAAGTACTTGGCTACTGAGAACCTGACTGCCTCTTCCAGAGACTCTCGGACTTTCCACCCTAAGACCAGACCATCCCCAGTGGCGGGTAAGACGATTGCAAGAGGTGAGGGTGGAGAGAGTGAGAGGGTGGGAGTTCTACCCAAGGTTTGGCGAGAACAGCCTGGGAAGTCAGGGGTTCAAGAGGCAGCAAGAAGGATTGTTTGTTACCGCTGCCGACAAGAGGGACATATTGCAGCAAATTGCTCGGTTGTGGATGAACCCATGCAATGTGACTTTCTAAGGGACAGACGTCAGTCGCTGTTTGCGACAGTCGCATGCACTGCCATTCGGGGAACTGAGAAACATTTATGCAAAATGTGTATTAATGGTAGAAATGTTGTTGTGTTGCTGGATTCAGGTAGCCTGGTGACACTGATAAAGGCTGAATTAGTTACTACAGGGATCTCTGGGAATAACAAGGTAGCTGTTATTTGTGTGCATGGGGACACCCGAGAGTATCCGGTGACTACAGTGTGTTTTGAGACCCCCAAAGGTACCCTCTCTCATCGGGTGGGACTAGTGTCTCACTTGCCTCATGATGCCATTGTGGGAAGGGATTTTCCAAAGTTCTGGGAACTATGGGATTGTCCTGTGCCCCCCACTAGTGCCCCTATATACCAGGAATGTGATAGCCAGAATTCCTCTGAGAGTGGTGAGGACTCTCCAGAATTTCCCTTGTCGGTATTGGCAGGGGAGACTCGAGAAACTGGGGAGGAGCCAACATCCTCAGACGAAAACATGCCGTCTGTGGAGTTTTCTGATCTCGAGGTTCACAAGGAAAATTTTGCCACAGAACAGTTAAAAGACCCCACCCTAATAAAGGCACGGGAAAACGTAGTGGAAATAGATGGCGAGTTAGTGAACCCAGATGAGACCTGCACTTACCCATACTTCATCGTGGAAAAGGACCTACTGTATCAGGTGGCTAAAAGGGCAGAAGAAACCATTGAGCAGCTTGTGGTGCCCAAACCTTACAGGAAGTTGGTGTTAGAGTTGACCCATGGGCACATTCTTGGAGGTCATCTGGGGACAGAGAAAACCCGAGAGAGAGAGTATTGCAGAGGTTCTATTGGCCTGGGGTCATGAAGGAAACAGAAAATTATTGTTCCTCCTGCCCTGTGTGTCAGAGGTCGGCACCGATGCCACATTTCCGTAACCCGCTGGTACCTCTTCCCATCATTGAGGTCCCCTTTGAGAGGATCGCAATGGATTTGGTAGGTCCGATAATGAAGTCCGCTAGGGGGCACCAGTACATCTTGGTTATAATGGACTATGCCACCCATTATCCGGAAGCGATTCCTCTCCGAAATACCTCGGCCAAAACCATAGCCAAAGAGCTAACTCTTGTTTTTAGCCGTGTGGGTATTTGTAAAGAACTGCTTACGGACCAAGGTACACCCTTTATGTCCCGGGTTATGAAAGAGCTGTGTAAGCTGTTCAAAGTGACACAATTGCGTACATCTGTGTATCACCTCCAAACAGATGGGCTGGTTGAAAGATTCAACAAAACCCTAAAACAAATGTTAAAGAAAGTGGTGGATAGAGATGGAAAGGATTGGGACTGTCTAATTCCCTATTTAATGTTTGCTATTAGGGAGGTACCCCAATCCTCTACGGGTTTCTCACCCTTTGAGTTACTGTATGGGAGACACCCCAGTGGGCTGTTGGATATCGCCTAGGAAACTTGGGAAAGTGAGAGTTCTCCCCACAGGAGTGTGATTGAGCATGTCGCCCTGATGCAAGATAGAATTGCACAGGTAATGCCAATCGTAAAGGAGCATTTGGCCCAAGCGCAGTTGGCACAGCAGAGAGTGTACAACCGTGGAGCCAGGACCCGTACCTTTTCCCCGGGGGATAGGGTATTGGTACTTGTCCCTATGGTTGAAAGCAAATTCCTCACCAAATGGCAAGGCCCCTACGAGATAATGGAAAAAGTGAGCGAAGTGAATTACAAGGTCAGACAACCAGGAAGGCGAAAGCCCGAACAGATCTATCACGTTAATCTGTTAAAAGCCTGGAGGGATAGGGAATCCCTAGTCGCGGAAACTTTGTCACCAGCTCACTCTGATTGCGGGATTCCTGAGGTTGGAATAGCAGTCACCTTGTCAAACCCCCAACAACAGGAGGTTAAGGAGTTTGTGCTTCGCAACAAGGAGGTTTTCTCTGAGCTGCCGGGACAAACGTATGGCGTAGAGCATGATATTATTACCCCGCCCGGTGAAAGGGTGAAACTAAAACCCTATCGGATCCCAGAGGCCCGACAGGAGGCAATACGTGAGGAAGTACAGAAAATGCTTAAGTTAGGGGTGATAGAGGAGTCCCAAAGTGATTGGTCACGTCCCATTGTGTTAGTGCCTAAACCGGATGGGAACTGGCGATTTTGTAACGATTTTTGACAACTGAACAAAGTTACAAAATTTGACACCTACCCCATGCCACGTATAGATGAGTTGATCGACCGGCTGGGAACAGCCCGATACATGACAACTCTTGATCTCACAAAAGGGTATTGGCAAATTCCCCTGGCCAAGTCGGCCAAGGAGAAAACCGCATTTGTAACCCCAGACGGGGCGTTCCAATATAAAAGAATGCCGTTTGGGTTACAGAATGCGCCGGCCACATTCCAGCGGAAAATGTACCAGATACTGAGGCCCCATCAGAAGTATGCCGCGGCTTACCTAGATGATGTAATTATTTACAGCACAGATTTGGCCTCACATCTGCCAAAAGTGCAAGCAGTCCTAGACCCTATCCGGGAAGCTGGGTTCACGGCCAACCCCAAGAAATGTACCATTGGGCAGGAGGAGGCCAAATATCTTGGGCACACTATTGGGAGGGGAGTAATAAAACCCCAAGTCAACAAAGTCGAGGCCATACAGAATTGGCCATGTCCCAACAGCAAGAAACAGGCACGAGCCTTTCTGGGAATCGCTGGTTATTATCGGCGATTCATTCCCTACTTTGCTTCTCAGGCTGTGCCCCTAACCAACCTGACAAAAGGGAAAGAGTCGGTCATGGTTAAATGGCCCCCAGAGGCTGAGGTAGCATTCCATTTCTTAAAAAAAGCCTTATGTAGCCAGCCAGTGTTGTACTCACCTGACTTCTCTAGGGACTTTGTCGTACAAAGTGATGCATCAGACGTTGGGTTAGGAGCAGTATTGTCCCAGGTCTGGAACGGGGATGAGCACCCAGTCATTTACCTCAGCAGGAAATTGAAGTCCCATGAGGTAAATTACGCCACGATTGAGAAGGAGTGTTTAGCGGTGAAGTGGGCTCTAGATTCCCTTCGGTACTATCTGCTAGGTAGGCACTTTGACATGATTACTGATCACGCTCCTTTAAAGTGGATGGCTCAAAACAAAGAGACAAATAGAAGAGTGAATAGGTGGTTTCTGGCCCTACAGGAATTCAACTTTACAGTAAAGCATCGCCCTGGCGTTCAAATGGGGAATGTGGATGCTTTGTCTTGAGTACATGCATGCCTGATTGCTTGTGTTCCAACCCCAAGGTTAAAACAAGAGGGGGGAGGGTATGTGACAGCAGGCAGGTAAAGTCACCAGGTTGCATCCAGGATGGAAGGTATATATGTCCTAGATTCAGGCTTTATGCCGATTTATACCACTAGGGGGAGTGCTGGGAGTCTTGCAGGGGAAGAGTTAATGAGCCCAGCTGAATCAAGTGGCTCATTGAGGCCTCTACAAGAACTCCCAGCATGCTAAGGGAGATGCTCCATCCTGGAACCAGATCTGTGTGGATAGTCTGGGGAGTGTGATCTCTGTGCGGTGAGCCAAAGCCTGTGTGGTTATTTCTAAGAACTTCAAAAACAGGGAGCTAGGGACTGGGGCAGCACAAGGCTGTACCCAGTTGGTAGTTAGGGACACCAACGTGTGTAGTGAGCGGTCAAGTTGACCAGGATTTAATTGTCCTGTCTCTTTGTTTTCTGCTATATTTTTTTGTCTGTAAATAGTTTAAATAAACCGCACCTTTTGTTTTTGCAACTACAAATCTGTCTGCTGTGCCTGTTTTTGTGTGGTGAACCCATCCAGGGGGTCACACACACCTGCTGCCGAGCTAACCCCCTCACAGTATATGTATATATATATATATATATATATATATATATATATTGTGAGGGGGTTAGCTCGGTAGCGGTTGTGTGTGACCCCCTGGATGGGCTCCCCACACAAAAACAGGCCCAGCAGACGGAGGTTGTGGTTTTCAAGATCAAAAGGTGCGGTTTATTTCTCTATTTACAGTGACAAAAACACAGCAAAGCAAAAAGAAACATAAACAAAATAAATCCTGGTCAGCTTGACCTCTGACTAAACATGCAGGTTTCCCTAACTAACAACTGGGATCAGCCTGGTGCTGTCCTAGTCCCTAAGTCCCTGGTTTAGTAAATGTCCAAACAAATAGCCACACAGGCTTTGTCTCACCGCACAGGGGTTCACTCTCCCTAGACAGTCCACACAGGTCTGGTTCCAGGCATGAGCAAACACCTAATGAAGCTGGGAGTTTTTATAGAGGCCTTAAACGAGCTGACAAGCTTCAGCTGGTCTCATCAACTCCCTGCCTGCACGACGCCCAGCACTCTCCCTAGAGGTATGAATCATCCATGAGCCCACTAGCCTCAGCTGGGCTTCATCAACTCTCTCCCTAGTTGTATAAGTCGGCATAAAGCCTGAATCTGGGAGAAATATACCTACCCCCCTGGATGCAACCAGGTGACTTTACCTTCCTGCTGTCACATACCCCCCCCTCTTGTTTTAACCTTGGGGTTGGAACACCAGCAATCAGGCATTCATGTACTCGAGACAAAGCATCCACATTCCCCATTTGAACGCCAGGGCGATGCTTTACTGTGAAGTTGAATTCCTGTAGGGCCAGGAACCACCTATTTACTCTTCTATTTGTCTCCTTGTTTTGAGCCATCCACTTTAACGGAGCGTGATCCGTAACCATGTCAAAGTGCCTACCTAGCAGATAGTACCGAAGGGAATCTAGAGCTCACTTCACCGCTAAACACTCCTTTTCAACCGTGGCATAATTTACCTCATGGGACTTCAACTTCCTGCTGAGGTAAATGACTGGGTGCTCTTCCCCGTTCCAGACCTGGGACAATACTGCTCCTAACCCCACATCTGACGCATCACTTTGTACGACAAAGTCTTTAGAGAAGTCGGGTGAGTACAACACTGGCTGGCTACATAAGGCTTGTTTCAAGAATTGGAATGCTGCCTCAGCCTCGGGGGTCCATTTAATCATGACCGACCCTTTCCCTTTCGTCAGGTTGGTTAGGGGCACAGCCTTAGAAGCAAAGTGGGGAATGAAGCGCCGATAATAACCCGCGATTCCCAGAAAGGCTCGTACCTGCTTCTTGCTGTTGGGACGTGGCCAACTCTGGATGGCCTCGACTTTGTTGAGTTGGGGTTTTATTACTCCCCTGCCAATGGTGTACCCAAGATATTTGGCCTCCTCCTGCCCAATGGTACACTTCTTGGGGTTAGCCGTAAACCCCGCTTCCCGGATAGAGTCTAGGACTGCTTGCACTTTTGGCAGATGTGAGGCCCAATCTGTGCTATGGACAATTACGTCATCCAGGTAAGCCGCAGCATACTTCCGATGGGGCCTCAGTATCTGGTCCATTTTCCGCTGGAATGTGGCCGGCGCATTCTGTAACCCGAACGAGATTCTCTTATATTGGAACGCCCCGTCTGGGGTTACAAATGCGGTTTTCTCTTTGGCCGACTTGGCCAGGGGAATTTGCCAATACCCTTTTGTGAGGTCAAGAGTCGTCAAGTATCGGGCTGTTCCCAGCCGGTCGATCAACTCATCTATACGTGGCATGGGGTAGGTGTCAAATTTTGTAACTTTGTTCAACTGACGAAAATCGTTACAAAATCGCCAGCTCCCATCCGGTTTAGGCACCAACACAATGGGACTAGACCAATCACTTTGGGACTCCTCTATCACCCCTAAGTTCAGCATTTTCTGTACTTCCTCCCGTATTGCCTCCCGTCGGGCCTCTGGGATCCGATAGGGTTTTAACTTCACCCTTTCACCGGGCGGGGTAATAATATCATGCTCTACCCCAGATGTTTGTCCCGGCAGCTCAGAGAACACCTCCTTGTTGCGAAGCACAAACTCCTTAACCTCCTGTTGTTGGGGTTGTGACAAGGTGGCTGCTATTCCAACCTCCGGAATCACGCAACCAGTTTGAGCTGGTGACCAAGTTTCTGCGACTAGGGACTCTCTATCCCTCCAGGCTTTCAACAGATTAACGTGATAGATCTGTTCGGGCTTTCGCCTTCCTGGTTGTCTGACCTTGTAATTCACTTCGCTCACTTTTTCCATTATCTCGTAGGGGCCTTGCCATTTGGCAAGGAATTTACTTTCAACCGTAGGGACAAGTACCAATATCCTATCCCCCGGGGAAAAGGTACGGGTCTTGGCTCCACGGTTGTACACTCTCTGCTGTGCCAACTGCGCTTGGGCCAAATGTTCCTTCACGATGGGCATTACCTGTGCAATTCGATCTTGCATCAGGGCGACATGCTCAATCACACTCCTGTGGGGAGAACTCTCACTTTCCCAAGTTTCCTTGGCAATATCCAACAGCCCTCTTGGGTGTCTCCCATACAGTAACTCAAAGGGGGAGAATCCCGTAGAGGATTGGGGCACCTCCCTAATAGCAAACATCAAATAAGGAAGTAGACAGTCCCAATCCTTTCCATCTCTATCCACCACTTTCTTCAACATTTGTTTTAGGGTTTTGTTGAATCTTTCAACCAGCCCATCGGTTTGGAGGTGATACACAGACGTACGCAATTGTGTCACTTTGAACAATTTACACAGCTCTTTCATAACCCGGGACATAAAGGGTGTACCTTGGTCCGTAAGCAGTTCTTTACAAATACCCACCCGGCTAAAAACAAGAGATAGCTCTTTGGCTATGGTTTTGGCCGAGGTATTTCGGAGAGGGATCGCTTCTGGATAACGGGTGGCATAGTCCATTATAACTAATATGTACTGGTGCCCCCTAGCGGACTTGATTATAGGACCTACCAAATCCATTGCGATCCTCTCAAACGGGACCTCAATGATGGGTAGAGGGACCAGCGGGCTACGGAAATGTGGCATCGGGGCCGACCTCTGACACACAGGGCAGGAGGAACAATAATTTTCTATGTCCTTCATCACCCCAGGCCAATAGAATCTCTGTAATACCCTCTCTCGGGTTTTCTCTGTCCCCAGATGACCTCCAAGAATGTGCCCATGGGCCAACTCCAACACCAACTTCCTGTAAGGTTTGGGCACCACAAGCTGCTCAACGGTTTCTTCTGCCCTTTTTGCCACCCGATACAGTAGGTCCTTCTCTACGCTGAAGTATGGGTAAGTGCAGGTATTATCTGGGTTCACTAACTCGCCATCTATTTCCACTACGTTTTCCCGTGCCTTTATTAGGGTGGGGTCTTTTAACTGTTCTGTGGCAAAATTTTCCCTGTGAACCTCAAGATCAGAAAACTCCACAGACGGTAGGTTTTCGTCTGAGGAGGTGGGCTCCTCTCCAGTTTCTTGAGTCTCGCCTGCCAATACTGACAAGGGAAATTCTGGAGAGTCCTCACCACTCTCAGAGGAGTTCTGGCTATCACCTTCCTGGTACATAGGGGCACCAGTGGGGGGCTCAGGATCATCCCACAGTTCCCAGAACTTCGGAAAATCCCTTCCCACAATGGCATCATGCGGTAGTTGAGATACTAACCCCACTGGATGAGAGAGGGTACCTTTGGGGGTCTTGAAACACACTGTAGTCACTGGATACTCTCGGGTGTCCCCATGCACACAAATAACAGCTACCTTGCTATTCCCAGAGACCTCTGTTTTAACTAATTCAGCCTTTATCAGGGTCACAAGGCTACCTGAATCCAGTAATACCACAACATTTCTACCATTAATACACATTTTGCATAAATGTTTCTCAGTTCCCCGAATGGCAGTGCATGTGACTGTCGCACACAGCGACTGACGTCTGTCCGTCAAAGTCACATTGCATGGGTTCCTCCACAACCGGGCAATTTGCTGCAATATGTCCCGCTTGCCGGCAGCGGTAGCAAACAATCCTTTTGGCTGCCTCTTGAGCCCCCGACTTCCCAGGCTGTTCTCGCCAAACCCTGGGCAGAGCTCCCACCCTCTCACTCTCTCCACCCTCACCCCTTGGAATCATCTTATCCGCCCCTGGGGATGGTCTGGTCTTAGGGTGGAAAGTCCGAGAGTCTCTGGAAGAGGCCGTCAGGTTCTCTGCAGCCAAGTATCTCTCTACACGATCCACAAGTTTACCGGCCGTTTCTGGGTCTCCATGGCTTACCCACTTTTGAATGGCGGTAGGAAGAGCTCTCAAGAAACGATCCATCACAACACGTTCCACAATCTCCGGTGCGGACAAAGTCTCTGGCTGTAGCCACTTCCTGCTCAGGTGAATGAGATCATACATTTGAGACCTGGGGGGTTTTCCAAGCTGGAAAGTCCAGTTATGCACACGCTGAGCCCGGACAGCCAGGGTGACACCCAGCCTTGCCAATATTTCAGCTTTTAGCATCACATAGTCTTTTGCTTGGTCAGGCTCTAGGTCATAGTAAGCCTTCTGCGATTCACCAGTTAACAGAGGAGCCACCAGTCCAGCCCACTGCTCCTCAGGCCACTTTTCTCTTTCAGCAGTCCTTTCAAATGTGGTCAAAAATACCTCTGGATCATCCTCTCCAGTCATTTTTGTCAATAAACGACTCACCCCAAAGGACGCGGTATTAGTGGGACGGCTTTCCTCACTGGTCTGCGGACGTTGCTGCATTACTGCTTCCATCTGTTGTTGTAGTCTCTGCTCTTGCTTCTGCAACAGGTCTATGAAGCGGGCCTCAGATTGCTGCTGGGCTTGTTGCTGGGCTGCGAAGCTCTGTTGTTGAGCTGCAAGGCTCTTTTGCAAACCTGCATTTGTCTGCTGTTGATTGGCATTTGCTAGAGCCAGCTGTTTCAGTATCTCCTCCATGCTGGCTTAAAAAAAAAATGCCCGCATTCTCCACCAACTGTGAGGGGGTTAGCTCGGTAGCGGGTGTGTGTGACCCCCTGGATGGGCTCCCCACACAAAAACAGGCCCAGCAGACGGAGGTTGTGGTTTTCAAGATCAAAAAGGTGCGGTTTATTTCTCTATTTACAGTGACAAAAACACAGCAAAGCAAAAAGAAACATAAACAAAATAAATCCTGGTCAGCTTGACCTCTGACTAAACATGCAGGTTTCCCTAACTAACAACTGGGATCAGCCTGGTGCTGTCCTAGTCCCTAAGTCCCTGGTTTAGTAAATGTCCAAACAAATAGCCACACAGGCTTTGTCTCACCGCACAGGGGTTCACTCTCCCTAGACAGTCCACACAGGTCTGGTTCCAGGCATGAGCAAACACCTAATGAAGCTGGGAGTTTTTATAGAGGCCTTAAACGAGCTGACAAGCTTCAGCTGGTCTCATCAACTCCCTGCCTGCACGACGCCCAGCACTCTCCCTAGAGGTATGAATCATCCATGAGCCCACTAGCCTCAGCTGGGCTTCATCAACTCTCTCCCTAGTTGTATAAGTCGGCATAAAGCCTGAATCTGGGAGAAATATACCTACCCCCCTGGATGCAACCAGGTGACTTTACCTTCCTGCTGTCACAATATATATATATATATTAGGGCTGTCACTGATTAAAATTTTCGTGTTCGATTAATCGATTATTATTTTTTTTGTAAATTCTTTATTTAAGAGAAAAGGACATGCGGATATACAGAGAGCACACTGATGCGTATCAAAAAACAGCAAACATTCCCCACCACCTCATGAGTAGATCTTACAGTAGAGATATAGAGCCCGTTGTCAGAGGGGGGATCACAACAAGTGTCAGGCTTACAGGAGCTCTCCGCCCCCCACATGGCCGTATTTTTGTGGCAAAAGCCGATTTAGATAAAAATAGAAACGTCAAGCCCCTTAGAAACAGGCTTGCACAGGCCAACACTAATTTCGATTAATTATAACTCACATACAGTTTTTACAAGAATTTTTTTTTATTAAACTTTAAGAAAAACGTAGAAAGTTAGTTTGTTAGTTGTCCACATCTCCCCTGTAATGTCCACATCTCCCCTGTAATGTCCACATGTGCTCCCATTCTGTAATGTCCACATCTCCCCCGTAATGTCCACATCTCCCCCGTAATGTCCACATCTCCCCGGTAATGTCCACTTTTCAGCCCCATAATGTAATGCCCACATGTGTCCCCATACTGTAATGTCCACATGTGCCCCCATACCGTAATGTCCACATCTCCCCCGTAATGTCCACATCTCCCCCGTAATGTCCACTTTTCCCCCCATACTGTAATGCCCACATGTGCCCCCATACTGTAATGCCCACATGTGCCCCCATACTGTAATGTCCACATGTGCCCCCATACCATAGTGTCCACATCTCCCCTGTAATGTCCACTTTCCCCCCCCATACCGTAATGCCCACATGTGCCCCCATACCATAATGTCCACATCTCCCCCGTAATGTCCACATCTCCCCCCGTAATGCCCACATCTCCCCCCATACCTTAAGATCCAGGCAGAACCGTCCGCAGAGTAGACGGCACAAGCAGGCGGCTGATGATGACGTCAGCGTGCCGCTACTAGGCTGCCGCAGGGTGGACCAAGATGGCCGCCGCGCTCCGGAGCTAGGGCGAAGCCGCGGCCTTTCCTATGGACGAGACCGCGGAGCTCACTCCGCGGATCGTCATCGATCCAAAAAATTTTGATCGATCAAAGAAATTAACGATCAATCGAGCAATTAATCGTTAATTTCCGCACCCCTAATATATATATATATATATTAGATGTATATGTAGCGACCTCACCTCTCACTCCCTCCTTCTCTGTCAATGTCAATGGCTCTCGTCTAGGGGACCAGGGAGGAGAGTGTGACGCACCACCAACTCACATCCTCCAGTGTGTAGAGGTGTGAGCTATACCCAATTACCTTCGGGTCTGTGCCCCTGTCCAGAGCCAAAGCTCCCCCTGAGGATGATCCTTTAACTCCCAGAAAGCCAAGTTCCACACCATAGAAAGTCCAACACTTATTTATTCTTTTAGAGCAATAAATAGTCCTTTGAGAGCAGACTGGTTAGACAACGAACAAACAAGGTGGTGAGGAAGGTCCAGGCACAAACATGAACTTGTTACTCTCCTGTTTTGGTATGCGCAAACAGGCTTGGCGCACGGTCGCTGCCACCGACCGTGATGGTGGTCGCTGCCACCGACCCGGTGAAATAGAATTTGAGGTCTCTGCCACCGACCTGGGTTTCAGTTGGGTCGCTGCCACCGACCATGAGAACGTGGACTACCTTCTTGAGATGCGGCCCCTGTCAGGGGAGTCATCCATCTGGACGGTCACCAGAGGCCTCCGCCGTCACCAGCCAATGCTGCGCTGGATCTCCGGGAAGGTCACTTCTTTGGTCCCCCTTGCCCGAGATTCGGGTGTCCAATACCGGAGGACACCCTAGGAATCCTCTATTCCTCGCGGGACCCAGTCGAAGGTACTGGGCCCCAGACCTCCAGAGAGTACCTCACCCCAGACTAAAGGTGTCTGGGGTGGAATCGCAGCTGCATATCCGAGCCGAGGGCGCCCGGAGATAACCAGCACTCACACCCAGGCTGAAGGTGCCTGGGCGTGGACCCCGAGGATGTCTGCCCCTTTTATCCCCTTTCCCAGCATGCACAGCAGGTTCCCCGCCCACTGTACTACTGCTGCGAGAGGACAAAAAGGGTACAGACTTGCAATGGTGGTTCAACCCCGGCCTATAACGACAGCGCCACCTACAGACCGCAGGGAACTGGACACCCTTGCATCCTCCACTGGCATAAATTGGTCCATGAATCCTAACAATTGCTGCATCCTGAGCCATTTATCACTCAGATGCCTCCCCTAAATGTAACCACCCGCTACACATCCCCCCCAGTAATTTGACACTGGGCCCCAGTGTCTGGAACCAATTTATGCCCCTCCAATGACAGTCCGCATAAATCCGATCCAGAAAGAAAACCTATTCAAAAAGACAAAAAAATGGCAATTTAAAAATTGTTTCGCTTGTGCCTGAACCAAAGGGAAAGGAAAGAGGGAAGGGAAGGAACAACAAACAAACCCACAGAGGTGTAAACATTCAAGGACATAACAGCATAATTTTTTTCAAAATTATTTTTCCCCCTCCCACATCACTGTCTAAGATCTGCCCCATTCTCAGCAGACTTGAATGACGTTCTCCTGCAGAGGGGAAAAGAACACATTATCTGACAGTGTATAATTTGGAGTGAAAAACCTCCCCCTACAGAAAACCCTTTCCTTCCAAAAAGTCATGTGGGGTGTGTGTGAAAAACTGTTGCGCAACACTCCACCTAGTGGCCATGTCACGATTTGGAACACTTCTCTTGATCAGCAATCTCTTCATCTGTGTCTTTGCCCTAACTTAACTAAAACCCCAAGTCCTCATTATCTTGGCGGTGGAGAACAGGGAGAACAACAAAAAAAAAACAACTGTTCCCAATTCTCCCAAGGAGTAGCCACCCCTTGCAAGGTAAAGAGTCCCTGAGTTCAGGCAAAGGCACTCCGGAGCGTCCAGCAAAAAAAAAAAAGGAGTCTATTCTCCTAAAAGTAAAACCTTGGGTGCGGCAGTATCAGGAGCTTCAAGTACCTATCAAAGGTTTCCATGTGGTACTCCACATCATCTCCATCCCTTCGGCAAATTATCACCCTGTCAGCATGAATGTGCCGACCCAGCATCCATTCAGCCTTGCAATCTTTAAACCTTTTGAAGGCCATAGAAGAACATGAGAGGTACCTGCGAGCGTGGGGCACCTTGAGATGTGTCCAGATAAAATCATCATACCACCGCTGCCTGTGTGCCTCCACTTCATACAATAACTCTCTTGGTAAGTACGGGTACTCCGACCCGTACTCGCTGGCAACCTTCTGGCAAAACAGTCTCTGCAGTCTGGACAAGGGTGGCATTGTGGCACGGTCTCCCTCACCAGGCATAACAATTGACTCCTGGTGCCGAGGTGCCTTGACCACCTCCATACTGGGCATAGGAACCCGCAGCGACACTAGCTTCGCCCGAGCTTCGGGCGCAGGTTATTCAGGGAGCAAAAGGGCAGGCAGGGGACCAGATCCCTCCTCAGGCGCCGGGGCCTCCACCCGGGGTGCGCTGTCCCCAGTAGACATGGGTGAGTCCCTTTGCATATGGGACGAGGGGTATCTTGTCCCAGCCCTGCCACTCAAAAAGTCCGTCTATGATGCCATCATCTCCGGCATCAGAGACCGACTCAAGGTCGAAGGTGTCACACTCCTCCGCGGGCCGGTAATTCCTTGTGGATGTGGAATCATCCCCTCCCTCTGGCTCCCGTAACTGGGGATCCCCGACACCTCCGACAGAACACCAAGTCCCGTTCCCCGGCTTACCTCGGCCTTTACTTGTACTGGGATGTCCGGGACTTTTCCAACCGGATATAACGGGCCGGGCGAGCGCAGGGATGTTCCTCCATCACGGCCGCTGGAAGCTCTGACGAGACCGACCTTCCTCTTTGGCGGTGGGAGTAGGGAAGCTGTGGAGACCGAAGCAGCATCCTCGGATTTTTCATCCTCCAACTTTTGATCGCGACTTCCCCGGAAGTCTCTACAGTGCGCGTGGGAATGGCTTTCCAAGCTTTGACTTCTCCCTCACGAGTGGTGGCGCCTGTTAGGCAGTTGAGGTGGAAGGCCCGAGGCCTTTCTATGGATTGCTCCACCTCGAAAATGAACTCTCCGCAGGCCTCGCAGCGCCCGAACGGCTTCAGCTGAACCACCAGTCCCGAACAGCCGGGACAAATCACACCGAGGGCCTCAACGTCCTTGCATACATACAGGGCGAATCACCCCCGGGGCTTGAGCCTGATTCCCGTATCCGTAACTGAAGCAGCAATTGGGGTCATTCTGGTAGTGGTAGGAACTGGAACCCAGGACGCATTGGTGAATACACTGAACGATTGCTGCTCCATCGCGCACTGAATAACTGGCGCCAAGTCCCCATGTGCATCCCCGCACATGGCCGAACTCCTCCCCTTTTCCACACCAGTTCGCAGGCTTTCCCCTTGGCACGCCCACGAACTGTGCAGGGAGGGTGTGCCTCGTGGCGCGTTGGCCAAAAATGGCCGACCACCTCGGAACTCCTCTGGGCAGCAAAGTTCAAACTCCTGAAGGCCTCGGCTCCCTTAAACGAACACAAATCCCGGCCCAGAGCCCCCACGTGTAGCGACCTCACCTCTCACTCCCTCCTTCTCTGTCAATGGCTCTCGTCTGGGGGACCAGGGAGGAGAGTGTGACACACCACCAACTCACATCCTCCAGTGTGTAGAGGTGTGAGCTATACCCAATTACCTTTGGGTCTGTGCCCCTGTCCAGAGCCAAAGCTCCCCCTGAGGATGATCCTTTAACTCCCAGAAAGCCAAGTTCCACACCATAGAAAGTCCAACACTTATTTATTCTTTTAAAGCAATAAATAGTCCTTTGAGAGCAGACTGGTTAGACAACGAACAGACAAGGTGGTGAGAAAGGTCCAGGCACAAACATGAACTTGTTACTCTCCTGTTTCGGTATGCGCAAACAGGCTTGGCGCACGGTTGCTGCCACCAACCGTGATGGTGGTCGCTGCCACCGACCGGGTGAAATAGAATTTGAGGTTTCTGCCACGACCTGGGTTTCAGTTGGGTCGCTGCCACCGACCATGAGAACGTGGACTACCTTCTTGAGATGCGGCCCCTGTCAGGGGAGTCATCCAGCTGGACGGTCACCAGAGGCCTCCGCCGTCACCAGCCAATGCTGCGCTGGATCTCCGGGAAGGTCACTTCTCTGGACCCCCTCGCCCGAGATTCGGGTGTCCAATACCAGAGGACACCCTAGGAATCCTACATCCCTCACGGGACCCAGTCGAAGGTACTGGGCCCCAGGCCTCCAGAGAGTACCTCACCCCAGACTAAAGGTGTCTGGGGTGGAATTGCAGCTCCATCCCTGGGCCGAGGGCGCCCGGAGACCACCAGTACTCACACCCAGGCTGAAGGTGCCTGGGCGTGGACCCCGAGCGGAAGATGTCTGCCCCTTTTATCCCCTCTCCCAGCATGCACAGCAGGTTCCCCGCCCCGCTGTACTACTGCTGCGAGAGGACAAAAAGGGTACAGACTTGCAATGGTGGTTCAACCCCGGCCTATGGCAACAGCGCCACCTACAGGCCACAGGGAACTGGACACGCTTGCATCCTCCACTGGCATAAATTGGTCCATGAATCCTAACAATTGCTGCATCTGAGCTGCATCTGCTGCAACACTCAGATGCTTCCCCTAAATGTAACCACCCGCTACACATTTTATATATATATATATATATATATATATATATATATATATATATATATATATATTGTGACAGCAGGAAGGTAAAGTCACCTGGTTGCATCCAGGGGGGTAGGTATATTTCTCCCAGATTCAGGCTTTATGCCGACTTATACAACTAGGGAGAGAGTTGATGAAGCCCAGCTGAGGCTAGTGGGCTCATGGATGATTCATACCTCTAGGGAGAGTGCTGGGCGTCGTGCAGGCAGGGAGTTGATGAGACCAGCTGAAGCTTGTCAGCTCGTTTAAGGCCTCTATAAAAACTCCCAGCTTCATTAGGTGTTTGCTCATGCCTGGAACCAGACCTGTGTGGACTGTCTAGGGAGAGTGAACCCCTGTGTGGTGAGACAAAGCCTGTGTGGCTATTTGTTTGGACATTTACTAAACCAGGGACTTAGGGACTAGGACAGCACCAGGCTGATCCCAGTTGTTAGTTAGGGAAACCTGCATGTTTAGTCAGAGGTCAAGCTGACCAGGATTTATTTTGTTTATGTTTCTTTTTGCTTTGCTGTGTTTTTGTCACTGTAAATAGAGAAATAAACCGCACCTTTTGATCTTGAAAACCACAACCTCCGTCTGCTGGGCCTGTTTTTGTGTGGGGAGCCCATCCAGGGGGTCACACACACCCGCTACCGAGTTAACCCCCTCACAGTTGGTGGAGAACCAGTGGCAGTTTTTTTTAAGCCAGCATGGAGGAGATACTGAAACAGCTGGCTCTAGCAAATGCCAATCAACAGCAGACAAATGCAGGTTTGCAAAAGAGCTTCGCAGCCCAGCAACAAGCCCAGCAGCAATCTGAGGCCCGCTTCATAGACCTGTTGCAGAAGCAAGAGCAGAGACTACAACAACAGATGGAAGCAGTAATGCAGCAACGTCCGCAGACCAGTGAGGAAAGCCGTCCCACTAATACCGCGTCCTTTGGGGTGAGTCGTTTATTGACAAAAATGACTGGAGAGGATGATCCAGAGGTATTTTTGACCACATTTGAAAGGACTGCTGAAAGAGAAAAGTGGCCTGAGGAGCAGTGGGCTGGACTGGTGGCTCCTCTGTTAACTGGTGAATCGCAGAAAGCTTACTATGACCTAGAGCCTGACCAAGCAAAAGACTATGGGATGCTAAAAGCTGAAATATTGGCAAGGCTGGGTGTCACCCTGGCTGTCCGGGCTCAGCGTGTGCATAACTGGACTTTCCAGCTTGGAAAACCCCCCTGGTCTCAAATGTATGATCTCATTCACCTGAGCAGGAAGTGGCTACAGCCAGAGACTTTGTCCGCACCGGAGATTGTGGAACGTGTTGTGATGGATCGTTTCTTGAGAGCTCTTCCTACCGCCATTCAAAAGTGGGTAAGCCATGGAGACCCAGAAACGGCCGGTAAACTTGTGGATCGTGTAGAGAGATACTTGGCTGCAGAGAACCTGACGGCCTCTTCCAGAGACTCTCGGACTTTCCACCCTAAGACCAGACCATCCCCAGGGGCGGATAAGATGATTCCAAGGGGTGAGGGTGGAGAGAGTGAGAGGGTGGGAGCTCTGCCCAGGGTTTGGCGAGAACAGCCTGGGAAGTCGGGGGCTCAAGAGGCAGCCAAAAGGATTGTTTGCTACCGCTGCCGGCAAGCGGGATATATTGCAGCAAATTGCCCGGTTGTGGAGGAACCCATGCAATGTGACTTTCTGACGGACAGACGTCAGTCGCTGTGTGCGACAGTCGCATGCACTGCCATTCGGGGAACTGAGAAACATTTATGCAAAATGTGTATTAATGGTAGAAATGTTGTGGTATTACTGGATTCAGGTAGCCTTGTGACCCTGATAAAGGCTGAATTAGTTAAAACAGAGGTCTCTGGGAATAGCAAGGTAGCTGTTATTTGTGTGCATGGGGACACCCGAGAGTATCCAGTGACTACAGTGTGTTTCAAGACCCCCAAAGGTACCCTCTCTCATCCAGTGGGGTTAGTATCTCAATTACCGCATGATGCCATTGTGGGAAGGGATTTTCCGAAGTTCTGGGAACTGTGGGATGATCCTGAGCCCCCCACTGGTGCCCCTATGTACCAGGAAGGTGATAGCCAGAACTCCTCTGAGAGTGGTGAGGACTCTCCAGAATTTCCCTTGTCAGTATTGGCAGGCGAGACTCAAGAAACTGGAGAGGAGCCCACCTCCTCAGACGAAAACCTACCGTCTGTGGAGTTTTCTGATCTTGAGGTTCACAGGGAAAATTTTGCCACAGAACAGTTAAAAGACCCCGCCCTAATAAAGGCACGGGAAAACGTAGTGGAAATAGATGGCGAGTTAGTGAACCCAGATAATACCTGCACTTACCCATACTTCAGCGTAGAGAAGGACCTACTGTATCGGGTGGCAAAAAGGGCAGAAGAAACCGTTGAGCAGCTTGTGGTGCCCAAACCTTACAGGAAGTTGGTGTTGGAGTTGGCCCATGGGCACATTCTTGGAGGTCATCTGGGGACAGAGAAAACCCGAGAGAGGGTATTACAGAGATTCTATTGGCCTGGGGTGATGAAGGACATAGAAAATTATTGTTCCTCCTGCCCTGTGTGTCAGAGGTCGGCCCCGATGCCACATTTCCGTAGCCCGCTGGTCCCTCTACCCATCATTGAGGTCCCGTTTGAGAGGATCGCAATGGATTTGGTAGGTCCTATAATCAAGTCCGCTAGGGGGCACCAGTACATATTAGTTATAATGGACTATGCCACCCGTTATCCAGAAGCGATCCCTCTCCGAAATACCTCGGCCAAAACCATAGCCAAAGAGCTATCTCTTGTTTTTAGCCGGGTGGGTATTTGTAAAGAACTGCTTACGGACCAAGGTACACCCTTTATGTCCCGGGTTATGAAAGAGCTGTGTAAATTGTTCAAAGTGACGCAATTGCGTACGTCTGTGTATCACCCCCAAACCGATGGGCTGGTTGAAAGATTCAACAAAACCCTAAAACAAATGTTGAAGAAATGTTTGCTTTTAGGGAGGTGCCCCAATCCTCTACGGGATTCTCCCCCTTTGAGTTACTGTATGGGAGACACCCAAGAGGGCTGTTGGATATTGCCAAGGAAACTTGGGAAAGTGAGAGTTCTCCCCACAGGAGTGTGATTGAGCATGTCGCCCTGATGCAAGATCGAATTGCACAGGTAATGCCCATCGTGAAGGAACATTTGGCCCAAGCGCAGTTGGCACAGCAGAGAGTGTACAACCGTGGAGCCAAGACCCGTACCTTTTCCCCGGGGGATAGGATATTGGTACTTGTCCCTACGGTTGAAAGTAAATTCCTTGCCAAATGGCAAGGCCCCTACGAGATAATGGAAAAAGTGAGCGAAGTGAATTACAAGGTCAGACAACCAGGAAGGCGAAAGCCCGAACAGATCTATCACGTTAATCTGTTGAAAGCCTGGAGGGATAGAGAGTCCCTAGTCGCAGAAACTTAGTCACCAGCTCAAACTGGTTGCGTGATTCCGGAGGTTGGAATAGCAGCCACCTTGTCACAACCCCAACAACAGGAGGTTAAGGAGTTTGTGCTTCGCAACAAGGAGGTGTTCTCTGAGCTGCCGGGACAAACATCTGGGGTAGAGCATGATATTATTACCCCGCCCGGTGAAAGGGTGAAGTTAAAACCCTATCGGATCCCAGAGGCCCGACGGGAGGCAATACGGGAGGAAGTACAGAAAATGCTGAACTTAGGGGTGATAGAGGAGTCCCAAAGTGATTGGTCTAGTCCCATTGTGTTGATGCCTAAACCGGATGGGAGCTGGCGATTTTGTAACGATTTTCGTCAGTTGAACAAAGTTACAAAATTTGACACCTACCCCATGCCACGTATAGATGAGTTGATCGACCGGCTGGGAACAGCCCGATACATGACGACTCTTGACCTCACAAAAGGGTATTGGCAAATTCCCCTGGCCAAGTCGGCCAAAGAGAAAACTGCATTTGTAACCCCAGACGGGGCGTTCCAATATAAGAGAATGCCGTTCGGGTTACAGAATGCGCCGGCCACATTCCAGCGGAAAATGGACCAGATACTGAGGCCCCATCGGAAGTATGCTGCGGCTTACCTGGATGACGTAATTTTCCATAGCACAGATTGGGCCTCACATCTGCCAAAAGTGCAAGCAGTCCTAGACTCTATCCGGGAAGCGGGGTTTACGGCTAACCCCAAGAAGTGTACCATTGGGCAGGAGGAGGCCAAATATCTTGGGTACACCATTGGCAGGGGAGTAATAAAACCCCAACTCAACAAAGTCGAGGCCATCCAGAGTTGGCCACGTCCCAACAGCAAGAAGCAGGTACGAGCCTTTCTGGGAATCGCGGGTTATTATCGGCGCTTCATTCCCCACTTTGCTTCTAAGGCTGTGCCCCTAACCAACCTGACGAAAGGGAAAGGGTCGGTCATGATTAAATGGACCCCCGAGGCTGAGGCAGCATTCCAATTCTTGAAACAAGCCTTATGTAGCCAGCCAGTGTTGTACTCACCCGACTTCTCTAAAGACTTTGTCGTACAAAGTGATGCGTCAGATGTGGGGTTAGGAGCAGTATTGTCCCAGGTCTGGAACGGGGAAGAGCAGTCATTTACCTCAGCAGGAAGTTGAAGTCATTTACCTCAGCAGGAAGTTGAAGTCCCATGAGGTAAATTACGCCACGGTTGAAAAGGAGTGTTTAGCGGTGAAGTGAGCTCTAGATTCCCTTCGGTACTATCTGCTAGGTAGGCACTTTGACATGGTTACGGATCACGCTCCGTTAAAGTGGATGGCTCAAAACAAGGAGACAAATAGAAGAGTAAATAGGTGGTTCCTGGCCCTACAGGAATTCAACTTCACAGTAAAGCATCGCCCTGGCGTTCAAATGGGGAATGTGGATGCTTTGTCTCGAGTACATGAATGCCTGATTGCTGGTGTTCCAACCCCAAGGTTAAAACAAGAGGGGGGGGTATGTGACAGCAGGAAGGTAAAGTCACCTGGTTGCATCCAGGGGGGTAGGTATATTTCTCCCAGATTCAGGCTTTATGCCGACTTATACAACTAGGGAGAGAGTTGATGAAGCCCAGCTGAGGCTAGTGGGCTCATGGATGATTCATACCTCTAGGGAGAGTGCTGGGCGTCGTGCAGGCAGGGAGTTGATGAGACCAGCTGAAGCTTGTCAGCTCGTTTAAGGCCTCTATAAAAACTCCCAGCTTCATTAGGTGTTTGCTCATGCCTGGAACCAGACCTGTGTGGACTGTCTAGGGAGAGTGAACCCCTGTGCGGTGAGACAAAGCCTGTGTGGCTATTTGTTTGGACATTTACTAAACCAGGGACTTAGGGACTAGGACAGCACCAGGCTGATCCCAGTTGTTAGTTAGGGAAACCTGCATGTTTAGTCAGAGGTCAAGCTGACCAGGATTTATTTTGTTTATGTTTCTTTTTGCTTTGCTGTGTTTTTGTCACTGTAAATAGAGAAATAAACTGCACCTTTTGATCTTGAAAACCACAACCTCCGTCTGCTGGGCCTGTTTTTGTGTGGGGAGCCCATCCAGGGGGTCACACACACCCGCTACTGAGTTAACCCCCTCACAATATATATATACTGTGAGGGGGTTAGCTCGGCAGCGGGTGTGTGTGACCCCCGGGATGGGCTCCCCACACAAAAACAGGCCCAGCAAACGGAGGTTGTGGTTTTCAAAATCAAAAAAAAGGTGCGGTTTATTTTCTATTTACAGTGACAAAACACAGCAAAGCCAAAAGAAACATATAAACAAAATAAATCCTGGTCAACTTGACCTCTGACTAAACATACAGGTTTCCTAACTAACAACTGGGATCAGCCTAGTGCTGTCCTAGTCCCTAAGTCCCTGGTTTTAAATGTCCAAGCAAATAGCCACACAGGCTTTTTCTCACCGCACAGGGGTTCACTCTCCCTAGACAGTCCACACAGGTCTGGTTCCAGGCATGAGCTAACACCTAATGAATCTGGGAGTTTTTATAGAGGCCTTAAACGAACTGACAGGCTTCAGCTGGCCTCATCAACTCCCTGCCTGCACGACGCCCAGCCCTCTCCCTAGAGGTATGAGTCATCCATGAGCCCACTAGCCTCAGCTGGGCTTATACAACTCTCCACCCTAGTTGTATAAGTCAGCATAAAGCCTGAATCTGGGAGAAATATATCTACCCCCCTGGATGCAACCAGGTGACTTTACCTTCCTGCTGTCACAATATATATATATAACCTTTCATGTACAGCTGTAGAGGGTTAGGTACCTCTACACCTAGCCCTGGTTGGTTCACACTATGAACCGCATGCGAATCGCACGGGAACTGCACCACATTCCTGTTCCATTAATATGCAATTTAGTGCACTGTTGAATGGGCTTAATTAGCACTGCATCGCACCAAAGTCATGCATGCACCAATTTTGGAACCGTACTACAATGGGATTGCATGGTACTTTTGTCCTATGTGATCTGATGCACGCAAACGCACTGCGTTTGTGATCTGCTTTTGAGGAATAGTTAGGATTGCACTGACACCCGCTGCAGATCGCAAGGGCAGTGCAATTTGAATGTGGTGTGGGAAATGCTCATGGATCGCTGCATTTCCTGCACCATATTAGTGTGAATCTAGACTAATGCCGCGTACACGCGATCGGACATTCCGACAACAAAACCGTGGATTTTTTTCCGATGGATGTTGGCTCAAACTTGTCTTGCATACACACAGTCCCACAAATGTTGTCGGAAATTACGAACGTCAAGAACGCGGTGACGTACAACACGTACCACGAGCCGAGAAAAATTACGTTCAATAGCCAGTGCAGCTCTTCTGCTTGATTCCAAGCATGCGTGGAATTTTGTGTGTCGGAATTGTGTACACACGGTCAGAATTACCTACAACAAGTTTTGTTGTCGGAAAATTTGAGAACCAGCTCTCAAATTTTTGTTGTCGGAAATTCCGACAGAAAATGTCTGATGGGGCCTACACGGTCGGAATTTCCGACCAAAAGCTCCCATCGAACATTTGTTGTCGGAAATTCAGAGCGTGTGTACGCGGCATTATAGTACAAAACACACTCATAAAATTTATGAAGAGAATCTATAACACTCTTTAGTATTAGATTGTGCCTCTGTATATAAAATGTCAGCGTGGGTAACAGATTCATGTACCTGTTGGAAACAAGTACCTGAATGTGGGGCAAGCACCATGTGTGAAAGGGCTAGGTTGCTGGAGTATCCATACGTACACTCTGTCCTCAGTGCAGCTAAACATTCTCCTTGCCTTTTGCATCTCCCAGAGACATTAATTCCCCATGAGGTTCGCTCTCCTTGTGATTCACAGCAGGCAGTGGGTGGATTACATAGCCAATAGACAGCCTGCTTTTGGCTATGGAATCTGCCTACTGTCTGCTGTCAATAACAAAGAGAACAGACCTCACAGCAAACTAGTATCTCAGCTTCCCCATTAGGCTCTGCTTACTGTGAGCATCACTGGTTGCTAGAAGCCTGCTGTGAAGCCAGCCGTGTCATTGACAATCAGTAAAATGTGGGTAGTGGAGTGGGTAGTGGCAGCAAACATGCCGCCCTGCTACACAGTGTACAGAGACAAGCACTTTGCCTTTCTCCATACACCAGCTTTAAGTTGGTCTCAATTACCATCAGCTTAGTTATCTACACACTGGTGGTAATTCTTTTTACATTTCACACTGTGGTAAAGCTCCCAAATATGGCGGCAGGGATGTTTTAAACCTGGTGCAAGCCATTTTCAAAAGGCCATACTGCTAATAAGTGTTGTAAGTGCTTTATTGCATTCCCATGACTTTGCTAACAAGTTGTCTATTCTGTATATATATATATATATATATATATATGTAGCGGGTATGTACTTTCCCGGGTGTAAATTTGAACTTGGCAGAGACATCAGTGATGTGTAATTCCCTGCGGCCCAGCAGGTGGCCCTGTCGCCCTGGGCTGGGGTGAATCATTGCTGTGTGCCGTGCCTCCTTTTTGTCCTCCCTCGGCAGCGGTATGGTGGGGCGGGGAACCCGCCGTGCTTGCTGGGAGAGGGTATAAAGGCGCCGGCCATCTTTGTTACGGGGTCGAGTCCCAGGCACCTTCAGCCTGTGGGCAGTGGTTCGTGTCGGTCCGCTAGGCGGCCTAGGCCTAGAGGACAGCCGGAGGTCGTGTTCCATCCCAGGCACCTTTAGCCTGGGGTGAGGTACTCGGATGGAGGTCTGGAGCTCAGTGCCCCACACTGAGTTCCACGAGGGAAGGAGATCCTAGGGAACCCAGGGATTGGGAACCCGAATCCGAAAGGCGTAATGGACCGGGGGAGCTCCTCAATCGAAGATCTGGTGCAGCATATTGCCAGTGACGGGTGAGTCTCTCATCGGAGACCGCCTGGAGGGAAATCCCCCCTCGCTCGGGGACCGCAACTCACTTTCAGGGAGGAAAGTGGAGAACACATTGTGTCTGGGCCTACTCGCATCCACACCTCCTTTTCTGTTCTGTTTCTACAAGGAAGTTCAACTGATTGTGTTCATTCGAGAGGAATAAAGGAGTGTTGAACTTTAATGGTGTGGGGCTCATTTCCTAGCAGACATTGTTCAAGGTAACTCTCGGTGGAGGCTCCAGGTGCACAGCACTGACCCGAAGGTAAAAGAACTTTGCTTATACCACACTGACACCTGTGGTGGAAGCCAGGCGTGGTGTCTCCGCTCCCTTCCCCTCTGAAGGTACCCCTAGACAAGAGACAGACGAGCTGAAGGAGAAAGAGGGGAGTGAGGAGGCCGCTACACGTGGGGGCTCGGGTCCGGCATAGTGTTTGTGCACCACAGTATTCAACGTGTCTGCTGGAGGAGTTACGCGAGTAGGCAGGCCTTCATT
This sequence comes from Rana muscosa, assembly GCA_029206835.1. Classification (NCBI taxonomy): domain Eukaryota; kingdom Metazoa; phylum Chordata; class Amphibia; order Anura; family Ranidae; genus Rana; species Rana muscosa. Next base: position 304,207,678 of record CM055117.1, on the reverse strand, counting down.
GGCCGAAGTGCATCCCTGCTCATAGTCGTGGACATGACCCCATGAAGGGAAAGGCCCTCGCAGAAGAGTGGAAAAAGGGGGAAGCTCAGCCGTGTGAAGTAGTACACGTGGGGGCTTCTATTGCACTGCGCCACCAGGCACACCCCCATCGCTTAGTTCGTGGGCGTGACTCAGAAACAGAAAAGAAGAAAAGCCTGCGAACTGGAGCAAAGGGGAGGAGTCCAATACGTGTGAAGGACTACACGTGGGACGTTGGCGCAAAAACTTTGCAGTGTGCGATGGATCAGCAACAGGTCGCCATGTTCGGACATACATCGTGGATTCCAGTTCACCCTTCCACCACGACATTGACTGCTGCTGCTCCGGTAACAGATACGGGGATCCGGCTAAAGCCAAGGGGTCGATTCGCCCTGTACTCGTGCATGGACGTTGAGGCCCTGGGTGTGATTTGTCCCGGCTGTTCGGGACTGGTGTGCCAACTGAAGCCATTTGGGCGATGCGAGGCCTGTGGGGAGTTCCTGTTCGAAGTGGATCCGGCGGTTGAGAAGCCGAGAACCATCTACCCTGGCCGTGCTGCGGGCAACACCACTCAGAGAGGAGGAATCACTGCTTTGACAGCCATCCCTACGCACACTGCAGCGACCGCGGAGGAGGTCATGAAAACTCAACGGGAGAAATCCGAGGATGCTGACTCGGTCACCACTGTCTCGCAGCGTCCACCACCGAAGAGAAAGACCGGTATGGTAGCCCCGACCAGCGGTTGTGGTGGACCGTCTCGCCCGCTTACGCCCGGCCCGGATGGATCTGTTGATAAGAGTTCCGGATGTCCCGCTTCAAGTAAAGGCCGAGGTAAGCCAGGCAGAGAGATTTGGTGTGTGGGAGGAGGTGAAAACTCAGTCTCCACTACAGGCTACCTGCCCGCGGAGGAGTGTGACACCTCTGACCTAGAGTCGCTCTCGGACATGGGAGACGACGTTGCAATAGATGAACTGTTTGCAGAAAAGGGCTGGGACAAAGTACCCCTCGCTTCATCCCGGAGGATCAGGGATCCACCCATGTCTACAGGGGAAAGTACACCCCGGGTGGAGGCACCAGCGCCTGAAGAGGGGTCCCGTCCCCAGCCTGCCTCTACATCCCCGGTACCATCTGTACCGAAGACCGGGGAAAAGAGACTGTTACTGCGGGCACCAATGCCCAGATCAGATGTGATCAAGGTCCCTCGCCACCCGGACTGAATAGTTTTGCCTGGCGAAGGGGACAAAACTACCATGCCTCCTTTGGCGAGACTACAACGCCTATTTGGCCAGAAGGTTGCTGCAGAGTACGGATGGGAGCATCCATACTTGTCGAAGGAACTGCTCTATGAGGTGGAAGTGTGCCGGGAGCGCTGGTACAATGACTTTGTGTGGACCCACCTTCAGGTTCTGCACGCCCGCAGGTACCTGGCATGCTCTCCCAAGGCTTCTCAACGTTTTAAAGACTGCAAGGCAGAGTGGATGTTGGGACGGCACATCCATGCAGACAAGGTGTTGATCCGGCGCAAGGAGGGAGAGGATGTGGAGTATCATCTGGAGACCATGGATCAACACTTGAAGCCACTTGTTCTGCCGCATCCCCGTTTTTACCTTTTAGGAGAAAAGAGACTCCGTTCTTGTTACGCCGCTGAACTTTCTGGGACTCGTTGCTTTTGTGCCCAGAGGAATGAAGGACTGTTCCTGTTGTTCTTCACCTTTCCTACAAGAGATCATGGACTCTGGGTAGATAGGGCCAAAGAGAAGAGGAAAGTTCCACGAGTGCAGTTACCGCGATGCTGTCACCAGGTGGCAGTGTTGCGCAACGTTAAACACTTTTCACGCACTCACTCTTTGGAGAAAAGGGATTTCTTCCAGGAGAAGTTTCTTTTCTCTCACACGAATACATGTGTCAGGGTTATGTGTGCTAATCCTTTTTCTTTTCCCTCTGCAGGAGAACATCCCATCAAGACCACTGAGTATGGGGTGGGTCTTAGTCAGGATGGGTGGGAAAAGTAAAATGTGAATATGTGATTCCAAGTTATGGTTTAATGCTGTTGTTTTTCTCTTCTTTCTTTCTTCCTTTTTTTTATTACAGGACCCAGACACAATGTTTCAGTTGGGTAGTTTTTTCCTAAAAGTTTTATTTTTGTACAATTGTTAGTCGGTCTCTGAATTGGATTATGTCAGCCGTTGAGGGCATGATTTACTACAGACACTGGGGACCAGTGTCAAACCACCAGGGGGAGAGTGTAGCGGGTATGTACTTTCCCGGGTGTAAATTTGAACTTGGCAGAGACATCAGTGATGTGTAATTCCCTGCGGCCCAGCAGGTGGCGCTGTCGCCCTGGGCTGGGGTGAATCATTGCTGTGTGCCGTGCCTCCTTTTTGTCCTCCCTCGGCAGCGGTATGGTGGGGCGGGGAACCCGCCGTGCTTGCTGGGAGAGGGTATAAAGGGGCCGGCCATCTTTGTTACGGGGTCGAGTCCCAAGCACCTTCAGCCTGTGGGCGGTGGTTCGTGTCGGTCCGCTAGGCGGCCTAGGCCTAGAGGACAGCCGGAGGTCGTGTTCCATCCCAGGCACCTTTAGCCTGGGGTGAGGTACTCAGATGGAGGTCTGGAGCTCAGTGCCCCACACTGAGTTCCGCGAGGGAAGGAGATCCTAGGGAACCCAGGGATTGGGAACCCGAATCCGGAAGGCGTAATGGACCGGGGGGAGCTCCTCACTCGAAGATCTGGTGCAGCATATTGCCAGTGATGGGTGAGTCTCTCATCGGAGACCGCCTGGAGGGAAATCCCCCCCTCGCTCGGGGACTGCAACTCACTTTCAGGGAGGAAAGTGGAGAACACATTGTGTCTGGGCCTACTCGCATCCACACCTCCTTTTCTGTTCTGTTTCTACAAGGAAGTTCAACTGATTGTGTTCATTCGAGAGGAATAAAGGAGTGTTGAACTTTAATGGTGTGGGGCTCATTTCCTAGCAGACATTGTTCAAGGTAACTCTCGGTGGAGGCTCCAGGTGCACAGCACTGACCCGAAGGTAAAAGAACTTTGCTTATACCACACTGACACCTGTGGTGGAAGCCAGGCGTGGTGTCTCCGCTCCCTTCCCCTCTGAAGGTACCCCTAGACAAGAGACAGACGAGCTGAAGGAGAAAGAGGGGAGTGAGGAGGCCGCTACATATATATAAAATAGTATAAAAAACTAAAACAGTGTTCTGTATCATTCATACACTACAAACAGCGCTAATGTTGAGTGAAAGTAAGTGGCCAACTCCACATAAAGGTCTTCAGACAGATGTTAGATAAACAGTGCTTCAGATAGTGTCCATAGGTGATCCTAAAGCAATTGCAGTGTGCACCTTCCACCAAACTCTCCAGATCCACCACGTGAACACACACTCCCCTTAGGGGTTACACTCACCAGAGCGATAATAAAAACCAGCCTTGAACAGAGGATTTTCATCAAAACCAAACACTGTGATCTGCATCAGTCCGGGGGACAGTAAAATGTAGTGGGCTCCCAATATGTCAAAAACAAACAAGAGAAAGCGCAATAGCGTAATCCCGTTTTATTTTAAAGACACCCCTCAAATACAATGTCCCCTCAAACATTAAACGTACATCTTAATAACATAGAATGAGCATAAAGGAAAGTGTTGGCACTTCACCGTGTCCGCCGTCCGGGGACACGCTGGAAGTAGTTGTTGCGCTCCACCGAGTAGAACCAGGAAGAAGGAAACAAGCTTTATGCAGCTTACGGTTCTATTATCACACGCCGGACGGCGGACACGGTGAAGTATAGAAATATTTTTTGTCAACATTCACTGCTTATTTGTGGATGACCTTCATGTTGGTCCCAAATTTAGGTCTTGTAATACTTATTCTATAGGCGCTGAGTGGTTTATTGGAGGCCTTGTATACACCTTTATTTCAGATATTCTGTATATATGGTAGCCATATACAGTCAGGTCCATAAATTTTGGGACATCGACACAATTCTAATCTTTTTGGCTCTATACACCACCACAATGGATTTGAAATGAAACGAACAAGATGTGCTCCAACTGCAGAATTTCAGCTTTAATTTGAGGGTATTTACATCCAAATCAGGTGAACGGTGTAGGAATTACAACAGTTTGTATATATGCCTCCCACTTTTTAAGGGACCAAAAGTAAAGGGACAATTGGCTGCTCAGCTGTTCCATGGCCAGGTGTGTGTTATTCCCTCATTATCCCATTTACAAGGAGCAGATAAAAGGTCCAGAGTTAATTTCAAGTGTGCTATTTGCATTTGGAATCTGTTGCTGTCAACTCTCAATATGAGATCCAAAGAGCTGTCACTATCAGTGAAGCAAGCCATCATTAGGCTGAAAAAACAAAACTAACCCATCAGAGAGATAGCAAAAACATTAGGTGTGGCCAAATCAACTGTTTGGAACATCCTTAAAAAGAAAGAACACACCTCTGAGCTCAGCAACACCAAAAGACCCAGAAGACCACGGAAAACAACTGTGGTGGATGACCGAAGAATTCTTTCCCTGGTGAAGAAAACACCCTTCACAACAGTTGGCCAGATCAAGAACAATCTCCAGGAGGTAGGTGTATGTGTGTCAAAGTCAACAATCAAGAGAAGACTTCACCAGAGTGAATACAGAGGGTTCACCAAAAGATGTAAACCATAGGTGAGCCTCAAAAACAGGAAGGCCAGATTAGAGTTTGCTAAACAACATCTAAAACAGCCTACCCAGTTCTGGAACAACATCCTATGGACAGATGAGACCAAGATCAACTTGTACCAGAGTGATGGGAAGAGAAGAGTATGGAGAAGGAAAGAAACTGCTCATGATCCAAAGCATACCACCTCATCATTTAAGCATGGTGGTGGTAGTGTCATGGCGTGGGCATGTATGGCTGCCAATGCAACTGGTTCTCTTGTATTTATTGATGATGTGACTGCTGACAAAAGCAGCAGGATGAATTCTGAAGTGTTTCGGCAATATTATCTGCTCATATTCAGCCCAATGGTTCAGAACTCATTGGACGGTGCTTCACAGTGCAGATGGACAATGACCCGAAGCATACTGCGAAAGCAACTGTAGCGGGTATATGCTTTCTATTTTTGAATCTGGTGGGGAAACTGTGATGTATGGCTCCCTGGGGCCCACCAGGTGGCGCTGTCACTTTGGGCCCGGGGTTGAGCCATCTTTGCGGTGTCGTACCTCTTTTGGCCTCTCTCAGCGGTTGTATGGTGGGGCGGGGAACCCGCCGTGCTTTCTGGGAGGGGGTATAAAGGGGGCGGCCATTTTTGGTGGCGGGAGTCGAGTCCCGGGCACCTTCAGCCTGAGGGCGGTGGTTCGTGTCAGTCCCCTAGGCAGCCTAGGCCTAGAGGACGTTCGGAGGTCGTGTTTCATCCCAGGCACCTTTAGCTTGGGGTGAGGTACTCGGGAGGAGGTCTGGAACTCAGTGCCCACCACTGAGTTCCGCAAGGGAAGGAGGTCCTAGGGAACCCCGGGAGTGGGTATCCGAATCCAGAAGGCGTAATGGACCGGTGGGAGATACTTGCTTGAAGACCCGGTGCAGCATATTGCCAGTGACAGGTGAGCCTCCCATCGGAGACTGCCTGGAAGGAAATCCCCCCTCGCTCGGAGACCGCAACCCACTTTCAGGAAGGAAAGTGGAGAGTTCATTGTGTCTGGGCCTACTCGCATCCACACCTCCTTGTCTGTTCTGTTCTGTAAAGGGAGTCCAACTGATTGTGTTCACTTTTGCATGGAGAAGAATAAAGGAGTGTTGGACTTTAATGGTGTGGGGCTCATTTTCTGGCAGACATTGTTCAAGGTAACTCTCTTTGGAGGCTCCAGGTGCAAAACACTGACCCAAAGGTAAAACAAGACCTTTGCTTACACCACACAAACATCTGCGGTGAAGGCTTGGTGTGGTGACCCCGCACTCTCTCCTCTAAGGTACCCCTAGACAAGAGACAGACGAGCTGAGAGAAGAGGGGAGAGAGGAGGCCGCTACACGTGGGGGCTCGGGTCCGGTATAGTGTTCATGTTACTACGGAATTGAATGTGTCTGCCCGGAGGAGTTACGAGTAGGCGGGCCATCATTGGCCGAAGTGCATCCCTGCTCAAAGTCGTGGACATGACCCAGTGAAGGGAAAGGCCCGCGCAAAAGAGTGATAAAAGGGGGGAGCTCAGCCGTGTGAAGTAGTACACGTGGGGGCTTCTATTGCACTGCGCCACCAGGCACACCCCCACCGCTTAGTTCGTGGGCGTGATTTAGAAAGAGAAAAGAAGAAAAGCCCGTGAACTGGAGCAAAGGGGAGGAGTCCAATACATGTGAAGGACTACACGTGGGACGTTGGCGCAAAAACCTTGCAGTGTGCGATGGATCAGCAACAGGTCACCATGTTCGGACATACATCGTGGATTCCGGTTCACCCTTCTACCATGACACTGACTGCTGCTGCTCCGGTTACAGATACGGGGATCCGGCTAAAGCTAAGGGGTCGATTCGCCTTGTATTCGTGCATGGACGTTGAGGCCCTGGGTGTGATTTGTCCCGGTTGTTCGGGACTGGTGTGCCAACTGAAGCCGTTCGGGCGATGTGAGGCCTGTGGGGAGTTCCTTTTTGAAGTGGATCCAGCGGTTGAGAAACCGAGAACCATTTACCCCGGCCCTGCTGCAGGCAACGCCACTCAGAGAGGAGGAATCACTGCTTTGACAGCCATCCCTGCGCGCACTGCAGCGACCGCGGAGGAGGTCGTGAGTACTCAACGGGAGAAATCCGAGGATGCTGACTCGGTCACCACTGTCTCGCAGCGTCCACCACCGAAGAGAAAGACCGGTATGGTAGCCCCGACCAGCGGTTGTGGTGGACCATCTCGCTCGCTTACGCCCGGCCCGGATGGATCCGTCGATAAGAGTTCCGGACGTCCCGTTTCAAGTAAAGGCCGAGGTAAGCCAGGCGGAGAGATTTGGTGTGTGGGAAGAGGTGGCAATTAAGTCTCCACTACAGGCTACTTGCCCGCGGAGGAGTGTGACACTTCTGACCTGGAGTCGCTCTCGGATGTGGGAGACAATGTTGCTATTGATGAACTGTTTGCAGAAAAGGGCTGGGACAAGGTACCTCTTGCCTCATCCCGCAGAACCAGGGACCCACCCATGTCTACGGGGGATAGTACACCCCGGGTGGAGGCACCAGCGCCTGAAGAGGGGTCCCGTTCCCAACCTGCCCTTACATCCCCGGTATCACCTACACCCAGGACCGGGGAAAAGAGACTGTTGTTGCGGGCACCTATGCCCAGATCAGATGTGATCAAGGTCCCTCGCCGCCCGGACTCGATAGTTTTGCCTGGCGAAGGGGACAAAGCCACCATGCCTCCTCTGGCGAGACTACAACACTTATTTGGCCAGAAGGTTGCTGCTGAGTATGGATGGGAGTATCCGTACTTGTCCAAGGAGTTGTTGTATGAGATGGAAGTGTGCAGGGAGCGCTGGTACAATGACTTTGTGTGGACCCACCTTCAGGTTCCACACGCCCGCAGGTACCTGGCATGTTCCCCCAAGGCCTCTCAGCGTTTTAAAGACTGCAAGGCAGAATGGATGTTGGGACGGCACATCCATGCGGACAAGGTACTGATCCGGCGCAAGGAAGGGGAGGATGTTGAGTACCATCTGGAGACCATGGATCAGCACTTGAAACCACTTGTTCTGCCGCATCCCCGCTTTTATCTGTAGGAGAGAAAAGACTCTGTTCTTGTTCTTTATGCTGCTGAACTTTCTTGGGCCTGTTGTCCTTGTTACCCAGAGGAATGAAGGACTCTTTCTGTTTGTTCTTCACTTTTCCAGCAAGAGATCATGGATTCTGGGGTAGATAGGGCTCAGGAAAAGAAGAAAAGTTCCACGAATGCAGTTACCGCGACGCTGTCACCAGGTGGCAGTGTTGCGCATCGTTAACACTTTTCACACACTCACTCTATGGAGAAAAGGTATTTCTTCACGAAGAAGTTTCTTTCCTCTCACTCGAATACATGTGTCAGGGTTTATGTGTGTTAATTTTCTTTTTTTTCCTCTGCAGGAGAGCATCCCATCAAGACCACTGAGTATGGGGTGGGTCTTAGTAGGATGGGTGGGGAAAAGTGTAATGTGAATATGTGATTCTAACAGTTATGGTTGAAATGTTGTTGTTGTTTTCCTTTCCCTTTCATGTAAGGCTCAGACACAATGCTCCAGTGACCAAGTTTTCAAAAGTTTTATTTTGTACAATTTGTAGTTGGTTTCTGGACTGGGCTATGTCAGCCGTTGAGGGCATAGTTTGCTCCAGACACTGGGGACCAGTGTCAAATCACCAGGGGGAGAGTGTAGCGGGTATATGCTTTCTATTTTTGAATCTGGTGGGGAAACTGTGATGTATGGTTCCCTGGGGCCCACCAGGTGGCGCTGTCACTTTGGGACTGGGGTTGAGCCATCATTGCGGTGTTGTACCTCTTTTGGCCTCTCTCAGCGGTTGTATGGTGGGGCGGGGAACCCGCCGTGCTTGCTGGGAGGGGGTATAAAGGGGGCGGCCATTTTTGGTGGTGGGAGTCGAGTCCCGGGCACCTTCAGCCTGAGGACGGTGGTTCGTGTCGGTCCCCTAGGCAGCCTAGGCCTAGAGGATGTTCGGAGGTCGTGTTCCATCCCAGGCACCTTTAGCCTGGGGTGAGGTACTCGGGAGGAGGTCTGGAACTCAGTGCCCACCACTGAGTTCCGTGAGGGAAGGAGGTCCTAGGGAACCCCGGGAGTGGGTACCCGAATCCGGAAGGCGTAATGGACTGGTGGGAGATACTTGCTTGAAGACCCGGTGCAGCATATTGCCAGTGACAGGTGAGCCTCCCATCGGAGACCGCCTGGAAGGAAATCCCCCCTTACTCAGAGACCGCAACCCACTTTCAGGAAGGAAAGTGGAGAGTTCATTGTGTCTGGGTCTACTCGCATCCACACCTCCTTGTCTGTTCTGTTCTCTAAGGGAGTCCAACTGATTGTGTTCACTTTTGCATGGAGAAGAATAAAGGAGTGTTGGACTTTAATGGTGTGGGGCTCATTTTCTGGCAGACATTGTTCAAGGTAACTCTCTTTGGAGGCTCCAGGTGCAGAACACTGACCCGAAGGTAAAACAAGAACTTTGCTTACACCACACAAACATCTGCGGTTAAGGCTTGGCGTGGTGACCCCGCACTCTCTCCTCTAAGGTACCCCTAGACAAGAGACAGACGAGCTGAGAGAAGAGGGGAGAGAGGAGGCCGCTACACAACCAAAGAGTTTTTTAAGGGAAAGAAGTGGAATGTTATTCAATGGCCAAGTCAATCACCTGACCTGAATCCGATTGAGCATAAATTTCACTTGCTGAAGACAAAACTGAAGGGAAAATACCCCAAGAACAAGCAGGAACTGAAGACAGTTGCAGTAGAGGCCTGGCAGAGCATCACCAGGGATTAAACCCAGCGTCTGGTGATGACTATGCGTTCCAGACTTCAGGCTGTAATTGACTGCAAAGGATTTGCAACCAAGTATTAAAAAGTGAAAGTTTGATTTATGATTGTTAATCTGTCCCATTACTTTTGGTCCCTTAAAAAGTGGGAGGCACATATACTAACTGTTGTAATTCCTACACCGTTCACCTGATTTGGATGTAAATACCCTCAAATTAGATCTGAAAGTTTGCAGTTAAAGCACATCTTGTTCGTTTTATTTCAAATCCATTGTGGTGGTGTATAGAGCCAAAAAGATTAGAATTGTGTCGATGTCCCAATATTTATGGACCTGACTCTGTGTGTGTGTGTGTGTGTGTGTGTGTATATATATATATATATATATATATATATATATATATATATATATATATATATACATATATGTATATATGTAGCGCCCTGCTCCCAATGACTGGGCACTATGTTTCAATTTAGAAGGTATCTGAGCCAATAGTTGGGCTCAGATGTAAATAATTGATGCTACATTAGCCTCTGTTCCGGCTATGGCTGTGTTGGGCAAACTTCCCACTGTTCGCCTGCAGGTGGCGTTACCACCTCAGGCCAATGTGGAAGGCTGACAAGCCAGAGTGTATTGGGTGCCTTCCCCCGGGAACAGTTCAGTGGGCGTGGTCTACCCGCTGAGCCTGCTGGGGAAGGGTACTTAAGGGGCAGACGCCATCTTTTGGGGTCCTTCGTCCCCTCGCGGCCCTCCTGGCGCGAGGGGTGTATCGTGTGATTCTGGCCTCGGAACCACACTGGTCCGAGGCTGAAACTCTACCAGGTAGGCCCAGTTATGCTGACTGGGCCTACGCTTTGAAGGTGATCCTGTGCTGTCCATCCTCAGGGAGGAGGCCGCTCAATGGAGGAAACCAGGGGAGGACCTGTCCTGGAAAAGACCAAGCAGAAGGCTGGTGTCTTCAGGAGGGCATTTTAATTCTATTGGAGGATGCACTGCAGTTAAGTTTACCTTACAGTCTGCCGGGTTAGCTTAAAGGCTCTTGACTGTTTGGCTAGAAGTTTGGGCGTTAAATCCTGTGGCAGAGGATCCCGGATTATCCAATTTTGTCCACAACCGGTCTGTGGCAGAGACTGGTCCTGATCATGGTTCGTGCATTATTCCGGCTGCTAGGCCAGGTGAGAGGGGCCTATCCGGGTGAGCAATACCCACTCAGGGAGGAGTGGTGACTAACTTTATACGTGAGAAGTTTCCCCAGTGATCTGTACTGTGTGCCTGAACCTACCCCTTCCCTTCACCCTTCTACCATTGTTCATCTGTTTATTGCAAAAGGAAAATAAAACCTAACTGCTTAAGGTTTTACATCTTGTGCTTCCCAGTTGAAATAATATTTTTAGGTACATATATAGTCATGCTGGGTATTTCCCAGGGGAGGACTGGACTGGGAATTTGCCCCCTGTGCCAGTACAAATTATATATTTTAGGCTGGTTGCCTTGCATTGTGATACTGCCCCATTTGTACCTTAGTCAGAGTGGGGCCTGAAGTCAGTGATGGCTGCACAGCACTATATAGCTATGTAAGAAATAAAGATAGGCTAATCCAAAAAGTTTTATATTCACTGTCTGTCCAACACTATACAGACCCTGTCCCCAATTTAAAAATTGAAGGTTTAAGCATCTAAAGTATTTTACATTAATTATATTTTTTATTTGGTTCCAAATTATAAGATACAAAACAGAGCCTTTTGGGCATACCCAAGCTCGGCACATATACATCACAATAAAAAGCAAACAACACAAAACAATAAAACAGTATCACAAGTGCCTCTATTGGCACTAGAATTTTACATACTTATTAGTAGTGTTTTCCTTTCCATAAATGATTTCCTATTCACTTAAAATTGCCTTTGAACTTGCTAGAAAATTTGACTAGTAATTTCCCCGCACAACCCCCTCTCCTTGTTATAGCCTTCTCCTCTTCTGGAAAGGACTAATTACTCTCTGTACTGGCTGAGGTCTTCCACCCCCCCCCCCCCCCCTTCACCTTTAAAAAGTATTCATACTCCTTGAGATTTTCCACATTTTGTCATGTTACAACCAAAAACTTAAATGTATTTTATTCAGATTTTATCTGATAGACCAACACAAAGTCGCACATAATTGTGAAGTGGAAGGAAAATTATAAATGGTTTTCAATTTTTTTACAAATAAATAACTGAAACGTGTGGCATGCATTTGTATAAGAGCGTCTCTGAATAGCAGTTTTCAAGTTTTGCCACAGATTCTCAATTGGATTTAGTTCTGGACTTTGACTGGGCCATTCCAACACATGAATATGCTTTGATCTACCAGGGATCTTCAAACTACAGCCCTCCAGCTGTTGTGGAACTACACGTCCCATGAGGCATTGTAAAACTATGACATTCACACACATGACTAGGGAATTGTAGTTCCTGAACAACTGGAGGGCCGTAGTTTGGAGACCCTTGATCTAAACCATTCCATTGTAGCTCTGGTTGTATGTTTAGGGTCGTTGTCCTGCTGGAAGGTGAACCTCCGCCCCAGTCTCAAGTCTTTTGGAGACTCTAACAGGTTTTCTTCTAAGATTGCCCTGTATTTGGCTCCATTCATCTTCCCATCAACTCTGACCAGCTAAAGAAAAGCATCCCCACCACATGATGCTGTCACCAGCATGTTTCACGGTGGGGATGGTGTGTTCAGGGTGATGTGCAGTATTAGTTTTCCACCACACATAGTTCAAAATTGGTCTCATCTGACCACAGCAGCCTCTTCCACACGTTTGCTGTGTCCCCCACATGACTTCTCGCAAACTGCAAATGGTAGTTCTTATGTCTTTCTTTCAACAATGGCTTTCTTCTTGCCACTCTTCTATAAAGGTCAGATTTGTGGCGTGCACGACTAATAGTTGTCCTGTGTACAGATTCTCCCACCTGAGCTGTGGATCTCTGCAGCTCCTCCAGAGTTACCATGGGACTCTTGGCTGCTTCTCTAATACTCTTCTTGCTCGGCCTGTCAGTTTAGGTGGACGGCCATGTCTTGGTAGGTTAGTAGTTGTGCCATACTCTTTCCATTTTTCGGATGATGGATTGAACAGTGCTCCATGAGATGTTCAAATCTTGGGATATTTTTTTTATAACCTACCCCTACTTTAAACTACTCTACAACTTTATCCCTGACCTGTCTGGTGTATTCCTTGGCCTTCATGATGCTGTTTGTTCACTAAAGTTCTCCAAGAAACCTCAGAGGGCTTCACAGAACAGCTGTATTTATACTGAGATTAAATTACACACAGGTGGACTCTATTTACTAATTAGGTGACTTCTGAAGGCAATTGGTTCCACTATATTTTAGTTAGGGGTATCAGAGTAAAGGGTGCAGAATACAAATGCACACCACACTTTTAAGATATTTATTTGTAAAACATTTTGAAAACCAATTTATAATTTTCCTTCCACTTCACAATTATGTGCCACTTTGTGTTGGTCTGTCACATACAATCCCAGTAAATTACATTTACGTTTTTGGTTGTAACATGACGAAATGTGGAAAATTTCAAGGGGTATGAATACTTTTTTCAAGGCACTGTAACCTTTAATGTAGTTGATGAGGGAGGAGCAAAGGGGAATATTATAGAGTGAAAGTTCTGAGTTTGTTGGGGCTGTTGACATCACATCCAAGATGGCAGTGCCCAGCAACTCAGGGCTTTTGGATGTCTATACAATGGAGACTTTTAAAGGAAATTAACATGTATAAAATATGTTAAATGAACATATAATCTGCTGGGAATACTTATGCTGAAGTAAATGGTCTGGTAACATGGTCCCTTTAAACATACACATGTTTAACAACTGTCCCCATGAATGGATGGCACCATGCTGAAATAGTGATAAACGTCTTCTATTAACTATCAATTTAAAGTTCAATATACACATTACACTTAAAGTGGAAGTCCATGCAAAAACTAAAATCCCTTCATCTATAGCCACCAACATTCTAACACCAACCTGTCTAGCCCTCTAAAGATAAAATTAGTATACATACCTTTTCTGCAGGCGATCCGACCCGATCTCCGGCGGCGGAAGCTCTGCTGAGTACACGTCCGTCAACGGCTGTACAATGAATGGAAAGTGACGTCACCCATAAGTCTTCTGTTGACGGACGTGTTCTTGGCACCCGACTCCACAGCGAAGCTGTGTCTGACAGCTCAGCATGGGATCAGAGCTTCCGCCGCTGGAGATCGGGTCGGATCGCCTGTAGAAAAGGTATGTATACTGATTTTTTTCTTTACAGGGCTAGATAGGTTAGTGTTAGAATGTTGGTGGCTATAGATTTTAGTTTTTGCATGGACTTCCCCTTTAACCATAGTGGAGAAGGATCTGGGGGTTTTGGTAGATCATAAGCTCAATATTAGCATGCAATGCCAAGCTGCGGTTTCCACAGCGAGCAATGTTCTTTCTTGTTTTAAGAGAGGTATGGACTCCAGAGAGCAAAATATAATTTTGCCCCTGTTCAAATCATTAGTAAGACCTCATTTGGAATATGCAGTTCAGATTTGAACACCAGTTCTCAAAAAGGATATCAGGGAACTGGAGAAAGTGCAGAGAAGGGCAACCAAACTGATAAGAGGCATGGAGGAGCTCAGCTTTGAGGAAAGATTCGAGGAACTGAATTTATTCTCTCTTGAGAAGAGGAAATTAAGGGGGATATGATCAACATGTACAAATACATAAGTGGTCCATATAGTGAATTTGGTGTTGAGTTACTCATTTTAAGGTCATCACAGAGGCAAGGGGGCACTCTTTACGTCTACATCTCTTTACGAGTAAAAAAGATTTAATCTCCAAATATGGAAAGGTTTCTTCACAGTAAGAGCCGTGAAAATATGGAATAGACTCCCTCCAGAGGTGGTTCTGGCCAGCTCAGAAGATTGCTTTAAAAAAAGGCCTGGATTCTTTCCTAAATGTACATTATATAACTGGGTACTGACACTTATAGGAGAGTTGATCCAAGGAAAATCTAATTGCCTTTCGTGGGATTAGGAAGGATTTTTTTCCCCTGCTGTAGCAAATTGAATCATGCTTTGCTGGGTTTTTTTTTGCCTTCCTCTGGATCTAGTGTGGGTGAAGGATTGTGTATATGGGATTGTATTATTATTATTTTGGTTGAACTAGATGGACTTGTGTCTTTTTTCAGCCTGACTAACTATGTAACGATGTAACTATGTAACCATGAAAAACCAACAGGCATAATCCCATATATAAGTCAAACTGTTAACAAAAATGTCTAAAGGCAGAGAAAGGCAAAAAGTCTGAAATTGAATATTGAATTCCCCACAGAAATTTAGATTTGATTTATTTTAATCATTATACCGGTACATATTGTATACAGAATTCTCCAAGGACATAGTCCACTCAGCTAAATGCATTTTAGGGCTTTTTGCCCACTTTTATTCATCCAAAGCATCAAAGTAAGACCGTGTTCTGCCCACGCAGGGGTTGTTTAGCATAACATCAAATGCAAAAGTATTTCAGGCTTCTAGCTATTTTGTCGCACAACTTGTCTATTCCTTTTTAGGACAGAGCTAGTCACCAGACTAGACCTGAAAACACTGCAATGGTGCAAACTAGGCCCATTGAAGTACATTTGTTCTTGAATATGTGTTTGTACTCTGTTTACAAACGTGTTTGACTACATCTGGAGTAAACAAGTCCTAAAGATTCAACATATAGAGGTTGATTTACTAAAGTCAAATATACTGTGCACTGCATGTGCAGTTGCTCTTGATCTGTGGGGAAGCTCTAAAATGGGGGAAGCTCTGCTGAATTATATCATCCAATCATGTGCAAGCAAAAATGCTGTTTTTTTATTTATTTTCCTTGCATGTGATTAACCACTTAACCAGTCCTTACTGGGCACTTAAACCCCCCTCCTGCCCAGACCAATTTTCAGCTTTCATCGCTGATGCATTTTGAATGACAATTGCGCGGTCATACAACACTGTACCCAAATAAAAAAAATTATAATTTTTTTCCCACAAATAGAGATTTCTTTTGGTGGTATTTGATCACGTCTGCGGTTTTTATTTTTTGCGCTATAAACAAAAAAAACTGACAATTTTGAAAAAAACACAATATTTTTAACTTTTTGCTATAATAAATATCCCAATTTAAAAACATTTTTTTCTCAGTTTAGGCCGATACGTATTCTTCTACATATTTTTGGTAAAAAAAATCACAATAAGCGTTTATTGATTGGTTTGCGCAAAACTTATAGCACCTACAAAATAGGGGATAGATTTATGACATTTAAAAAAAAAAAAATTTGGGAAGGGGTTAACACTAGGGGGTGATCAAGGGGTTAAATGTGTTCCCTGGGAGTGATTATAACTGTGGGGGGAGGGGACTGACTGGGGGAGGTGACCGATGGTTGTCCCTATGTACAAGGGACGTACAAGGGACACAGCATCGGTCTCTTCTCCCTGTTTACACACAGAGATCCATGTACCTGTCCCTGTGACATCGCGGCCGCCAGGCACGCGCATCGGCACCCGCGTGACACAGCGGGCACAGCTATTCCGCGATGCGCGCCCGCGGCGGCGCGCAACGCGGAAGTTAACAAGAGGATGGAGACGAACTTTGGCACTTATAAATCTCCATTAGCGATGTTTAAACATTTCTACAGGTTACCAGTTTTGAGTTACAGAGGAGGTGCTAGAATTATTGTTCTCACTCTAACGATCACCGTGATTCCTCACATGTGTGGTTTGAACACCGTTTTCATATGTGGGCGCGACTTGCGTATGCGTTCGCTTCTGCGCGCAAGCTCGGCGGGAGGGGGGGCTTTAAGAAAAAAAAATCTTATTTATTTAAGTTTTTATTTTTTATTTTTACACTGTCCCTTTGAGAAAAAAATTGGGTCACTTTTATTCCTATTACAAGGAATGTAAACATCCCTTGTGATAGAAAAAAAGCATGACAGGACCTCTTTAATGTGGAGTCTGGGGTCAAAAAGACCTCAGATCTCACATTTAGACTTAAATGCAATAGAAATTAAAACAAAAGGTCTTTTAAAAAAAAAAAAAAAAAAATCCCCTTTAAAAGCATTGGTCGGAAGTGACGTTTGACATCAGTTCCTTCATCCAATGTTATGGAGCGGAGTGGGGGCCATCTTTCCCTCACTCTGCATCTAGTCTCACAGGGGAGAGGACCCGATCATCTCCGCCGCTTCGGTTAGCGGCTGAGATGACCGGAGCTCGGTGGGAGGGACCTGTCCCACTATCGATAAAAGTGATCTCGTGGTGAATTCCGACGCAGAGACCACTTTTATCTAATAGCCAGCCGCCTGCCGTTTAAGAGGATACCGGGGTTATAGCAGCTATCTGCTGCCATAACAACGGTATTCCACGTCAAGGTACCGACGTATAACGACGGTGGCTGGTCGTTAAGTGGTTAAGTATTCTTTGCAAAGTGAAACTTTACCTCATTTACTAAGCTCTGGAGCACCTGCTGTGTAAAGTATATTTGCCTTTAGTAAATCAACCCCATAATGTTTTCATAGCTATCCTTCAGTATTTGTAATGTTTGCTGCAGGATAAATCATGCTTTGTGTCTCCTAAGTTGCAGCTTATTACAGTGCTTTGGCACTCAAAGATATCTGTGGCTATTGTCTCTCTGAAATAGTACATTCTTGTGTTTATTAAAGATGAAAACTGCCTGGTCCCTTGCACATTGTGGCTAAATCAAGCTGCTTACGTACTTTCCAGCAAATGTAAAATTGGTGTGGCTATTGTCTCTGAAATAAAACATTCAAATTTTTATTTCATGAAAAAAACTGCTTCATTCTCCCTCTTACATTATGGTCTAATCAGACTGATTACATACTATGTATCAACTGTACACTATTTTTGTCAATTTTCTCACTGCAACCTATTTAAACTGTTTACATGCTATTTAACTACTGTACTATGTTTGGCTTCTGTTTCTGAAATAATACACTCTGATTTATATTTCAGGATAAAAACTGCCTAACTTCTCCCTCTTACATTTCAGCCTAAAGAAGCTGCTTAAAAAACATGCACTGTAATTACTGGATAAACCCTGCCTCATCTCACCCTCTCACATTGTATCCTAAACAGGTTGCCTACATACTCTCCAGCCAATGAAAAATATTTGTGGCTTTTGTCTATTTGGTTAATACACTCTAATGTTTACTTCAAGATAAAATCTGCCTAGTCTTTCCTTCTTACATTGTGGCCTAAGCAAGCTACTTACCTATTGTCCAACCACTGAACAATATTTGTGTCTTTTGGTTAATACACTTGTTTTATACGTTTTAACTAACCTAAGGTATAGTGCCAGGCATTTTGGTATCAATGCCTAAAAATTATTTTGTTTGCAAGGTTTAGGTTCTGTATATGGCAGATATATGGATTATTATACCTAGAGCAGGGGTGTCCAAACTTTTTTCAAAGAGGGCCAGATTTGATGAAGTGAACATGCGTGAGGGCCGACCATTTTGCCTGACGTTCTTTGAAGCATTAAAATTCGGTCTAAGTGTGTTCGTCCGACCACTAATACACTGCCCAACAAGAATTCTCTTGCCTTTGAGGCTGTGTGTGGTGAAGAGATGAGCTTGGGCATATTATTTGGAGACAAGATATATATATATATATATATATATATATATATATATATATATGTGTGGCCCCCACGAATCCCAGAGTGCTGCTCAGGACTAAGGATGAGCTTGGGCGTGTTATTTGGATATACCGAATTTATTGGCATATAAACACATACCTGTGACCCTGGGGGCCACAACAGATATATATCCAAATCACCAGGGGGGCCGTATTAAACTGGAACGCGGGCCACAATTGGCCCAAGGACCGGACTTTGGACATGCCTGACCTAGAGCTTTATTTATTGTTTTGTTTGCATTTTACTACTGTATCGCTATTTATGTTGTTGCAAGCGATCTCTCCAAGGGTTGATTCCCTCATGGCACAGGGACATGCTGTAGTTAAAGGTGCAGTTAGCTAGTCTGCCACTAGGAGGCTCTGTCCCAAAATAGTATGTAGAGGGCATTAGGTATTTGGGTGTTAGGACCCCTTTCAGACAAAGCCTTCCTGTAGTGATGTAATGGGTGGCGTTAGTGCCCATATAAGTGCCAGGATAGGAGGAGTCCAGTGAGATGGGGCATAGAAACCAAACACCCCAGAGTCATGTGGATGTAGTCTGTTTCTGTAAAAGCCCTTTACAGGGCTAAAACTCTTGGTGAGGTAGTTCAGCATCCAGAAGAACCAGCTGTGGTCACCCTGACTCATTTTATGGGCTGATGTGGACTGTGAGTAGAATGCAAAAGGTTTTTTAGGCCAGGCTAAGCATTCTGGGAGCATGCCTGGCTGGGCAGAACTGTAGTCTTAGACATAGAGAGAAACTAGTATACTACAGAAAACCCCTTGTTAATCTCAGTGACAGAAGCAAAATGCTGTGGATCTAGTACACCGGAAGACTGGTCCCAAAACTGTGGTGCTCCCAAGGAGAGAGGAGATTCAAAGAGAAGAAGGCTTGCAAATTTATGTGCTGGAGTTCTGTGCCCTAATTAATGCTACAGAATGTCTGCTCTTGTGTTTTGCATTCAGCGTTGAAGAGTTCTTCTCAGTATGTCAATGTGATATTAGATGTCACTGCCATCTTTGAAGCGTGCCAGTAAAGTTTTGTGAAATGCATTAATTGTGTGGACATTCCTTTATCCTTTATTGACAAGGTCTAATGCCAGGCCTCAAGTGGGCCTAAAGCCAGGAGTTGGCCACAATATGGCAAAAGCTTTCGTCTACCAGCAGTAGATGGTGACTGGTACAGTTTGACACCAACATCCAGCCAATCAGAAATTCCCTTACATGTGGGTGCCCAGACTGTGCCTAAAGCCTCACATTTGTATTCTTGTAGTAAGAGATCTAAGGCCTAGCTTTCTTTACGGCTAGTCTGAAGAGATTTGGAGAGCTCTTTACTGTGCTGCTCACTGTTCTCCTTGCTGTATGCCCTAACACAAAGAAGCACAGACCCGCCTATACTAGGCTGGCTTTCTCTACAGAGAGACAAAGTATAAAACAAGGCAAGGTAAGTCAGTAATGGGGAAAGATTAGCTGCTGGGAGAGCACAGGCAATATTGGTTACAAAGTGCTGCCTTACAGAGACTAGAATTCATGTTATTTCAGTGATCATCAGCAACCCCAGAGAATCTGATCCTGGAACTATCTAAAGTTAGTGTCCGGAATTGTGTGACTTGTACCCATATGGTCAAAAGTTTGTGGACACCCCAATGTTTGTTTGCAGGAGACCATATTTTCCTATTCATCTTCACGATGTTACCTGTCCTCACACTTCCCCACTTTTTATATACTGACTCTGCCCTGGAAAAAGAGGGGTCTTGATAGCTTTTCATCTTAACCTTTTGTTTTCCTGTGTTCTAGAAATTGCTGACCCCACTGGGAGATACTTACTCTTGCAGGGTAAATTCTTTGACCAGGAAGTAACAACCGTCGCATACTATGTGCCCAACTTATGTGAGCATGCATTTTTCGATCATATTTTCATGTTCCTATAGCATCTACTCCTGGTTGACAAGTTCACTATTCTGACCACTCCCTGCTATTGCCATGACCGAATCCTACTTTTCTCCAGAGTAACTTACCTGGCTCTCTCTACATTAAGTTGGTAGCTGAGTGAGTTTATTCTCAGGAGACTTTACGTAAACTCCAGGCTCACATCCAGATCTTCTTCTCTGAAAACATGGGCTCTGTCTCTTCTCCAAAAACTTTATGGAAGGCCCATAACGTAACTATTTCAGGACATTTGATCTAGATAGCCTCTTAGAAACGCCTTACATGACCACAGAAGTTGCAAGCTTTCTTCCCTCTTGGCCAGGGCAGAAGAATCATGGAAATATCACCCTTCTTCTTCAAATAAGGAAACATATGATACCCCGGCCACTGAATTAGATCTCCTACTTGCTGACAGAGCAGCTAAAGCTTTATGCTGGTATAAGCACAAATTTTATTCTCGTGAAAATAAACCTGGTTTCATACTAACCAAGAAACTCAATAGGAAAAACATCCAAACCAAGCCAACTTTGAAACTAGAGTGGTGAGCTCACTTCAGACCAAACTGAAATAGTCTCGCTATTTGCTGACTCTACAGATAAGGCAGATCAGTTTTTTCAATTTTTTTTGCCTCCCCACTCTTTCTGGAAATGCCCATACAAGGTTCTTTTTCTGTGGTATTGGGTCCTGGCCTGAATAGCTCATGTGAACCCGTAAGTGTTTTAGGGGGTGTGGTCAACATTTAGATGTACTCCACATCTGGTTGTCCTGCCCAAAACTGACTGCGTTCTGGTCTAGAACTTTCAGACTACTCCAAACCCTCTTTTACCTACTAATCCCCCAAAGATGTGAGGATAGCCCTTCTCCATCAATCAATTCCAGGCCTCTTTACACACCAACAGAACCTGGCCATGTACCTGTTTTAAGCTGCGAAGCAAACGATAGCAGAAGCCTTGAAGAAACTCTCACTAACCCTTTTAAGCAAAGACTGCATGAATCCAATGTTAATCAGTAAAAAATTGTTTAGTATCTTTAATGACTCACAACTAAAATATGGGAACCATGGCGTAATTACGCCCTGCCATCTTTGAATCTTAATAGCCTGTCCTATCTATAGACAATCTACTTAATCCGTGACCCAAGTCTAGGGGGAACACATCCCGTTTCCCCCCCTCCTCCCGCACTCTGTTCTGTCTCTCAACTCTCCACATTTTTTCACCAGCTGAGTTGATCTGATTTACCTAGATGCTCATATTGTTTTGTGCAATTATATGGGGGGCCAGCAACCTGGGAGATTAAAAATGTTTCTTGTATTTGCTGGTTTCTTTCCTGTAAGCGTACATAATTTTTTTCAGATGTGGGGGTCCCTACATGGGTGTACCAGTTTTACTCCTGCCTAACCAATAATTTATATGTTTTTTTTCATAAATGACATTTGAACTTTGTTTATTCCTTGTCAACGCAGAGAGATGCAAGCAGCTGGATTCCTGTGTTGGCTGTACTGAAAGTGAGCCCAATATGAACATCTCCTCCTGTGCATGGATAACATGTGGATCCTCAGGTATGAATTGTTTTATGAAACAAATATATATATTTTGTAAATATTTTATTATATCTTTTCATGTGACAACACTGAAGAAATTACACTTTGCTACGATATAAAGTAGTAAGTGTACAGCTTGTATAACAGTGTACATTTGCTGTCCCCTCAAAATAACTCAACACACAGCCATTAATATCTAAACCGCTGGCAACAAACGTGAGTACACCCCTAAGTGAAAATGTCCAAATTTCACTCAAAGTGTCAATATTTTGTGTGCCACTATTATTTTCCAGCACTGCCTTAATCCTCTTGGGCATGGAGTTCACCAGAGCTTCACAGGTTGCCACTGGAGTCCTATTCCACTCCTCCATGATGACATCACAGAGCTGGTGGATGTTAGTGACCTTGCGCTCCTCCACCTTCCGTTTGAGGATGTCCCACAGATGCTCAATAGAGTTTAGGTCAGGAGACATGCTTGGCCAGTCCCTCACCTTTACCTTCAGCTTCTGTCAGACTTGCACGTACCTGATCGACGAGCCCAATGGAGCAGAGGAAGGTCCCCTGTACTGATCTGACTCGCAGCCTCTGGTAGTGCAGACAGGAGGCACAGGGGTGCGGAAGGGTAAGAGAGCCTGGTGAGTAGTTGCTGGAAGACAGCTCAGGATCTGGATGCAGAAGGGGAAATGAACCACACAAGCTGCAGGCAGGTAGGCAGGTATACTGGAGAGTGAAGCTGAGCAGGTGCAGGGAAGAATGATCAAGTAACAGGCAAGGTTGGCAACGGTCAGACAACGTGGTACAGAGGAGCAGGCAGGGTCAGGGTCAAAGACAAGCCATGGTCAGATGCAGGCGGAAGGCAAGAGAAGTCCAAGTAACAAGCCGGATGGTCAGAAGGTCAAGGTTCGGGCAAATAGCAGGGGCAAGGTACACAGGGAGCTGCAGATCAGACAGCACCGGTCTGAAGTATTCCAGGGGTTTAAATGGACTGTTTGGCACACCATCGCACATGGGCGCGCGCGCCCGTTGTCCGAGACGTGAACCAGCGCGCACAGGAGCATGCACAACAGCGCGCACTGGAATGCACACATCAGCGGGCATCGGCGACAAACAACACGTCCGGCAAGGTGAGTTCTCTGACAGCTTCTTTAGCAAAACAGTGGTCGTCTTGGAGGTGTGTTTGGGGTCGTTATTATGTTGGAATCCTGCCCTTCGGCCCAGTCTCTGAAGGGAGGGGCTCATGCTTGCTTCAGTATGTCACAGTACATGTTGGCATTCATGGTTCCCTCAATGAACTGTAGCTCCCCAGTGCTGGCAGCACTCATGCAGCCCCAGACCAGGACACTCCCACCACCATGCTTGACTGTAGGCAAGACACACTTGTTTTTGTACTCCTCACCTGGTTGCCGCCACACACGCTTGACACCATCAGAACCAAATAAGTTTATCTTGGTCTCATCAGACCACAGGACATGGTTCCAGTAATCCATTAGTCTGCTTGTCTTCAGCAAACTGTTTGCGTGCATCATCTTTGGAAGAGGCCTCCTTCTGGGACAACAGCCATGCAGACCAATTTGATGCAGTGTGTGGCGCATGGTCTAAGCACTGACAGGCTGACCCCCCACCCCCCACCCCTTCAACCTCTGTAGCAATGCAGACAGCACTCATAGGTCTTTTACCCAAAGACAACCTCTGGATATGACGCTGAGCTCGTTCACTCAACTTCTTTGGTCGACCATGACAAGCCCTGTTCTGAGCGGAATCTGTCCTGTTAAACCGCTGTATGGTCTTGGCCACTGTGCTGCAGCTCAGTTATAGGGTCTTGGCAATCTTCTTATAGTCTAGGCCATCCTTATGTAGAGCAACAATTGTTTTTTTCAGATCCTCAGAGAGTTCTTTGCCATGAGGTGTCATGTTGAACTTCCAGTGACCAATATGATAATACCAAATTTAACACACCTGCTCCCAATTCACACCTGAGACCTTGTAACACTCATGAGTCACATGACACTGGGGAGGGAAAATGGCTAATTGGGCCCAAATTTGACATTTTCACTTAGGGGTGTACTTACTTTTGTTGCCAGCGGTTTAGACATTAATGTGTTGAGTTATTTTGAGGGGACAGCAAATTTACACTGTTATACAAGCTGTACACTGACTACTTCACATTGTAGCAAAGTGTAATTTCTTCAGTGTTGTCAGTGTTGTCACATAAAAAGATATAATAAAACATTTACAAAATGTGTATATGTGTGTATATGTATGTGTGTGTGTGTGTGTGTGTATATGTATATATATATATATATATATATATATATATATATATAAATTTAATGGTGCACACAAATCATACTACCTGAGTAGACTATATGTCTTTTAGGGGGTGGGGCTCACTAGGAGTTATTGTGATTGTAGGGTTACCATGGTAATTCTAACGCCAGTTACTTGCAGTGCCTGGCAACCTACCTTTTACCAGTTTATTTTACTTATGGCTCCATTCATAAAGCAGCAGTGTGGCCTTACTGTGGTCATACTGCAGATTCAACGAAAAAAAGGGATTTTTATAACAGCTTACCTGTAAAATCCTTTTCTTGGAGTACATCACGGGACACAGAGCGACTTAGTCATTACTAATGGGTTATATAGATTACCTTCAGGTGCTGGCACTGGCCACTTCCAAACCGGAAGTACCCTCCCCTATATAAGCCCCTCCCATCCGGGAGCACCTCAGTTTTGAGCTCTGTGTCCCGTGATGTACTCCAAGAAAAGGATTTTACAGGTAAGCTGTTATAAAAATCCCTTTTTCTTTTTCGTACATCACGGGACACAGAGCGACTTAGTCATTACTAATGGGACGTCCCAAAGCAATGCCAAATGAGGGGAGGGATACATAAGCTGGGCGCCATCAGGCATGAGGATCTTTTGCGGCCTGCAACACACTGCGCCCAAAGGCGACATCCTCCTGACTTCTAACGTCTACCTGGTAGAATCTAGTAAACGTGTGTACCGAAGACCATGTTGCGGCCTTACATACTTGAGCCAGGGAGGCCTGGTGATGCACTGCCCATGAAGTTCCAACTGCTCTTGTGGAGTGCGCCCTAACTTTGAACGGAGGCGGTCTCTTTCTCAAGCCATAGGCTTGTATTATGACCTGTCGAATCCACTTGGCTAAAGTAGATTTTGATGTTGCCTGACCCTTTTTAGGGCCTTCCGGCAGAATAAACAAAGTATCCGTTCTGCGAATCTGAGCAGTGGCTTTTAGATAAGCTTTAACTGCTCTTACTACATCCAAAGAATGTAATAACTTTTCCTCTACCGAGCTAGGTTTGGGGAAAAAAGAAGGAAGAACCACATCTTGGTTCAAATGAAACCTCGATACCACCTTGGGAAGAAAGGCTGGATGAGGACGTAATACTACTCTGTCCTTATGGACAACCAGATATGGCTCCTTACAGGACAAGGCGGCTAATTCCGATACTCTTTTAGCCGAACAAACGGCTACTAAGAAAATCAATTTCCTGGTGAGAAGAACCAAGGAAATGTGTTGCAATGGTTCAAACGGTTGTTTCTGTAGAACCGACAGAACCAGGTTTAAGTCCCAAGGACATATGGGAATACTAACCGGAGGGCTAATACGCATCACTCCTTGTATGAAAGCTTTGACTAGTGAATGCGAAGCCAAGGGCCTTTGAAAAAATATTGACAAGGCCGAAATCTGACCCTTGATAGTACTCAAGGCCAGCTTCCTATCTACAGCCCACTGTAGGAAGTCCAAAATCCTCCCTATCACGTACTTACGTGGATGCCATTTCTTGGCCTCACACCACGTAATGTACGCTTTCCAGATCCTATAATAGATCTGCCTGGATACCGGCTTCCTGGCATTGATCATGGTAGATACCACAGAATTAGAGAGCCTTCTCTTTTTCAGAATGTGGGCTTCAATAGCCAGGCCGTCAAACCTAGGGCTGGTAAGGAAGGGTGGTATATCGGTCCCTGCGACAGCAGGTCCGGACGATGTGGGAGGGTCCAAGGACTCCTCACTGACATTTTTACAATCTCCGCGTACCATGCCCTTCGGGGCCACGCTGGAGCCACCAGAATCACTGGTTTCTTTTCTACCCTGATTCTGCGGAGTAATCGCGGTAACAATTGTGGCGGTGGGAATGCATATATCAGCTTGAACTGATCCCAAGGGAACACTAGGGCATCCGAGCCGCAAGCTAGAGGATCCCTTGTGCGAGACACAAATCTGTCCACCTTTGCGTTGAATCTGGATGCTAGCAGATCTACATCCGGTGTTCCCCACCGCTGGCATATTGCCTGGAAAACCTCGGGGTGAAGAGACCATTCCCCCGGGCATAATTGTTGGCGACTTAAAAAGTCCGCTCTCCAATTTTCCACTCCTGGGATGAAAACCACGGATATGGCTGGGACATATTTTTCTGCCCACTCCAGGATGCAATTTGCTTCCCTCTGGGCTGCACGACTCCTGGTGCCACCCTGGTGATTGATATATGCCACTGCTGTGGCATTGTCTGATTGAATTCTGACAGGGGACCCTTGGAGTTTGGATGTCCATGCTACTAGGGCATACGGGGCTGCTCGTATCTCTAAGAGATTGATGAGCAGGGCCTTTTCTGCTTCTGACCACTTGCCCTGGAGAGACCATTGCTCCAGTACTGCCCCCCAGCCTATGAGGCTGGCATCTGTAGTGACTAGGGATGAGCCGAACACCCCCGGGTTCGGTTCGCACCAGAACCTTCGAACGGACCGAAAGTTCGCGCGAATTTTCGAACCCTATTCGTTATAATGGACGCGAACGTTCGAAATCAAAATTGCTAATTACAACGGCCAATATGCATGTTAATGTCATAAAACAGGTTTGGGGACCCGGGTCCTGCCCCAGGGGACATATATCAATGCAAAAAGAAATTTTAAAAACTAAAGTTTTTTCGGGAGCAGTCATTTTAATGATGCATAAAGTGAAAAAAAAAAAAGTTAAATTTTCCTTTAAATATGGTACCTGGGGGGTGTCTAAAGTATGCCTGTGAAGTGGCATGTGTTTCCCGTGTTTAGAACTGTCCTTGCACAAAATGACATTTGTAAAGGAAAAAAAGAAGCCATTTAAAACCACTTGCGGCTTTAATGTCATGTCTTGTCCTGGCCGCCATATGGCTGAAAATCCTTGAGAAAAATGGCATGGCTACCCCATCACCCCCCCCCCCCCACCCCAGCCCCTTTGGGTCTTGTATGGATACTAAGGGGGACCCCGCACCCAAAATAAAACCCTATACCTACAACCCTATATACTCTGAACAGCAGTATATAGGTGGTGCAAACAAGACATGGACTGTAGGTTTGTTCTTAAGTAGAATCTGAACAGGTACATTATGAAGTGTAGCTACATCCCAAAAAAATCAATTTTTAAGCTTTTTGGAGAACATAGGGAGGGGTTATCACCCCTGTAACATTTGCTGTCTTTGCACATCTGTTCAGAACATGTCACCTCACTTTCCGTCCCAATGACAAATGTTTTTGGAAAAGTGGGGTTTTAATTGAAACAAGGATTGGTGATAAAGCATCAGTAGAGAGGAGATACCTTTTTCCCAAATTAAATCTAACAGGATAGAATTTTCCTTCCTAGGGGTAGATTTCCTCTCACTTCCTGTTTTCTCTTGCCGTTTGCAAGTAGGAGTCGTTTGTAAGTTGGATGTTTGAAAGTAGGGGCCTGCCGTATATACTCTGCAGAAATTTGCCCTATTAGATGTTGGTGTAGCCACAAGACTGGTGGGCACAGGAATGGGCCCTGCTGTGAGTTAATAGATCAAGATTTGTACTTGCATGCACCTGTTGAACCGGGCAGAAAAATTGGGCCTTTGGTGGTGGTGGTGGTGGACGGTGTTGCCACAAGACTGTAAGCCCTCACAGTTACTCTTGGTGGGTGCAGGAATGGGCCCTGCTGTGAGTTATTAGATCAAGATTTGTAATTGCATGCACCTGTTGAACAGGGCAGAAAAATTGGGCCTTTGGTGGTGGTGGTGGTGGTGGACGGTGTTGCCACAAGACTGTAGGCCCTCATAGTTACTCTTGGTGGGCGCAGGAATGGGCCCTGCTGTGAACTATTAGATCAAGATTTGTAATTACACGCCCCTGTTAAACAGGGGCTGAAAAATTGTGCCTTAGGCATTGGTGCTGGTGCCACAACACTGCAACCCCTCACAGATACTGTACTTGGAGCACAGCAGTCACACCTGTTGCGAAGCATCTTTTTAAAAAATTGTAATTACACGCCCCTGTTATACAGGGGCTGAAAAATTGTGCCTTAGGCACTGGTGCTGGTGCCACAACACTGCAACCCCTCACAGATACTGTACTCTGAGCACAGCAATGAGACCTGTTGCAAAGCATTGCCTAAAAATTGTAATTACACGCCCCAACAGGGGCTGAAAAATTGTGCCTTAGGCACTGGTGCTGGTGCCACAACACTGCAACCCCTCACAGATACTGTACTCTGAGCACAGCAGTCAGACCTGTTGCGAAGCATCTTTTTAAAAAATTGTAATTACACGCCCCTGTTATACAGGGGCTGAAAAATTGTGCCTTAGGCACTGGTGTGGTGGCATGGATCATTGAGGAGGAGGAAGAGGATAGTCAGTGAACATAACAGGACAGTCACTCAGCATCAGCATAGGCAGTCTTGAAGGGATGTGACATTATAAATTATTCCGTTATATCCGCTTCAGGTGTCTGGTAGCTGGTGGTGATCCAAGACTGATTCATTTTTATCAAGGTCAGTCGATCAACCGAGTCGGTGGACAGGCGCACCCTATGATCGGTGACAAATCCTCCAGCAGCACTGAATGTGCGTTCGGAAAGAACGCTGGATGCAGGACAGGCCAGTAGCTCAATTGCATACTGTGCAAGCTCTGGCCAGTGATCCATCCTCAGGACCCAGTAAGCCAGAGGATTTTCGGTGGGAAGGTGTCCAAGTCTGACCTTGCCCCTAGGTATTCCTGCACCATGTATATCAGACGCTGGCGATGGTTGCTGGAACCGATCATACCTTGGGGCTGCGGACTAAAAAATTGTCTGAACGCATCTGTCAGACGTCCACCTTCCCCACCGCTCCTTCTGCTACTGACCGAAGCCTCAGCAACTCGTCGTCCAGGACCAGGAGTTTGTAACCTCCCAGTTTCTGGGAACGCGTTGCACAGACCTTTCTGCAAGGCCTCCCTGAGATGTCTCATCCTCTGCTCCCTCTGCGACGGCAAGATAAGGTCCGCAACCTTACCCTTGTACCGTGGATCAAGGAGAGTGGCCAGCCAGTAATGGTCACTCTCCTTGATCCGAAGAACACGAGGATCCTTCCGCAGGCTTTGCAGGATCAGGGAGGCCATGCAGCGTAGGTTAGCTGAGGCATTCGGTCCGGAGTCTTCTGGGTCACTGAGGATGACATGATCGCCAGCCACCTCCTCCCAGCCACGTACAAGTCCACTGGTTTGTTGGGACTGTACATCATCCCTAAAAGACTGCTGCTGCTGATGCTGAGTGCCAGGCTCCACCTCCATGCTCACACAATCCTCCTCCTCCTCCTCCTCCTCTTCCTGTGTGATGGGTGGGACAGAAGGAACATTGTCTGGATAAAGGGGGCCTTGAGAGACAAGGAAGTCCTCCTCTTCCTGCCTCTGTTCTGCCTCAAGTGCCCTGTCCATTATCCCACGCAGCGTATGCTCCAACAGGTGGACAAGAGGTACAGTGTCACTGATGCATGCACTGTCACTGCTCACCATCCTCGTGGCCTCCTCAAATGGTGAGAGGACAGTGCATGCATCCCTGATCATGCTCCACTGGCGTGGGGAAAAAAAGCCAAGCTCCCCTGACCCTGTCCTGGTGCCATAGTCGCAAAGGTACTCATTGATGGCCCTCTGCTGCGTGTGCAGTCGCTGCAGCATGGCCAACGTTGAGTTCCACCTGGTGGGCATGTCACATATTAGGCGGTTCTTGGGCAGGTTCAGCTCCTTTTGCAGCTCAGTCAGCCGAGCACTGGCATTATAAGATCGGCGGAAATGCACACAGACTTTCCTGGCCTGCCTCAGGACATCCTGTAAGCCTGGGAACCTGCCCAAGAACCGCTGCACCACCAGGTTGAGGACGTGAGCCATACAGGGCACATGGGTGAGCTGCCCCTGTCGCAGGGCGGAGAGGAGGTTGGTGCCATTATCAGAAACGACCATTCCTGGCTTAAGCTGGCGTGGCGTCAACCACCTCTCGGCCTGCCCCTGCAGAGCTGCCAGAACCTCTGGCCCAGTGTGGCTCCTGTCCCCCAAACACACCAGCGCAAGCACGGCATGGCATCTTTTTGCCTGCGTACTCGCGTAGCCCCTTGTACGCCTATGGAGCACCGCTGGTTCCGAGGACAGAGCACTCGAAGAGGACATGGAGGAAGAAGAAGAGGAGGGGGTGGAGGAGAGAGGTGTGTCACAACCAGTAGTAGCATTTTGGAGGCGTGGTGGCGGAACAACCTCCAACACTACTGCACCTTGTCCTGCATCCCTCCCAGCTGCCAATAGAGTGACCCAATGGGCCGTGAAAGAAAGATAACGTCCCTGTCCATGCCTGCTGGACCATGAGTCAGCGGTAATATGCACCTTACCGCTGACCGCCCTGTCCAGCGAGGCATGGACATTGCCTTCCACATGCCAGTAGAGAGACGGAATCGCCTTCCGTGAGAAAAAGTGGCGTTTGGGAACCTGCCACTGAGGAACCGCACATTGAACAAACTCACGGAAGGGGGCCGAGTCTATCAACTGAAAAGGCAGCAGTTGAAGTGCTAGCAATTTAGCCAAGCTAGCATTCAACCGCTGGGCATGTGGATGGCTGGGAGTATACTTCTTTCGACGGTCCAGCAGCTGGGGCAGGGAAATTTGCCTGCTACAATCGGACGTCGGTGTACTGCAAGTACTTGGTTGTGACACACCTAATTCTACACCTTCAGTCCTCTCAGAGCAGCTTTCAGAGAGGACTGAAGATATAGTGGGGATGGAGATCCCAGCTGATGAGGAGCAAGGAGAGGTCCGCTTTGTTCTTTGGTGTGGGTCTTTTATGTGTGCTTGCCAACGAGCTGCATGGCAGGTCGACATATGTCTGCTCATGCTTGTGGTGCCCAAGCGGCTGATGTTTTGGCCACGCGAGATACGCTTGAGACAAATATTGCAAATAGCAGTGGTGCGATCTGATGCACTCGTCTCAAAAAAGGCCCACACCAAAGAACTTTTGTGATAACGTGCAGAGGCAGCGCCCTGCACAGGCGGAGCTCTGCGGTGTGGTACAGTTGCTGTGCTGGCCTCCAGGGGGCATCCTGCCTCGTTGGACATGTGACGCTGCATCCTCCTCCTCCTCCTCCTCTCTCCCTTCAGGCACCCACGTGGAGTCAGTGACCTCATCATCCCCTCCCTCTTCACCACTAGAGCAAACCTGGCAGTAAGCTGCAGCTGGTGGAACACTACTGCCAGATTGCTGTCCTTCAGCATCCCCTCTCTCTGCGCGCACACTACTGACTTCCTCAAGCTGGGTATCATCATCCGAGCCTTCGAATCGTTGGGCATCCTCCTGGAGCATGTACCCAACACTGTGCTCAAACAGTTCGGGGGACTCCTCAGGAGGACATGGTGGGTCTAGGGAAGGGGTGGCTGATGATGCCATTGAGTACGCGTTGGCAGCTGCTCTGCCAGTACCCTGAGCCTGGGTGAGAGAGGATGAGGAGGATGAGGAGGGCTTGGTCATCCATTCTACCAAGCCTTCGGCATGATGCGGCTCCACATGTCCAGTTGCGAAAACAAAGACAAGCGTGTCCCATGGCCACGTGCTGATGACGATGCACGACCACGTCCACGGCCAGCACTGTTGTCTCTAGAAACAGAGCCTGCCTGCCCTGTGTTCTTGCCTCGGCACGCTCTGCCTCTCCTTGGCGGTCTTCCAGCCATTGTAGTCGGTAGTGTATATAGTATAAAAAATAGAACTCCTATGTGTGCTCACAACACACTGTAGGTCCTATGGGTGCTGACACTAACACACTATAGGTACTATGTGTGCTGCTGACAAGAAAATATAGGAGCTCTGTTTGCTGCCACTAACACACTAGAAGTCCTATTGGTGCTTCTGAGATGAAAATATAGGAGCTCTGTGTGATGCCACTAACACACTAGAAGTCCTATGGGTGCTGCTGAGAAGAAAATATAGGAGCTCTGTGTGATGCCACTAACACACTAGAAGTCCTATGGGTGCTTCTGAGATGAAAATATAGGAACTCTGTGTGATACCACTAACACACTAGAAGTCCTATGGGTGCTTCTGAGAAGAAAATATAGGAGCTCTGTTTGCTGCCACTAACACACTAGAAGTCCTATGGGTGCTGCTGAGAAGAAAATATAGGAGCTCTGTGTGATGCCACTAACACACTAGAAGTCCTATGGGTGCTTCTGAGATGAAAATATAGGAGCTCTGTGTGATGCCACTAACACACTAGAAGTCCTATGGGTGCTGCTGAGAAGAAAATATAGGAGCTATGTGTGATGCCACTAACACACTAGAAGTCCTATGGGTGCTTCTGAGATGAAAATATAGGAGCTCTGTGTGATGCCACTAACACACTAGAAGTCCTATGGGTGCTGCTGAGAAGAAAATATAGGAGCTCTGTTTGCTGCCACTAACACACTAGAAGTCCTATGGGTGCTGCTGAGAAGAAAATATAGGAGCTCTGTGTGATGCCACTAACACACTAGAAGTCCTATGGGTGCTGCTGAGAAGAAAATATAGGAGCTCTGTGTGATGCCACTAACACACTAGAAGTCCTATGGGTGCTTCTGAGATGAAAATATAGGAACTCTGTGTGATGCCACTAACACACTAGAAGTCCTATGGGTGCTGCTGAGAAGAAAATATAGGAGCTCTGTTTGCTGCCACTAACACACTAGAAGTCCTATGGGTGCTGCTGAGAAGAAAATATAGGAGCTCTGTGTGATGCCACTAACACACTAGAAGTCCTATGGGTGCTTCTGAGATGAAAATATAGGAACTCTGTGTGATGCCACTAACACACTAGAAGTCCTATGGGTGCTGCTGAGAAGAAAATATAGGAGCTCTGTTTGCTGCCACTAACACACTAGAAGTCCTATGGGTGCTGCTGAGAAGAAAATATAGGAGCTCTGTGTGATGCCACTAACACACTAGAAGTCCTATGGGTGCTTCTGAGATGAAAATATAGGAGCTCTGTGTGATGCCACTAACACACTAGAAGTCCTATGGGTGCTGCTGAGAAGAAAATATAGGAGCTATGTGTGATGCCACTAACACACTAGAAGTCCTATGGGTGCTTCTGAGATGAAAATATAGGAGCTCTGTGTGATGCCACTAACACACTAGAAGTCCTATGGGTGCTTCTGAGATGAAAATATAGGAGCTCTGTTTGCTGCCACTAACACACTAGAAGTCCTATGGGTGCTGCTGAGAAGAAAATATAGGAGCTCTGTGTGATGCCACTAACACACTAGAAGTCCTATGGGTGCTTCTGAGATGAAAATATAGGAACTCTGTGTGATGCCACTAACACACTAGAAGTCCTATGGGTGCTGCTGAGAAGAAAATATAGGAGCTCTGTTTGCTGCCACTAACACACTAGAAGTCCTATGGGTGCTGCTGAGAAGAAAATATAGGAGCTCTGTGTGATGCCACTAACACACTAGAAGTCCTATGGGTGCTGCTGAGAAGAAAATATAGGAGCTCTGTGTGATGCCACTAACACACTAGAAGTCCTATGGGTGCTGCTGAGAAGAAAATATAGGAGCTCTGTGTGATGCCACTAACACACTAGAAGTCCTATGGGTGCTTCTGAGATGAAAATATAGGAGCTCTGTGTGATGCCACTAACACACTAGAAGTCCTATGGGTGCTGCTGAGAAGAAAATATAGGAGCTCTGTGTGATGCCACTAACACACTAGAAGTCCTATGGGTGCTTCTGAGATGAAAATATAGGAACTCTGTGTGATGCCACTAACACACTAGAAGTCCTATGGGTGCTGCTGAGAAGAAAATATAGGAGCTCTGTTTGCTGCCACTAACACACTAGAAGTCCTATGGGTGCTTCTGAGAAGAAAATATAGGAGCTCTGTGTGATGCCACTAACACACTAGAAGTCCTATGGGTGCTTCTGAGATGAAAATATAGGAACTCTGTGTGATGCCACTAACACATTAGACGTCCTATGGGTGCTGCTAAGAAGAAAATATAGGAGCTCTGTTTGCTGCCACTAACACACTAGAAGTCCTATGGGTGCTTCTGAAAAGAAAATATAGGAGCTCTGTGTGATGCCACTAACACACTAGAAGTCCTATGGGTGCTTCTGAGATGAAAATATAGGAACTCTGTGTGATGCCACTAACACATTAGAAGTCCTATGGGTGCTGCTGAGAAGAAAATATAGGAGCTCTGTTTGCTGCCACTAACACACTAGAAGTCCTATGGGTGCTGCTGAGAAGAAAATATAGGAGCTCTGTGTGATGCCACTAACACACTAGAAGTCCTATGGGTGCTGCTGAGAAGAAAATATAGGAGCTCTGTGTGATGCCACTAACACACTAGAAGTCCTATGGGTGCTTCTGAGATGAAAATATAGGAGCTCTGTGTGATGCCACTAACACACTAGAAGTCCTATGGGTGCTTCTGAGATGAAAATATAGGAACTCTGTGTGATGCCACTAACACATTAGAAGTCCTATGGGTGCTGCTGAGAAGAAAATATAGGAGCTCTGTTTGCTGCCACTAACACACTAGAAGTCCTATGGGTGCTGCTGAGAAGAAAATATAGGAGCTCTGTGTGATGCCACTAACACACTAGAAGTCCTATGGGTGCTGCTGAGAAGAAAATATAGGAGCTCTGTGTGATGCCACTAACACACTAGAAGTCCTATGGGTGCTTCTGAGATGAAAATATAGGAGCTCTGTGTGATGCCACTAACACACTAGAAGTCCTATGGGTGCTGCTGAGAAGAAAATATAGGAGCTCTGTGTGATGCCACTAACACACTAGAAGTCCTATGGGTGCTTCTGAGATGAAAATATAGGAACTCTGTGTGATGCCACTAACACATTAGAAGTCCTATGGGTGCTGCTAAGAAGAAAATATAGGAGCTCTGTTTGCTGCCACTAACACACTAGAAGTCCTATGGGTGCTTCTGAGAAGAAAATATAGGAGCTCTGTGTGATGCCACTAACACACTAGAAGTCCTATGGGTGCTTCTGAGATGAAAATATAGGAACTCTGTGTGATGCCACTAACACATTAGAAGTCCTATGGGTGCTGCTGAGAAGAAAATATAGGAGCTCTGTTTGCTGCCACTAACACACTAGAAGTCCTATGGGTGCTGCTGAGAAGAAAATATAGGAGCTCTGTTTGCTGCCACTAACACACTAGAAGTCCTATGGGTGCTGCTGAGATGAAAATATAGGAACTCTGTGTGATGCCACTAACACACTAGAAGTCCTATGGGTGCTGCTGAGAAGAAAATATAGGAGCTCTGTTTGCTGCCACTAACACACTAGAAGTCCTATGGGTGCTGTTGGGGTGCAATGCTGTGCTAACAGCACTGCGGTTGGTACTACTGCAATTCTGTACTAACAGTAAGCACGCACCAGACTAATCCCCAGCAGCAGCTAATAACACGCTAACTGTGCAATCAGCAGCAATGAACGATCAATGACTTAGGTAGCAATGGTTTAGCAAAGAAATAGCCAATGGTTTAGCAAAGAAGAGCAAATCTTTCAGTATCAAGCAAAGACAGAATCAGCAGACTGATCTCTCCTAAAGCCGGAACTCATGTGACCGGGGCCGATGGCGTGGCGGCCTTTTAAATGGTGGGGCATGTATTAAAGCCCCTGAGCTGTAATTGGCTACAGGCGTCCTGCCTGTAGCCAATTATTGCTCTCCGAGTTTCGGGCGCTGTGATTGGCCAAGCATGCGGGGTCACAGTGCATGCTTGGCCAATCATCAGCCAGCAATGCACTGCGCCGGCCGCGCCGGCCGCAATGCATTGCGGGGCCGCTCGCATCACACGAATGTGATGCGAACGGCCCAAATAGTTCTGGGCTCGACGAGCGAGCGAACGCCCGGTGCTCGATTCGAACATGGGTTCGAATCGAGCACCGGGCCCATCGCTAGTAGTGACTACCTTCCAAGAAACCGGACTGAAGGGTTTCCCTTTTTCCAGATTCTGGGGCACCAACCACCAATGGAGGCTCTTGCGAACGGAAGGGGACAGGGACCTTGGTAAGTCTAAAGCCTGAACTTTTTTGTTCCAGGCTGACAGTATGGCCCTTTGCAAATTCCTTGAATGGAATTGACCGTAGGGTACCGCTTCGAATGAAGCCACCATTTTTCCCAGCAGCCTCATGCAGAGGCGTATGGATGGTTTTCTTTTTGTACCCACTAAGTGGGTCAAATCTTTTAAAGACGACACCTTCTCTGGAGGTAAGAAAATCTTTCTCTGATTTGAATCCAGCCTTAGCCCTAAGTATTCCAGACTTTTGACTGGTCTTAGAGCTGACTTGTCCCGGTTGATAATCCAACCGTGATATTCCAGATACTTGATTGTCTTGTGAATAGCTACTTCCAGCTTTTCCACTGAGTGGTCTATTAGTAGCAGGT
Source organism: Rana muscosa (assembly GCA_029206835.1). NCBI lineage: Eukaryota > Metazoa > Chordata > Amphibia > Anura > Ranidae > Rana > Rana muscosa. The sequence goes on along the minus strand of CM055117.1, from coordinate 304,171,333 downwards.
CGTCTAGATATGCCATTATCGTTACACCTTGTGTTCTTAGATTGGCCAATAATGGGGCCAGAATTTTTGTGAACACTCGTGGTGCTGTGGCCAGACCAAAAGGTAAGGCTCTGAACTGAAAATGGCGCCCTTCTACTGCAAAGCGTAGAAATTTCTGGTGGGCCGGAAAGATGGGAATATGCAGATAAGAATCCCTTATGTCGATCGAGGCTAACCATTCCTGCCCTTGTAGGGCGGTGGCCACCGATCGGATCGACTCCATCCGAAAAGTCCTGATATTTAGGAACTTGTTTAGCCCTTTTAGATTTAATATGGGCCTCACGTCCCCATTTGGTTTGGGGACTGTGAAAAGGTTCGAGTAAAACCCGAATCCGCTTTCTTCCAGGGGAACCTTCATGATTACACCTTGGAGCAATAGTTGTTCTAGTGCCAGAAGGAGGGATCCTCTCTTCTGGGGATCTCTTGGCACGTTTGACCTCATAAATTGGGCAGGAGGAGTGCCTTTTAACTCCAGCTTGTATCCCAGACTTACTGCGGAGAGCACCCATCTGTCTCTGATGGTGTCCCGCCAGGTCTCTGTGAACAACTGAAGCCTTCCCCCCACCCGATTGAGTGGGGGCAAGGCTTCATGACTTGGGGGGAGGTTTTGTACCTCTCTTGATCCAGGGCTTCTTGTTACCCTGTGATTGTCCCTGATTTCTGCCCCCTGAATTTGACCGCGGAGGCCGTCGGAACTGCTTCACAGCCGATGTGCCCGGGACTGGAGAAGTAGGCCTCTTAAAAGAAGGACTTCTACTCTTGTTCTTAACCGGTAAGAGTGAACTTTTACCGGCAGAAATTTTCTGGATATATTTGTCCAGATCTTCTCCAAATAAGCGTTCTCCATGAAATGGGAAGCTAACCAGCAGTTTCTTACAGGGAGCTTCAGCAGACCAGTTTTTGAGCCACAGAAGCCTACGCATATGTACTATAGACAGCGTAAAGTGGGAGGCCTGTTGGATTGTATCCTTTATGGCGTCCACCGCAAAACACAAGGCTCTAGGCAGGTCAGCTAGGGCAAGAGCCTGCTGATCTGGTAAGTCCCTTAAGACTTGTTTCAACTGATCTTTCACTGCTTGGCAGACTCCAATCGCTGCTACCGCAGGTTGTGTCACCATGCTTGCTGTAGAGAAAGCAGATTTTAGTAAAGACTCCAATTTTTTATCTATTGGGTCTTTGAACATTGGAACATTATCTACTGGACATGTCAGTGATTTGTTAACAGAAGAGATGGCTGCGTCCACTGTAGGGACCCTCCATTTTTTTATGAACTTATCCTCCATGGGATAGATCACCAGAAATCTCTTGGGGGGAGCAAATATTTTATCAGGATGCTCCCAATCCTGGTAAATAAGCCCTTCTAATAAAGGGTGGATTGGGAAGGAACAGACAGCCTGGGGAGCTTTTAGCGACCCCAGCGAGGAAACCGTAGTGGATGGTGGTTCCGCCAGAGGCATTTTAAATGCTGATCGGACCATGTTAGTCAGAGACTGAACCCATAATCTTTCAGCCTGAGATGCTGAGAAAGGTTCTTCCACTGTTGATTCCTCCATAACTGAATCAACCTCATCCTGATCCCCTTCAGGTAGGTCGATCCCTGTGTGGGGCTGTTCCTCCACTAACAGGCACTCTGAAGGAGGAGACGGAGATCGGACGCGCTTTCCCTGTGACAGGGAAGCAGCGATCAATGCTGTTAATCTCTCTTCCAATCCTCCCAGAGTTGAGGATAAAACCTCCTCTGTTATATATACAGGAGCAGGTGGACTGGGGACAGCCGCAGCACCAGGCACTCCTGCGGGGTTTCTACGGCTACTGACCTCTGAATTCTCAGGGGAGATTGGTGCAGTACAAGCATGCCCAATATCCTCAGAGCCCGATGGAGACCCCTTTGGCTTCCTGGAAGATCTATTTCCGGAGCGTCTGGACGACATATCCTTTAAGCACAAAACTGAGGTATTCCCGTCGTCATACACCAATTTTGCTGGTAATAGTCTAACAAAGTTGCTGCTATATACCAGCTGGTGTCCACTAAAGTGCCTTTCTATGGGGATGCCTGCATCAACCGCCTCTGTGTGCCACTGTTTGTTGCTAGCTCTGTTTGCATCCAGCTGACACTTGTACTGTGTCTTTATACAAGCTGGGACGCCTGCACATGCGCAGAAGCGCCGTGGCGCGCATCGAGCGTCATCCACCCGCCCCGCCCCTTTTTTTTCATAGGAGGCGCGTGCACGCGCCCGCGCGCCATTGGCGCCCTTTTCGAAACCAAACAGGGACTAGGAGCCAGGGCCCTTTTTGCCGGAGGGCCTGTGCGGTGGAGGAGCGCAGCAACAGGACAGAGGAAGTGGATTCCCACAGAGAAACTTACCAACTGCCTGGATCTTTTGACTTGAGAAAACCAAAGATCCACATGACAAGAAAAATGGACCACAGCGGCCTCTAGTGGTTTAACACAGGTACCGCGGTCCTCTTTTTTTTTTTTTCTTTTTTCTTGACTACTATTAAAATTTTACATTTTCAGTAGTTACAGGCATACACAGATATTAGCAGGAATACCGTTAAGTAACAGACAGAAAGACAAATTAGGCTTGGGGGTCCCCCAATAGAACCAAGTTCCTGGGGGCCCCCACTTACCTGATCCCCGCCGCAGGACTCTGTTTGGTCCACAGAAGCCCAAACTTCACCTATCACGGCAGGCATTGTAATTAAACCTTCAGGGACCAGGTTCCCAAGGATTCCACTCCCCTGGACCTGTATAGCACCCTGCACAGACAACATCTTGGTCGTGGGTATGACCAGAGCTCTGGATCCCAGGGTCCAGCCCTCCTAAGAGAGGCATTACAGGCAAAACCTTGCTCTTCCGCTGCAAGGCCCGGGTACCGACCGTTTAGCTATGAAGCTTTTTTGGTGGGATCCGGAACAGCTTACTAAGGCCCAAAAGAACCTGTACGCAAGCCCAGTGAAAACACATGTTACTCTTTGGCCAACACCTTAGACACTGGCAAAAAACTGAGGCGCTCCCGGATGGGAGGGGCTTATATAGGGGAGGGTACTTCCGGTTTGGAAGTGGCCAGTGCCAGCACCTGAAGGTAATCTATATAACCCATTAGTAATGACTAAGTCGCTCTGTGTCCCGTGATGTACGAAAAAGAAAAAAGGGAAACAGTAATGACAGGACAGACTTGCAAATTCATGTGACTCATCTCTCTTTCAGTCATGAAGTCCTCTCTGCTTCAACCTCCACATTCCATCATGCTTTTTTTTGAATGGGGTGTAAAATGCAGGCCACGGTTTAGAGTAATACTGTGCAGTACCTCTATCTGCTCTCCACTATAATAAAGTCTCTTATGCCCCGTACACACGGTCGGACTTTTGATCGGCCAAAATCACATCGGAATTCTGACGGAATTCCATTGGAGTAAAAGAGAACATGTTCTCTATCTAAACTCTGACGGAACTCCTCGGAGTTTCAGATGGAAAAAGTCAGATGGGGCATACGCACGGTCGGAATATCCGATGAAAAAATTCCGTCTGACTTTTTCCATCAGAAATTCGATCATGTGTACAAGGCATTAGTGTGCATAATCATTGAGGCTGCTAGGTGAAAATCAATGGCTTTGTCTACAGAATCTGTCAGTGTGGAGGAGATGGCATTGGTTCTGCCAGGTTAAGCTCACAATCTTTCTTTTGCCTTTTCTGATGTCGCTCATTTTAACAAGCTGAGGTGAGAGCTTTGTAATTAATTTGGAAATAATTGGTAAAATCTGAATTTTGTTTCTAGAAAATTATATATTTTCTGAAAGCAGAATGGAAAATAAAATGGTGGCTGTTGCCAGTGTTAGACACATTGGGAGTTATTTACTAAAGGAAAATCCACGTTACACTACAGTCGCTGTAGATCTGAGGGGGACATGCAAGTTAAATTAAAAACAGCATTTTTGCTTGCACATGATTGGATGATAAAATCAGCAGAGCTTCCCCTCATTTCAGAGCTTCCCCTCAGATCTACAGCGACTGTACCACTTGCAGTGCACTTGTAGTGCAGAGTGGGTTTGCTTTTAGTAAATCAACCCCATTGTATGCATTAAGACTTGCAGACATTTTCCTTCGCAGACACAGTCTAGTGGGGGCTGCTGTGTGGCTGCTTAGTTCCATGATGTCATTATCATCATTTGTCACAATCACAGGGGCAAAGTTAGTTGCGTTGGGGAACCCAGTTTACTGCATTCAAAACTGATTAGATACATTTCTGTCTTCGGGAAGTCTTAGGACCAGAACACCCAATATCCAGGTGTCCTAACACACAGGGCCGGTGCTACCACTAGGCAAACTAGGCAGCCGCCTAGGGCGCCCGGCCACTGGTGTTCCTACTCTCTTCTCTCTGCAGCAAGCAACTTAGTCTCAGCATCAGCAGGCAGCCGCCGCTTCATTTGCACAGAGTGTCAGAGGCGCAGTGGTGGCGGAGAACTGTGTCTGTGTCCCGACTCCCGAATGAATGGAAGCAAGCAAACATTTATTGATGGGCGCTTGTGACGCTGCATTTGATGGGCGCTGGTAGGCTGCATTGATGAGCACTTGCGAGGCTGCATTTGATGGGCGCTTGTGAGGCTGCATTTGATGGGCGCTTGTGAGGCTGCATTTGATGGGCGCTGGTGAGGCTGCATTTGATGGGCGCTTGTGAGGCTGCATTTGATGGGCGCTGGTGAGGCTGCATTTGATGGGTGCTGGTAGGCTGCATTGATGGGCGCTTGTGAGGCTGCATTTGATGGGCGCTTGTGAGGCTGCATTTGATGGGCGCTTGTGAGGCTGCATTTGATGGGCGCTGGTGAGGATGCATTGATGGGCGCTGGTGGGGCTGCATTGATGGGCGCTGGTAGGCTGCATTTAATGAGCGCTTGTGAGGCTGCATTTGATGGGCGCTGGTGAGGTTGCATTTGATGGGCGCTTGTGAGGCTGCATTTGATGGGCGCTTGTGAGGTTGCATTTGATGGGCGCTGGTGAGATTGCATTTGATGGGCGCTTGTGAGGCTGCATTTGATGGGCGCTGGTGAGGTTGCATTTGATGGGCACTTGTGAGGCTGCATTTGATGGACGATGGTGAGGTTGCATTTGATGGGCGCTGGTGAGGCTGCATTGATGGGCGCTGGTAGGCTGCATTTAATGGGCACTTGTGAGGCTGCATTTGATGGGTGCTTGTGAGGCTGCATTTGATGGGCGCTTGTGAGGCTGCATTTGATGGGCGCTGGTGAGGCTGCATTTGATGGGCGCTGGTGAGGCTGCATTTGATGGGCGCTGGTGAGGCTGCATTTAATGGGCGCTTGTGAGGCTGCATTTGATGGGCGCTGGTGAGGTTGCATTTGATGGGTGCTTGTGAGGCTGCATTTGATGGGTGCTTGTGAGGCTGCATTTGATGGGCGCTTGTGAGGCTGCATTTGATGGGCGCTGGTGAGGTTGCATTTGATGGGTGCTTGTGAGGCTGCATTTGATGGGCGCTGGTGAGGTTGCATTTGATGGGCGCTGGTGAGGTTGCATTTGATGGGCGCTGGTGAGGTTGCATTTGATGGGCGCTGGTGAGGTTGCATTTGATGGGCGCTGGTGAGGTTGCATTTGATGGGCGCTGGTGAGGTTGCATTTGATGGGCACTGGTGAGGCTGCATTGAATGGGCGCTGGTGTGGCTGCATTTGATGGGCGCTGGTGAGGCTGCATCGATGGGCGCTGGTGAGGCTGCATTTGATGGGCGCTTCATTAAAAAAGTGGGGTATACATGGGCAGGGCAAAGGGAGTGGAGTTAGGGGTGGAGCCAAGGGGGGCGGCAAAATTAGGTTTCGTCTAGGGTGTCAAAAATCCTTGCACCAGCCCTGCTAACACAACCCCTTATGGTCTACATTTTAATAGAGTTTCAACGTTAAAAGTTTGCTGTGAATGGTTTTATCATCCTACAAGAACTGAAGTAGGTGGTCTGGAGTAGGTGACCTGTTGCATTTAATATTCTACACTTGTTGAACAGTCATTCTTCTTTCTCTAGAAAACAGCACTTGTGACTCTACCAAGGAACAGATGTATGAATCGTGTACAGTGACAAATAATAGCAGCATGTGTGCAGGTAATTTCTCACTCTCAAAAAAGACATGCAGGCAATAACAGCAATGATATTTTATTAATTCACTCAAGCTTTTCCAGCATGGATAATTTCACGTCACCGAGCCCATGTTATATTATCAGTGTGTGCTGTATTTTATATATAAAGGTCAAACTAAACATATATCAAACAAGTTTCTACTTGTGTTAACATCACTAGCTTCTGTTTGGTGGTAATTGTGAAGTTTTATAAGGTGCATAGAAGTAGAGAATAATATGGAGCCATTCCATGGTGTTTTTGTTTTTTTGTTTTTTTTTTTAATTCTGATTTTATGAGACAAAGAGGCTTTTAACAGTTAATAATAATTTAATATAATTACATTATTCACATCTACTGTATATTAATTGAACATGTGGTTGTGAAATGTTTCGTAGTATAAAAAGACAAACACTTTTAAAGTAACTCCTACTGCTCACTGAATTAACTAAAGAGACCGTTATCCAATCTTAGTGACATTTATTGCAAAAGTACTTTTACAGGAAGATTGAGGCTTGGAGGCTTTTATTTTCTTTGTGCACAGTTCCCATGTTAAAAAGTTTCATACAAATCTGTGGATTTGCAAATCAGGATTATGCAAATTTATAGATATAAGAATACACACATTTTTGTCGGAAGCAATTTTAAAATATCAAAGGCAAAAAAAAAAAGAGACAGAACACAGAGCCATTCACAGATAATGGGGTTAAAAGTAAAACATATCTCCATTATACAGCAATCCTTCTCAGTATACTGAGTTTTAAAATAAATGATGATAGCGATTAAATTGTCGAAATAACAAGGCAGATAAAATTACCATTTCAAAATATTTCCTAGTAATAATTTATAGAAAAAAATAATAAGTTAATTTGTAATGTAAAATTAAGGAACAATATAGTATCTCCACCTCCTAGTGACATACATTTAGGCATTACCAAAGGCGAAAACCCAATTCATCTGTATGTATAACCGACCATGCAGTCGTCTGAATTGTTGTCAGCCATCAGAGGCGTGGTTAGAAATCAAGCAGTTGGTTTGGAATTATTCCTTATTAGCTAGCCCTGTTGCTTTGATTTTCTCTTCTGTGTTTTTTTTGGATCTCGTTGACCTTGACCTTCCTTTTGCTGAGTGTTTTCATACTATCAGGTTTTCTGAATGCGGATCAGGCTTCAGAGGATAGGGAGATTTTGACACACATTGGCAATGTTCATTTGCACAAAGTTTGAAGCAGAATGATGCCTCTCTTAGAGCTATGCTCTAGTTTGTGCTAATAAAACAGTATGTTTTTATCTTATATGCAAGATCCCTTTATTCACTTGAATGAGCTAACTGTAGTAATGTAGCTTGTGTAGTAATGAGTCAGGAGCTAACAAAGACAGCCATTTTGATTGAGACTGGCTCAACAAATGTTGCGTTTTCTGACAATTGGGGTGGGATGGGATGCTGGCAGTGTCTTTTTGTTAAGCTATTGTTATACAATTTTTAAAAAAACACAAATGTATTATCTGAAAAATATTTGGTGGGGGTACCTGTACATACAATTCTGGCACAATCCCCTATATATGCATATCGGAAGGGGAGATGTTTCCCATGAATCTCCTAAAACAAAGGGGTTCATGGGAGATGGGGATTTTTAAAGTGCCCAGATAATGATAATTATTCAAACAAAGAATTCATTTAAAATCAATACATTTTATTTATACAAAACTTTAAAAGCAATAAATGTACAAATCCTCTGAAGAGCATATCATGTTTTACATGTTCACATACACTACATAGATTCCATTTGGGGAATCCCAGGAAGTGTATGGATCGCTGCGTTTCACCCAAGTTGAGGGCTTCTTCAAGATCCATTTTTCAAATATTTTATAAACAAGCTGGTCAGAGAAAAAACAACGTGACAGGTGTAAAATACCTTATATAGTCTAAGGGTGCTGTAATCCACAACAGATGTACTGTAGGGGTCAGAGGGGACAGAGCGGTAACCATCAAGGGGAATCCATTAATAGATGCGTGGTCAAAATAACACAAATGTATTATCTATTTCCCATTACCGTATACACTCTAGTATAAGCCGACCCGAATATAAGCCGAGGCACCTAATTTTACCACAAAAACTGGGAAAACGTATTGACTCGAGTATAAGCCTAGGGTGTGCCTCACTTAGCCTCACTGTGTCCATGCCGCACTGTGTCCATGCCTCACTGTGTCCATGACTAGACTGACGTTTAACATGGGAGTCTATGGAAGGGGTGCCCGGCATTGAAAAATCGGTGCTACCCGGCCGTAGGTCCCCCGGACAAGAAGCTTTGCAAACTTGTAGAGGAAGAGTGGGGTTACATGTGTGCCAAGTTTGGGGTCCAGAGGCCCTAGGACCGGCCGTTACCAGGTCCACAAATTCACCAGAGAAATTACCGTTTAACATGGGAGTCTATGGAAGGGGTGCCCGGATTTGAAAAATCGGTGCTCCCCGGCCGTAGATGCCCAGGACAAGAAACTTTGCACACTTGTAAAGGAAGGGTGGGGCTATATGTGTGCCAAGCCGGTACCGGCTCCCCAAAGTTCGGGAGATCAGGCGCAAAAAGGTGACTCGAGTATAAGCCGAGGGGGGCATTTTCAGCACAAAAAAAAGGGATTTTTATAACAGCTTACCTGTAAAATCCTTTTTTTGGAGTACATCACGGGACACAGAGCGACTTAGTCATTACTAATGGGTTATATAGTTTACCTTCAGGTGCTGGCACTGGCAACTTCCAAACCGGAAGTACCCTCCCCTATATAAGCCCCTCCCATCCGGGAGCACCTCAGTTTTGTAGCAAAGCAATAAGTGTCCCAAAAAGAGGGGTGGGAGCTCTGTGTCCCGTGATGTACTCCAAGAAAAGGATTTTACAGGTAAGCTGTTATAAAAATCCCTTTTTCTTTTTCGTACATCACGGGACACAGAGCGACTTAGTCATTACTAATGGGACGTCCCAAAGCAATGCCCAATGAGGGGAGGGATACACTATACATAAGCTGGGCGCCATCAGGCATGAGGCTCTTTTGCGGCCTGCAACACACTGCGCCCAAAGGCGACATCCTCCTGACTTCTGACGTCTACCTGGTAGAATCTAGTAAACGTGTGTACTAAGGACCATGTTGTGGCCTTACAGACTTGAGCCAGGGAGGCTTGGTGATGCACTGCCCATGAAGTTCCAACTGCTCTTGTGGAGTGCGCCCTAACTTTGAACGGAGGCGGTCTCCTTTTCAAGCCATAGGCTTGTATTATGACCTGTCGAATCCACTTGGCTAAAGTAGATTTTTGATGCTGCCTGACCCTTTCTGGGGCCTTCCGGCAGAACAAACAAAGTATCCGTTCTACGAATCTGAGCAGTGGCTTTAAGATAAGCTTTAACTGCTCTTACTACATCCAAAGAATGCAATAACTTTTCCTCTACCGAACTAGGTTTGGGGAAAAAGGAAGGAAGAACCACATCTTGGTTCAAATGGAACCTCGATACCACCTTAGGAAGAAGGCTGGATGAGGACGTAATACCACTCTGTCCTTATGGACAACCAGATATGGCTCCTTACAGGACAAGGCGGCTAACTCCGATACTCTTTTAGCCGAACAAATGGCTACTAAGAAAATCAATTTCCTGGTGAAAAGAACCAAGGAAATGTGCCGCAATGGTTCAAATGGTTGTTTCTGTAGAACCGACAGAACCAGGTTTAAGTCCCATGGGAATACTAACCGGAGGGCTAATACGCATCACTCCTTGTATGAAAGCTTTGACTAATGAATGCAAAGCCAAGGGCCTTTGAAAAAATATTGACAAGGCCGTCTGACCCTTGATAGTACTCAAGGCAAGCTTCCTATGTACAGCCCACTGTAGGAAGTCCAGAATCCTACCTATTACGTACTTACGTGGATGCCATTTCCTGGCCTCACACCACGTGATATACGCCTTCTAGATCCTATAATAGATCTGCCTGGATACCGGCTTCCTGGCATTGATCATGGTAGATACCACAGGATTAGAGAGCCCTCTCTTTTTTAGAATGTGGGCTTCAATAGCCAGGCCGTCAAACCTAGGGCTGGTAAGGAAGGGTAGTATATCGGTCCTTGCGAAAGCAGGTCCGGACGATGTGGGAGGGTCCAAGGACTTCCCACTGACATTTTTACAATCTCCGCGTACCATGCCCTTCGGGGCCACGCTGGAGCCACCAGAATCACTGGTTTCTTTTTTACCCTGATTCTGCGGATTAATCGCGGTGGGAATGCATATATCAGCTTGAACTGATCCCAAGGGAACACTAGGGCATCCGAACCGCAAGCTAGGGGATCCTTTGTGCGAGACACAAATCTGTCCACCTTTGCGTTGAATCTGGATGCTAGCAGATCTACATCCGGTGTTCCCCACCGCTGGCATATTGCCTGGAAAACCTCGGGGTGAAGAGACCATTCCCCCGGGCATAATTGCTGGCGACTTAAAAAGTCCGCTCTCCAATTTTCCACTCCTGGGATGAAAACCGCGGATATGGCTGTGACATACCTTTCTGCCCATTCCAGGATGAAATTCGCTTCCCTCTGGGCTGCACGACTCCTGGTGCCACCCTGGTGATTGATATATGCCACTGCTGTGGCATTGTCTGATTGAATTCTGACAGGTGACCCTTGGAGTTTGGATGTCCATGCTACTAGGGCATACCGGGCTGCTCGTATCTCTAAGATATTGGTGGGCAGGGCCTTCTCTGCTTCTGACCACTTGCTCTGGAGAGACCATTGCTCCAGTACTGCCCCCCAGCCTATGAGGCTGGCATCTGTAGTGACCACCTTCCAAGAAACCGGACTGAAGGGTTTCCCTTTTTCCAGATTCTGGCACCAACCACCAATGGAGGCTCTTGCAAACGGAAGGGGACAGGGACATTGGTAAGTCTAAAGCCTGAACTTTTTTGTTCCAGGCTGACAGTATGGCCCTCTGCAAGTTCCTTGAATGGAATTGACCGTAGGGTACTGCTTCGAATGAAGCCACCATTTTTCCCAGCAGCCTTATACCCAGGCGTATGGATGGTTTTCTTTTTTGTACCCACTAAGTGGGTCAAATCTTTCAAAGACGACACCTTCTCTGGAGGTAAGAAAATCTTTCTCTGATTTGAATCCAGTCTTAGCCCCCAAGTATTCCAGGCTTTTGACTGGTTTTAGGGCTGACTTGTCTCGGTTGATAATGCAACCGTGAGATTCCAGATACTTGATTATCTTGTGAACGACCACTTCTAGTTTTTTTCAATGAGTGGTCTATCAGCAACAAGTCGTCTAGATATGCCATTATCGTTACACCTTGTGTTCCTAGTTTGGCCAATCGTAGGGCCAGAATTTTTGTGAACACTCGTGGTGCTGTGGCCAGACCGAAAGGTAAGGCTCTGAACTGAAAATGGCGCCCTTCTACTGCAAAGCGTAGAAATTTCTGGTGGGCCGGACAGATGGGAATATGCAAATAAGCATCCCTTATGTCGATCGAGGCTAACCATTCCTGCCCTTGTAGGGCGGTGGCCACCGATCGGATCGACTCCATCCGAAAAGTCCTGATATTTAGGAACTTGTTTAGCCCTTTTATATTTAATATGGGCCTCATGTCCCCATTTGGTTTGGGGACTGTGACAAGGTTCGAGTAAAACCTGAACCCGTTTTCTTCCAAGGGAACCTTCATGATTACCCTTGGAGCAATAGTTGCTCTAGTGCCAGACGGAGGGATCCACTCTTCTGGGGATCGCTTGGCACGTTTGACCTTATAAAATGGGCAGGAGGAATGTCTTTTAACTCCAGCCTGTATCCCAGACTTACTGCGGGGATCACCCATCTCTGATGGTGTCCCGCCAGGTCTCTGTGAACAACTGAAGTCTTCCCCTCACCCGATTGAGTGGGGGCAACCCTTCATGACTTGGGGGGAGGTTTTGTACCTCTCTTGACCCAGGGTTTCTTGTTACCCTGTGATTGTCCCTGATTTCTGCCCCCTGGATTTGACCGCGGAGGCCGTCGGAACTGTTTCACAGCCGATGTGCCAGGGACTGGAGAAGTAGGCCTCTTAAAAGAAGGACTTCTACCCTTGTTCTTAACCTGGCAAGAGTGTACTTTTACCGGCAGAAGTTTTCTGGATATATTTGTCCAGATCATCTCCAGATAAGCGTTCTCCATGAAATGGGAAGCTAATCAGCAATTTCTTACAGGGAGCTTCAGCAGACCAGTTTTTGAGCCATAGAAGCCTACGCATATGTACTACAGACAGCGTAAAGCGGGATGCCTGTTGGATTGTATCCTTTATGGCGTCCACCGCAACACAAGGCTCTAGGTAGGTCAGCTAGGGCAAGAGCCTGCTGATCTGGTAAGTCCCTTAAGCCTTGTTTCAACTGATCTTTCATTGCTTGGCAGACTCCAATCGCTGCTACTGCAGGTTGTGTCACCATGCTTGCTGTAGAGAAAGCAGATTTTAGTAAAGACTCCAATTTTTTATCTATTGGGTCTTTGAACATTGGAACATTATCTACTGGACATGTCAGTGATTTATTTACACAAGAGATGGCTGTGTCCACTGTAGGGACCCTCCATTTTTTTTTTTTTTTATGAACTTATCCTCCATGGGATAGATCACTGGAAATCTCTTGGGGGGAGTAAATATTTTACAGGATGCTCCCAATCCTGGTAAATAAACCCTTCCAATAAAGGGTGGATTGGGAAGGAACAGACAGTCTGGGGAGCTTTCTGCGACCCCAGCGAGGAGACAGTAGTGGTTGATGGTTCCGCCAGAGGCATTTAAAATGCTGCTCGGACCATGTTAGTCAGAGACTGAACCCATAATCTTTCAGCCTGAGATGCTGAGAAAGGTTCTTCCACTGTTGATTCCTCCATAACTTTATCAACCTCACCTGATCCCCTTCAGGTAGGTCGATCTCTGGGACTGTTCCTCCACTAACAGGCACTCTGCAGGAGGAGACGGAGATCGGACGCGCTTTTCCTGTGACAGGGAAGCAGCGATCAATGCTGTTAATCTCTCTTCCAATCCTCCCAGAGTTGAGGATAAAACCTCCTCTGTTATATATACAGGAGCAGGTGGACTGGGGACAGCCGCAGTACCAGGTACTCCTGCGGGGTTCCTACGGCTACTGACCTCTGAAATTTCAGGGGAGATTGGCGCAGTACAGCATGCCCAAAATCCTCAGAGCCCGACGGAGACCCCTTTCGCTTCTTGGAAGATCTATTTCCAGAGCGTCTGGACGACATATCCTATAAGCACAAAGCTGAGGTATTCCCGTCGTCATACACCAATTTTGCTGGTAATAGTCTAACACAGTTGCTGCTATATACCAGCTGGTGTCCACTAAAGTGTCTTTCTATGGGGATGCCTGCATCAACCGCCTCTGTGTGCCACCGTTTTGTTGCTAGCTCTGCTTGCATCCAGCTGACACTTGTACTGTGTCTTTTACACATGCTGGGACGCCTGCACATGCGCAGAAGCGCCGCAGCGCGCATCGAGCGTCATCCACCCGCCCCGCCCCTTTTTTTTCATAGGAGGCGCGTGCACGCGCTTGCGCGCGCGCCCGTGCGCCATTGGCGCCCTTTTCGAAACCAAGCAGGGACTAGGAGCCAGGGCCCTTTTTGCCGGAGGGCCTGTGCGGTGGATGAGCGCAGCAACAGGGCAGAGGAAGTGGATTCCCACAGAGAACTTACCAACTGCCTGGATCTTTTGACTTGAGAAAACCAAAGATCCACATGACAAGAAAAAATGGACCACAGCGGCCTCTAGTGGTTTAACACAGGTACCGCGGTCCTCTTTTTTTTTTTTTTTTCTTGACTACTATTAAAATTTTACATTTTCCAGTAGTTACAGGCATACACAGATATTAGCGGGAATACCATTAGGTAACAGACAGAAAGACAAATTAGGCTTGGGGGTCCCCCAATAGAACCAAGTTCCTGGGGGCCCCCACTTACCTGTTCCCCGCCGCAGGACTCTGTTTGGTCCACAGAAGCCCAAACTTCACCTATCACGGCAGGCATTGTAATTAAACCTTCAGGGACCGGGTTCCCAAGGATTCCACTCCCCTGGACCTGTATAGCACCCTGCACAGAAAACATCTTGGTCGTGGGTATGACCAGAGCTCTGGATCCCAGGGTCCAGCCCTCCTAAGAGAGGCATTACAGGCAAAACCTTGCTCTTCTATTGCAAGGCCCGGGTACCGACCGTTTAGCTATGAAGCTTTTTTGGTGGGATCCGGAACAGCTTACTAAGGCCCGTAAAAGAACCTGTACGCAAGCCCAGGAAAACACATGTTACTCTTTGGCCAACACCTTAGACACTGGCAAAAAAACTGAGGTGCTCCCGGATGGGAGGGGCTTATATAGGGGAGGGTACTTCCGGTTTGGAAGTTGCCAGTGCCAGCACCTGAAGGTAAACTATATAACCCATTAGTAATGACTAAGTCGCTCTGTGTCCCGTGATGTACGAAAAAGAAATTGTGCTTAAAAACTCGGGTTATACTCGAGTATATACGGTATATAATATTGTCCAAATTATAGTATTTCTGTACACAGAATAAAATTGTGAATATTGTGTGTATATTGAGAACATATTCTTGATCTGGTGGTAACTCAAAATTTTGGATTTATCTTCATTTCATTCCCAGTAACACTGGTGATCAATTAAAGGGTGAGGGCGAATCTCCCTAAGAGGGACACAGACAGCAAAAAAAAACAAACGAAAAGGTGTTTTATTTCTTCACTATTTAAATGTTTAGTTATACTTTAAGGGCAGCCATACACAAAGCAAATTTCTTTCCTGCAACCAGGCGGCCGGGGGAAGCCGTACTCGCCGGGAGAAGACAGTGATTATCGCTAGCGGCTATAGCGGCCACTAGTGATAATCGCAAGAGACTCCTGCAGGCTGGTTGCACCCAAGTTGATCGATGGTACATTCATCTTGCCTAAATAATGGTTCAAATCTCGGCCAGTTCCGCAGATTCAAACAGTGTATGGCCAGCCTTAGGTACAGAGAGCATATTCAATCCATGTAGTTGAATAAGAAG
Organism: Rana muscosa; assembly: GCA_029206835.1. Taxonomy (NCBI): domain Eukaryota; kingdom Metazoa; phylum Chordata; class Amphibia; order Anura; family Ranidae; genus Rana; species Rana muscosa. The sequence continues at coordinate 304,156,121 of CM055117.1, read as the reverse complement.
AGAATTAATACAGGTTTTCTTTTTAAATACATGGTAATCTTACATTAATTTAGTTGCTTTGGATTTGGAAGTCGTTTTGTCCATTACTAATGGATATCCTAGTTGTATCACATGTTTAGAATGCCCCTATATACCTGTACTCAATATTTATCATTTTGTGGTTGAGAGATGTGGAGCATGTGGAGAGATGTGGAGCAGTATAACCAAGCTTTGAAATATAATGGCATGGTAATGTTTGTCTTGTTCTGCTTAGTCCCCGAGAGCAGGTCAGCTGAGCCAGAAGAAATACTTCCTGAAGGTGAGCAGTATTAATAATGTCTCAAACAAAAACTGCGTGTGTGTGTGTGTGTATATGTGTGTGTATATATATATATATATATATATATATATATAATTTTTTTTTTTAGGCACATCCTACAATTTGTAGGTAGCATTTGTTGTAAAGCAGGGGTGTCCAAACCTTTGACCTTCCTGGGCTACATGTGTTTGCTAAGAGCGGTTTCACACTGGAGCGGTGGGTGCGGTGGCGGTATAGCGCTGCTATTTTTAGCGGCGCTATACTGTCAGGATTGCAGAGGTATTTGGCCGCTAGCGGTGCGGTTTTAACCCCCGCTAGCATCTGAAAAAGGGTTAATACCACACGCAAACCGCGGCCACAGCCGCGGTTTGCGGGCGGTATTACCCCGGTGTCTCATTCATTTCAATGGGAAGGAGGGGTGGAGGAGCGGTAAACACACCGCTCCTCTCACCGCTCCAAAGATGCGGTTAGCAGGACTAGCAAGTCCTGTTAGCGCACCGCTCCAGTGTGAAAGCCCTCGGGGCTTTCACATTGGAGAGACAGGAGCCGCTGTTTAGGCTCGGTTTGCAGGCGCTATTTTTAGCAAAATAGCGCCTGCAAACCGCCCCAGTGTGAAAGGGGCCTAAGTGTAAACACATTTTTACAAAACCCCCCCCCCCCCCCCCAAAAGAATCAAAATTTAGTATGTTTACAATTTTGTGTTGGCTTGCATCCATAGATGTCTTGGGCCGCATGCTGCCCGTGGGCTGCAGGTTGGACACCCCTGTTGTAAAAGTTATAATTATTACCTGCAGTTAACTATACAGGTCCTTCTCAAAAAATTAGCATATTGTGATAAAGTTCATTATTTTCTGTAATGTACTGATAAACATTAGACTTTCATATATTTTAGATTCATTACACACAACTGAAGTAGTTCAAGCCTTTTCTTGTTTTAATATTGATGATTTTGGCATACAGCTCATGAAAACCCAAAAATCCTATCTCAAAAAATTAGCATATTTCATCCGACCAATAAAAGAAAAGTGTTTTTAATACAAAAAAAGTCAACCTTCAAATAATTATGTTCAGTTATGCACTCAATACTTGGTCGGGAATCCTTTTGCAGAAATGACTGCTTCAATTCGGCGTGGCATGGAGGCAACCAGCCTGTGGCACTGCTGAGGTGTTATGGAGGCCCAGGATGCTTCGATAGCGGCCTTAAGCTCATCCAGAGTGTTGGGTCTTGCGTCTCTCAACTTTCTCTTCCCAATATCCCACAGATTCTCTATGGGGTTCAGGTCAGGAGAGTTGGCAGGCCAATTGAGCACAGTAATACCATGGTCAGTAAACCATTTACCAGTGGTTTTGGCACTGTGAGCAGGTGCCAGGTCGTGCTGAAAAATAAAATCTTCATCTCCATAAAGCTTTTCAGCAGATGGAAGCATGAATTGCTCCAAAATCTCCTGATAGCTAGCTGCATTGACCCTGCCCTTGATAAAACCCAGTGGACCAACACCAGCAGCTAACATGGCACCCCAGACCATCACTGACTGTGGGTACTTGACACTGGACTTCAGGCATTTTGGCATTTCCCTCTCCCCAGTCTTCCTCCAGACTCTGGCACCTTGATTTCCGAATGACATGCAAAATTTGCTTTCATCCGAAAAAAGTGCTTTGGACCACTGAGCAACAGTCCAGTGCTCTGTAGCCCAGGTCAGGCGCTTCTGCCGCTGTTTCTGGTTCAAAAGTGGCTTGACCTGGGGAATGCGGCACCTGTAGCCCATTTCCTGCACACGCCTGTTCACGGTGGCTCTGGATGTTTCTACTCCAGACTCAGTCCACTGCTTCCGCAGGTCCTCCAAGGTCTGGAATCGGTCCTTCTCCACAATCTTCTTCAGGGTCCGGTCACCTCTTCTCGTTGTGCAGCGTTTTCTGATTAGGTTAATAGCTCGTTTAGAGAACCTTTTCATGATATGCTAATTTTTTGAGATAGGAATTTTGGGTTGTCATGAGCTGTATGCCAAAATCATCAATATTAAAACAAGAAAAGGCTTGAACTACTTCAGTTGTGTGTAATGAATCTAAAATATATGAAAGTCTAATGTTTATCAGTACATTACAGAAAATAATGAACTTTATCACAATATGCTAATTTTTTGAGAAGGACCTGTATAACCCTATTTAACTGGACCATCACTCTAAAGTGAAAGTGCCACTTATCCTCCTCTCAACCCCTGCCACCTAAAACAGATGACTTTTTTTTATTTATGAGAGTGGGTACCATTTTCTGATAGGTACCTGTTCCACTTCCTCAATACATTTCCAGAAGAAAATTTGGTAATTCCTCCCAACCCCCTCCCCACCTGCAGTCTGTTAGGATTAGCCACATGCCTTAAGAAGCTGCAGGACCATTCTCACTAACCACTTCAGCCCTGGAAGATTTTACCCCCTTAAAGACCAGGCCATTTTTTGCAATACGGCACTGCGTTACTTTAACTGACTGCAATTGCGCGGCCGTGCAACGCTGTACCCAAATAAAACTGATATCCTTTTTTTTCCCACAAATGGAGCTTCCTTTAGGTAGTATTTGATCACTGCTTGGTAAAAAGAATCCCAATAAGAGTTTATTGATTGGTTTGCACAAAAATTATAGCGTCTACAAACTATGGGATGGATTTATAGCTTTTTTTTTTTTTTTTTACTAGTAATGGCAGTGACCAGGAATTTTTAGCGGGACTGAGACATTGCAGCAGACAGATCCGACACCTAACTGACACGTTTGACACTTTTTTGGGAACCAGTGACATTACTACAGTAATCAGTGCTAGAAATATGCTGTACTAATGCGATTTCCCTAGAGGATGCTTTCTAACTGTGTGGGGAGTGGACTCACTAGATGAACACAGTCATCCTGTGTTCATCTTTGACAGAACGGCAGTCTGCCTTGTTTACATTGGCAGACCGCCGTTCAATCTCTGGGGAGAGATCGCAGGTGGCCGGCGGACATCGCATTCTTCGGACCCACTGATTGGCTCCCCCTCTGCCCCCCCCCCCAGTATCTATTGCACAAAATGGCGTACAGATACATTGTTTCGCACAATAGAGCCGCCCTGCCGCAGTATATATGCAGTGGGCGGTCTTTAAGTAGCTAAGCCACGTGATCTTGCCATTGGGCAGTGGGAAGCTGGCTTCCAAATCCAAGATGGCGGCACCGGGGACCCACTAAGAAGAATCAGCTGCCGGAACACAGCGCTGGACTCCATAGACCAGTAAGTACCTGCATTTTAAAAGTCAGTTGCTAAAGGGTTTGTAGCTGATAACTTTTCAATTTTAAAAATAATTGATGTTCCTCTTTAAGTAAAATGATGTTTTCTCCGCTACTAGTACATATCCTTTGAAAATGTTGTCGTCCTCATACAGCATCCACTGGAAGCATCCTTTTTGCACATACAAGATTACTATCATCTGTGTTTCTACAACAGCAGACAGATAATTACCATTATCTTTATCATTACAATTATCATTTACCATTATCATAGACTTTAGAGAATTCAGTTCTGCTAATGTCTTTTCAAAATATAGTTCTGTGTAATAGACTGCATGCCTCCTATGAGCTATTTTTGGTTAATGCAGCTTTTCATGAATTCGTCAACACTATACTTACATGAGCAGAAAAAGTAAAGCCGGTTTAGAGTTGAGGTATTCAGACTGCATTTACCTTTTATGTATGCAACCGTCAATGTTCAGAAAGTGATCAATTTTTTATGTGACCAATTGGGCATTGTATAAGCAGCCATACTAGGTTCATGACTAGAGTCAGTTGGCATTTTGTTTTATGTAGTTACTGGACAAGAAGTCTGTTGTGCTTTGATTTTGCGACCCATAATAACACAACAATATTTGGCACTAATAAACGTAATGACTTGTTAATACTGTGTAGCGGGGTCCCCTTTAAGACTCCCAGGACTACCTTACCCAGAACCCCTTTCGGCTATGTATCCACCCCAGAGACTCATGGGAGGGGTTATATAAGGGAGAGGCGAGGCGGAGCTCGGCCTCTTTGGGACACGAGACTTCAGTGGAGAGATCTTCCTGTGCGGATCCGCTGTGGTGCAGAGCCTGAAGCCTGGGGCCTTGCGCTGCTACCCAAAGGAGCCTTCCACCCCATCGCGAGCCTGGGTGGCATCTGACTCGGTTTCTTCAACCGCTGCTGAGCCGGAGACCCGACCGCTGCAGACGCTGTGTGCGGAGACACAGCGGGTGGAAGTTCCCGGACTGGGATCGCGTCCGGAGGGGTGAGCGAGTACATGCTCAATCCACAAATACTGTATACCATTGTTAAGCCTACAGACTGCCGTGGCCCACCAGTTCCTATTTCAGTTCTTTTTCCCCACTGGAGATCCATAGCAGAACTGAGTCAAACGGATCTCTAGTGGAGTGTACTGTGTTGCCAGTTTTACCCCCCCTTTGGATTACAAATGTGTTCCTGAAATGTGCACCACCGTTTAAAGACTTGCATGCGAAGAATTTTACCCCCTAGAGACTGAGTTATATGGTCAGGCCTGGCCATCTGGGTAGTTTAAGTTGCTGCGCCATAGGGCGCATAGTGAAGTACTGTTACACGTGGCGCGTGTGCGCCATATCTTATTAGTTATAGTGTGACTATTGCTGCAGGGCTCTGCAGATAGATTTATGTGATCTGTTACAACTGTTGATTTTATTGCCAATAGAAAGTAAATTCGTTATTCTTCTATCACTGCATTGGTGTCTGAATTTAACCATAGAGCATAAGCTATATATATTACCCTAGACTAACTGTGCCAGAAGGGGGTCAAGTAAATTGCCGGGGGTTGGCGGAGCTGTCTTCAGGGCCCAAACTAAATCTGCAGCCCTCTTAATTGAAGGTATCGCTACACGTGGGGTTCTCATCCGGGATCCTGATACAGCAGGTGAACGCCAGAAGTGCCGGCATGGACCCACAAGCAATAGAAGAGTGGTACAAAGCCTCTAGGGCAGAGCCGAACAACTCGATAGTCATCAGCCTCCCTGGGGAGGAATGGTCGACTGAGATGGTAGAGGAGTTAATGAAGTTAGTGTCCCCAGATCACACACCATGGGTGATGGATATAAAGTCAGACCCAGACACTTCATATCAGTATGCACTAGTGGAGTACGGGGACGGGATGCCAGAGGCTTGCAAGTGTGTGCAGACGCCAGACAACAGAACCTATAGGTTGGCGCATGCAGTAACTGTAAAGAAAGAACCATCACCAACGGGATCACCGCAGGCTGCGGCTCGTACCTCACCAGAAAGAGGAGACGGGGTGACGCCCCCGGTGGCACCCGCACCTGCCACTGCTATATCACCAGAATTGATAAAGGCAATAGGGGATCTGCTAACCAAATGTCAGAAGACAAGCACGGTGCATGTAGAGACTAGCTACCGGAGACTAAAGACATTCTCAGGGAAGCTCCCTGTCCCTGCAGGGGAGGAAGACTTCGATACTTGGGTGGAGCAGGCATTACAAGCAGTGGAGGCATGAGAGGTGCCTGAAGCGCAGAAGAGGCAACGAGTGGTAGAAAGCCTTAAAGGCGCAGCAGCAGAAGCGGTGAAAAGTTTCCGGTTTGGAAATACAGACTGCACGGCTCAAGACTGTCTAGCCATGCTACAGGAAGAGTTCGGTCAGTTAGAAAAGGTGACAGAGATGGTCTACCAATTTGAACATACTTTCCAACAGCCGAATGAAAAGCTTTCAGAGTATGTCAGAAGACTGAACAGGTTGCTGTGTAAGATTGTCTTGAAGAAGGGAATGATGCCCCAAGATACAGATGCGGCAAGAATGAAGCAAGTCTTAAAGGGAGCTTTGCGCTCGGATCCAGTCTGGCTGCACCTGAAAACCTTGGGAGGAGGAACGTCACTGACTTACTCTGATTTGATAAAAATCATCAGAGATGAGGAGGCACTGCAGAAGGATCAGGCGGTGATAAAAACAAGTCATGCCCCTACACCAGTGATGGTCAACTCGCTTATGACTCCAGAAAGGGATTCAGAAGTGGACACTTTGAAATCACAAATGTCTCAGGTGTTAGAGATGCTAACCTCTCTGATGGCGAAAGACACAAATGGTCCAGAGAAAGAGGTAGCGAGAAAGGAACTGTTCCTAGCTGTTTCGGCACCCGCATCTCTGCAGGACTGGGAGGACATAATCTGTTTTAATTGTGGGGGAGTTGGCCACATTGCAGCTACATGTTCCAGTCCCAAGAAGAAGAAAACAGATAACCGCAAGCCGGCGGGAAACTCCAGAGGGCCCCGGTGAAGGAGTCAACCGGGTGCCCATCATCTTCAGTGAGCTCCAAACTGAATGCAGAAGCCACTGAGTTCATCCCATCTAGTCCTTCATCAGATTACTGGGAAGATGCCTGTGATACTTACTCTGAAAGGGACTCTGGAGACTCTATGTATCCCTCGGCTCCTGAAGCAGATGTTCCAGAGCCCGCCGTGTTGCCCGAGCCTGCTACGGAAGAAGAGCCTGTGGCGCCAGAGCCAGAAACCCCAAGAGAGCAAAGGGCGCGAAGAGTCATAAGGCCTCCCAAAAAGTTGACCTACCCACAAATGGGGAAGAGCTCAGAAGATTCTGTGGTCACTGCCAGGAGGAGTGCAGAGAATCCGGATCCCTCCACTGTTCATTTGGTGGAGGGCAACCCCCACTCACTCTCTGGCACAGTTAGGCAGGCCACTTATGATAGTGTGACCTGTGGGCAAGGGAATTCAACCCCTTTGTTTTGGTGGGAATTCCCTATGCCAACATCATACGCAATGTTGTCTAGGGTTGTACACAATTTATGCTAGAATTATCTTTGGGGACCAAAGAGTTTAAGTGGGGGGAGTGTGTAGCGGGGTCCCCTTTAAGACTCCCAGGACTACCTTACCCAGAACCCCTTTCGGCAATGTTTCCACCCCAGAGACTCATGGGAGGGGTTATATAAGGGAGAGGCGAGGCGGAGCTCGGCCTCTTTGGGACACGAGACTTCAGTGGAGAGATCTTACTGTGCGGATCCGCTGTGGTGCAGGGCCTGAAGCCTGGGGCCTTGCGCTGCTACCCAAAGAAGCCTTCCACTCCATCGCGAGCCTGGGTGGCATCTGTCTCGGTTTCTTCAACCGCTGCTGAGCCGGAGACCTGACCGCTGCAGATGCTGTGTGCGGAGACACAGCGGGTGGAAGTTCCCGGACTGGGATCGCGTCCGGAGGGGTGAGCGAGCACATGCTCAATCCACAAATACTGTATACCATTGTTAGGCCTACAGACTGCCGTGGCCCACCAGTTCCTATTTCAGTTATTTTCCCCCACTGGAGATCCATAGCAGAACTGAGTCAAACGGATCTCTAGTGGAGTGTACTGTGTTGGCAGTTTTACCCCCCCCCCCCTTGGATTACAAATGTGTTCCTGAAATATGCAACACCGTTTAAAGACTTGCATGCAAAGAATTTTACCCCCTAGAGACTGAGTTATATGGTCAGGCCTGGCCATCTGGGTAGTTTGTTTAGTTGCTGCGCCATAGGGCGCATAGTGAAGTACTGTTACACGTGGCGCGTGTGCGCCATATCTTATTAGTTATAGTGTGACTATTGCTGCAGGGCTCTGCAGATAGATTTATGTGATCTGTTACATCTGTTGATTTTATTGCCAATAGAAAGTAAATTCGTTATTCTTCTATCGCTGCATTGGTGTCTGAATTTAACCATAGAGCATAAGCTATATATATACTATATTACCCTAGACTAACTGTGCCAGAAGGGGGTCGAGTAAATTGCCGGGGGTTGGCGGAGCTGTCTTCAGGGCCCAAACTAAATCTGCGGCCCTCTTAATTGAAGGTATCGCTACAACTGTAAGGCCTGGTTCACAGTAGTGCGATTTCTGATGCAACTTGAGTCGCACACAATTGTATGACAATGGAAATAGCATTGTTTTCAATGGTGGCCGTTCACATTAATGCAGCACGACTGTGATGCAAGTTTTGGGAAGGGACCTATGCTACTTTGGTGCAATGCAGTGCAATATTGTGACCCATGGATATCAATGGAAATGTATCAAAAACGCATGTACATGTGTTTTTTATGCCATTTTGGTGTGTTTTTTTTTTTTTTTGCTGAACTATTTTTTTTCCCAGGCTAGTAGTACTAGTAGCGGTAGTGGGAGTAGTAATAGTGGGGGTGGTAGTAGTAGTAACCAAAGCCAAAAAATCACTCCAGAAACGCACAGCAGGGAAATTGCATGAAAGTCGCACACCACTTCCACTGAGAATTGCAAACCACACATACTACATAATCTCAGCTGAAATTGCATTTAACACAGGTCGCAATAGGATGAACCTGGCCTGATACTACTCACAAAAGATGAAGCCCCCTCTTGATTCTGCTGCAATCCTCAACTCCAGCTCACAGGTTCTCACTCCTCCGGGGGCCCATCTTTCCCACACACCATTTAGCAAAGTCCTAGAGCTGCACATCACTTCAAAATGGCAAAATCTTTATTGATTATTATGCTGTAGCGGGGAGAGTATGTGTTTGTACATGTGTTAAATAATAAATTTGATTTTACCTTTTTAGAAGTGGTGTGCGGCTCCAGGATGTTGCTAAATATTTGTTAATTCCATTTAAAGAAACACTTGCAATTTATACTCTCTTGTGCCTTTAACTTAGGGTGACCAGACATCCCCGGTTTCAGGGGACAGTCCCTGGATTGAGGACACTGTCCCTGGACCAAATCTGTCCCCGGTTTTGTCCCCGGATTGGATTTGAACAGGGGCTGGGGCAATTTCAAAGACAGTCAGTGCAGAATTAAAGAAAAAAATCGGAATTACACACGCCCGCTCCGCAGTTCCTACTAGCTTAGGGGGTGTATTTTTTCAATTATCTGTGCCCCTTTCTGATGATCATGTGCTGGTCAGAGCGGAGGGAATATTTCTTCAGTTTGGGGTGCATGCCCATTCAGCTCCGCTCACATGTTCTTCTGCCTTGGCTCAAGTCCCGGCCAGCCGCCTGCCTGCTTATCACCTTGCCTTACCTAGTGGAGTGATCTTCCTATGCTCCCCACCCAGTAGTAGCCAGGGCCCGGAGAGCAAGACTTGACAGGCTGTGAGGCGGGCGGCAGCGGCGACTGGCAGAGAGTCGCTAATTGCCGCCATTACTAGTAAAAAAATAAATATGTCCCCGGATTTCATTTTAAAAATCTGGTCACCTTACTTTAACTGTACCTTTCAGTTTATTGGTAAAGTTATTGAGCTACTAGTAGAGCAGTTAATATTATATTACAGGATCATCTGCAGATTAATGGCATTACAATATATTGTACTAGCACTTTAGCCTCTGGCTGCTCTCTGCAAAATGTTTATTACTAGTACTGCATCTATTTTGTATGTGGATAAATGCCCAGCCTGCCACCATGTAATATGGTGATAGATGGACTGGAGCAGAGATGGTATAACGTGCTGCTCTTTTTCTGTTCATTACTAGCCTTATTCAGTCACGAGTGCTAATTTTTATGTACAGTAGCATATTTCAGTCTTCAGCAAATATTGGTTGGTTTCACTTAAGAATTATTAGCTCTTATGAAAAAGGCAATGGCATAATGAATATATCAATTAATCTGCCTTTCTTTCTTCAGATGCAGATAAATCCAATGAAGTGTCCCCTCCAGTCTTTCACACAGGGAGCTTCATCGGAGGGGGGGTTTTGGTGATACTGTTACAAACTGTTGGATATTTTGTCCTGAAACATCTCCGTGGACCAGAAGGAGAATACCAGACGATGTGAGATTCTACTATTGTGCACTTTCTCATTTTGAGTTCTGTTGTGCAAAGTTTTATAGAAATCTAAGCAATGCAAAGGAAGAGGACCACTCAGGTCTTAGACATGCTTTTAAGTAATAGTTCATGTTTTACACATAAACCCCCCAGCCCCCTTAGAGGCACCCCTTAAGCTGGCCATAGATGTATCAAATCTCGGCCAGTTCAGCAGGGCCGGACGAGATTCTATCCATCTATGGGCAGACTGAAATGAATGTACCCAAGTTGACTCATCAATCGACTTGGGTACAATCAGCATGTTGGATTTTTAGAATGCGATTATTGCCAGTGGCTATAGCCACTAGTTTTAATCCTTGTGTTCTCCCAGCAGGGACGGCTCCCCACGCTCCTACGCTGGGAGAACACAATAGCTCTGTGGAGGGATTCCCCCATCAACACAGTCAGTGTTGAGCAACCTGTGGTTGTAGGAATGAAAAAGGCATAATCTATGGCTTGCATTAGCTGCCCCATGTGGCTGAACCCTGAAGCTGGGGCCCTAGAGTAAGACAAGTCACTTTGGAACTAATTTGAGAGCCAGTTCTCCTATGTCTGCCACACTTGTACACAATAGCAGGTCTTATTGCCGTTTTACTTCATTCCCTGATCCACATTCATGTCAACGCCTCACATGCTTGGAGCACGCTCTTATGAAGGGCCTGCAATTTATTGTTGTTGCAGGTTAGGGCATTGTAGATCTAGCTGTAAACTTGAGGCCCGTGAGACACAAGGGCCCAAGCCACCCAGCTCATGGTGTATTAAGGTGTAATTCTGCTCACACCACTATGAGGGCAACCACTTCCTCTGACCACCACTATCTCCTGGGAAGATCAGGTTTGTACTGAACACATTATACTTAAGTAGTTCTTCAGCTCTGCAATCTACACGCTTTTCCCTGGGCTGTCTATTGCAATTCCTTATAAAACATTCATTTGCTTGTCTTGCATACATGGTCAATAATGAGGTATTGTTGTGGCTTTTCATAAACTTTCCTGAACATACTGAAATGATTTACAGACTGTCAACTGTGTAGCGTACTTGAGAGAAGCATGGGAAGCATTACAGTCCCAATGCCTGAGGTAGTAAAAGTTTAAATACTGGTAGCCCGGAATCCAAGCAACATGGTCTCACTTCCAAAAAATGGATATAAAAAGTTTTGAAAGTCCCACTAACACTGCACAGGATGAGTTGCTGTGGTGCTCGCTTAGTTAATAAAAGCCTTTGGCCATGTGATCGCCAGGCATGGGCGTCCGCTCCATAGGGCAAGGGGGGTCAATTGCCCCCCCCCCTGGAGACACACTATATTTATATGGACATGTGAGTGAAGCAGAATTATCCTCGAGCTATTTCACACTGCCAGCTGGCCACGTTATCGGTAAAGTGCCGTTAGTTTTAGCGGCGCTTTACCTTCGTTTTAGTGGCGCTATTCGGCCGCTAGAGGGGGGGGGGGTTTAAATTTTTTTTTGAAATTGCTAATAAGACAATGGCAGCTTGATCCTTCTATTAAGCTTTTGCATCAGGTTTCTCAAACCTTTGCATGCCTGCGCTTTATGTCATAATGACTAAGCCCCTCCTCTTCATGGCGTTGTCAAAAAGGGACCGAGCATGGATGACTTTAAAATTATGCCCCCCCCCTGAAAAAAGTTCAGCGGACGCCCATGCCGCCAGGAGGAGCACAGGCCTTAGAAGGATCACTTACAATCAGCTGCCCCCCCAAATTCCACCTTTCCCCACAGGTCCATAATTACATCCTTTGATGGATGTGGCCTCTAGTGATGTCTGCAGTCCATCTGGTAAAAAATGTAGTGAGGGCTACCTATGCCTGTTCAACATCCCATAGCTTTAAACGCACCTGCAGTACAGGTATGGCCCGTTTAAGTCCATGGAACCCTGGTGCACAGGCATGGGCAGCTCAGCACTAGACTTTTGCCAGGCTGCAGACAGTGTGGGGGCCTGCAGCTGTCAGAAGAAACAAATATGGACCTGTATGGGGAGAAAGGTGACAGCTGATTGTATTGAGGAGGCTGGGGGGATTTTTGAGCAAACATGAGTACTTTGTGCTTTAAGCTAACGAGGCAAAATTTTTTTTTTTTTACAAATAGAGTGTTTGTTAGAATGCTGTTCGTGCCTTCATTCATATTTCCTGTCTCTTCCTGATGTGAAATAGTGACAGAAAAATCTTCATGCAGATTCTAAAGCCTCGTACACACAATTGGATTTTCCGCAGGCAAAGCGTCAGACTTTTGTCCGAACGGCGTTGGCCAGGAATTTGTCTTGCATACAAACGGCACACAATTGTCGGCCAACAAACATGAAACAGCGTGGTTTTTCAGCTCTTTAGCGCCACCCTTTGGGCATCTTCTGCTAAAGTTGTATTTGGCGAGCATTGCTTCCGAGCATGCGCGTTTGTACTTTGGACTTTTGTCCGACGGACTTGTGTACACACAATCAGAAAATCCGACAACAGACCGTTGTCCACGGAAAACTTTAAAGCCTGCCATCCAACATTTTTCCGCGGAAAATCCAACATCAGTTGTCCGATGGAGTGTGCAAACGGTCTGATTTTATGCCAACAGGCTGTCAACACACAATTCCCGTCGGAAAATCTGATCGTATGTACGAGGCTTTACACTTCCTCACCCTACTCCAAAAGTTTTTACTGCTGTCTGTGTCCCAGTTTAGAATATCTGCATTATAATACTCTGCAATACATGATATCTAGTCTCCTATTTCTTTGGCAGGGAGGAAACTCCACAGTAGGACATCCTGACATCTCCCATCAACTGATCATCCGATCATCTCATCTCGCACCTTCTCTCAAGGAATTTGTTTAAATGACAAAGACATTAAAACATGGACATCACGTGATTACCTCACAAGTTAACTGAGTTTATTATCAGAAGTATAATTTATTTAAAACTCTTACAGCTCTGATTATACCTTTATTTTCTATTGCTTTCTGTCACTTTTTTTTTTTTCAAAAAACTTCCCTGGCCTGTACATCTCTGTCTACATACTTGCATGAAGATTTTTTTTCACCTCTCTTTAAAGCAACCTTGTCTGTAAAATAAAAACAGTTGCTTATTAAAAAAAAAAATAGTTATAAATTCTTACCTCACCTGTTGTCCCCCACTGCAGAACACCATTCCGATACAGAGAAATCCTCTGAAATCTGCTCATGAATGTCCAGGTCTCCTGCAGCACTCACTGGTTCCTGCTGCCAACCTCCAGATCACTGCTGTGTCTTGTATTAGCATAAAGGTCAGCGGGATTAACCACGGAATGCAGTGGGGACCAAAAGAGTGAAACGCATAAAAGTGTTGGTTTGTTGGTATTGGGAGAGGTATTTTCTCTCTTTTTAATGGTAACTCTATTTACCGGTAGCTATTTCATTTTAGAGACATGGTTTCTTTAAGGCAGGGGTCTCCAAACTGTGGCCCGAGGGCCAGATGTGGCCCTTTGCTAGCCTCTACCTGGCCCTTGGAGCACTATTCCTCCCACTGACACCAACAAGGGGGCACTATTTCTTCCACTGATACCTAACCAATGATGGGATACTATTCCTCTTACAAATAGGGGCACTACTATTCCTCCAACTGACCACCAACCTTGAGGCCATATTTATTCTCATTGATGCTGGGCTAAAGACATTTTCTGCCCCCCGCTGGCCACAATTCGGCCCTCCTTAAGGCTGAAGGACAATAAACTCAGGGTTTTTCACCTTAATGCATTCTATGCATTAAGGTGAAAAGCCTCCTGTGCTGTAGCTGCCCCCCAGAGCCCCCCTTTTACTTACCTGAACCCATTCTTTCCAGGGATGGGGACGAGCACACCAGCTCCAGCCAGTGTCTGGGGTCCTCATTGGATAGATTGATAGCAGCGGGAGCCATTGGTTCCCACTGCTGTCAATTAAGTACAATGATGTGGGAGCCGGCTGGCGGGGCTGGGTACTGTTGTCTGTGTCAATGGACGCAGCAGCAGGACACGGGAGAGTGCACGCACGAGTGTCCCCAGGGAAAGCGCTTCTCTGTCAGGGTACTCGAGAAAAGGAGGAGCCAGGAGCACAGCGGAGGGGCCCCAGAAGAGGAGGATCGGGGACACTCTGTGTAAAACCCTTACACAGAGGAGGTATGTATAACATGTTTGTTGTTTAAAAAAAACAAGACTTTACAACCCCTTTAAAGTGTTACTAAACCCACAACAGTAAAATCAGTCTGTATATGCAATAAAGCATACTTGTTATAGTCACTGTGGAATCTAAGGGGTTAATCCTCTGCATTGTGTAAAAATTCTGTCTTCTCTGATCCTCTCCTTCGTTCATGGTCTTCAATGTATTTCCTGATAGGGGACAAGCTGCACATGCTCAGTTTGGTGTGTATTGCTAGAGAGTTTTTTGGGGGGGGGAGGGTTCAAGTGATCAGCACAGGGCCAATCGGCACTGTCCAGACAAAAATTCAAGGGGTCACGCAGCCTCATAAGACAGTCAGAGATGAATGAAAACTCCTCCTACAAGCTTTAACTAGACACTCATAGAAGTCACAAGACTGCAATATAGTGCTGATGAGAAAAGGTATTTGGCAGTTTATATTTACTAAAATAATTGCATTTCCATGTTATGTGTCCTGTGGGAGACCCGATATAGTGCATGCAGGGTCCTGGGTTTAGTAACACTTTGGCTGCAGGTTTTACAGTAGGAGGAATACACTTGAAATGTATGTTGCCCCAAAAATTTAAATCGCATGTATGTGTACTATGTTGTTTGGGGTAAATTTAGCCTATTCTTCATTTAGATCCATATTTATCCTGAACTATCTGGTGATCCTGCCAGTTCCCCCTTTTTCCTGTTTCATTCTGACCATGCCAAACATGGAAGCATATCCATGCTGGTGTGGTCAGTTTGCATATCTATGCTTTCTGAATGGAGATACAGGACGCCATGCCCACGCAGTGCCCCCTCCTGTAATGAGTTTGACTGCCCCGCCCCCCAATCCCCCCCCCCCCCCATACATCCCTGCTGTGAGGATTGACAGCAACTCCCCACAGGAGCAATACTATCAACACAAGAGCTGCTGGAACACAGTGCACATAGGCGTGGAATGTGCTTCCTTGCTGTATGTGATGTCATTATCTTCTCACTTACTATATTGCCATCCCCTAAGAGGAAGAAGAAAACAATAACGGCTTTGAGACCACACGATCAACAAGCAAAACAGAAATAAAAGATAATAAACAATTATGTTATGAATATTAAAAAGTGATTATGGTAGAAAGATGATACTCCCTTTTTTGCAGTATTATTTTGCTGCATTCCATTCACAAATACTGTCATTAAAATATTGCTCAACTATGTCCACTCTGTCTATTTAAAATGCATGTTCACTTTATTGTAATAAGGGATTAGGAGGCAGAACGTACCAAGAAAATTAATACATAGAGCGATGTGAAATAAAGTGCCTTGAAAAAGTATTCATACCCCTTGAAATTTTCCACATTTTGTCATGTTACAACCAAAAATGTAAATGTCTTTTATTGGGATTTTATGTGATAGACCAACACAAAGTGGCACATAATTGTGAAGTGGAAGGAAAATGATAAATGGTTTTCAAGTTTACAAATAAATATCTAAAAAGCGTGGCGTGCATTTGTATTCAGCCCCCCTGAGACGCTACTTTTGTAGAACCACCTTTCGCTGCAATTACAGCTGCAAGTCTTTTTGGGGATGTCTCTACCAGCTTTCCACTGTCTAGAGAGTAAAATTTTTTAACCATCCTTCTTTGTAAAATAGCTCAAGCTCTGTCAGATTGGATGCAGAGCGTCTGTGAACAGCAATTTTCAAGTCTTGTCACAGATTCTCAATTTGGATTTAGGTCTGGACTTTGACTGGGTCATTCTTATGCCGCGTACACACGACCGTTTTTAATGTCATTAAAAAAAACGAAGTTTTTCTCGACGTGATTCTTCTCAAGCCTGCCATGCCTACACACGATCATGAAAAAAAAATGCTAGAGCAAAGCGCGGTGACGTACGAAATGTACGACGGCACTATAAAGGGGAAGTTCCATTCAGATGGCGCCACCCTTTGGGCTGCTTTTGCTGATCCTCGTGTTAGTAAAGTTTGGTGAGAGACGATTCGTGCTTTTCAGCCTCGTGCTCTTTAGTCTGTTACAGCGTGACGAATGTGCTATCTCCATTACAAACGCTAGTTTTACCAGAACGAGCGCCCCCGTCTCATCACTTGCTTCTGAGCATGCACTTTTTTTCACGTCGTTAAAGCCTACACACGGCCGTTTTTCATGACGAGAAAAACGACGACGTGAAAAACTATTAGAAAAATGAGAGCATGTTCCAAATTTTTAATGGCCATTTTTCACGTAGTGAAAAATGCACTGGAGCCTACACACGATCGTTTTTAACCACTTCAATACCATGCACTTATACAGCTTCCTGCCCAAGCCAATTTTGTGCTTTCAGCACTGTCGCAATTTGAATGACAATTGCGCGGTCATGCTACACTGTACCCAAACAAATTTTTTATCATTTTGTTCCCACAAATAGAGCTTTCTTTTGGTGGTATTTGATCGCCTCTGCGATTTTTATTTTTTGCACAACAAATAAAAAAAAGCGTTTTTTTTAAAAAAAACTACGTTTTTCTTTGTTTCTGTTAATTTTTTTTGTAAATAAGTACCTTTTCTACTTCAATGACGGGCACTGATAAGGCGGCACTGATAAGGCGACACTGATGGGCACCGATGAGGTGGCACTGATGAGGGGCACTGATAGGCGGCACTGATGGGCACTGATATGTGGCACTGGTATGTGGCACTGATGGGCACTCATAGGTGGCACTGATTGGCACTCATAGGCGGCACTGATGGGCACTTATAGGCGGCACTGATGGGCACTTATGGGTGGCACTGATAGGTGGCATGGACGGGCACTGATAGGTGGGCACAGATTGGCACGGATGGGCACTGATAGGTGGCACTGATGGACACTAGTAGGTGGCATTGGTGGCACTGGTGCCCAGCAATGCCAGCCACCACACATTGTGAAAGTGCCAGTCAGTGCCCATTTGTGGGCACTGATTGGCATATTTTTTTATGTTTTTATTTTATTTTTATTTTTATTTTTTTACTACATGTGGATGGCCATGGGGGCCATCCACATGATTGGGGCTTCCCTGGTGGTCCTGGGGGGCTTCCCTGGTGGTCTAGTGTGGGTATCCGAGGGGGGGCTGCGCTGATAAACAATCAGCACGAACCCCCCCTGTCAGGAGAGCCGCCGATCGGCTCTCCTCTACTCGCGTCTGTCAGACGCGAGTGAGGAAGAGCCGATCAACGGCTCTTCCTGTTTACATTGTGATCAGCCGTGATTCGACACGGCTGATCACGTGGTAAAAAGCCTCCGACGGAGGCTTTTTACCGAGATCAGTGTAGCGGTGGGTCAGACTGACCCACCGCTCCACCGATCGCCGCGATGCGCGCCCCCCCGGGCGCGCGGCGGCTTTTATCCCGCAGGACGTCATATGATGTCCGGTGTGGATAACTGAACCACTTCCCGGAGGTCAATCTGCTATTGACGGGGCGGGAAGTGGTTAATGACCAAATTAAAAATGGCATTTTTCTCGTCAGGAAAAACGGTCGTGTGTATGCGGCATAACACACAAACATGCTTTGATCTAAACCATTCCATTGTAGCTCTGGCTGTATGTTTAGGGTCATTGTCCTGATGGAAGGTGAACATCTGCCCCGGTCTCAAGTCTTTTGCAGACTAACAGGTTTTCTTCTAAGATTGCCCTGTATTTGGCTCCATCCATCTTCCCATCAACTCTGACCAGCTTCCCTGTCCCTGCTGAAGAAAACATGATGCTGTCACCATCATGTTTCCCTGTGGGGATGATGTGTTTAGGGTGATGTGAAGTTTTAGCTTTCTGCAAACACATAGCGTTTTGCTTTTAGGCCAAAAAGTAAAATTCTTGTCTCATCTGACCAGAGCACCTTCTTCCACATGTTTGCTGTGTCCCCCACATGGCTTTTTAACAAACTGCAAACTGGACTTCTTATGGCTTTTTTTCAACAATTGCTTTCTTCTCGCCACTCTTCCATAAAGGCCAGATTTGTGGAGTGCACGACTAATGCCGCGTACACACGACCGTTTTTAATGTCATTGAAAAAAACTGCATTTTTCTCAACGTGATTTTTCGTGTTTCCTCTCAAGCCTGCCTTGCCTACACACTATCGTGGAAAAAAATGTTCGAGTAAAGCGCGGTGACGTCCAACACGTACGATGGCACTATAAAGGGGAAGTTCTATTCGGATGGCGCCACCCTTTGGGCTGCTTTTGCTGATCCTTGTGTTAGTAAAGTTTGTTGAGCGACGATTTGCGCTTTTCAGCCTCGTGCTTTTCAGTCCGTTACAGCGTGACGAATGTGCTATCTCCATTACAAACGCTAGTTTTACCAGAACGAGCACTCCCGTCTCATACTTGTGTAGCGGGGTCTCCTTTAAGGCCCCTGGACTACGTTACCCAGAACCCCGTTCAACACCCAGGGTGCATTTAGCCACAGCAGAGACTCATGGGAGGGGCTATATAAGAAGAGGGCGAGGCTGAGCTCGGCCTCTTTGGACACCGCGCTGCAATCAACAGGTCTTCCTGTGCAGATCTGCTGCAGTGCAGGGCCGGAAGCCAGGGCCTTTCACAACTTCCAGAGAGCCTTCCACCCCACTGCGGAGCTTGGGTGGCACCTGACTTTGTCGAGTTTGGACATCAGTTGGACCGGCGACCCGGTCGTTGCGGATACTGTGTGTGGAGACACAGTAGGTGGAAGTCCCGGACTGGGATCACGTCCGGAGTGGTGAGCAAGCACCTGCTCATTCATATAGACTATACTTTGATTCGGCCTAGAGACTGCCTTGGCCCTCCGGGTTCTATTTTACTGTCCCACAGGAGACTAGTGGTGGAACTGAGTTGAGTAGTCTCCTGTAAGGGGTTCATTCTTCTTCTCATTTTCCTACCCTTTGGATTACAAATTACCATTCCTGTTGTGCACCACCAGTCAAGTTGCATGCAAAGAAATTGTTCTTCTAGAGACTGAGTTTAGATCTGGGTCAGGCCTGATCTGTGGTTAGAACTTTGGTTGCTGCGCCATAAGGGCGCATAGTTAGAGATAGTTGTACTTGGCAGGTAACCGCCTGCGTTATATTTTCTGCTGCAGGGCTCTGCAGACATATATGTGTTATGTGTTAACCTTATGCCTTTTATCCAAAGTAAAGAAACGTTATAATTTATCTGTTGCTATCAGTGTGTTGTCTTTATGCAAAGAGGTTACCCTTGCAATACAAATAGATTATGTGCATAAACTGTTAGACTGGGATAAGAGAACCATCCCTAGACTAGCTGTGCCAGAGTGGGTCGAGTAGATTGCCGGGGGTTGGCGGTGCTGTACACAGGGCCCGAAACAAATCCAGCGGCTCTCTTAACTGGGGGTAGCGCTACACTTGTGTAGCGGGAATTTGAATTTAGGGGAGGCATCTGGGTGGTAGTGTAACCCAGATGCATGGATTGTTAGGGAATTTGGGACTATTTGTTGTTCCTGGAGGACTCTAGTGGTGTGAGGTTCCCTTCGGCCTGTAGGTGGCGCTGTCGCACTGGGCCGGGGTTGAACCCTCACTGCAATACTGTACCCTTTTTGTCCTCTTCCGGTGGCTGTACCGCAGGGCGGGGAACCTGCGGTGACGCTGAGGGAGAGCGGATAAAAGGGGGCAGACGCCTTGATCACGGGGTCAGAGTTGGAGGTCAGAGTCGCGCCCAGGCACCTTCAGCCTGGGTGTCGGCGTTCCGGAGTTCCGGGGCCCAGGTGCCCTTGACCTGGCCAGAGCGGGAGATGGAGTCCATCCCAGGCACCTTTAGCCTGGGGTGAGGTACTATTGAGGAGGCCTGGGGCCCGGTGCCTTCGACTGGGTCCCGCAAGGGTGGAGGAATCCGAGGGGGCCCTAAAGCCTTGGGTGCCCGAGTCTGAGATGAGGAGGCCAGGGAGCGTAACCCCTCCGAACAGTCTGGTGCAGCATTACTGGTGACGACGGGGCCTCTGGTAACTCTCTTGGACGGATGTCTTCCCTCTGACAGGGGCTGCACTTAGCGAAGGTAATTCACTCTCTGTTCTACACAGTCAGTGGCAGCGACTGTACGCCATAACCGTTGGTGACACCACAATGGTTGGACCTTACTGAACTGTTCTTTGGTCACAACCTGTCTGTGTCAAATGACGATTTATTGCTGTTGGAGAATAAATACGAGTTGGACCTTTTCAGTGGTGTGGAACTCCAGTTACTGGGAGCAGAAGGGGTCAATTACAGAAAAAGACTTGGCTCTGGGTTATGCACACGACCCGATGGTAAAATAGGTTCTGGCCTTCACCTCTATCTAGAAGAGGACATGGGCTGTGGTGTATCGCATCCCTCCCCCCATACTCCCCCCTAGACGAGACAACAAGCCGAGAAGAAGAAGGGGTGACATTTGATTCTGAGCATGCACATTTTTTTTCACGTTGTTAAAGCCCACACACGGCCGTTTTTCATGACGAGAAAAACGACGATGTAAAAAACGACGTGAAAAATTAGAGCATGTTCCAATTTTTTCATGGCCGTTTTTCACGTTGTGAAAAATGCTCTGAAGCCCACACACGATCATTTTTAATGACCATTTTAAAAAATGTAATTTTTCTCGTCATTAAAAACGGTCCTGTGTACACGGCATAATAGTGGACAGAATCTCCCACCTGAGCTGTGGATCTCTGCAGCTCCTCCCGAGTTACCATGGGCCTCTTGGCTGCTTCTCTGATTAATGCTCTCCTTGCCCAGCCTGTCAGTTTAGGTGGACGGCCATGTCTTGGTACCTTTGCAGTTGTCTCATACTTTCCATTTTCAGATGATGGATTAAACAGTGCTCCATGAGATGTTCAAAGCTTGGGATATTTTGTTATAATTTAACCTGCTTTAAACTTCTCCACAACTTTATCCCTGACCTGTCTGGTGTGTTCCTTGGCCTTTATGATGCTGTGTTTTCACCAAGGTTCTCTAAAAAACCTCTGAGGGCTTCACAGAACAGCTGTATTTATACTGAGATTAAATTACACACAGGTGGACTCTATTTACTAATTAGGTGACTTTTGAAGGCAAGTGGTTACACTAGATTTTAGTTAGGGGTATCAGAGTAAAGGGGGCTGAATACAAATGCACACCACACTTTTCAGATATTTATTTGTAAAAAATGTCAAAAAACATTTATCATTTTCCTTCCACTTCACAATTATGTGCCACTTTGTGTTGGTCTATCACATAAAATCCCAATAAAATACATTTATGTTTTTGGTTGTAACATGACAAAATGTGGAAAATTTCAAGGGGTATGAGTACTTTTTCAGGGTACTGTATATGTTCTCAATGCAGGCAATGATATAGACGCTGTTTAGCCCAGTTATCTGTTTTGATGATGGGAATAATTTACACCTTTTTGTATTTGTTGCAGTCGCATGTTCAATTGTGTTGTGAAGTTATCACAAGTCAGTGTCAATCAGCGGCCAGTCCATGAGGGGTGCAGGAGCGCAGCCCCCCTAATTTCTATGTGGGGCGCCATACTCAAAGGTTTCTATGATTTTTTTTTTTGGAAGCACATCATTAGAGCCTGAGGCTCTAAATGGCTTTAAAAAGGTTGGGTTTAAGGCGCAGTGCTCCACTTGTGACATTAGCGAATCAATATTCGCTTTTGTCTTCTGGCTTCTCCTCCCAGCCAATCATGACAGGAGACGGATCTTAAGAACGGATTATACGGGAGGAGAAGACAGGAAAACCGTGATCGTGGATGGGGTGAGTGCAGACCTGGAGGAAGGTTTGTTGCGGCCCCCCAAAAAAAAATTGAGCACCAGCCGCCACTGGTGTCAATAGTACTAGCATACAATAAAGCCAGAGTAGTGCTCACCTGTGTACTCGAGACTACCTTCCTGTTCCAAGGCCCCGTTAGTCTATTATAGCTGTAGAGCACCCCCTAAAAAGCTGCAGGAAGTTTGATCCTATTTTCCCCCTCATAGCACATACAGCCAGGTAAGTCACATTTCCTGCATTCATACACTGGCTCCAAAGACCAGTTTAGGGCTTTCTTTTTGGGTTTTTATTAATAACGATGAACTGGGAAAGGGGGATAGAGCATGGAATACCTAAAAACTTGAGGACTCCTTAATTTTTGGCTGCACTTCAAAAACTGCGGACTGCACAACTGCTGAGTGTCCCACAGTATCTCTATGGTGACGGTGACCTGTACTCCTTCCAGAGTTTAATAGCTACACACAGTCACTAATTCCTCAGTAATAGGGTTGCTTACTCACTTAGCCACAGGATCGGCGGTTGCTTCCTGACAATATCCACCAGGCTCTTCCTAGCGAGGGACTCGCAACACCATAGGATAGCTGGACTCTTTCCCACCAACTTCCTCCTGGCTCACTCCAGTGAGCTTCTCCAGCCCAACATGCTCCTTGATCAGCTTGCGAATAGACCCCCCAGCGAAGCCTAGCTGAGACCTCGATATCTTCCTCACAGATCCTTCGAGAAAGCTGCCCCAGTGGCGGAGCCCCTGCACAGGGGTCTCCTCTAGCAGGACTCTAACCCTGCCACCCAGGCCACAGACTATTTATAAACTCTCCCACTCTCTGGGCAAACCTCCGCAGGCATTGGCTAGAGTCTCAAATATTCAGGCTGCCTGCTCTGTCCTTTCTCCCACTATTCCTCTAGAATAATTTAGAAGACAGGGAGAAGCAATAGAACTGCAGCCTGTGAAACCCTGAGCAGCCCCAAGCAATCAACCCTTGTTCCACTGATTACAAAGTTTACCTAGCAGTCTACTCTATACTAGGAGGGTGCTACTTATCATGATTCTCATTACTTGCAGGCCCTCACTTTCACACTATGAACATTTGTGTTTCTAGAGTTTCTCCTCTATTCAACATATCTTACAATACAGGGACACTAATAGCATTGTGCAATCCATTGTGGCCTTTATGCATATGTTTAACCCCTTTCCGATTCCTCCCAGCAGCCCTTTAAATTGGTCTTTGATATTGTGAGGCATGCAGGATTTTGTAGTTACTGTGATTATCTGTCCCAGTGGTCAGAAGATCAAGAGCTGGCTCTAGATCAGAAACAGAGCGGTAGATGTCAGTGACACTTCAGGCAATGTGCTGGGACTTGGGAGTGTGCAGTGAGTGTGCTCTCAGCACAGAAACCTCAATCCCCATGGATGCATAGAGGCGGTGTGTTGGCATTAAGGTAGGGTGACCAGACATCCCCGGTTTCAGGGGACAGTCCCCTGATTGAGGACACTGTCCCCAAACCAAGTCTGTCCCCGGTTTTGTCCCCGGATTGGATTTGAACAGGGGCTGGGGAAATTTCAAAGACAGTCAGTGCAGAACAAAAAAATAATAATTCTGAATTACACCCCCCCACTCCGCTGCTCCTAGTAGCTTATGAGGGTGTATTTTTTTCCATTATCTGTGCCCCTTTCTGATGATCATGTGCTGGTCGGAGCGGAGGGAATATTTCTTCAGTTTTTGGCGCATGCCCATTCAGCTCCGCTCGCATGTCCTTCTGCCTTGGCTCAAGTCCCGGCCAGTCGCCTGCCTGTTTATCTCCTTGCCTTCCCTGGTGGAGTGATCTTCCTCCGCTCCCCACCCAGTAGTAGCCGGGGCCCGGAGAGTAAAGCCGCGTACACACGATCGGATTTCCTATGGATTTTTCCTTCGGAAATCCGATGAAGCTGACTTCCATCAGTCTTGCCTACACACCATCAGTCAAAAATCCGACTGTCCCAAACGCGGTGACGTAAAACACTCCAACAAGCCGAGAAAAATGAAGTTCAATGCTTCTGAATCGGAATTTGCTATAGTTTTTTTTTTCCATCGGATAAATTTTAAAACATGTTCTATTTTTTCTCATTGATGGAAAAAAGACCGATGGGGCCCATACACGATCGGTTTGTCCGATGAGAAAAGTCCATCGGACTGTTTTCATCAGTAAAACCGATCGTGTGTACACGGCATAAGACTTAAAAGGCTGTGAGGCGGGCGGCGACGGGCAGAGAGTCGCTGATTGCCGCCATTACTAGTAAAAAAAAATGATGTCCCCGGATTTCATTTAAAAAATCTGGTCACCTTACATTAAGGCCCACCATGCCTGCTGTGTCACATATGCATTACATGGTTGGTGGTAGGCTAATAGACATTTGGACTAAAACATGAGGGCTACCACTGGTGACCTCATCCAGAAAATACTCATATCTGGAAGCAGGTAGGCAACTAGTGAAGTCACGAGAAAGTCAAGATTCCCAATCATATAACTGTTCTATTAAGTTTCTCAAAAAGTATTGAATCCATTGGAGTGGCATGGCAGTCAGACAACTATCATTCTTATAAGGAGAGTGCATGCTAATCTCATGCGTTTCCAACCCGCAGGCAAACGCGCTACTGTTTTGCATGTGCGCCAAACCACGTGTGCTGCAGTACCATGCAGCGTGGTGCAGCGCGATTTTAAAAATGTGTCAGGGATTTATTTTCCCATGTTCCTGCGTTTACAGCAGCCTATTGAAATGAACAGGCTACATTACATTAAGAACGCAACCACAGTAATGCGAATCTGGCCTTAGACGGAGGAAATACCTGAAGCTTAAAGGTTTTGTGACAGACAATTTGTAACCGAATTACCTAAAAACATAAAACATACTCTGCCTGTCATAAACATTACATGCTGTCTCTCCTTTACCCTGGAATGTTTATTTGTGATTGTTAACATATGAATGCTGTGATATAAATTCTGTATTAAACTATATCTTAAATAATTGTACTCTTCTTTACACATCAACAGGGATCTTTTTAAACGTACTAAATAAGCGGTCATAAACGGTTGAATCTCGGTTGATTAAGCAGGAACTGGCCGAGATTCGAACCATGTATGGGTAGGCTGATTGTACCCAAATTGATCCATCAATCGACTTGGACCCTATACACACTTACAGATTTTTGTCTTCAGATTTACCAAAACCATATAATATGAGGTCAAACCTTAATGCCCTGTACACACGATCGGTTTTACCGATGAAAACAGTCTGATGGACTTTTTTCATCGGACAAACCGATCGTGTATGGGCCCCATTGGTCTTTTTTCCATCGGTGAGAAAAAATAGAACATTAAAAATTTTGGCAAATTCCGATCGTCTGTGTGGAACTCCATCGGAGAAAAAACCCACGCATGCTCAGAATCAAGTAGACGCATGCTCAGAAGCATTGAACTTAATTTTTCTCGGCTCGTCTGAGTGTTTTACGTCACAGCGTTTGGGACGGTCGGATTTTTGACTGATGGTGTGTGGGCAAGACTGATGGAAGTCAGCTTCATGGGATTTCCGATGGAAAAATCCATCGGATTTGAATCCATAGGAAATCCGATCGTGTGTACAGGGCTTTAGAGTTTCAATTTGTATGCAATCAGGCAGGCTCCTTGGTTTTGGTAACACTGGAGACAAAAATCTGCAGAAAATCTAATAGTGTGTATGGGGGTCTTAGGTACAACCTGCATGCGATTATTGACAGTGGCTATAGCTGCTAGCAATAATCACTGTGTGTTCTCCCAGCAGAGGTGGCTCCCCGTGCCCTCTCATCTGGCAGAACACAATAGCTCCGCAGGAGGGAATCAAGCGATTTTCTTTCCTGCAACTCGTGGTTGCAGGAAAGAAAATCATATCATCTATGGCTATTTTAACCCTACAAGAGGTGATGGGTGTGGCAGGGTAAGCTGTGTTTTTAGGGTCTATTCACATGGTCATTAAAAATGCAGCATTCAGATGCCTGTTCTGCCGCATTTTTATGCAACACCATACAAATTAATACGGCCATCAGATCTGTGCGTTTCTGGCTGCTGTGTCTTGAGCCCAAAAAAAAGAAAAAGCAGAGTTGTGTCTTTACTTTTCAAAATTCTGCATTTTTAACACACGCACGCTTGTCAACATGTGTAAACGTGTCTGACTGCACATACGGTACAGCAGGTTCTGATAGACGCATACAGTCGCAACATGGATTCAGACGCATTTAGATGTATGTATTTGCGTCTAAATGCGTTTAAACGTGACAGGTGTAAGTGCATCTAAACGCATCAAAACAAATCAATTTTTTTCTATCAGCAGGAACATGCATGCAGGACTAATGCCAGTATGATATGGTGTTTATTTTGGTGTCAAATTTCCTGATTCAGTTTTAGTCATAGCCTTTTGGCTAAAATGCCATTTTAATTTTAGTCATACTTTAGTCATCTGAAATGTTTTCGTTTTAGTCCTGTTTTACTCGACTATAATCTCCAGTATATTTTACTAAAATCTAGTTAAAGCGGAGGTCCACCCTGAAATTTTTTTAACATTTAAAAATCCTAAAAAAAATAAATAAAAATGAATAGAAAAACAAAAAAATGTTATACTCACCCTAAATGCCCGTTGCTATGCGGAAGTCCCCTAATCTGCCTCTAATGTTCCTCTTCTCGTCTGTGGTGGGTCTCCTTCCACTTCCTCTTCTTGTGAATGGGGCGCGCTGCCTTTTGGGAACTGTGTGTATCCCAGGAGGCAAGCCACCCATTCACAAAGCGCCGTGCGAGTGGCACATGCTCAGTAGGAAACGGGCAGTGAAGCCTTACGGCTTCACTGCCTGTTTCCCTTACTCAGGATGGAGGAGCCGGGACCTGCCAGCAGTGATCGATCGCCGTGGCGGACCGACATCGCGGGCGAGTAGGACAGGTAAGTGTCCTTATTAAAAGTCAGAAGCTACACTGTTAGTAGCTGCTGACTTTTTTTTTTTTTTTTTTTTTTTCGGCTGCACCTCCGCTTTAAATTGTAAATGCATTATTTAGGTATTTCTCTAGAATTTACAAACTCCTTATATACTCCTGGAGTAAAAACCTAATAACATGCTATTATGTATGATATTAAGGTTTGAATATGTACTACAGACACAGACTTTGTGCCATTGTGATATACAACGTTGTTATAAATAAACGCAAGTCTCATAAACAAACAAAAGTATTGCTATTTGACAAACAGAAGTGCAACATTAAGGCCGGTTTCACACTGGGGCGGTGGGGGCGGTATAGCGCCGCTATTTTTAGCGGCGCTATACCGTCGGGATTGCAGAGGTATTCGGCCGCTAGTGGTGCAGTTTTAACCCCCCGAAAAAGGGTTAATACCACCCGCAAACCGCGGCTACAGCCGCGGTTTGCGGGCGGTATTACCGCGGTATCCCATTCATTTCAATGGGAAGGAGCGGTGGAGGAGCGGTAAACACACCGCTCCTCTCACCGCTCCAAAGATGCGGCTAGCAGGACTTTTTTTTAAGTCCTGTTAGCGCACCGCTCCAGTGTGAAAGCCCTCGGGGCTTTCACATTGGAGACACAGGAGCCGCTGTTTAGGCTCGGTTTGCAGGCGCTATTTTTAGCAAAATAGCGCCTGCAAACCGCCCCAGTGTGAAAGAGGCCTAAAATATAAAAACCGAAACAACTGTAAACTCCATGGGCTGTAATGCCATTGCACATATTACCTGAATATATTACCAACATTAAATATTAAGAAAAAAAAAATAAGAAAAGCCTTTTTCTTAATTTTTTTTTTCTTTCAGCGGCTAAGTAGATGCACCCTACCTATTATGTGGTAGTGCAATTTTTATTTAGGCTTCAAATTTCGATTTCGTTTTTTGACTTTTGACTAAAATGCCATTTTAGTTTTAGTCGTATTTTTGTTTTTTCGACTAAAATGCCATTCGAGTTTTAGTCATATTTTAGTTTTTTGACTAAAATGCCATTTTAGTTTTAGTCGTATTTTGGTTTTTTGACTAAAATGCCATTTTAGTCGTCTTTTAGTCATCTGAATTGTTTTCGTTTTTAGTCGTATTTTAGTCAACTAAAATAGTGTTCATTTAGTAGACAAAAATGAACACTGGTATCATAAGTGTGCACAGCCTATTGCATTAGGGTGTGCACCCCAAAGCTCAAAACACAAAAAAAAATATATATATATATATATATATATATATATATATATATACATACACGCACACACACTCTCATAAATAAAGGTAAAAAGCATTTTAAAATGTATTAACACATAAACAGTGTCAGTAGGGCAGTGGAATCTGCACCCCACGGAGGTGAGTAGGGTGGCACACCTGGCACACCCCCTGCACACGCCTATGAATGAAGTTTAAAAAAAGCAGTACTACAAGAACTAAAGCTGGGAGTGGGTGATTCACCAGTCATGGCTCTTTAAATTCATGAATAAACAAACCAACCTTCCTTTTTGATTTGGCAATTTTGTATTCAAAATATGTTTTACATTTTTGGACAATTGCTTTAAAAAAAATTCTACAAGAAATAGAACATCAGGCATATCCTGCAATAATTGCATAACAGCGTCCCTTATTTAAACATAAACAGCAATGAAGTGTTTGACAATCTATGTTAGAGGCTTACTAAATAATGGTAAACTATTCAGGCAGAAACTTGCCAAACCGGTATGATGCTTAGTGTATGCGTAGGGTTATGTGCGCGACATTGGAACAATTACAGAAAAGTGCAGGGAGTTCATCTCTGCTCCAATTACGTAACCTTTCTCATCGTTTTTAAAGCGGAGCTCCGCTGAAAAAAAATATATTAAAAGCCAGCAGCTACAGCTACAGCAGCTGCTGGCTTTTATTATTTGGACACTTACCTGTCCTGGAGTCCAGCGACGTCTGCTGCTCCCTCCGCCATCCTCGCTGAGGGAACCAGGAAGTGAAGCCCTGCGGCTTCATGCCCGGTTCCCTACGGCGCATGCGCGAGTCGCGCTGCGCCGTTCTGATTCGTCCTCCTGTGTTCTGCGTGCCGAGTGTCTCCCAGAACACTACGGGAAGTCTGGGGGAAGTGACGTCACTCCCCGCAGATTCCCGCAGAGAGGACTCCCGAATGTGGGTGAAAATACCTGTCTTAGACAGGTATCTTCACCCCCCTCCCCCCTGAAAGGTGTCAATTGTGACACCGGAGGGGGGGAGGGTTCCAAATAGCAAAAGTGAAAATTTAGGGTGGAGCTCCACTTTAAGTCCATTCCAGGTTGTAGGATAGATTAAGGTCAATCTCCTACACAAAAATGTGTTTTGTGTTGTTTCCCCAAGATCTATCACAAAACTGAATTGTTCTAATCCGCATGAAGATCTTCTATAGCTCAGCTTGCATTCACTAAGCATTTCTCAGACAATGACCATGGGATCACATGCATCATGCACACCCCCGCAAACATGCATAGAGCACAAAAAACACCAGAGCAAGTTATAACTTAAACAACCAATTTTATTAATCTCCATGTAACATTTTTTATTTTTATATATATTATTATTATTTTATTTTTTTTGGATAATTATTGGCCACGGCCTGATTCACTGGTTTTCAAAACATAAATCCATAATCCACCAATTTTAACTTTTAAAACATACTTTCCAACCAAGTGTTTATCAATACCCGTACTCAACCCAGCCACTGAGACTCGAGCTGATTATTACTTGAACTTGACTTTCCTTAATTCTCCCCTCTGGCAATTCACCAGAGGGAGCCTACCACATGAATTGGCCGCGACGGGAAAAAGATGGGGGGGGGGGGGGGTAGAGTGGGGAGCTCCTCCTGCTGGAATCTTCTGGTATCGCACCACTAACCTGCCTGGAACTGCTCCTTAAATGGACCAGAAACCAGCTTCTAGAATTTTCCTGATCTAACACCTGATTTCACTAACCAATCCCTTACTGATTCTCAGATTTCCAGAACTCTAACACACCTGAGCTTAATCAAATCTACTGACTGGGGTTTTTTTTTTTTTTTTTTTTTTTTTTTTTTTTAAAACTATTGACTCTCTAGCCCTGTAGCTAAACCTTCTTAGAAACTTATGTATTAACCTTGCAGTTACAGTGACCCCATGAGGAAAGGGGAGCCTATATGGCTACTCCCTTTCCTTCCCCATGGGAT
Source organism: Rana muscosa (assembly GCA_029206835.1). Taxonomy (NCBI): domain Eukaryota; kingdom Metazoa; phylum Chordata; class Amphibia; order Anura; family Ranidae; genus Rana; species Rana muscosa. The sequence goes on along the minus strand of CM055117.1, from coordinate 304,125,938 downwards.
CACATGCATCATGCACACCCCCGCAAACATGCATAGAGCACAAAAAACACCAGAGCAAGTTATAACTTAAACAACCAATTTTATTAATCTCCATGTAACATTTTTTATTTTTATATATATTATTATTATTTTATTTTTTTGGATAATTATTGGCCACGGCCTGATTCACTGGTTTTCAAAACATAAATCCATAATCCACCAATTTTAACTTTTAAAACATACTTTCCAACCAAGTGTTTATCAATACCCGTATTCAACCCAGCCACTGAGACTCGAGCTGATTATTACTTGAACTTGACTTTCCTTAATTCTCCCAACCGACGGGAGGGGGGCTTGCAGCACCCCTCCCGTCCCCAACCCCCCAAACCGCGGCCAACTCTATGCATGTTTGCAAATTTGTGTTTAAGATATCTAGACCTATGGGCGATAGATGCACCCCGTCATCCCTATATAGACCCTGTAAACCGCCCTCCAGCTCATGGTGCCGAAATGAAAAACCCATACCATCGCTCAGAAACTTCGCCATGGCTCTATTTATCCGCTTGCGGACCTTCTCTAGTGGCTTGAAAACTGCGGATTCCAACCACCTCAGACGTGGAATTATCTCTGAGAACCCAAACACCGTATTTGGAGAGGCTAAACGTAAAAACTTAAATGTATCCTTCATATCGGTAATCAGATCAAATGTCTTTAACTTCCCAATGTCATTACCACCAACATGTATAATTATTATATCTGGAGCCTCATGTAAAGCGTATAGCCTACTTAATTCAAACAACAAATCCTCCCACATCATTCCCCTACGACCATACCAATGAATCCGGAAGGCTGCAGGGTCCAGGCCCAAATTCTCCGAATATATTCTATCAGCAGCTCTCTTCTGTGCCCAAAAAATAAAAGAATGCCCTATAATCCAGACTGTATGTAGGGGACCTGAAACAAAATAATTAATTAATATGGACGAATGTATAATTTGTAACAATCTGACCTCCATCTACCAATCTTCTTAATTGTACTCTCCTCTAGACCAATCCTGGCAGCCTCTGTGGCTGCTCCTATTCGAAACGAGTGAGTCGTTATTTTAGTGTTGCTCAACTGAAGTTTTGCTAAACATTTCTTCAATACTGATGAAAACTGGTAAACTGTTACTGGTAAACCATCTTTGTGAATGAACAAAAACCCTGAACTGGGCGGGCGAACTGCCATGTAAGCCTGAAGGGTCCTTACTGGGCAGATATTCTCAACACTATACCTCTTTAAAGCCACCCAATTACCAACACCAACCGCATCCGTCTTACTTGTAGCTATAAATAACTTTATATTATCTGAACCCATAAACAAATTAGATAATAACATGCCTATGTTACTTCTCTTTGATGCAGGAAGGATCTCAGAAATCCGAAACGCACCGAAGAATGCGAGCGTAAACACTGATTTAAAAAGGACAGCTTCATAAGCAGAAAAGCATACTTCTGAAGTTATCCCACAAATCCGTGCTAATATAGCCGGGGTAATTGGGGACCTCATATCCTTTCTAAAATTATTCTTCCTGTATCCCTTTAGCACCTGCCGCACCGAGAAAAAACTGTGACAAGCCGGCAGATTATAAAGGCGCAGAAAAAATGACACCCCTGATAATGTCTTGCTAATGTGAGACCAAGAATACTGTTTCAACATTAATGATTGTAGAAACAGAAGTACTAGGTCCTCCGAATGATTAGATAAAGACAGACTCATCGATGCTAAAAAGATTGACCACAATAACCATGAAGAACTGTAGCTCTTCCAGGTAGAAGCCGCCACAGAGTCCTGGATGTTTTGGAAAATTATGCTATCTCCCATAAACGGGAAGGGAAGATTACCCCCACTGGATCCGCTTCTGGCAGCAGCTTGAAAAACCGGTCCATCTGCAGGCGAGAAAGAGCGTCAGCAACGACGTTATTCTTTCCTGGGACGTATTTCGCTTTTAACCAGATGTTCCATTTTAAACACAGAAAAACCAAATATCTTAAATAAGAAACCATGGGAGGAGATTTAGATGACAAACTGTTAACTGCAAAGGCTACTCCCTTGTTGTCAGTGCTCACCAGCAACCTTCTATTGGCGAATAAACTGCCCCATATTTCCAATGCCACTACCACTGGGAATAGCTCTAATAATACTATATTTCTGCAGAACCCATTGATGACCCACCTGTGAGGCCACCCAGCAGCGCACCAATGGTTTCTCCAAACCGCCCCAAAGCCAACCGAGCCAGCTGCATCTGTTTCAAGGTGAAAATCCTTGTCCAGCACAAAATCATGCTGCCACATGGTTTTCCCATTAAATTGCTCCAGAAATTGCAACCAGACCATCAAGTCCTGCTTGATCTCTAAAGATAGCCTGATATGGGCCAACGGGTTCTTTAATCCTGAAATGGCAGCATACAATCTTTTGGAAAAAACCCTACCCATGGGAAGAACCCTAGTGGCAAATGCCAATTGCCCCAAAAGGGACTGCATTTCTTTCAATGTCACCTTTTTTCTACCCAAGAAAAAAAATGCAAAGATTGGGATAATTTGCCGATTTTTTTCACCAGGCAACCGAAATTCCATGGTGACCGAATCCAGTGTTATACCCAAAAAATCAATACATGTTGTAGGAAAAACAGTTTTATCTTCCGCCAATGGTATCCCAAAATGTTGGCATACTAATTTGAATGAAGATAATAGCTGACCGCAGTCCTCTGAACCTTCCGGGCCTAAAAATAAAAAGTCATCCAAATAATGAATAATAAAGGTGGAATGTGATACCATACTTACCACCCATTCTATAAATGTTGAGAAAGCTTCAAAGTAAAAACAAGAAATTGAGCAGCCCATCGGCAATGCTTTATCAAAGTAAAATTTATTGTCAAAACATATACCGAGTGAGTTGAAACAATCTGGGTGCAAAGGAAGAAGCCGAAAGGCTGATCGAATATCTGCCTTTGCCATCAAAGCATTTTTCCCTAGCAACCGTATCTTCTCAATTGCTAAATCAAAAGATGAATAAGACACTGATATAGCCTCAGTGTTGATTTGATCATTCAAAGAACTGCCAAAAGGAAATGATAAATGGTGTATCAAACGAAACTCATTTGGCTCTTTCTTAGGTACCAAACCCAAAGGGGAAATCCTGAAATCCAAAAAGGGGGGATGGTCAAACGGACCCTCCATCCTTCCTGACGCGACCTCTTTTAGCAATTTTATTTTTACTATTAAAGGTGCCTCATTAACAGATCTCAGATTTTCCACTACTGTACAACCTTTACCTTGAAAACTAGGTAAATGGAAACCCACTGTGAACCCGCTAATTAGCAATGAAGCTATCTGCTGGTTTGGATAGAGAAGCAGCCATGGCAGCATGCTTGAGAGCATCACTGGTGTTGCTGCTTTTGGAAATACCTTCCTTTGCATTTGCTTGTAATTTCCGAAAACATTTGGAAACTGGGTGATTCCCAGCACAAAAAGCGCATTCGTGCTTGTATTTACAAGACGCCATCCATTTGCAATGCGCATCATTGTAAGCAAAGCACACACCCTTCTTATAATTTACATTAGATGATACCTGGGGCCCTGCAGCCGCAGCTGAGCGAAAAATTGATTGTTTTTGAGGCAGAAATAAATTGAGCCATAGGCCAACATCTTTTGAACCCCATTGTAGAGATGGCTGCACCGCTAGCTTCTGCCTAAATGCTTCATCGTATAGCAACCATGACAAGCCACTGAAACTCCTGTAGGCTTCTAAAACGATATCAATGTGTTGAAATAAAAGGGGGCTTAATTCAGGGGATTTTTCACAAAGCACACTAGCGTATATTATAAATGATTGTAACCACCCATAAAAGGACTTAATGAGAGCTTTGCGACGCTCCTCATCTGTCCTATCATCTTTTTTATCAAACCTGGATGGTTCTTTTGAAGGGGGAGGAATTGAACTGAGATCAATATATTCCCCCCTCCAAATCTTTTCCTTTACTGTAGAGGCTAAGCGAAACCCCAGCGGGGACAGAAAACAAGGCATGCACTCTTTTTGCCCTGTGACTTGCACCCCTCTTACTGCTTCTACATTACTGTTATTAGATGCACTGGCTAACTTAGATATACACATGGGCTCAGCTGTACAAGCTGGCCAAACCCCTGCACTGTTATCTCTGGGAACCTGCTGATTTGTAGCCTGTGCCTGCATTACAGTTAACAATCGTTCTAAGGATTTAGCTAATATAGATAATTGATGTGCTGTGTTTGACTCACCAACTGCCCCCTGAGCAGGGATCACTCCAGGGGATGACACCGGCGATGCACACCGCACAGGGATTCTGTCGGCTTGTTGGATTTCAGGCTGTGTGGTCACACATGCAGCTCTCTGTCCTCCCTTTCCGCCCTTGCGAGCCCCCTGCCGACCACGGGCGGGCTGCTGGCGTACTTCTCCTGTTGCTGTTGTTGTCCCCAGCGTGCTTTGTCCCCTCTCTCCGGGCTCTGTCATTGCGCATGTGCGCCGGCTCCTATAAGGGAGAGAAGAAAAAGTTTGGCTGCCATGGGCAGAAGCGGGTTGATCCGGGCTTGCGCTCCTCCTCAATGGGCGTCTTCTCTTGCTTGACCTCCGACCAGCCTCCTCTTCTTCTTCTACGGCGTCATCCGTCCCCGCCGCTGTATGATGGGGGAATCCCGCGACCGCTCCCTCCGCTCCAGGGCATGGCTGTTGGTGTGGTCCCGCCGCGCTGTTCGTTTGCCCAGCTGATCGGTCCTCCGCGCTGCTTGCTTCGGGATCAGGATATGAAGGTGAGGCAAGACACTGTCGAATCCATTCTTCCCCTCCCGCAGCCTCGGCTTTTTCGATCAGTTGACGAATCAGGGCTTCCATGACGATACGTGAGCTCCTCCTGCTGGAATCTTCTGGTATCGCACCACTAACCTGCCTGGAACTGCTCCTTAAATGGACCAGAAACCAGCTTCTAGAATTTTCCTGATCTAACACCTGATTTCACTAACCAATCCCTTACTGATTCTCAGATTTCCAGAACTCTCTAACACACCTGAGCTTAATCAAATCTACTGACTGGGGTTTTTTTTTTTTTTTTAAAACTATTGACTCTCTAGCCCTGTAGCTAAACCTTCTTAGAAACTTATGTATTAACCTTGCAGTTACAGTGACCCCATGAGGAAAGGGGAGCCTATATGGCTACTCCCTTTCCTTCCCCATTCTTTAGTAACAAGTAGTGATGAGCCAAACACCCCCGGGTTCGGTTCGCACCAGAACCCGCAAACGGACCGAAAGTTCGCACGAACATTAGAACCCTATTAAATACAATGGATGCGAACGTTCGGATTCTAAAGTGCTAATTATAACGACTATTATCCATGTTATTGTCCTAAACAGAGTTTGGGAACCCGGGTTCTGCACCAGGGGACATGTATCAATGCAAAAAGAAGTTTTAAAAACGGACGTTTTCCGGGAGCAGTCATTTTAATGATGCATAAAGTGAAAAAAAAAAAGTCAAATATTCCTTTAAATATTGTACCTGGGGGGTGTCTAAAGTATGCCTGTGAAGTCCCACGTGTTTCCCCGTGTTTAGAACTGTCCCTGCACAAAATAACATTTCTAAAGGAAAAAAAAGCCATTTAAAACTGCTTGCGGCTTTAATGTAATGTCTGGTCCCGGTAATATGGATGAAAATCTTTAAGAAAAATGGCATAGCTACCCCATCAACCCCCCCCCCCCCCCCCTACCGCAGCCCATTACCAGCCCCTTTGGGTCTTGTATGGATATTAAGGGGAACCCCGCACACAAAATAAAAAAGGCCCTATATACTCTGAACAGCCGTATACAGGCGGTGCATACAAGACAGGGACTGTAGGTTTGTTCTTATGTAGAATCTGTTTGTAATTTTGAACAGCTACATTGTTTAAGTGTAGCTCCAGCCCAAATACCTATTTTTAAGCTTTTTGGAAAACATAGGGAAGGGTTATCACCCCTGTAACATTTGTTTTGCTGTCTGTGCCCCTGTTCAGAACATTTCACCTCACTTTACGTCCCAATGACAACTGTTTTTGAAATGTGGTGTTTTTATTGAAACAAGGATTGGTGATAAAGCATCAGTAGAGAGGAGACACCTTTCTCCCATATTAATTCTTACAGGAGAGAATTTTCCTTCCAAGGGGTAGATTTCCTCTCACTTCCTGTTGTCTTCTTCCGTTTGCAAGTAGTAGTCGTTTGTAAGTTGGATGTTTGAAAGTAGGGACCTGCCGTATATACTCTGCAGAAATTGGCCCCTTAGGTGTTGGTGTTGGCACAACACTGTAAGCACTCACAGTTACTCTTGGTGGGTGCTGGAATGCCCTGCTGTCAACTATTATATCAGGAATTGTAATAACATATAATTGTTGAACAGTGGTAGTAAAAATTGGGCCTTTGATGGTGGTGCTGGTGCCACAACACTGTAAGGCCTGACAGTTACTCTTGGTGGGCGCAGCAATGGGCCCTGCTGTGAATTATTAGATCAATAATTATAATTGCATGCCCCTGTTGAACAGGGGCTGAAAAATTGGGCCTTTGGTGGTGGTGGTGGTGGTGGTGTTGACACAACACTGTAAGGCCTGACAGTTACTCTTGGTGGGCGCAGCAATGGGCCCTGCTGTGAATTATTAGATCAATAATTATAATTGCATGCCCCTGTTGAACAGGGGCTGAAAAATTGGGCCTTAGGCACTGGTGGCTCAACACTGCAACCCCTCACAGATACTGTACTTGGAGCACAGCAATGAGGCCTGTTGCAAAGTATTGCATCAAAAATTGTAATTACACGCCCCTGTTAAACAGGGGCTGAAAAATTGGGCCTTAGCCACTGGTGGCGGCACCCATAAACCAAAATGATCTTCCAAGCTATCATCATTAATCGGATCATTGAGGAGGAGGAGGAGGATAGCCAGTCAACATAACAGCACAGGCACTCAGCATCAGCATCAGTCTTGAAGGGATGTGACATTTTAAAATCAATTAGTCTGTTATATCAGCATCAGGTGTGTGGTAGCTGGTGGTGATCCAAGACTGGTTCATCTTGATGAAAGTCAGTCGATCAACCGAGTCGGTGGACAGGCGCACCCTGTGATCCGTGACAAATCCTCCAGCAGCACTGAATGTGCGTTCTGAAAGAACGCTGGATGCAGGACAGGCCAGTAGCTCAATTGCATACTGTGCAAGCTCTGGCCAGTGATCCATCCTCAAGACCCAGTAAGCCAGAGGATTTTCGGTGGGGAAGGTGTCCAAGTCTGACCTTGCCCCTAGATATTCCTGCACCATGTTTATCAGACGCTGGCGATGGTTGCTGGAACCGATCATACTTTGGGGCTGCGGACTAAAGAATTGTCTGAACGCATCGGTCAGACGGCCACCTTCCCCACCGCTCCTTCTTTGACTGGCCGAAGCCTCAGCAACTCGTTGTCCAGGACCAGGAGTTTGTAACCTCCCAGTCTCTGGGAACGCGTTGCACAGACCTTTCTGCAAGGCCTCCCGGAGTTGTCTCATCCTCTGCTCCCTCTGCGACGGTAACATAAGGTCCGCAACCTTACCCTTGTACCGTGGATCAAGGAGAGTGGCCAGCCAGTAATGGTCCCTCTCCTTGATCCGAAGAATACGAGGATCCTTCCGCAGACTTTGCAGGATCAGGGAGGCCATGCAGCGTAGGTTAGCTGAGGCATTCAGTCCGGAGTCCTCTGGGTCACTAAGGACGACATGATCCGCAGCCACCTCCTCCCAGCCACGTACAAGTCCACTGGTTTCTTGGGACTGTAAATCATCCCTAAAAGACTGCTGCTGATGATGCTGAGTGCCAGCCTCCACCTCCATGCTGACACAATCCTCCTCCTCCTCCTCCTCCTCCTCTTCCTGTGCGATGGGTGGGACAGAAGGAACACTGTCTGGGTAAAGGGGGCCTTGAGAGGCAAGGAAGTCCTCCTCTTCCTGCCTCTGTTCTGCCTCAAGTGCCCTGTCCATTATTCCACGCAGCGTGTGCTCCAACAGGTGGACAAGATGTACAGTGTCACTGATGCATACACTGTCACTGCTCACCATCCTCGTGGCCTCCTCAAATGGTGCCAGGACCGTGCATGCATCCCTGATCATGCCCCACTGGCGTGGTGAAAAAAACCCGAGCTCCCCTGACCCTGTCCTGGTGCCGTAGTCGCACAGGTACTCATTGATGGCCCTCTGCTGCGTGTGCAGCTGCTGCAGCATGGCCAACGTTGAGTTCCACCTGGTGGGCATGTCACATATAAGGCGGTTCTTGGGCAGGTTCAACTCCTTTTGCAGCTCAGCCAGGCGAGCACTGGCATTATAAGATCTGCGGAAATGCACACAGACTTTCCTGGCCTGCCTCAGGACATCCTGTAAGCCCGGGTACCTGCCCAAGAACCGCTGCACCACCAGGTTAAGGACGTGAGCCACACAGGGCACATGGGTCAGTTGTCCCTGTCGGAGGGCGGAGAGGAGGTTGGTGCCATTGTCGCAAACCACCATTCCTGGCTTAAGCTGGCGTGGCGTCAACCACCTCTCGGCCTGCCCCTGCAGAGCAGACAGGACCTCTGCCCCAGTGTGGCTCCTGTCCCCCAAACACACCAGCGCAAGCACGGCATGGCATCTTTTTGCCTGCGTACTTGCGTAGCCCCTTGAATGCCTACGGAGCACCGCTGGTTCCGAGGACAAAGCACAGGAAGAGGCCATGGAGGAAGAAGAAGAGGAGGGGGTGGAGGAGAGAGGTGTGTCACAACCAGTAGTAGCATTTTGGAGGCGTGGAGGTGGAACAACCTCCAACACTACTGCACCTTGTCCTGCATCCTTCCCAGCTGCCAAAAGAGTGACCCAATGGGCCGTGAAAGAAAGGTAACGTCCCTGTCCATGCCTGCTGGACCATGAGTCAGCGGTAATATGCACCTTACCGCTGACCGCCCTGTCCAGCGAGGCCAAGACATTGCCTTCCACATGCCTGTAGAGAGCCGGAATCGCCTTCCGTGAGAAAAAGTGGCGTTTGGGAACCTGCAACTGAGGAACCGCACATTGCACAAACTCACGGAAGGGGGCCGAGTCTACCAACTGAAAAGGCAGCAGTTGAAGCGCTAGCAATTTAGCCAAGCTAGCATTCAACCGCTGGGCATGTGGATGGCTGGGAGTGAACTTCTTTCGATGGTCCAGCAGCTGGGGCAGGGAAATTTGCCTGCTAGAATCGGACGTCGGTGTACTGCTAGCAGAGTGGCCGCAAGTACTTGGCTGTGACACACCTAATTCTACACCTTCATTCCTCTCAGTGCAGGTTTCAGAGAGGACTGAAGGTATAGTGGGGTTGGAGATCCCAGCTGATGCGGTGCAAGGAGAGGTCCGCTTTGTTCTTTGGTGTGGGTCTTTAAGGTAGGCTTGCCAACGAGCTGCATGGCAGGTCAACATATGTCTGATCAAGCATGTGGTGCCCAAGCGGCTGATGTTTTGGCCACGCGATATACGCTTGAGACATATGTTGCAAACAGCAGCTGTGCGATCTGATGCACTCGCCTCAAAAAAGGCCCACACCAAAGAACTTTTTGAATGACGGGCAGAGGCAGCGCCCTGCACAGGCGGAGCTCTGCGGTGTGATTCCGTCGGTGTGCTGCCCATACGCTGGCCACCCAAGGGCATCCTGCCTCGTTGGAGATGTGCCTCCTCCTCATCCTCCTCCTCCTCCTCCTCTCTCCTATTAGGCACCCACGTGGAGTCAGTGACCTCATCATCCCCTCCCTCCTCATCACTGGAGCCAATCTGGCAGTATGCTGCAGCTGCTGGAACATGACTGCCAGATTGGTGTCCTTCTTGAGCATCCCCTCTGTCTGCTCTCACGCTACTGCCTTCCTGTAGCTGGGTTTCATCATCAGACCCTTCGAAACGCTGGGCATCCTCCTGGAGCATGTACCCAACACTGTGCTCAAACAGTTCGGGGGACTCCTCAGGAGGAGGACATGGTGGGTCTAGGGAAGGAGTGACTGATGATGAGTCTGACATTGATACCAGGGAAGAGGACGCTTTGGCAGCTGCTTTGCCAGTACCCTGAGCCTGGGTGAGAGAGGATGAGGAGGAGGAGGAGGGCTTGGTCATCCACTCTACCAAGTCTTCGGCATGATGTGGCTCAACTCGTCCAGCTGCCGAAAAGAAGGACAAGCGTGTCCCATGGCCATGTGCTGATGACAATGACTGCCAGATTGGTGTCCTTCTTGAGCATCCCCTCTCTCTGCTCTCACGCTACTGCCTTCCTCTATCTGGTTATCATCATCAGATCCTTCGAAACGCTGGGCATCCTCCTGGAGCATGTACCCAACACTGTGCTCAAACAGTTCGGGGGACTCCTCAGGAGGAGGACATGGTGGGTCTAGGGAAGGATTGACTAATGAAGATAATGATACCAGAGAAGAGGACGCTTTGGCAGCTGCTTTGCCAGTACCCTGAGCCTGGGTGAGAGAGGATGAGGAGGATGAGGTGGGCTTGGTCATCCACTCTACCAAGTCTTCGGCATGATGTGGCTCAACATGTCCAGCTGCCGAAAAGAAGGACAAGCGTGTCCCATGGCCATGTGCTGATGACAATGCACCGCGTCCACGACCAGCACTGTTGCCCCCAGACACAGAGCTTGCTTGCCCCCTTTTTTTGCCTCCTGACTGTCTGCCTCTCCTTGTTTGCCTTCCAGACATTTTAATGGATGGCCTGCAGGGAGATGGGAAAAACAGCAATAAGGGCTACCTTCAGGTGTATACTGTGCAGGAGGCTTAGCAACAATGACACTGACACTGTCCCCTGCCTATCCTTCTCTGTCCCTAAACACAAGGATTTCAAATATGGTTCAGCAAGATTGGTTTAGAACAGAATAGCACACTGACACTTTCCCTCACTGTCCTTCTCTGTCCCTACAAACAAGGATTAGCACAGAATAGCACACTGATAGTTTCCATGAGTGTCCTTCTCTGTCCCTAAACTCAAGGATTTCAAATATGGTTCAGCAAGATTGGTTTAGAACAGAATAGCACACTGACAGTTTCCCTCACTGTCCTTCTCTGTCCCTACAAACAAGATTTAGCACAGAAGAGCACACTGATAGTTTCCACGAGTGTCCTTCTCTGTCCCTAAACTCAAGGATTTCAAATATGGTTCAGCAAGATTGGTTTAGAACAGAATAGCACACTGATAGTTTCCACGAGTGTCCTTCTCTGTCCCTAAACTCAAGGATTTCAAATATGGTTCAGCAAGATTGGTTTAGAACAGAATAGCACACTGACACTTTCCCTCACTGTCCTTCTCTGTCCCTACAAACAAGGATTAGCACAGAATAGCACACTGATAGTTTCCATGAGTGTCCTTCTCTGTCCCTAAACTCAAGGATTTCAAATATGGTTCAGCAAGATTGGTTTAGAACAGAATAGCACACTGACACTTTCCCTCACTGTCCTTCTCTGTCCCTACAAACAAGGATTAGCACAGAATAGCACACTGATAGTTTCCACGAGTATCCTTCTCTGTCCCTAAACTCAAGGATTTCAAATATGGTTCAGCAAGATTGGTTTAGAACAGAATAGCACACTGATAGTTTCCCTCACTGTCCTTCTCTGTCCCTACAAACAAGATTTAGCACAGAATAGCACACTGATAGTTTCCACGAGTGTCCTTCTCTGTCCCTAAACTCAAGGATTTCAAATATGGTTCAGCAAGATTGGTTTAGAACAGAATAGCACACTGACACTTTCCCTCACTGTACCTCTCTGTCCCTAAACTCAAGGATTTCAAATATGGTTCAGCAAGATTGGTTTAGAACAGAATAGCACACTGACACTTTCCCTCAATGTACCTCTCTGTCCCTAAACTCAAGGATTTCAAATATGGTTCAGCAAGATTGGTTTAGAACAGAATAACACACTGACACTCTCCCTACCTATCCTTATTTGTCCCTAAACACAAGGAATCCAGGATTAGTAAAGGAAAAAAAATGACACTGTCCCTGCCTATGCTTCTCTTTCCCTGCTCCGGAACACACTACACAAGGCCGCCGCGCTGGCGGCCTTTTATAGTGTGGGGCGTGTACTAAACCCCCTCAGCAATAATTGGCCACAGGCATCCTGCCTGTGGCCAATCATTGCTCTCCTCGCTGCCGGCGCTGTGATTGGCCAAGCATGCGGGGTCACAGTGCATGCTTGGCCAATCACAGCGCCTGGATGACACTGCGATGGCGTAGTGCATTGTGGGCCGTTCGTGTCACTCGAATTTGGCGCGAACGGCCCAAATCGTTCGTTCTTCGTCGAACGATCGAACAGCCGATGTTCGAGTCGAACGTATGTTCGACTCGAACACAAAGCTCATCCCTAGTAACAAGTTTAGTGTCAGACAATAATCCATGCATGCTACCAGTAAGAATAAAAATATGATACTGTTTAGTGTTGTTTCCCTAACTAATACTAGTTTCTATACATTTTTATATATGTATTTATTTTTTAAATTCTCACATAAAATAAAGCATTCTACTCTCCCCACCACCACTGATATCTATCAACTTTGGGGCGTTTTTTTTTTTAAGTTTTTGCAGCTTTTAACATGCGTATTTAAAGCACTTAACAAGTGTATTACAAGCGTTTTACAGCTTAACGTATTTTTGTTTAGCCAATAGAAAGCACTAGGGGGAGGAGAGGGAGAGGAAATAGGGATGGAGAGCTTCTGTTTGAGCAGAAAATGAGCGACAAAGCGCTCGTAAAACGCTCAAGTCAGGCATTTCTATTGAAGTCTATGGGGCCAAAAATGCTTGTAATCTGACAAAAAGAAGCTCAGGCAACAAATGGACACACCTGGTTCGAAGTGCTAATCTCGGCTCACCATCGTCAGTAACATGAAGAAGAAGAAATTGATTGCACCCTCGAATCCAAAAAGGTGCAGTAGAAAGATACTTTATTGTCATAAGTCAGACAAGCTTGCAAAGATGAAAAAGTTGACGCGTTTCGCACGTAACAATCGTGCTTGTTCAAGCACGATTGTTACGTGTGAAACGCGTCAACTTTTTCATCTTTGCAAGCTGTTCTGACTTATGACAATAAAGTATCTTTCTACTGCACCTTTTTGGATTTGAGTGTGCAATCAATTTCTTCTTCTTCGTGTTACTTTTTTGAGTGACAGGCGTTTTGCTTCAGACAACAGAATGCTCATATGTGAACAGGGGCCATTAAAATAAATAGGATTTGGCTTGTTAAAGTGGAAGTAAACCCTCCTATCATTTTCAGCCAAGGAAGCTGCCATCTTGGCCTCTGTTTAATCTTCAACTGCCATGATGCTGCACATGTGATCAGTTATGACACCAGCCATTGGATGGTGTGACAGTTTGGTTGAGAGCACAGCCAATGTGACAGTTAACATTTCCGGCTTTCCCGGGAATGTAACTGTTTTTTGAAACTATTAAATCGTTGGGTTTACTTCTGCTTGAAGCGTTTTTAAAGCTACAAGCTTCAAACAGAAAATTGCTCAGGTTGAACGGGACCCAGGGGAGGGCTGGCAGCCTTAGGCCTGGGGGGCAAGTCCAGCCAAGTGGCCCACTCAAACACTGACCCACAGGCCAGCGGCCAGCAGGACCCACAGGTCAGCTGGCAGCCAGCAGGACCCATAGGTCAGTGGCTTGCTCCCAGCAGGACCCACAGGTCAGTGGCCAGCAGGACCCACAGGTCAGCTGGCAGCCAGCAGGACCCATAGGTCAGTGGTTTGCTCCCAGCAGGACCCAGAGGTCAGCTGGCGGCCAGCAGGACCCAGAGGTCAGCTGGCGGCCAGCAGGACCCATAGGTCAGTGGCTTGCTCCCAGCAGGACCCAGAGGTCAGCTGGCAGCCAGCAGGACCCAGAGGTTAGCTGGCGGCCAGCAGGACCCATAGGTCAGTGGCTTGCTCCCAGCAGGACCCACAGGCCATTGGAGTTACTATCAAACTTCCAGTGCTGCAAATCAAATGTACAGTGCACTTAAAACAAACTGTCCACCAGAGAGCAACTGCTCTTGTGCACATTGCTGGATGAAGATGGGGCTCAAGCAAGTGGCTGACAGATTCCTCCCTCCACACAAGTGGGTGGATGTGGAAATCCCCCCTTACTGGGACATTGTATTCTGACAGTAGAGACTGTCCCCTGTCAGAATAAACTAGTCAAAAATGGTGCAGTTTGGCTGCAAGCAGCTAATTGAGCAAGGATTTCCAGCAGAAGATGATATAACAATGGGTTTCTGCCTAACATAGAGGGTTACACACTGATCCAAATTCAGCCCCTGCTGAACCCGATGAATTCTGATCTGTGTGTACCCAGTTTTACCTTATCCCTTGCTTCATCTGGCTCTCTGCAGTTCTGTTACTGGTCCTCTGCAGCTCCTGTGTGTGTTAGGACTGACATTGGTCACACTCCAGCCTCCACTTCATACCATACGGGGTTAATCTTCCTCTATATGTTATGATGTGTTAGGGAGGAGGAGAACACTGGAGCTGGTTGGAGCATAGAATCAGGTAAGTAAAAAAAAAGGCTAAACCCCCTCCTCCCCTTCCCCCACACTGCAAGAATGGACTTCTGTACTTTCTTGGAGTTGGGCTGGGATATCATCACATCCTTTGCTGTGTGTTCTTATATTCTTGAATAGGTTAGGAATTAGTGTGACATTTTAGGTGCTACATAGATGTAATCCACATACACATTATATCTATGTAGCGGGCATTTACTTTTTAGGGGTGTTATGTGCCTAAATTTAGGGGCTGGCCTGAGCTATTAGCCAGGCTCAGACCATTCTCATTGCTAGGTATTGCTTCTGCCTATGTGATGCTGCCTGGTGTATGGTTCCTTGCGGCCTGTAGGTGGCGCTGTCACATCTGGTCAGGGTTGAGCCAGGGGTGGCATTACTACACCTTGGGGTGTCCTCTTTCGGCGGCGGTACAGTGGGCGTGGTCAACCTGCTGTGCATGCCGGGAGAGGGTACATAAGGGGCAGACACCATAGGTTGTGAGGAGATTTGGTGGGGTGGTCCCCGTCAGAGTCGGATTAGCGAGACACATACCCCACCTCCTGTGGCCCTCATGGCCGGGGGTACGTGTGGGCGTGATCAGGCCCAGGCACCTTTAGCCTGGGGCCTGCAACTCTACATTGAGGAGATGAGTAATAGAAGATTGCTGTCTCGGGAGAGGCCTGGTGACCTGTCAGAGGGAAGGATTTGTTATTTGGGGAAGCTAACCTGTAGAGTGTCCATTGGCATTGTCTTGTTCTTGAAGTCTACAGAGGTTAGAGGATTTCCAACGCCTGTCCCAGGAAGGGGATAGGGTGGCTGAAATGTTCGAGCTCCACACCGGCTGCTAGGACTGTGAGAGAGAACTATCCAGGTGAGCCAGACCCACTTGGGATCGAGTGGCAACGAGATTGCTGGTTGTGCCTGGACCTATTCTCCACACTATTTCTTCTTTCACCCACCTGTCTCTATCTACTACGCAGGAAATAGAAAATAAACTCTCTGTTGGAGTTAAAGTACTTTTGGACATTGTTTTCTTTGGGGGAAGAAACAGAGACTTGACCCCATACTCTGGGAGAGAGAACCAGTGGGAAGGGTGACTTGCTGAAAGACCCAAATTTATGAACACCGCTTAACCTCTTCAAACAGGAGGGTACGGGCATATAGCATGGTGTGCCTTGACTCCCAAGTGAGCCAGGCGAGAAAAAGGTTTGTGTGCTACATCTTGCTTACTGGGCACTTAAACACCCCTCCTGCCCAGACCAATTTTCAGCTTTCAGTGCTCTCACACTTTGAATGACAATTACTCAGTCATGCAACACTGTACCCAAATGATTTTTTTGTCCTTTTTTTCATACAAATAGAGCTTTCTTTTGGCGGTATTTGATCACCTCTGGGTTTGTTTGTTTTTTGCGCTATAAATGAAAAAAGACCGAAAATTTAGAAAAAAAACGAATTTTTCTTAATTTCTGTGATAAAATTTTGCAAATTAGTACTTTTGGAAAGTAGACATTCCAAGGTATTTAGTAAGATGGGCACTGATGAGGCGGCACAGATGTGCACTGACTGATTGCACAGATGTGCACTGATGAGGCGGCAGAGATGGGCACTGATTGGCACAGGTGGGCACTGATAAGGTGGCACTGGTGGGCACTGAGGTGGCACAGATAGGCACTGATGAGGTGGCACAGGTGGGCACTGAATGCACAGATCACTGACGTCACAGATGGTCACAGACTGGCACAGGTGGTCACAGACTGGCACAGGTGGGCACAGATTGGCACAGGTGGGCACTGTATGGGCACTGGTAAAGATCACTCACTGTGAAACAAAGTAACAGATCGCTCTCCCTCCTCACACACGGCCTCTGAGAGAGATGATCTCATATGTTTACATTTGAGATCATCTCTCATTGGCCGCACTGATCGCATAGTAAATGGCCACTCTGATTGGCCATTCACAGCGATCTGTGATTGGTTGTGTCCAAGGGACACGGGCAGCACAGAATTTCCCGCTGCGCGCTCGGGAGCGTGCGTGGGGGACGAGGAAAGGGAAGGCCGTCTATTGACGGCCTCTCGGATTTTCAGGGCCGCGCTGAAGCCGTCATTTGGCTATAGCGCGGTCCTCAAGTAGTTAAAAATCATTCTTTTTAGAAGATATAATGTGTATGTGGATTACATTTATGTAGCACCTGAAATGTCACACTAATTCCTAACCTGTTCAAGAATTTTACTTTCACTTTCAATAAACCTGCACTGAAAGTACAGAGCAGGTTCACATCACAGTACGCAGAGCAGTGGAGACTTAGAAGTGGATCCAGTCTCCCTTCCGTGCTGTACACATTTTCACTCTGCCCTGGGGGAGGACTCTGCTGTGTGCTGGGCAGGATCCAATGATCGATGCTACAGTGTGAGGTTCTTCCTGCCTCACCCACATGTACTGTCGCTGGGACTGTACCAGCTCCGATCTGGGGACTTAGGAACTTAAGAAGGGAGTCTGGAAATGGGTGTATCTGCTGCCACAGAGCAAGAGCAGGGGCACATACATTTTGTTTTGGGCTGGCAACAGGGGCATACAAGTGTTACAACTAGATTTTGTGGGCAGATTTTCCTGCTCACAACCTGGCGCCCCCTCCAACCCCCTGTAATGCCCCTGCTTGCAGCCATCCAGCGCCCAGCCTGAGCCAGTGAGTCACACCCCGCCTCTGCCTGCCTCTGAAGGCTCCATCTGCGGGAGTTGTAGTTTCCGGCTGCTGCGCGCCGCTGCTCAGTTCTCTCCACCCATCGCCACCAGGAACTTGAGCACGGTCCGGACTACAACTCCCAGAATGCAGTGCGGGAGCACCACAGCCAATCAGCGGCTGCCATGATCGACAGCGGCCATGAAAGCGGCCGTTTTGACTATAAGTTAGGCGGCCTGGGGGGAAATTTCCACACTGCCCCCCACCCCCGGCCCGGCCCGCTCCGGTCGGGGCCTAACTTTTAGGGCTTATGTGGATTTATTTTTGTAGCTTAGACCTAGTGATTTTGCATGGGAGGTGCATTGTTTAACAGAGAGGTGATATTTTCCACTGCAAGAGCTGCTTAAATACAGGTTACCTCATTATCTCTTTTATTTAGAGATGCCAAAATTCCTGAAAAAATATTCATGAATGAAAAAGATGTAGACATGTAAATTATGCAGATCTTATGTAACAAAAATGCTCTTTTGGCTTTGGAATGACAGATCCTTGTCTAGTAGACATACCAACAGTGACCACAGTTATGATGATGATTTCAGTGGAAGAATGAGAAAAATGTGACTGTGGCCTCAAGCCTAGATACACTATATTACCAAAAGAATTGGGACTCCTGCCCTTAAACGCACATTAACTTTAATGGCATCCCAGTCCTAGTCCGTAGGGTTCATCATTGAGTTGGTCCACCCTTTGTAGCTATAACAGCTACAACTCTTCTGGGAAGGTTGTCCACAAGGTTTTGGAGTGTGTCTATGGGAAGGTTTGACCATTTTTCCAGAAGCGCATTGTGAGGTCAGGCACTGATGTTGGACAAGAAGGCCTGGCCTGCAGTCTCCGCTCGAATTAATCCCAAAGGTGTTCTATCGGTTGAGATCAGGACTTGGTGAAGGCAAGCCAAGTTCCTCCACCCCAAACTCGCTCATCCATGTCTTATGGACCTTGCTTTGTGCACTGGTCCAATTCATTTGGTGGAGGAGGGATTATGGTGTGAATTTGATTTTCAGGGGTTGGGCTTGACCCCTTAGTTCCAGTGAAGGGAACTCTTAAGGCATCAGTATACCAAGACATTTTGGACAATTTTATGCTCCCAACTTTGGCGGAACAGTTTGGGGATGGCCCCTTCCTGTTCCAACACGACTGCGCACCAGTATATAAAGCAAGGTCCATAAAGACATGGATGAGCGAGTTTGAGGTGGAGGAACTTGACTGGTCTGCACAGAGTCCTGACCTCAACCCGATAGGTTGGGTATACACAATATCTAAAGATTGGTAACAGAAATATATCTGTACCCTTGTTGTTACCTCACACGCACTATACCAGATAGCTAAGTCTGTGATACGGTGTGCTTGTGTAGTGGTCACCTTGCTGTATGTTAGTAGGTGAATTTGTCTATTGCAATAGAGTTTATACAGCTCCTGTTATTTTAGTTGACCCTGTTCCTTCTGGCCTGGGATTCTATAGCTAGTTTTAGCTCAGGGCTCAATAACCAGCATAGGCTAGAGCCAGGTTAGGTATCCAACAGCCAAATCTGAAATTCAGAGGCCTGGTTGCATGACAGATTATAAGCTACTAGAAACTGAAGCCTCGTACACACGGCCGAGAATCTCGTCGCAAAAAAAACGTAGTTTTTCTCAACGGGTTTCTTGTCAAGCTTGACGAGATTCTTGTCAAGCTTTCCTTGCATACACACTGTCAATCCAAAATCTCGTCGGTCTAAAGCACGGTGATGAACAACACGTACGACGGCAGTATAAAGGGGAAGTTCCATTCTCATGGCGCCACCCCTTGGGCTGCTTTTGCTAATCTCGTGTTACTGCATGTTAGTAAAAGTTTAGTGAGAGACGATTCGCGCTTTTCAGTCTTCGTGCTTTCAGTTGTTACAGCGTGACGATGTGCTATCTCCATTACAAACGCTAGTTTTACAAGAAGGTGCGCTCCCGTCTCATACTTGATTCTGACAATGCGCGGTTTTTGAAGACTCGGAAAAGCATACACACGAACGGTTTTCTCGTCCAAAAAAAGTCTGACGAGAATCACAACAAGAAAAATGACACTCCCGACGAGAAAAATGAAAGCAGGTTTTCTTTTTTTCTCGTCAAGATTCACGAAAGTTTTCTCGACGAGAAACCATACACACGAACCGGTCGCGTATACAAGGCCTAAGATGCAGAGGAGAATAGGCTGACTCTGAGTTCCAGCACCACTCCACAGTTTCTGCTGGTGGGAAGCTCTGTTCCAGGCTAAATGGACAATAGTTGGATCTCCCCATCACCGCTGATCTTGTCTTCAGGTCTCCCTCACTATAGCGGTTGCCGCATCATGATCATCCTTAGGGGCTCCTGCTACTGGACTTTGCTGCAACATTCATCTGGAGGTATCTTTAATAACTATATTGTATATACCCAGGTATATGTGCACAATTCTACCAGGTCTCTCATTGGGCCCTTTGCTTATAATACCTGTTTGCACAATGGATGTATGCACTATTATTGATCCTTTGTTATATAAAGCTTGTATTATTTCCATACTTGTGTTCATCTATATACTTATTTATTGTTATATGCTGGTTGCAGTGGTTCCTCTTTGATTAGATTAGCAGTTAATTTCCCAGAAAGTGAATCCCCTTTGTCCTGGGTGAAGGCATTGCCAACTTTATTATCAAACCCACTCTTCCACTTATCAAAGGTACTGGTTCTCTTATTTACCCCCAGGTTTAGCGCAGTATACTGTTTGGTGGGGGCCATTTGCCATAATCCCCCCATCCCCATCAAAAGAGAGCTAGCATAACTTAAAGAGGAACTGCAGTCTGCTCACATAATCTGTAATAAAAGCATCTTTGCCATTCTGTAGCTTCCCTCCAACCACTTTGCATATTATTTTATATATACCGTAATTATGTACTTGCCAAATATGCTGCAGGAATCTCCCTCCACTGAGTCTGGCTGCTATCATTTTAACTGTGGGCAGCCGAAGCTGCTGCCTGTTCATTTCCTGGATTTACACAGACACACAGAGGCACACTTCCAGCTCTGCAGCTTTCATTGGCCCTCTTATAACTCATACCCCCTCCCTTCCTGGCAAACTCTCATGAGAGTTATGCCCCATACACACGATCGTTTTTCATGCCGTTAAAAATGCCATTTTAAAAAATGGCCATTAAAAATGATCGTGTGTAGGCTCCAGAGCATTTTTAACTACGTGAAAAACGGCCATTAAAAATTCCGGACATGCTCTCTTTTTTCACGTCGTTTTTCATGTTGTTTTTTTTAACGACGTGAAAAACGATAGTGTGTATGCTTTCACGACGTGAAAAAAAAACGCGCATGCTCAGAATCAAGTCTGAGACGGGAGCGCTCGTTCTGGTAAAACTAGCGTTCGTAATGGAGATAGCACATTCATTACACAGTAACGGACTGGAAAGCGCGAATCGTCGCTCAACAAACTTTACTAACATGAAGGGTGGCGCCATTCGAACGGAACTTCCCCTTTATAGTGCCGTCGTACGTGTTGAACGTCACTGCGCTTTGCTTGATCGTTTTTTTTAATGATAGTGTGTACGCAAGGCAGGCTTGAGAGGAAACATGAAAAAAAACGAGGAGAAAAACGTTGGTTTAAAAAATGACATTAAAAACGATCGTGTGTACGGGGCATTAGAGAGAGATCTGTGCATGATGTCATAGGCCTAGGGCTTTTTCCAGACAAGAAACAGGAAGTGGGCTGTATACGGTATGTACTGGCAAAAAAAATGTTTTACTACCCAAAGTTAAAACAACAAGGGCAGAAGATTTAAAGTGGTTGTAAACCCTTACAGACCACTTTCACCTACAGGTAAGCCTAGATTAAGGCTTACCTGTAGGTGCTGGAAATATCTTCTAAACTTACACGGTTTAGGAGATATTTACAATTCCCCGTTACGTCGATGTCTAACGTGCATGCGTCAGTTTATTCGGCGCATGCACACTCTAGAAAGGGCACGCTGTGCCGTTTCAAGCAGGGGTCATGCCGTGACTGGCAGCTCCTGCGTGCACGCGCGACGTCACGTGACTCCGGCCAGTCACAGAGCCGGAGTTTGCGGCCCCGTAAGGAAGAGGGGTGAAGAATGGACGCTTCCAGCCAGCGAGGAAAGCGGGGACATCGCAGGCTTCGGTTTCAGATAAGTGACACATAGTAGCCCATTATGCTTTACCTTTGCATCGAAACAGAGGAAGTAAAACCCATGTAAAAAAGGTGAGGGATACCTCGCTGGTGTAAAATCTTCAGGCCAAACGGTGAGAGAATACACAGAGCTGTCAGCACAGAACACACAGCATTTTCCCCAGCCATTCATCCCCATTAATTCCGATCCTGCCGGGAATTATCCCGGACTGTGTGTGTGATCTCAGGTGAGCAGACCGCGTCATGCTGGATAATTCCCGGCAGGATCGGAATTAATGGGGATGAATGGCTGGGGAAAATGCTGTGTGTTCTGTGCTGACAGCTCTGTGTATTCTCTCACCGTTTGGCCTGAAGATTTTACACCAGCGAGGTATCCCTCTCCTTTTTTACATGGGATCACTGTGATCATACTGCTGTGAAATCTCGTTTGAAGAGGTGGACGTAGGAGCCTATACCATCCAATTGGAAGTACTTATATGCGGTTTGAGGTCCTCCGTCATAGGGGACCAATATAATCTGGTAAACTGCTGACCTGTTTTTGGTGGTGGATATCACTCTTCAGACAAGCACTGTGGAATCTTGGATTTGTTTTTCACGGGTGTCTTTACTTCAATTATTATTTTTGGACTGATTTTATTTGTGTACACATAGATTGATGCCTGTGCGTCCTTCTTATAATATGCTATTTGTATGGTTTATCAATTTGTATCATGTACAACACAATTTATTGGTTATGTCAATTAAGTTTTAGGTTTGTTCATTATTAATTGACACGTCACTCATAAGGGTTTACGTACTACATATGTGTGTTGATCAGCACGTTAAAAATAATGTTCTTAATATATTATTTTTTTAATTTATTCTTGGTTTAGCGCTACTATATATACTTTAATTAATTATTGCATTCACTAAAAAATATAGGGGGGGGGGATTCAATAAAGCTGCTGTACCACCTTTCTTTTTTCCCTTTTGTTAAAGAGGAAGTAAACGCTGATGATATTCCACCTAAACTCCAGTGAAGGGCTATGGTCTTCTCCCTATTCTCCCTTAATGCACAGATACTGCATATAGTATATCCATATATTCATGCCTGTTTTTTTTTTTTTTTTTGTAAATGTGTAAGTAAAAGTATAAAACAAAAAAGCTAATCATAAAAGATTATGTAGCGGGGTCTCCTTTAAGGCCCCTGGACTACATTACCCAGAACCCCGTTCGGCACCCAGGGTGCATTGGGTCACCGCAGAGACTCATGGGTGGGGCTATAAGAGGAGGGGGCGAGGCGAAGCTCGGCCTCTTTGGACACCGCACTGCAAGCAATAGGACTCCCTGTGCGGATCCGCTGCTATGTAAGGCCTGAAGCCTGGGCCTTGCATACCTACCAAAGAGCCTTCCACCCCACTGCAGAGCCTGGGTGGCACCTATTCCTACTCGAGTTTGCTGACATCAGCTGGACCGGAGACCCGGCCGTTGGAGACACTGTGTGCAGATACACAGTGGTGGAAGCCCGGACTGGGATCGCGTCCGGAGTGGTGAGCGAGCACTTGCTCACTTCATTAACCTTTACTTTGTTGGGCCTAGTGACTGCCTTGGCCCACCTTGTTCATTTACTACCATTGAATTACAAATATTGTTTCCTGAAAGTGCACCACCGTTCAAGTTGCATGCAAAGAATTGTTCTCATAAGGGACTGAGTTTAATCTGAGTCAGGCCTGACCAGGGGGGGGGGGATTAAATCTTTGTTTGCTGCGCCATATTGCGCATAAGGAAAGAAGATAGTTGCACGTGGCGAGTGACCACTCTGCTCTATCACTGATGAATATGTTTATCGCTGCAGGGCTCTGCATGTATGCTATGTGATGTGTTTAACCTTGAACCTTTATACCAAAGTAAATCCAGTTATATTTTATTACCTTGGTATCAGTGTTATACTTGCAGATAGTAGTTATCTATCAATACTGCCAGATTGTGTATAATCAGGTATAGACCGTTACGAGGTTACATTCCCTAGACTAACTGTGCCAGTGTGGGTTGAGTAGATTGCTGGGGGTTGGTGGTGCTGTATACAGGGCCCGAAACAAAACCCAGCGGCTCTCTTAACTGGGGGTAGCGCTACACGTGGGGGCTCCAGAGTCCGGGATCCTGATACAGCAAGCAACGCGCCAAAAGTACCGGCATGGACCCATTGGAAGTAGAACAGTGGTGCACGGTGGCTGGCACCGATTCAGCCGCGGCAGTAGTTATTGAACTCCCGGGGATCTGGCAAGAAGTAGCGGTAAAGCAGCTAGTAATGTCGCTGTCCCCGCACCAGAAAGCATGGGTGATGGATGTCAGGTCGAATTCTTCGCTGACCCACGCACTAGTAGAATGGAAGAATGAAATCCCAGAGCATTTCAAAAGTCCAAGCATAAAAGCAATGGATGACCAGACCTATAGCTTAATACATGCGCTGCCAGTCAGGGAAGGATGGTTTCAGACACCAAAACCATCACCTCCACAGATATCTCCACCGCAGTCCCCAAAAGCAGGAAAACAGAAGGCTAAAGAGAGTCCCGGCTCACCACCGGCCACCCTCAGCACAGAATTATGCGCGGTCCTGGGGGAGATTGTAGCCCAGTGTAAGAAGGATCCTACAGACTACCCGATGTCGGGATACAGAAAACTCAGGATATTTTCTGGAAGGAAACCTGTACCTTCGGGAGAAGAGGGATTTGAGGAGTGGTTAGACGGTGCCACTCAGGCTTTAGAAGAATGGGAAGTCCCAGAACACAGAAAGAAGCAGAGAATCACAGAGAGTCTGAAGGGGCCTGCCTTGGAGGCCATACGCAACCTCAAGCTGAGCAAGAAAGACTGTGATGCACAGGATTATCTGGACATTTTGCAGAATGTGTTCGGTGGAACAGAGAAAGTCACTGAGCTCACTTACCAGCTGGAGCACTGCTATCAAAAGACAGGAGAGAAACTGTCAGAGTTCATGAGGCGTCTGGATAAGATCCTGCATAAAATTATACTGAAGAAGGGGATCGACCCAAGAAAGGTGGATGAGGCCCGTGTTCAGCAGGTGTTGCGGGGAGCTCAGCCCCTGGACCCCATCGCATTGGCGTTACGCACTCGACAGGACGGGAAGAGCCTGGAGTACCCCGACTTAATCTGAGTGGTCAGAGAAGAAGAGGCTATGTTGGAAGAAAAAAGAAGGAACCAACCAGTCGAGCCAACCAATCCTCCGGCGGTGATGGTCAGGACGGCCATGACCCTCGAGAGAGACTCAGAGGTGGATACCTTGAAGTCACAGATGTCCCAAGTATTGGGGATGCTGACCTCCCTGATGGCCAAAGATCAAGGGGTACCAGAGAGGGAAAGTCCGAAGAAGGAGCTGTTTCCAAACACCTCAGCGCCCGCATCCCTGCAAGATTGGGGGGATGCGATTTGTTTCAACTGTGGAGGGGCTGGCCATGTCGCCAAGGTGTGTGCCAGTCCAAAGAAAAAAAAGATGAATAACCGCAAGCCGGCGGAAAACTTCAGAGGGCCCCGGTGAAGGAGTCAACCGGATTCCCATCATCTCCAGTGAGCTCCAAACTGAATGAGAAGTGTAGAAAGAGAGAGGACAACACCCCTCAGAAGAAACACAGTGTTCCCCAGCGGCAATATACACCAAAGAAAGAGAATAGTGTCCCTCAGCGGGTAGCTACACCCATTAAGAGGAGGGAGATCAATGCATACCGAGCCAAATAGAGACTAAAGTCCAAGGAGAAATGGAAGAAAGAGAGTCCAAAAGGGAAATGCAAAGATCAAAAGAAAGAGACCCCTTCGAAGCAGTATCCAGAGAAGCTGGTAGGCCCCTCCCCCATAGTACCTGTCCAAGTGGAGGGAGTCTACGCAAGAGCCATATTGGATACTGGGGCACAAGTGACCCTGTTATACAGGGACTTTTATGACAAGCATCTAAGTCACCTATCCATCCAAAAGATTGAAGAGTTGGAGATATGGGGGATTGGGACCAGGAGCTTCCCTTATGATGGCTATCTGTCCATAAAACTGACCTTTGACCCATCTGTAGCCGGGAAGGCTGAAGTGTTCGACACCCTGGCTGTGGTATGCCCCCGACCGCCTGGAGCTAACAAGAGCTCCATAATAGGGACCAACACGGACCTGGTTCGGAGATTCTTGGCCCTTCTAGTACGAAAGAAGGACCCCACGGTCACCAAGATCCACCCAATGCTAAAGACAGCCTACCAGCGGTCTTAGAGCAGAAGGCCCCGGAAGAGGGGGTAGGGAAGGTCTGGAGGCTGGGAAGGAGAGGAATAGTGCTGCAGCCCGGCGAAGTAATCTGTCTCAGAGCCACTGTGAAGCTCACTTGGGAGCAGCCTGGGCCTTTTGTCATGTTGGAACCTGACCCAAGGGAAGAACACTCAGGCTTAGAAGTGGTCCCAGAAGTGGTCCCGTTGAGGGCCTTGAAGAAGGCACACTGTAAAGTACCTGTGAGTGTCAGGAATACTACGGATGGCCCCATGGAAATCCCAGCCAGGATGTTGCTGGGCCAGGTGAGCCCTGCTACCCCGGTTGTCTTGTCGGATGTGGAGAAGACAGAGGGAGAAAGGACTATTTGGGAGAAGCTCTGCATGGAGAACCCGAACCTGCCAAGGGCTTGGAAAGAGAGAGCCAAGGCCCAGTTGACCAAGTGGAGAAGGATCTTTTCCCAAGATGAGTTCGATGTGGGGTGTGCGAAGAGTGCCACCCACTGAATCCGCCTCCAAGAAGACAAACCCTTCAGGGAGAGGGTCCGGCGAGTCCCGTTGGCAGACCTCGAAGACTTGCGGGAGCAGCTCGCCGAGCTCAAGTTATCCAGGAGTCCAGAAGCCCCTATGCCTCCCCGATAGTGGTGGTCAGGAAGAAGAATGGGTCATTGAGGCTATGTATAGACTACAGGACCCTCAATAGGAGAACCATACCCGACCAGTATACCACCCCGAGGATAGAGGATGCCTTACAGAGCTTGTCCGGAGCAAGGTGGTTCAGTGTAATGGATCTTAAGAGTGGGTACTATCAGATCCCCATGCATCCAGAAGATAAGGAAAAGACAGATTTCATAACTCCTGTGGGGTTCTTTGAGTTTGACAGGATGCCCCAAGGTCTGTCTGGAGCTCCAGCCACCTTTCAACGCCTTATGGAAAAGACTGTGGGAGACATGAACCTCATCGAAGTCCTTGTATACTTAGATGACATCATTGTCTTTGGGAGAACCCTGGAAGAGCATGAGAAGAGACTGGAGAAGGTTCTGAGAAGACTCAGTGAGTAGAGACTCAAGCTTTCACCCAAAAAATGCCAGTTCTATCAGTCATCCGTTAACTATCTGGGACACATTGTGTCCGAAGAAGGGGTAGCTACAGACCCTGAAAAGTTGGAGGCAGTCACCTCCTGGCTAAGGCCCACCACTGTGACAGAACTCAGATCCTTTTTGGGATTCCGTTCCTATTACAGGAGGTTCGTGGAAGGGTTTGCCCGGATTGTCAAACCTGAATGAGCTGCTCAAGACGGAAGGAGAAGAGGATGACTCGGGCCCCAGGAAGCCGGGGGAGTCGGTCAAAGACCAGTGGAACGAGAAGTGTGAAGAGGCCTTCCAGATGTTGAAGAAAAGCCTAACCACTAACCGTATGAACTCCATGTGGATGCCAGTCATGATGGCCTGGGAGGAGTGCTCTATCAGGAGCACGGAGGGCAACTGCGACCCGTTGCATATGTGAGCAGGAGTCATGATGGCCTGGGAGGAGTGCTCTATCAGGAGCACGGAGGGCAACTGCGACCCGTTGCATATGTGAGCAGGAGTCTAACCCCCTCGGAAAAGAACTACCCCACTCACAAGTTGGAGTTCCTGGCCCTTAAATGGGCTGTAGTCGATAAGCTCAGACTATTTGTATGGGGCAGAATTCACCGTGAAAACTGACAACAACCCCCTTACTTATCTTTTCACCACAGCAAAGCTGGATGCCACGGGACACAGATGGCTGGCGGCCCTGTCTGCTTTCAACTTTAGCCTGAAATATAAACCTGGGGCTGGAAATCGAGATGCGGACGCCTTGTCAAGAAGATCCCATGCTCCCACCAGCAGTACAGAAGACTGGACCCAAGTGACACCCGACGGGGTGCGGGCCCTCTGTCAGGGGGCTGAACTCCAGGCCAGTGGCGGTTCAAGAGCAGAACAGATAGGAGTCACTGTAGTAGGGGTCCCCAAACAATACTGTGGAGTAACGCAGCTGGAGGAGGCTGACTTGCCAAAACTGTCAAAAAAGGAGTTGAGGTGCGACCAATTGGAAGACCCCATGGGGAGATTGGTCCTGGAAGCCCTGGAGAGTCAGGATCCAGATAAACTCTTATGCCACCCTTCACAGGAAGCTCGTCTGCTGAGGAAGGAATGGGACAGGCTGCAGGTGCATCAGGGAGTGGTCTACCGAAGGGCCCCTCTGATGACCTAGAAGACAAATGGCAACTGTTTCTACCCGGGAAACATCAAGAGACCGTCCTGGTCGCCCTGCACGACAATCATGGCCACTTGGGAGCGGAAAGGACCTTCCAGCTCGTTAGGAACCGGTTCTATTGGCCCTGCATGAGGGCCGAAGTCGAGGAATACTGTCACTCATGTGCACGCTGCATCCAGAGGAAGACTTTACCCCACCAAGCTGCCCCAATGGGCCACCTGCAAAGTCAAAGCCCCCTGGATTTTGTATGCATTGATTTTCTCTGCCTCGAACCCGACTTGAGTGGACTAGGAAATGTTCTGGTGATAACCGACCATTTCACCCGGTATGCCCAGGCCTTTCCAACCAAAGACCAGAAGGCTTCCACTGTAGCTAAAGTTCTCATGGAGAAATACTTTGTACACTACGGGCTACCACAATGGCTCCACTCGGATCAAGGAAGGGACTTTGAAAGTCGGCTGATTCGGAAGCTCCTGGATTCCTTAGGGATCAAGAAGACCCGAACCACCCCCTACCATCCACAAGGTGATGCTCAGCCGGAGAGGTTCAACCGAACCCTGCTCAACATGCTGGGGACTTTGAGTAGTGAAAAGAAGCAGCATTGGAGCAAACATATAGCAGCAATTGTGCATGCATACAACAGTACCACACGTGACGATACAGGGTACTCACCCTATCCACTTATGTTCGGAAGAGAAGCAAGACTACCGGTAGATCTGGCCTTTGGTACCTCCATAGACCATTGCTCTGCCACTTCCCACAAGGGATATGTAGATAGGCTCAGACACAGTTTGAAATTGGCCTATGAGCAGGCACAAGCAGCCTCGGATCAAAGGGGAGCCCGCAACAAGAAAAACTTTGATTTGAAAGTCCGGATTCAGGATCTACAACCTGGGGACAGAGTACTGCTACGGAACTTGGGGGTCCCTGGAAAGCACAAGCTTGCAGACAGATGGAGACCTGAACCCTATGTTATTTGCAAGAAACTGCCGGGCCTACCTGTTTACAGACTAAAACCAGAAGG
Organism: Rana muscosa; assembly: GCA_029206835.1. Classification (NCBI taxonomy): domain Eukaryota; kingdom Metazoa; phylum Chordata; class Amphibia; order Anura; family Ranidae; genus Rana; species Rana muscosa. The sequence continues at coordinate 304,097,020 of CM055117.1, read as the reverse complement.
AAGGGTGGGGCCCTTAAAGACTTGGCATCGGAACCATCTACTCCTACTTGCCGAAGCAGTTCGGATACCCCCTGCGAGGGATTCCCCTGAGTCAACTTCCATCCTGGATACTCCCAAGCCAAGCACTCGGTCCCAGACTCCTCAGATTGAAGAATCAGATGTCTCTGAATTAAGTGAGGATGAGAGAGAAGAACTTGATTGGCTATGGCCTTCCCAGGTCCCAGAAACTTCTGCTATAGATCTTCCATCTACTAAAGACACCATAGACAGTACACTGAATGCAGAAGCTACTGAGTTCATCCCGTCCAGTCCTTTGTCGGATTCTTGGGAAGATGCCTGTGACTTAAGCCTCATACACACGGCCGAGTTTCTCGTCGTTAAAAACACGTCAAGCTTTCCATGCGTACACACTGACAATTCCAAATTTCCTCATTGTTCAGCGCGGTCACGTCCAGCACGTACGACGGCACTATAAAGGGGAAGATCGATTTCCCTGGCGCCACCCCTTGGGCTGCTTTTGCTGATCTCGTGTTACCGCGTGTGAAGTAAAAGTTTGGGAAGAGACGATTCGCGCTTTTCAGTCTTCGTGCTTTCAGTTCGTTTTCTGCGGTTCAGTTTGTGCTTGTGGGTTCGTATCTTGTCTTTCAGGGCATCTCGGCAGGTCGTATCTGTTTTACAGTGCGTTCTTGCCCATTCGTTTCTGATTTTCAGTTCGTTATTCATAGGCCTTGCTGTTCTAAAGTGCGTTCTGTTCTGTACGTTCTGATAAGACGATAAGACGACCGTTTCCTAGCCATGTCGCCTGTACGTTCTCGTCGTCGAGTTCGTGCTGTGCGGGCGCTTGGTGTTGGTCTCCTTGTTTTGGACCAAGACCAGTCCATGAACGGGGTGAGGAGGAGATCATGGACCAAGAATTGGTTGCTCCAGCGGGACCAATTCTGCCATATGCCTCTGCTGCGGGAGATCGTCGAGAATAATCCTGAGGACTTCAGGAATTTTCTGCGGATGTCTGACCCCGTTTTTCAGCAACTGTTGGCTTTGGTGTCCCCCTATATTACCAGGCAGGACACCGTTATGCGGGAAGCCATCAGTGCTGAGCAGAGGCTCATCACCACCTTACGTTACCTGGCGACAGGGAGAAGTCTTCAGGACTTGAAGTTCACGACCGGCATCTCCCCCCAGGCTCTGGGCCTCATAATCCCAGACACCTGTTCTGCCATTATACAAGTCCTGCAGGAGGACTATATTAGGGTAAGTTTTCTCCATTAACATCACATTTTATGTATTTCATGTATGCTAATGTATTGTATTTCTTTCATCCTTCCCTAATTACCATGATTGTAATATGCTGAGAATGTCCCCTTTGTCCTCATGCATGCTGGAAGCTTTTAAATGCCCCTTTTTTCTCCTCCATGCATATTTCCCTTCACTAACCTTTCCAGCAGTGGCGCCTGTTGCTCCAAATGTTTGGGGGTTCAACCCCCAATTTAGGACCTAAACTTCCTTCTTTTTTGCGACTGTGCCTATTAAACGCCACCAGTTGCCCCTTCCAATGCAGCCATTTTGCCCCTTCCAATGCAGCCATTTTATCCCCTCCAAGGCAGCCAGTTTCCCCCCAGCCCTGCACTTACCTTCTTCTGGTCCGCGCCATCCTTCTTCTGTCCTTGATGTCTTTTCCTGCCCTCGATGTTGCATCAGCCAATCATGTTACCGTTAAACAGACTTGGTGAACATGATTGGCAGAGCAGCCTGTCAGTGTTTAGCCAAGGAATGTCCCCCCCCCCCTGCGTCCCCTATTTCACTTTTAGCAAGCCAATTACATCCCTCAGGCTGTAATTTGCAAGCCTATTTGCCCCCCTGTTTCTGATATGCAATTTTCACCATAGAAATGCCGCAGTTATTCATATGTCCGTCGCTCAACAGGGGTCGATCCACCTGAATAGTGGGCGGCATTGACAATACATAGGTTAATGCAAGGCATGAACCTATGTATTGTTCTGAGTGACGGGCGCAGGATAGAGGGGGCAGTGCTCCAGCGCCCACTCTGGACGCACCGCCACTGCAATGCTATCCTGTGGCCAAACACATCTACCCCCCCCCCAAATTGGGTTATAATGGACCATCAGAGGGGGTGATGAATATGAAACTTGAGCCTTCCATTATACTTATTAAAAACACCTTAAACTGAGAATTTGATTGATGTTGGGCTCTAATGTATTTTCTTATAATCTGCTTGCAATGTTATATTTTACATTTCTAATTTTATTTCATCTTGTTTGACTCCCCAGCTTCCTTCCACGCCACAGGAATGGCAGACTGTGGCATCGGAGTTTGCCACGCGGTGGGACTTCCCCAACTGCGGTGGTGCCATAGACGGCAAGCACGTCCGCATCGTGCCGCCACCCCGTTCTGGGTCCTACTACTACAATTACAAGGGGTTTCATAGCATTGTGCTGATGGCGGTGGTGTCAGCACGGTATGAATTCCTCTATGTTGATGTAAGGAAGAATGGCCGGATGTCCGATGGGGGATCCTTCATCCAGACGGAGTTTGCCCTCCGTCTCCAGAGTGACGACCTTACATTGCCACCGGATGCAGGGAATGTTGAAGGACTCCCCTTTGTTTTTTTGGCTGATGAAGCCTTCGGACTCGGACCGCACCTCATGAGGCCATTTCCACAGAGGACCCTGACCCCAGAGAAGAGGGTGTTCAATTACCGGCGGGCCAGGGCCCGAAGAGTCGTTGAAAATGCCTTCGGGATAATGGCCAGCCGGTTCCGCCTTTTTATGACTCCAATCCACTTGGCAGAGTACAAGATAAACTATGTTGTTTTATGCTGCTGTGTGCTCCATAATTTTCTTTGCCGAAAATAAAGTACTTATATGGCCTCAGTATTGCCTAAGGCAGGACTTTCCCATGCCAATCCCCTGCCGGGCCTCGAATCTGCCCGTCCTGGCTTGCCCCCCCAAAATGCCCGTGAGGTTTGGGATAAATATATGGACTATTTCACGGGTAGGGGGGCAATTCCTATGCCAGGCCGTGACTAAAGATTTGTGCATAAAGAACTCATTAAAATTAATTTTAAATCTTGTAACTTTGTTTGTTTCCTGTCTCCTAGTTTGTGTTACTGCATTTGTATTGCCAAGTTTTGTTTCCTTTAGTAAATAACAACCATTTCACTATGAAACCCAAACAAATACACAAATAAGGTTAGAGCGTATTTGAAAAAGAAGCTCAAGTTATCCAGGAGTCCAGAAGCCCCTATGCCTCCCCGATAGTGGTGGTCAGGAAGAAGAATGGGTCATTGAGGCTATGTATAGACTACAGGACCCTCAATAGGAGAACCATACCCGACCAGTATACCACCCAGAGGATAGAGGATGCCTTACAGAGCTTGTCCGGAGCAAGGTGGTTCAGTGTAATGGATCTTAAGAGTGGGTACTATCAGATCCCCATGCATCCAGAAGATAAGGAAAAGACAGCTTTCATAACTCCTGTGGGGTTCTTTGAGTTTGACAGAATGCCCCAAGGTCTGTCTGGAGCTCCAGCCACCTTTCAACGCCTTATGGAAAAGACTGTGGGAGACATGAACCTCATCGAAGTCCTTGTATACTTAGATGACATCATTGTCTTTGGGAGAACCCTGGAAGAGCATGAGAAGAGACTGGAGAAGGTTCTGAGAAGACTCAGTGAGGAGAGACTCAAGCTTTCACCCAAAAAATGCCAGTTCTATCAGTCATCCGTTAACTATCTGGGACACATTGTGTCCGAAGAAGGGGTAGCTACAGACCCTGAAAAGTTGGAGGCAGTCACCTCCTGGCTAAGGCCCACCACTGTGACAGAACTCAGATCCTTTTTGGGATTCCGTTCCTATTACAGGAGGTTCGTGGAAGGGTTTGCCCGGATTGTCAAACCTGAATGAGCTGCTCAAGACGGAAGGGGAAGAGGATGACTCGGGCCCCAGGAAGCCGGGGGAGTCGGTCAAAGACCAGTGGAACGAGAAGTGTGAAGAGGCCTTCCAGATGTTGAAGAAAAGCCTAACCACTAACCGTATGAACTCCATGTGGATGCCAGTCATGATGGCCTGGGAGGAGTGCTCTATCAGGAGCACGGAGGGCAACTGCGACCCGTTGCATATGTGAGCAGGAGTCATGATGGCCTGGGAGGAGTGCTCTATCAGGAGCACGGAGGGCAACTGCGACCCGTTGCATATGTGAGCAGGAGTCTAACCCCCTCGGAAAAGAACTACCCCACTCACAAGTTGGAGTTCCTGGCCCTTAAATGGGCTGTAGTCGATAAGCTCAGACTATTTGTATGGGGCAGAATTCACCGTGAAAACTGACAACAACCCCCTTACTTATCTTTTCACCACAGCAAAGCTGGATGCCACGGGACACAGATGGCTGGCGGCCCTGTCTGCTTTCAACTTTAGCCTGAAATATAGACCTGGGGCTGGAAATCGAGATGCGGACGCCTTGTCAAGAAGATCCCATGCTCCCACCAGCAGTACAGAAGACTGGACCCAAGTGGCACCCGACGGGGTGCGGGCCCTCTGTCAGGGGGCTGAACTCCAGGCCAGTGGCGGTTCAAGAGCAGAACAGATAGGAGTCACTGTAGTAGGGGGTCCCCAAACAATACTGTGGAGTAACGCAGCTGAAGGAGGCTGACTTGCCAAAACTGTCAAAAAAGGAGTTGAGGTGCGACCAATTGGAAGACCCCATGGGGAGATTGGTCCTGGAAGCCCTGGAGAGTCAGGATCCAGATAAACTCTTATGCCACCCTTCACAGGAAGCTCGTCTGCTGAGGAAGGAATGGGACAGGCTGCAGGTGCATCAGGGAGTGGTCTACCGAAGGGCCCCTCTGATGACCTAGAAGACAAATGGCAACTGTTTCTACCCGGGAAACATCAAGAGACCGTCCTGGTCGCCCTGCACGACAATCATGGCCACTTGGGAGCGGAAAGGACCTTCCAGCTCGTTAGGAACCGGTTCTATTGGCCCTGCATGAGGGCCGAAGTCGAGGAATACTGTCACTCATGTGCACGCTGCATCCAGAGGAAGACTTTACCCCACCAAGCTGCCCCAATGGGCCACCTGCAAAGTCAAAGCCCCCTGGATTTTGTATGCATTGATTTTCTCTGCCTCGAACCCGACTTGAGTGGACTAGGAAATGTTCTGGTGATAACCGACCATTTCACCCGGTATGCCCAGGCCTTTCCAACCAAAGACCAGAAGGCTTCCACTGTAGCTAAAGTTCTCATGGAGAAATACTTTGTACACTACGGGCTACCACAATGGCTCCACTCGGATCAAGGAAGGGACTTTGAAAGTCGGCTGATTCGGAAGCTCCTGGATTCCTTAGGGATCAAGAAGACCCGAACCACCCCCTACCATCCACAAGGTGATGCTCAGCCGGAGAGGTTCAACCGAACCCTGCTCAACATGCTGGGGACTTTGAGTAGTGAAAAGAAGCAGCATTGGAGCAAACATATAGCAGCAATTGTGCATGCATACAACAGTACCACACGTGACGATACAGGGTACTCACCCTATCCACTTATGTTCGGAAGAGAAGCAAGACTACCGGTAGATCTGGCCTTTGGTACCTCCATAGACCATTGCTCTGCCACTTCCCACAAGGGATATGTAGATAGGCTCAGACACAGTTTGAAATTGGCCTATGAGCAGGCACAAGCAGCCTCGGATCAAAGGGGAGCCCGCAACAAGAAAAACTTTGATTTGAAAGTCCGGATTCAGGATCTACAACCTGGGGACAGAGTACTGCTACGGAAATTGGGGGTCCCTGGAAAGCACAAGCTTGCAGACAGATGGAGACCTGAACCCTATGTTATTTGCAAGAAACTGCCGGGCCTACCTGTTTACAGACTAAAACCAGAAGGAAGGGTGGGGCCCTTAAAGACTTGGCATCGGAACCATCTACTCCTACTTGCCGAAGCAGTTCGGATACCCCCTGCGAGGGATTCCCCTGAGTCAACTTCCATCCTGGATACTCCCAAGCCAAGCACTCGGTCCCAGACTCCTCAGATTGAAGAATCAGATGTCTCTGAATTAAGTGAGGATGAGAGAGAAGAACTTGATTGGCTATGGCCTTCCCAGGTCCCAGAAACTTCTGCTATAGATCTTCCATCTACTAAAGACACCATAGACAGTACACTGAATGCAGAAGCTACTGAGTTCATCCCGTCCAGTCCTTTGTCGGATTCTTGGGAAGATGCCTGTGACTTAAGCCTCATACACACGGCCGAGTTTCTCGTCGTTAAAAACACGTCAAGCTTTCCATGCGCACACACTGACAATTCCAAATTTCCTCGTTGTTCAGCGCGGTCACGTCCAGCACGTACGACGGCACTATAAAGGGGAAGATCGATTTCCCTGGCGCCACCCCTTGGGCTGCTTTTGCTGATCTCGTGTTACCGCGTGTGAAGTAAAAGTTTGGGAAGAGACGATTCGCGCTTTTCAGTCTTCGTGCTTTCAGTTCGTTTTCTGCGGTTCAGTTTGTGCTTGTGGGTTCGTATCTTGTCTTTCAGGGCGTCTCGGCAGGTCGTATCTGTTTTACAGTGCGTTCTTGCCCATTCGTTTCTGATTTTCAGTTCGTTATTCATAGGCCTTGCTGTTCTAAAGTGCGTTCTGTTCTGTACGTTCTGATAAGACGATAAGACGACCATTTCCTAGCCATGTCGCCTGTACGTTCTCGTCGTCGAGTTCGTGCTGTGCGGGCGCTTGGTGTTGGTCTGCTTGTTTTGGACCAAGACCAGTCCATGAACGGGGTGAGGAGGAGATCATGGACCAAGAATTGGTTGCTCCAGCGGGACCAATTCTGCCATATGCCTCTGCTGCGGGAGATCGTCGAGAATAATCCTGAGGACTTCAGGAATTTTCTGCGGATGTCTGACCCCGTTTTTCAGCAACTGTTGGCTTTGGTGTCCCCCTATATTACCAGGCAGGACACCGTTATGCGGGAAGCCATCAGTGCTGAGCAGAGGCTCATCGCCACCTTACGTTACCTGGCGACAGGGAGAAGTCTTCAGGACTTGAAGTTCACGACCGGCATCTCCCCCCAGGCTCTGGGCCTCATAATCCCAGACACCTGTTCTGCCATTATACAAGTCCTGCAGGAGGACTATATTAGGGTAAGTTTTCTCCATTAACATCACATTTTATGTATTTCATGTATGCTAATGTATTGTATTTCTTTCATCCTTCCCTAATTACCATGATTGTAATATGCTGAGAATGTCCCCTTTGTCCTCATGCATGCTGGAAGCTTTTAAATGCCCCTTTTTTCTCCTCCATGCATATTTCCCTTCACTAACCTTTCCAGCAGTGGCGCCTGTTGCTCCAAATGTTTGGGGGTTCAACCCCCAATTTAGGACCTAAACTTCCTTCTTTTTTGCGACTGTGCCTATTAAACGCCACCAGTTGCCCCTTCCAATGCAGCCATTTTGCCCCTTCCAATGCAGCCATTTTGTCCCCTCCAATGCAGCCAGTTTCCCCCCAGCCCTGCACTTACCTTCTTCTGGTCCGCGCCATCCTTCTTCTGTCCTTGATGTCTTTTCCTGCCCTCGATGTTGCATCAGCCAATCATGTTACCGTTAAACAGACTTGGTGAACATGATTGGCAGAGCAGCCTGTCAGTGTTTAGCCAAGGAATGTCCCCCCCCCCCTGCGTCCCCTATTTCACTTTTAGCAAGCCAATTACATCCCTCAGGCTGTAATTTGCAAGCCTATTTGCCCCCCTGTTTCTGATATGCAATTTTCACCATAGAAATGCCGCAGTTATTCATATGTCCGTCGCTCAACAGGGGTCGATCCACCTGAATAGTGGGCGGCATTGACAATACATAGGTTAATGCAAGGCATGAACCTATGTATTGTTCTGAGTGACGGGCGCAGGATAGAGGGGGCAGTGCTCCAGCGCCCACTCTGGACGCACCGCCACTGCAATGCTATCCTGTGGCCAAACACATCTACCCCCCCCCCAAATTGGGTTATAATGGACCATCAGAGGGGGTGATGAATATGAAACTTGAGCCTTCCATTATACTTATTAAAAACACCTTAAACTGAGAATTTGATTGATGTTGGGCTCTAATGTATTTTCTTATAATCTGCTTGCAATGTTATATTTTACATTTCTAATTTTATTTCATCTTGTTTGACTCCCCAGCTTCCTTCCACGCCACAGGAATGGCAGACTGTGGCATCGGAGTTTGCCACGCGGTGGGACTTCCCCAACTGCGGTGGTGCCATAGACGGCAAGCACGTCCGCATCGTGCCGCCACCCCGTTCTGGGTCCTACTACTACAATTACAAGGGGTTTCATAGCATTGTGCTGATGGCGGTGGTGTCAGCACGGTATGAATTCCTCTATGTTGATGTAGGGAAGAATGGCCGGATGTCCGATGGGGGATCCTTCATCCAGACGGAGTTTGCCCTCCGTCTCCACAGTGACGACCTTGCATTGCCACCGGATGCAGGGAATGTTGAAGGACTCCCCTTTGTTTTTTTGGCTGATGAAGCCTTCGGACTCGGACCGCACCTCATGAGGCCATTTCCACAGAGGACCCTGACCCCAGAGAAGAGGGTGTTCAATTACCGGCTGGCTAGGGCCTGAAGAGTCGTTGAAAATGCCTTCGGGATAATGGCCAGCCGGTTCCGCCTTTTTATGACTCCAATCCACTTGGCAGAGTACAAGATAAACTATGTTGTTTTATGCTGCTGTGTGCTCCATAATTTTCTTTGCCGAAAATAAAGTACTTATATGGCCTCAGTATTGCCTAAGGCAGGACTTTCCCATGCCAATCCCCTGCCGGGCCTCGAATCTGCCCGTCCTGGCTTGCCCCCCCAAAATGCCTGTGAGGTTTGGGATAAATATATGGACTATTTCACGGGTAGGGGGGCAATTCCTATGCCAGGCCATGACTAAAGATTCGTGCATAAAGAACTCATTTAAATTTATTTTAAATCTTGTAACTTTGTTTGTTTCCTGTCTCCTAGTTTGTGTTACTGCATTTGTATTGCCAAGTTTTGTTTCCTTTAGTAAATAACAACCATTTCACTATGAAACCCAAACAAATACACAAATAAGGTTAGAGCGTATTTGAAAAAGAAGCTACACTTTGTTTGTGTTCAAACATTTTACTCTGTGCACATTCACACACATGGTATATTTTTTTTAAAATTTTTTATTTTTTTTTGGCTGTCCACAAACTGCCAATTTTTTTTCATGAAAATACAAAACCATCAGTTGCATTCCAAAAAGTACAACATTGGATACCTCTGAGCAATATGAGACATTCACTTACACAAAATATGTCTCTATGTGCCCGTCCTAATATGGGGTCTTGGCACCCCTGGCCCAGCCAAAAATTGAATATGCACACATTTTGTTGTAATTTCCAATAGGGATTTTGGACTCCTGATCCCTATTGTCAACATGTGCCATCTGCCATCAGGGGTGATCAATGGACGTGTTTTGTGGGTGCAACCCCTTCTTCAGTTCACCTACTTGAGATACGAGGAAGGGGTTGCACCCCCAAAAGCCGTACATGGATATCCCCTGATGGCAGATGGCACATGTTGACACACTGTGTGCATATTCAATTTTTGGCTGGATTGATTGTCAAAAAGAGATTAAAAGGGGGAAGAACAAACTGTAACCAAAAATGGGGGTTTTGATGTCTTATTCAATTCTCCCCAAAACATCTAGGATGTCTTTAAAGGTTTGATCCATCACATGAATTCTTTGTTTAATTCTGTCCAGTTCTGTGCTACATTCCATCACTTGCTGTATCATTCGTAGGGCACTGTCAGCAGAGAAACGTGTACTTTCTTTCACCACAACATTTACATCCCCTAAAAACAAAATAAAAAGGTATTATAACTCTGCAGGCCTACATCTCTTACCTGAAGCTGTGGTGACAGATGCTGACCTGTTGTGGTGACCAGTTCCACCACGTCATCCACTTCTCCTTCCTGCACTTCTCCTTCCTCCACCTCTTCAACTTCCTCAACATCCTTAGGTTGTGGGTCTTTGTGAGGTTGGGGTTGTGTCGAAGCTGTGGGGTTCCTGTGCTCCCCGGAGTGTTCTCCTCCCAGTCTTCTCTCCCCTATGAGAATCAAACAAAAGGTCTATTTATCACACTGAAATTCTCTATGAAAACTAAAAACAGCCTAAATTGCTTGGAAGTGGGGTACAAGTGTGTGTTTTTGCTGAATTTCCACATGAAGACATTATTTCTTCACAAAAATATGTTTAGTATTCACCTTTGGCTGTCAATTTTTAGACATGGAGGCACCACAAAAGTTCACTGATGCACCTGTGTGGGACCCCCAAAAAAGACGGTTCTGTTGGCCCACACTATAGTGCTCAAAAGTACAGATGTGGAACCAGCTGCTGAGTGTCCTCTCCTTTACACTGATTAAAGTTTGCATTTCATTCTCTTTACAAACACATCATCTAGCCAACAATGTAAGAACAACAATTGAATCCAAACAGGCAGATGTCTAATTTAATTTAACCCTGTAAAATAATCAAAAAACGAGGTTAGTGGCCGAACGATGTGTATGTAACGAATGATTACTGTGCTAAACCAATTTCAAACTATGACATTTTGTAAGGTAGTACAATATAAAAAAAAAAAAAACATGGAGCAACATGTAAGTTGAGAAATACATTAATAGCGTAAAATTAGAACAAGTACTTACTTTTTCCTAGCATTCTCTTAATGCTCCTTAACTGCTCCGGCTCCCTCAGTTTGAGGTCTGACCACCTCTTTCTGAGCTGCTCATTTGATCGTTTCACCCCAAAATACTTCTTCAGACTCTTCACGACTTTCTTCAGGATTTTGGCCTTCCTTCTATTAGGTTTGCTATACGGCCCATGCTTTGCGTCATAATCCGACTTTAGCAAGATGTCCACCATCTCCGCCATCTCCACATAAGACATATTAGATGCCTTGAATCTCCTCCTTGATCGTGACGTTTCTTCAGTCTCCGGGCTTGTCTCCTCCTCGTTATTTGAGGAATTATCAGACACCTGCTGTGAATCCGCCATATCTGTCTGCGCGCCGAAAGAGAAGGGGCGGGGAAAAGATGTTAATTAGAACGTCATGGGCGGGCGACGTGTGCGTAGTTTCACGCATGCGTGGTGTATATATAGCAAACACACATGTGACTATACTACGTTCGGTGTGCGGAGAGAGGAGTTCAAGTGACGGACGTGCGAACGAAGGTATGTGATTTTGTGACTTTGATAAATTGTTGCCCTATACTGTCTTGAGAATGTTGGAGGATATATATGGTGAATAAGATTTTAAGGAGGTTAGACTGTGTGCCTCACATTAGTTACTGTATTTATCGGCGTATAACACGCGCCGGCGTATAAGTTTAGGAGGGAATTTTAGGGAAAAAAACTTTTAGGAGCGAAGTTTAAGGAAAAATAACTTACATTTAAATGCAGTGTCCATTGCAGCCTTGTCACAGTGCAGCCTTGCCCCAATGTCCATTGCAGCCTTGTCACAGTGCAGCCTTGTTTGTCTCCATTGCAGCCTTGCCCCAGAGTCCATTTCAGCCTTGCCCCAGAGTCCATTGCAGCCTTGCTCCAGAGTCCATTGCAGCCTTGTCAGTGTCCTTTGCAGCCTTGCCCCAGAGTCCATTTCAGCCTTGCCCCAGTGTAGCCGTGCAGCCTTGCCCCAGTGTCGCCTTGCCGGATTTTAAAATTGGCGCAGAGACTGAGCGCAGCGGGGCGAACGCCGCCGAGAATGCAGGGACTGGGCGGAGCTGAGATACACATAGCCGAGTGTACTCGGCTATACTCGGCTTTTCTCGGCTCCGCTCACAGTCACGCCGAGTCCCGCCCTATGATGGACATAACACAGGTCCAATGGCGGGACTGGGCGTGACTGTGAGTGGAGCCGAGAAAAGCCGAGTATAGCCGAGTACATTCGGCTATGTGTATCTCGCTCCGTTCCGCTCACAGTCAGCGGAGACCGCCCGGGGATGTGGGTATCGGCGTATAACACGCACCCACGATTTTCCCCTGATTTTCAGGGGAAAAAAGTGCGTGTTATACGCCGATAAATACGGTATATAATTTTTATTTTACTTGCAGACCAAAAATGAATGTCTTTATAAGCGACAAAGAATTCCTTGCGGAATTTATAGACCGGGTAAGGGAGCTGCCCGCTTTGTGGGAAACCAAAAACCCCATCTATAAAAAAAAAGGGGTACGAAAAGCAGCGCTGGAGAGCCTGCTCCCATTTGTGCAGACCAAGGTGCCCACAGCCACAGCAAAACAGGTGGACACTAAAATTGGGAGCTTGAGAGGCACATACAGGACTGAACGCTCTAAGGTCCTGGCTTCTCAGAGGTCAGGAGCAGCAGCAGATGATGTGTATGTCCCCAATTTGTGGTACTACAGCAGGATGTCCTTTCTGGATGACCACATTGAGGCAAGGCCATCACTCTCCACTCTTCCCCCCAGACTTCCCTGCAGCCAACCTGAGCCTTCTCTGGAGCAAGAGGAGGCAGCCATCCTGGATGAACCTGATTTGGCCATCTGGAGCCAGGTATAGTATTTAAAACAAATGTATTGGGATAAACTTAATGTTTGAAAAATAAGTCAAGATGAAAATCATAAACTATTTTGGCTTCCACAAGTGAAATCAAGATCTCTAGACATTAGTCTGCCCTAAATTGGGTGCTAAATAGTCAATCTGATGTAGTCGAAAAAACATTTAATTGTTTTCTTGATTTACATTCAAATTGCTCCATTCATGATCTGAAAGTTGTATGAAAATAATAAAACAAAAAATTCAACTATGTCCCTTTTTCATACACAGGATGAAATCAGCCAGGAGGAGGGTCAGGAAACTGTCAGGCAGGAGGAGGCAGGGCCCAGTGGCAGCCAGGAGGTGGCAGGGCCCAGTGGCAGCCAGGAGGTGGCAGGGCCCAGTGGCAGCCAGGAGGTGGCAGGGCCCAGTGGCAGCCAGGAGGTGGCCGGCCCAAGGAGAACCACGAGATCACAGGTGCCTCCCATCCGCCTTCCAAAAAGAAGCAGGAGGGACAGGACCACCAGTGAGGCAGCAATGGCCCTTATTAGAGAGGCCCATGCCACCCTCCAGGAGCCCACATCCCCTGAAGAGGCCATTGCCGGCCTAGTGGAGGCAAAGTTCAAGGTGATGAGCATGGAGCAACGCCTCCTATGCGAGCCCCTGCTCATCACCTTGCTGAACAAGGGGGTGATGGAGAGAATTACCCCCAATACGGCCATATGTGAGGTGGCACAACTATCCCAACCTCAACCTCCTCCTCCACCTCCACCTTCTTCTTCTGCCCCACCCCCTTCTCCTCCACCTCCTCCTCCACCTTCTTCCTCTGCCCCACTCCCTTCTCCTCCAACTCCTCCTCCACCTTCTTCTTCTGCCCCACCCCCTTCTCCTCCACCTCCTCCTCCTCCTGACAGGAGTACCCCTCCAGTGGCCCAGCCTCCAGCCACACGAAGAAGGAAGGCTGCAGGGAAGGCTGCAGGGAAGGCTGCCAAGAAGACGAGGAAGTGATGGCCTTGCTTCATTGTGGTCGGACAGAAGGCAGCCTGTTGTAGTACCACACACTTGGGACATATATATCACCTGCTGCTGTTCCTGACCTCTGGGAGGCCAGCATCAGATTGTGCTCAGAACTGTTGGCCTTCTCAAGCTCCCAATTTTAGTGTCCACACAGGGTTGATGTGTGCTCTGGGGTCCCTGGGATGCACAAATGGCAGCAGGTTCTCCAGCGCTGCCTTCTCTTTATTTTTAAAAAAACATAAATAAATGTTTTTTTGGTTTAAGTTCATACTTGACTTTATTTTTTCAAATTTTTAATTTAGCTAAGGAGTAAGCAGATACATTTGACAGCAAAAAAAAGGGACAGATAACAACCCCAAAAAAATAATAAAATAAAAATATTAAAAAAATATAGGGTGTAAAATTTAGACAAAAAAAATAAAAATATACAATGGGAGATCACTATCAAAACATTGCCAAATTACAATTAACATCTGTTTGAAAACTAAAAAAAAAAAATATTCAGAAGATCTTGCACGATATAATACACCTAAATCTACTTAAGAGCAGCATGAAAAAGGTTAAAAATATATAGTCATAACTCTGTGGGAATATCAGCAGCAAAACAAGTTCATTCGTTTGGATTAATGTAACATTCTAAAGAAGGTTTCAATGCACAACATTTAAACGATGCAAGAATTTACAGCGTGACGAATGTGCTATCTCCATTACGAAGGCTTGATTTAGCAGAAGATGCGCTCCCGTCTCATACTTGATTCTGAGCATGCGCGCTTTTGGAAGAGTCGTAAAAGCATACACACGAACCATTTTCTCGTCACAAAACAGGCCGACGAGAAACACGACGAGGAAATCTTGAATCCTGATGAGAAAATAGAGAGCAGGTTCTCTATTTTCTCGTCGAGATTCACGGCAGTTTTCTCGTCGTAAAACCATACACACGAACGGTTTTCTCGACAATAAAGCTCTCGCGGCACTTTTCTTGCCGGTTTTGGACGAGAAACTCGGTCGTGTGTACGAGGCTTTACTCTTATGCCGCGTACACACGATCGTTTTTCATGCCGTTAAAAATGCCATTTTTAAAAATGGCCATTAAAAATGATCGTGTGTAGGCTCCAGAGCATTTTTAACGACGTGAAAAACGGGCATTAAAAATTCCGGACATGCTCTCTTTTTTCACGTCGTTTTTCATGTCGTTTTTTTTAACGACGTGAAAAACGATAGTGTGTATGCTTTCACGACGTGAAAAAAAACACACATGCTCAGAAGCAACTATGAGACGGGAGCGCTCGTTTTGGTAAAGCTAATGTTGGAAATGGAGATGGCACATTTGTCACGGTGGAATTAATAGCATTGTTTTAATGCAGCGCATTCCGTTCTTCTTTTGACATTGAGAGTTTTATGCCCAACTTGTTTCTAAAGTAATTCCAAATTGCTCTAATGATTATAAAATATTATTTTTAAGCCGCACCTCCCTCCTAAATAATACTAATAATAATAAAATAAGTTAATTCTCCTTTTTTCTTTAAATTTTATATTCTTTTTGTTTTGTTTTTTTTTTGGCCTTTTTTTAAGTTTTTTGGCTTAAATTATTCTTGTGTAAAGTTACCACAACAACCTTCCAAATGTGTCTCATTTGGCCTCAGGGAGGTTTGTGTCCCCTGATAATAACAATAATATAATTTGAGATGTCCCTGCCTGCTTCCTAGCAAGCTCTCTTTTGAAATACAAATCACATAGTCAAGTATTTAAAGGGCACTCAATTTTTTTTTATTTCAGAACATTAACAAATTAAAGTGGAAGGCAGCACTGGAGAGCCTGCTTGCATTTGTGCATCCCTTTCACCCCACAACAACCATACAAGATGTCCAAACCAAAATAGAGATTAGATCCCCCCAAAAAATGAGCCCAATCTTGTCTTGAGCTCCCAGAGGTCAGGAGCCACAGCAGATAAGTCCTATATGTCCCCAGTCTGTGGTACTACAGCAGGCATTATTTTCTTCTCTTCCTTGTAGCCTTCTCTCCAGCCTTCTCTGCAGCCTTGGTTGGTTTCTTCCTTGGAGGCTGGGGATCAGGAGGAGAGGTTGTGGCAGGAGGAGTAGTAGGAGGAGGAGGAGGAGGTGGAGGAGTAGGGACAACCTCCGTTATGTCCGTGTACCTAGTGAGTTCACCCAGCACGCCCTTATTGATGACTTTCAATAGCAGGGTCTCACTGTAAATTTTTTGCTGCAACTCCATTTGCCCTAGTTTGTGGGCGAGGACTGCGGCAAATCCCTCTTCAACAGAGGGTGCCTCTCTGAGGGCCGCTGTTGCCTCTCTGAGGAAGGCCCTGGTTTCCTCCTCCACCTGCCTACCTCTCCTTGGCCCTCGTGGTTTAACTACCAGGGGAGGCATCTGGGCTCTTGTGCTGGGCCCAGCCTCCTCCTGGGTGCCACTGGGCCCAGCCTCCTCCTGGGTGCCCCTGGGCCCTGCCTCCTCCTGGGTGCCACTGGGCCCAGCCTCCTCCTGATCACCAACATCACCCTCTTCCTGGCTCTGCTCTGGCTGTAAAAAAAGAAAGGGACATTATTTATTTTGCCACATCATCATTCACAGACATTGTTCACCTCTAGACATTGTTGAAATCAATGCCAAAAGTTATGTCCTTTTCATTGATTACGCATCCTGGTTTTGTTGTCTTGGACACATAAAATTAGGCCACTACTGTATCTTGCTCTTCACAAACTTTATTGGTAGAAGTGTACATACCTTTAACAATACTAACATCTATTTAAAATCTATAATTTTGTACGATAGAAATATAGATAGCAAAACTTTACCTGGCTCCATATCTCCAAATCTGCCTCCTCAAGGCCCTGATCTTGATCCTCAGAGGACGCCAGAGCAGGGTTGACAGGAAGGCTGGAGGACTGGCTGCAGGGAAGGCTGGAGGGTTGGGTACAAGGAAGGCTGGATTGACCTCTGGGGGGAAGGGTGGAGAGAGATTTGCGCACTTCCAGCTGGTCATCCAGAAAAGCAAGCTTACTGTAGTACCACAGACTGGGTTTATAAACCTTATCTGCTGGTGCACCTGACCTCTGGGACCTCAGGACCATAGTCCTCTGGGTCCTGTATGTCCCTCTGATGGTCCCAATTTTGTTTTTGACATCTTGGAGAGTTGTTGTGGGTATCTTTGTTTGCACAAATGCAAGCAGGCTCTCCAGTGCTGCTTTCCTGGCGTCTTTATTTTTATTTCCGCCACTTTTGGTTTGCCATAATATAGGGAGCTCTTGCCATTTGTCGATGAACTCCCCCATGAAGTCTGGGTTTTTAAAAGTATTCATGATATCTGTAAAAGCGAGAAACCAAAATAAAAATATATTTCAGGCAACATTCCTCAACTGTGCATTGTCTACATATTTTGAGCACACAAATCTCCTCGTCTGATGAACCTCAAAAAGTAAAATTGTTAGGTACCTTGGTCACGACGTTCGTTGCTAACTCTCTCTCCCGAAAAATGAACGTATTTCCCAGCAATGGATCTTCACTTTATATACACAGCGCATGCGTGAAACTCTGCACGCTTTCCCCGCCCCTGACGTTCGATATTGTACTTTCCCCGCCCCTTCTCGCTCGTAGTGCTGAACAAAACATGGTGGAGACACAGGTGGCTGAGATTACCTCTACAGAGGATGAAATTACAGAGGAGCCCAAATCAAGACCCAGGAGATATAAGGCATCCAACATGTCATTCGAGGAAATGGTGGAGATGGTCGCCATTTTAAAGAAGGAGGATTATGATGCCAAGCATGGTCCGTATAAAAGGCCTAATCTGGTCAAGTCCAGAATTATGGGCAAAGTGGTCAAAAGTCTCCACCAAAAATTCGGGGTGTGCAGAACGAAGGAACAGCTCAGAAAACGATGGTCAGATCTGAAGTTGCGGGAGGCCGACCAATATAAAAGAATCAAGCAAGTTGTTTTTTTTGAGTTTCCATGGTACATATTATTTTCTTGTATTCTGTCGTGTATTTTTAACTTTCATATAGTACACTGAAAGATACCATCTTTTTTAGGTTCGTCCGCATAGTAAACGGACGTATTTTACCTCTTTCTCCGTACAGTTCCTCAAACGATGTTTTCGGATCATCCAGTGTGAACACCCATGTTTTTTTGATTATTTGGGGGAGTACATTTGGGCCACACTTATTTTTGGTGTGCTAATCCAAAGGAGATTTGTTCATTTTGAAAAACGATATGCATGGTAATGTTAAAGGGAGTGAATGCTCAGCAGCTGATGAAACATCTGAACGCAGTAGTACAAGTGTGGGCCTAAAGCCAAAAAGCTTGAGGGAGTCACACACAGGTGATCCAGTGTAGATACTTTGGGGTGTTACAATGTTTCAAATTTGTTCACAAAATGTATATGCTCTGTTTTGGCCTATGTATCCAATCATTTGTCCCGGTTGGCACAGGGGTTAAAAATTAAAATGGAGCATGCTTCAAAAGAATGATTAAAAAGTTTTTTTCCATGTTTCTTATTTTAGCAAAATTGAGTCGCTGTAAAAGCAGTATTTGGAGGAACACCCAAAGATTATTATAAATAAATAATGTAAAACAATAAAATTATGCACAATAAAAAATTGTAGACAATTAATACCGTAAAACACTAAAATATATATAAAAACTCAGTAAATGTCCATAAATATTGTAGCAGCGCTTCTTGTCATGAATAACAAGCTTCTTTATGTGTTGCCTACACAAAAGGAACTGATGAGCAGAGGGAAAGTGTGATTGATATCTCAAAGTGGTTGATATAGTTCAAAAAGTTCATCCGTCATGTATTGTATATACAGTAGAGAAGTCCCCTTTTGGGGATACACTCACCAAAAGGTAGATATGAATGAGCCTTATCAATGTCACCAGGATCACTTCTTTCCTTTCTTTCACTCCTTCCACCGATATCCAACTTTGTTTGTATGCTCATCCCACTTGTTAGTAAAATTGAGTCGCTACTAATGAAACTATTCCTTTTATTTCAATCTCCCTAGGGATTCGAAAAGCTACCTCAGATGAGACGAGAATTGCAATACCTACAACAATACCCCCAGAACCCCAGGATGGAGAGGAATGTGATGTTGTGGAAGTTGAAAGTGGCACCACCACAGGTCAGAGAGAAACCAGACACATGCATGTTAAATAGATGTAGGCCTACATATTCTATCCTACATATTTCTTTTTACATTTAGGTGCAGTTCTGGCCGAAGACCCCAATAAGTTGTCACATCACAGTGCCCAGATCCTGATCCAATACCTGATGGTCTGCTGTCGTGACCTCGAAAAAATTAAGGGAGATTTGCGAGAGATCAGGGCAAATACAAAGCGGGTGGAGGAAAGGCTCCAAAATATCATGGCTGTGCTTGGGCGTGTCTAATGTTTTTACACCAAATAACGTTTTATTTGCAGAGATTTCTATTTTTTTTGGTCATTTTACCCTTTAATGACTAGCACATGTTTAGCTTTTTCAAAATTTGGAGAACTATAGTTTGTTTATGCATGGCTGGTCATGCGTTTTAATACACCTGAAATTAAGGGAACATCCACATTTCTATGGAAGTTGCCCACCTAAACAAAAAAAATAAAGGTATTTTTACATAACACATCATTGTGGCTTCATTATGTAAATGTGGTCTTTACTTTTTAAAAAAGTTTTATTTTTTTTGTCTAAAATTATTAGAGATTGTCTGGCATTTCAATGGCCCCCCTACCCATAAAATAGTCCACATATTGGTTACGGACCTCACGTCCGGTTGGGGGGGCCAAGCCAGGACGGCCAGGTTCCAGGGCCACCAAAGTTTCTGCATTGATTAAAGAGGCCTCAGGCCCACTCAAAGATATATAACTCGTTGAATGCACCCTTAGGAAATTATGCAGCACACAGCACGTCATAACCACATGGTTCCATTTGTATGGGGCAAGGTGGATGGAGGTAAGGAAGAGGCGAAATCGGCTGGCCATGATCCCAAACGCATTTTCCACCACCCTTCTGGCTCTGGCCAGCCGATAATTGAAAACCCTCCTCTCAGGGGTGAGGGTGCGTTGCGGGAATGGCCTCATCAAATGGGGTCCCAGGCCAAACGCCTCATCCGCCACAAACACAAAAGGTAGTCCCTCCACATTCTGCTCCGCGGGTGGCAAGGCCAGCAGATCCAAAAGGAGCCGTTCTCCAAACTCCGTCTGGGCAAAAACTCCTCCATCAGACATCCTGCCATTCTTGCCAATGTCCACATAGAGGAACTCGTAGGTGGCCGACACCACTGCCATCATCACGACGCTGTGGAACCCCTTATAATTATAATAAAAGGATCCCGAATGGGGTGGTGGGATGACCCGAACATGTTTGCCGTCGATGGCTCCTCCACAGTTCGGAAAGTTCCATCGCTGGGCAAACTCGGAAGCCACATCCTGCCATTCATGTGGCGAAGAAGGGAACTGTGGAATTAAAGAAATAACAAATTAATACTTGGAGCCAGAAACATTGAAAGCTGATTTCATACACACATTCATGGCCAACATTGGTAGAAACTGTTAAAAACATAAAAATTTGGAAGCAAGAAAAAAAAAAAAAAAATAATAATAATAATTAGGGGGGGGGGGAGGAAGGGTTGAAGATGAGTTGGGAATATCACACATGAAGGCTGTAGCACTCTGTATTGAAGTTAACAACAATGAAACATTCCGAGGCAAAATTTAGAGTGCGTTTTGGGTAAAGCACTACGATGGAACATATAATAAAAACCATGGAAATGACTAGGCAAGGTAGGTATGGCCCCAGGATAGCATGCTGGAGAGGTTAGGTAAGCCAAATTTACAGGTAGGCCTCAAACACCAAACTTTAAATAATAAAACATGGGGAGAAAGGGGACATTCCCTGCAGCTAAGAATCATGTGAATTAGGGACTGCAAATAAAGCAAATTAAAAATATCCCAAAATAAAAACCATACAATGTGAATTTTTGAAGAAGAACACTTACCTTAATATAGTCCTCCTGCAAAACTTGAAGGATGGCAGAACAAGTCTCTGGTATAATGATCCCCAGAGCCTAGGGGGAGATGCCTGTGGAGAACTTAAGGTCCTGCAGGCTTCTCCCAGTAGCCAGGTATCGCAACGTGGCGATGAGCCTCTGCTCAGCACTGATGGCTTCCCGCATAACGGTGTCCTGCCTGGTAATATAGGGGGACACCAAAGCCAACAGCTGCTGAAATACGGGGTCAGACATCCTGAGAAAATTCCTGAAATCATCAGGATTATTCTCCCTGATCTCCCGCAACAAAGGCATGTGACAGAATTGGTGCCGCTGGAGCAACCAATTCTTGGTCCATGAACTCCTCCTGACCCTGCTCATGGCATGGAGTCGGGATACAGCATGAACCCCTGCACCAACTACAGCACGAACTCTACGACGAGTACGTAGCCGCAACATGGCTAGATAACGGTCGGCTGAACAGAACGTACTAGAAGAACGCACGGAAGAACAGCAAGGCCTATGAAGAACAAGCTGAAAAACACGAACGTGCAGAGCAGGCCGCACTGAATAAACAGATACGAACTGACTACAAGCAGTGCTAAACAGATACAAACCCACAGGCGCAATCTGAACTCCCGAAAACGATCTTCAAAGCACGAAGACTGAAAAGCGCGAATCGTCTCTCACCAAACTTTTACTAACACGCGGAAACACGGAATTAGCAAAAGCGTCCCAAAGGGTGGCGTCATTCGAACGGAACTTCCCCTTTATAGTGCCGTCGTACGTGTTGAACGTCATTGCGCTTTGCTTGATCGTTTTTTTTAATGATAATGTGTACACAAGGCAGGCTTGAGAGGAAACATGAAAAAAAACGAGGAGAAAAACGTCGGTTTAAAAAATGACATTAAAAACGATCGTGTGTACGGGGCATTAGAAGAGGATCCAAGAGATTCTATGTGTCTCCCTGCTCCTGAGTTGGGTGTCCCATTCAGAACCAGTGGAAACTCCCAAGTCGGTTCAAGAAGAGGAACATGTATTATCCGAACCAGAAATCCCAAGAGAACAAAGGATGAGAAGGGCCATAAGGCCTCCCCGAAAATTGACTTACCCACAGATGGGGAAGAGCTCGGAAGACACTGTGGTCACTGCCAGGAGGAGTGTGGAAGATCCTGATCCCTCCACTGTTTATTTAGTGGGGGGCAACCTCAACTCACCCGCTGGCACAGTTAGGCAGGCCACGAATGACAGTGTGACCTATGGGCAAGGAAGTCCACCCCCTCGTTTTTGGTGGGAACTTCCTCTGCCGACATCTTATGCATCTTTGTCTCATGTTGTGCGTAGTATGTGTTAACATTTATCTTTGGGGACCAAAGAGTTTAAGTGGGGGGGAGTGTGTAGCGGGGTCTCCTTTAAGGCCCCTGGACTACGTTACCCAGAACCCCGTTCGGCACCCAGGGTGCATTGGGTCACCCAGAGACTCATGGGTGGGGCTATAAGAGGAGGGGGCGAGGTGAAGCTCGGCCTCTTTGGACACCGCGCTGCAAGCAATAGGACTCCCTGTGCGGATCCGCTGCTGTGTAAGGCCTGAAGCCTGGGCCTTGCATACCTACCAAAGAGCCTTCCACCCCACTGCAGAGCCTGGGTGGCACCTGTTCCTGCTCGAGTTTGCTGACATCAGCTGGACCGGAGAACCGGCCGTTGGAGACACTGTGTGCGGATACACAGTGGTGGAAGCCCGGACTGGGATCGCATCCAGAGTGGTGAGCGAGCACTTGCTCACTTCATTAACCTTTACTTTGTTGGGCCTAGTGACTGCCTTGGCCCACCTTGTTCATTTACTACCATTGGATTACAAATATTGTTTCCTGAAAGTGCACCACCGTTCAAGTTGCATGCGAAGAATTGATCTCATAAGGGACTGAGTTTAATCTGAGTCACTCCTGACCAGGGGTGGGGATTAAATCTTTGTTTGCTGCGCCATATTGCGCATAAGGAAAGAAGATAGTTGCACGTGGCGAGTGACCACTCTGCACTATCACTGATGAATATGTTTATCGCTGCAGGGCTCTGCATGTATACTATGTGATGTGTTTAACCTTGAACCTTTATACCAAAGTAAATCCAGTTATATTTTATTACCTTGGTATCAGTGTTATCCTTGCAGATAGTAGTTATCTATCAATACTGCCAGATTGTGTATAATCAGGTATAGACCGTTACGAGGTAACATTCCCTAGACTAACTGTGCCAGTGTGGGTTGAGTAGATTGCCGGGGGTTGGTGGTGCTGTATACAGGGCCCGAAACAACACCCAGTGGCTCTCTTAACTGGGGGTAGCGCTACAATTATACACATGGTGTTTTGCAGATCATTTTGTAAAGGTCTGAAGGATAAAATAAAAAACACGAACAACTGAATTAGATCATATTTAAAATGTACTGACTAGTCAATGGTGTTAGTTTCAAGCTTATTATATCTCATTTCAGAAACAAAACCATTCCTTATATGTAGTCACCTAAGTATGAGCCATTCTTTTCATGTCACCTCAAAGGAAATATTGGACTGTATAAAAGCACAAGTCATATGAATAGCCTCTTTAATAATTTATGAATCCACCTTTAAGATTAAATCCAGGTCACATTGATTTTCTTAAGGTAGGTATTAACCACTTAAATCTCCATAGGCGACGTTTAAAAAATTCTACAGGTTGCATGTTTTGAGTTACAGAGGAGGTCTAGGGCTACAATTATTGCTCTCGCTCTAACGATCGCAGCCATACCTCACATGTGTGGTTTGAACACCGTTTTCATATGCTCACGTATGCGTTCGCTTCTGCATGCAAGCACGATGGGACAGGGCGCATTTACATTTTTTATTTTTTATTTTCATTTATTTTACCTTTTATTTTTTATTTTTACACTGTTCTTTAAAAAAAAAAAAAAAATGTGTCACTTTTATTCCTATTGCAAGGAATGTAAACATCCCTTGTAATAGAAAAAAAGCATGACCTCTTAAATATGAGATCTGGGGTCAAAAAGACCTCAGATCTCATATTTACACTTGTAGCGGGTATCAACATTTAGGGGGAGTATCTGGGCGGTAGCATGGCCCAGATACACTAATTATTAGGGATTTATGGCCAATTTGGTTTGTGGAGGATAATGTTGATGTCCTGTTCCCTGCGACCTCTGGGTGGCGCTGTCGCCTGGGGCCGGGGTTGAACTACCATTGTAGGGCCGTGCCCTTTCTGTCCTCTCACGGCAGTAGTACAGCGGGGCGGGGAACCCGCTGTGCATGCTGGGAGAGGATATAAGGGGGGCGGACATCTTGCGCACGAGGTCCAAGCCCCAGGCACCTTCAGCCTGGGGGCTGCTGTTCTGTTCGTCCGCGCCCATGTGCCCTCGGCCTGGGTGCGAGGGAGTTCGAGTTCCATCCCAGGCACCTTAAGCCTGGGATGAGGTACTAGCCGAGGCTCGGGGCCCAGTACCTTCGACTGGGTCCCGTATGGGAGAAGATACCTAGGGGCCCACCGAGTGAGGGGACCCGAGTCTTGGGCGAGGAGAACCAGGGAGGTGACCTGACCTGAAGATCCAGCGCAGCATTGGCTGTTGACAGTGCAGGCCTCTGGGGACCGTCCGGGATGGATCATCTCTCTAACAGGGGTCGCCATTAGAAGGTAGTCTATGTTCTATGGTCTTTGCAGAGACCCAGCTACATCAGGTCGGTGGCAGAGGCCTCATCGTTCACCCGGTCTGTGGCAGAGACCTCATCGTTCACCCGGTCTGTGGCAGGGACCAACCTCACGGTCGGTGGCAGTGACCGTGCGCCAAAAGTTGTTGTGAACTCCTAACAGCTTCTCTGACCTGAAAGGATTGTGCCTGAACCCTCTCCCCACCAAGTTCGTGTTTGTATCAGCCTGTCTGCTTGCAAAGAGGCATATTTATCTCTGCGGAAATAAATATAGATGTTGTACTGTCACCTGGTGTGGGCTTACTTTTCTGGAGCAAAGTGTTCTACATTCACCTATCTACCTGTCATATTTGAAGTGGAAGCTCCGGACAGGGACACAGACCCGAAGGTAAAGAACTTAGCTCAAACCTCTACACACATAAGAGGTGCAAGCTGGTGGCAGCACCTCACCCCTCCCCCTGGTCCCCCTAGACGAGTTGACCAGCCGTAAAGAAGAAGGGAGAGAGCGGGTGAGGCCGCTACACACTAAAGTGCAATAAAAAATGAAATGTTATTTAAAAAAAAAAAAAAAAGTCTCTTTAACCACTTAAGCCCCGGACCATTTTGGCTGGTTAAAGACCAGGCCACTTTTTGCGATTCGGCACTGCGTCGCTTTAACTGACAATTGCCCGGTCGTGCGACGTGGCTCCCAAACAAAATTGATGTCCTTTTTCTCCCACAAATAGAGCTTTCTTTTGATGGTATTTGATCACCTCCTGTGTGTTTTTTGCACTATAAACAAAAACAGAGCAACAATTTTGAAAAAAATGCAATATTTTTTACTATAATAAATTTCCCCCAAAAATATACAAAAAAACATATTTTTTCCTCAGTTTAGGCCGATACGTATTCTTCTATACATATTTTTGGTAAAAAAAAACACAATCAGCGTTTATTGATTGGGTTGCGCAAAAGTTATAGCGTTTACAAAATAGGGGATAGTTTTATGGCATTTTTATAAATAATTTTTTTACTCGTAATGGCGGCGATCAGTGTTTTTTTTGGTGACTGCGACATTATGGCGGACGCATCGGACACTTTTGACACATTTTTGGGACCATTGTCATTTTCACAGCGATCAGTGCTATAAAAATGCACTGGTTACTGTGAAAATTACACTGGCAGTGAAGGGGTTAACCACTAGGTGGCACTGTAGGGGTTAAGTGTTCCCTGCATAGTGTTTCTAACTGTAGGGGGGGATGGGCTGTGTGTCACATGACGCTGATCTCAGCTCCGAGTACACGTCTGTGTCATTGTCACTAGGCAGTCGGGAGATGCTTGTTTACACGAGCATCTCCCCGCTCTATACCTCCGTGAGATGATCGCGGGGATCCCCACGGCGATCAAGTCCGCGGGACCCGCGGTCTGACTCAGGGGGATGGCGGCAGGGACCCCACGGACAGGCAGTTAAAGGAGACGTACAGGTACGTGATTATGCCTGTCCGTGCTATTCTGCCAACGTAAATGTACAGGAGGCGGTCGGCAAGTGGTTAATGCCCCATACACACGATCCTTTTTCTTGCCATTTTTTTTCTTGCCGTTTTTCACGTCGTTTTTTTTCATGTTTCCTCTCAAGCCTGTCTTGCGTACACACGATCATTTTAAAAAGCGATCAAGCAAAGCGCAGTGACGTACAACACGTACGACGGCATTATAAAGGGGAAGTTCCGTTCGAATGGCGCCACCCTTCATGTTAGTAAAGTTTGTTGAGCGACGATTCGCTCTTTTCAGTCTCGTACTTTTCAGTCCGTGACTGCGTGACGAATGTGCTATCACCATTACGAACGCTACTTTTACCAGAACGAGCGCTCCTGTCTCATACTTGATTCTGAGCATGCGCGTTTTTTTTCACGTCGTTAAAGCATACACACTATCGTTTTTCACGTCGTTAAAAAAACGACATGAAAAACGACGTGAAAAAAGAGAGCAAGTTCGAAATTTTTAATGGCCGTTTTTCACGTCGTTAAAAATGCTCTGGAGCCTACACACGATCATTTTTAATGGCCATTTTTTTTAATGGCATTTTTAACGGCATGAAAAACGATCATGTGTATGGGGCATAAGAGCTATGGGCGGAAATGACGTTTTGACTTCACTTCCGCCCTGCAGTGGTATGGAGACGGGTGGGGGCCATCTTCCCCTCACTCATCTCCATACCACAGAGGGGAGCGGACGTGATCGCCTCCTCCTATTGTGGGAAAATTTGTGTTTCACAGCAGATTTTGTTCTTGATGATAACTCATTGGGTGAATCATTAATGAAACAGACTTTTAAAATGTGCTCATCTGTAATGGTCTTTTCAAGTGGGAGCATGTAATAGGAGGAAAAGAAAATAGGATTTTTATAACAGCTTACCTGTAAAATCCTTTTCTTGGAGTACATCACGGGACACAGAGCGACATAGTCATTACTAATGGGTTATATAGTTACCGTCAGGTGCTGGCACTGGCAACTTCCAAAACCGGAAGTACCCTCCCCTATATAAGCCCCTCCCATCCGGGAGCACCTCAGTTTTGTAGCAAAGCAATAAGTGTCCCCAAAGAGGGGCGGGAGCTCTGTGTCCCGTGATGTACTCCAAGAAAAGGATTTTACAGGTAAGCTGTTATAAAAATCCTATTTTCTTTCTCGTACATCACGGGACACAGAGCGACATAGTCATTACTAATGGGATGTCCTAAAGCAATGCCAAATGAGGGGGGGGATACACCATATATAAGCTGAGCGCTATCAGACATGAGGATCTTTTGCGGCCTGCAACACACTGCGCCCAAAGGCGACACCCTCCTGACTTCTAACGTCCACCTGGTAGAACCTAGTAAACGTGTGTACCGAAGACCATGTTGCGGCCTTACAGATTTGAGCCAGGGAGGCCTGGTGATGCACTGCCCATGAAGTTCCAACTGCTCTCGTGGAGTGCGCCCTAACTTTGAACGGAGGCGGTCTACTTCTCAAGCTATAGGCTTGTATTATGACCTGTCGAATCCACTTGGCTAAAGTAGATTTTGACGCTGCCTGACCCTTTCTGGGGCCTTCCGGCAGAATAAACAAAGTATCCGTTCTGCGAATCTGAGCAGTGGCTTTTAGATAAGGTTTAACTGCTCTTACTACATCCAAAGAATGCAATAACTTTTCCTCTACCGAAGTAGGTTTGGGGAAAAAAGAAGGAAGAGCCACATCTTGGTTCAAATGAAAACTCGATACCACCTTAGGAAGAAAAGGCTGGATGAGGACGTAACACTACTCTGTCCTTATGGATAACCAGATATGGCTCCTTACAGGACATAGCTGCTAATTCCGATACTCTTTTAGCCGAACAAATGGCTACTAGAAAAATCAATTTCCTGGTGAGAAGCACCAAGGAAATATGCTGTAATGGTTCAAATGGTTGTTTCTGTAGAACCGACAGAACCAAGTTTAGATCCCATGGACATATGGGAATATTAACCGGAGGACTAATACGCATCACTCCTTGTATAAAGGCTTTGACTAGTGAATGCGAAGCCAAGGGCCTTTGAAAAAATATTGACAAGGCCGAAATCTGACCCTTGATAGTACTCAAGGCAAGCTTCCTATCTACAGCCCATTGTAGGGAGTCCAGACTCCTACCTATTACGTACTTACGTGGATGCCATTTCTTGGCTTCACACCAGGCGATGTACGCCTTCCAGATTCTATAGTAGATCTGCCTGGATACCGGCTTCCTGGCATTGATCATGGTAGATACCACAGAATTAGAGAGCCCTCTCCTTTTTAGAATGTGGGCTTCAATAGCCAGGCCGTCAAACCTAGGGCTGGTAAGGAAGGGTGGTATATCGGTCCCTGCGAAAGCAGGTCCGGACGATGTGGGAGGGTCCAAGGACTCCCCACAGACATTTTTACAATCTCCGCGTACCATGCTCTTCGGGGCCACGCTGGAGCCACCAGAATCACTGGTTTCTTTTCTACCCTGATTCTGCGGAGTAATCGAGGTAACAATTGTGGCGGTGGGAATGCATATATCAGCTTGAACTGATCCCAAGGGAACACTAGGGCATCCGAGCCGCACGCTAGGGGATCCCTTGTCCAAGAGACAAACCTGTCCACTTTCGTGTTGAACCTGGATGCTAGCAGATCTACATCCGGTGTTCCCCACCGCTGACATATTGTCCGGAAAACCTCGGGATGAAGGGACCATTCCCCTGGGCATAATTGTTGGCGACTTAGAAAGTCCGCCTTCCAATTCTCCACCCCTGGAATGAATACCGCAGATATGGCTGGGACATATCTTTCTGCCCATCTCAGGATGTAATTTACTTCCCTTTGGGCTGCACGACTCCTGGTGCCCCCCTGACGATTGATATATGCCACTGCTGTGGCATTGTCTGACTGAACTCTGACAGGGAACCCTTGGAGTTTGGATGTCCATGCTACTAGGGCATACCGGGCTGCTCGTATCTCTAAGAGATTGATGGGCAGGGCCTTTTCCGCATCCGACCATCTGCCCTGGAGAGACCATTGCTCCAGTACTGCTCCCCAGCCTAAAAGGCTGGCATCTGTAGTGACCACCTTCCAAGAAATCGGACTGAAGGATTTCCCTCTTTCCAGATTCCGGGGAACCAACCACCAACGGAGGCTTCTGCGAACGGAAGGGGACAAGGACATTGGTACGTCCAGAGCCTGAACTTTTTTGTTCCAGGCTGACAGTATGGCCCCTTGCAACTTCCTTGAATGGAATTGACCGTAGGGTACTGCTTCGAATGATGCCACCATTTTTCCCAGCAGCCTCATGCACAGGCGTATGGATGGCTGTCTTTTTGAACCCACTAAGTGGATCAAATCTCTCAAAGACGACCCCTTTTCTCGAGACAAGAAAATTTTTCTCTGGTCTGAATCCAGCCTTAGCCCCAAGTATTCCAGACTTTTGACTGGTTTTAGGGCTGACTTGTCTCGGTTGATAATCCAACCGTGATATTCCAGATACTTGATTGTCTCGTGAACAACCACTTCTAGTTTTTCCACTGAGTGGTCTATCAGCAACAAGTCGTCTAGATATGCCATTATCGTTACACCTCGTGTTCTTAGATTGGCCAATAATGGGGCCAGAATTTTTGTGAACACTCTTGGTGCTGTGGCCAGACCGAAGGGTAAGGCTCTGAACTGAAAATGGCGCCCTTCTACTGCAAAGCGTAGAAATTTTTGGTGGACTGGAAAGATGGGAATGTGCAAATAAGCATCTTTGATGTCGATCGTGGCTAACCAATCCTCCCCTTGTAGGGCAGTGGCCACCGATCGGATCGACTCCATCGGAAAGTCCTGATATACAGGAATTTGTATAGCCCTTTTTGAATTAATATGGGCCTCCCGTCCGCGTTTGCTTCGGGACTGTAAAGAGGTTTGAGTAAAACCCGAACCCTCATTCTTCCAGGGGAACCTCCATAATTACTCCTTGGAGCAATAGTTGTTCTAGTGCCAACAGGAGGGACTCTCTCTTCCGGGGATCCCTTGGCACGTTTGACCTTAAAAATGGGAAGGAGGAGAGTCTTTTAACTCCAAACTGTATCCCAAACCTACTGCGGAGAGCACCTATCTGTCTTGATCGTGTCCCGCCAGGTCTCTTTGCGAACAACTGGAGTCCTCCCCCCACCCGACTGAGTGGGGGCTTCAATGAATTTAACTTTGGGGGAGGTTTTGTACCTCCCCTGACCCAGGGTTTCTCATTACCCTGCTACTGTCCCTGTTTTTTACCCCCGGGATTTGACCGAGGAGGCCGTCGGAACTGTTACACAGCCGCCCCAGGGACTGGAGAAGCAGGCCCCTTAAAGAGGGACCTCTAACTCTGCTTTTAACCGGCAAGAGCGTATTTTTACCGCTGGAAATTTTCTGGATATATTTGTCCAGGTTTTCCCTGAATAAGCGTTCACCATGAAATGGGACGCTAACCAGCCATTCTTTACAGGGAGCTTCAGCAGACCAGTTTCTGAGCCATAGGAGCCTACGCATATGTCTATAGACAGCGTAAGGCGGGAGGCCTGATGGACTGAATCCTCTATGGCGTCAACCGCAAAGCCTAAGGCTCTAGGTAGATCAGCTAGGGCAAAGCCTGCTGATCTGTCAAGTCCCTCAAGACCTGTTTCAACTGATCCTTCACTGCTTAGCAGACCCCAATAGCTGCTACTGCTGGTTGTATCACCAAGCAGATTTTCATAAGGACTCCAATCTTTTATCTATTGGGTTCTTGAACATTTGGACATTATCCACTGGACATGTCAGTGATTTATACATACAAGAGATGGCTGCGTCCACTGTAGGGACCTTCCATTTTTTTTTTTTTTTTTTTTTTTTTTTTTGATGAACTTATCCTCCATGGGATAGACCACCGGAAATCTCTTGGGGGAATAAATATTTTCTCAGGACGTTCCCAATCCTGGTAAATGAGCCCTTTCAGTAAAGGGTGAAGTGGAAAAGAACAAACAGTCTGGGGGCTTCTAGCGACCCCAACGAGGATACAGTAGTGGTTGATGGTTCCGCAAGGTGCATTTTTAAATGCTGATCGGACCATGTTAGTCAGAGACTGAACCCATAATCTTTCAGCTTGAGATGCTGAGAAAAGGTTCCCCCACTGTTGATTCCTCTATAACAGAATCAACCTTATCCTGATCCCCTTCAGGCAGGTCGATCCCTGTATGGGACTGTTGCTCTGCTAACAGGCACTCTGAAGGAGGAGACGGAGATCGGGCGTGCTTTCCCTGACAGGGAGGCAGCGATAAATTTTGACAATCTCTCTCTAAACCTCCCAGAGCTGAGGAAAAAACCTCCTCTGTTACATACACAGGAGCAGGTGACTGAGGACAGCCACAGTACCAAGTACCCCTGCGGGGTCTCTACGGTCACTTACCTCTGAACTTCAGTGGAGACTGGTGCAGCAGGAGTATGCCCAAGATCCTCAGAGCCCGATGAGACCCCCTTCGCTTCCTGGAAGATTCAGTTCCGGAGCTACTGGACGGCATATTCCTAAGCCTAAAGCTGAGGTATTCCAGCCGTAATACACCACTTTTACTGAGAATAGTCTAGCACAATTGCTGCTATATCACAGTTGGTGTCTACTAATGTGCCTTTCTAGGGGATGCCTGTATCAACCGCTTGCTGTATGCCTTTAAATGTTGCCAGCTCTGTCTCTGTACTTCATAGCCAGCTTACTGCAATAATGTGGCTTTTTAAAAACCTGCTGGGACGCCCGCACATGCGCAGAAGCGCTGCGGCGCGCACAGAGCGTCATCCCCCAGGCCCCGCCCCTTTTTCCGGCCACCTCTATATATAGAGGCGCGTGCACGTGCACGCGCGCGGCCACGTGCGCCTCGGCGCTAATTTTCAAACATGGAAACCAGGGACAGGAGCCAGGGCCCCCTTTGCCGCAGGCCGGGGGATAGACGAACACTGCAACATGGCAGAGGAAACAGTTTCCTGTAGGAGAACTCACCAGCTGCCTGGACTTTGCTCTCTGAGAAGAAACTAGTCCATATGACAAGAAAAACATTCCACAGCGGCCTCTAGTGGACAAACACAGGTACCGCAGTTTAATATACTAAACATATATAAAAAAACATTCTTTTTTTTTTTTTTTTTTTTCTTGACCACCATTAAAAATTATTACATTTTTTTAGTAGTTACAGGCATGCACAGATATTAGCGGGAATACCGTTAGGTAACAGACAGAAAGACAAATTAGGCTTGGGGGTCCCCCAATAGAACCAAGTTCCTGGGGGCCCCCACTTACCTGTTCCCCGCCGCAGGACTTTGTTTGGTCCACAAAAGCCCAAACTTCACCTATCACGGCAGGCATTGTAATCAAACCTTCAGGGACCGGGTTCCCAAGGATTCCACTCCCCTGGACCTGTATAGCACCCTGCACAGAAAACATCTTGGTCGTGGGTATGACCAGAGCTCTGGATCCCAGGGTCCAGCTCTCCTAAGAGAAGCATTACAGGCAGAACCTTGCTCTTCTCTGCAAGGCCCGGGTACCGACCGTTTAGCTATGAAGCTTTTTTGGTCGGATCCGGAATAGCTTACTGAGGCCCAAAAGAACCTGTACGCAAGCTCAGTGAAAAACACATGTTTCTTCTTGGCCAACACCTTAGACACTGGCAAAAAACTGAGGTGCTCCCGGATGGGAGGGGCTTATATAGGGGAGGGTACTTCCGGTTTTGGAAGTTGCCAGTGCCAGCACCTGACGGTAACTATATAACCCATTAGTAATGACTATGTCGCTCTGTGTCCCGTGATGTACGAAAAAGAAAAATCGATTGTATTCAGCACCCCCACCACTCCACTATTATTTCTTCGCTTTAACATTTGTTGGAGACCCCCATTCCACCTAGAGAACTTCTGTAAATAGGACAATTTCTGGCCTATGTTTCAAAATACCTACTGCTTGGCAATTATGCTGATCCTCCAACTTCAATACTGAATGGCTGGATTTTGGCTAGGATTCAAATAATCACTTTTTTGGTCTCAATGTCATTACATATAGCAATAGTGACACCTGTAGGCATTGTGATGCTATGCGTTTATAGTTAATACATTAATAAAGGAACAAGTTTTCTTAGTAGCTAAATCAGTTTACACATAGAAAAAGCAATCTGCCATATATACCAAGGTCAAACACTGCCTTAATGCTTCTTAATAAAAGACTATCCATTATTCCTAATGACTCTCAAGCTCACTCACACCTTGAAAACAAAAAGCTTAACATATATGCAGTGGTGTATTTAGCGTAGTTGACAAATGAGGCAGATTAATTTTGAACTTCCCCTCATCCTCCTCAATGCATCAAAATAATTTTCAATGGAAATTATTAAAGGGATTGATTGTAAACCCTTATTGTTTTGTTTAAAATACAAAAACGTTATACTTGCCTGCTCTGTGCAATGGTTTTGCACACAGCAGCCCCGATCCTCTTCTTCTCTGGTTCCTCCCTGGTGCTCCTGGCTTCCCCCCAAGTACCTAGCATACCAAGCTGCTTGCTATGGGGGCACTCGTGCGGGCTCAATCTCGGGCCACGCTCTGTGTGTCTATAGACACACAGAGCACAACTCAACCCTGCCCCTCACTTCCTCCTCAGCAGCAGGAGCCAATGGCCTATGAGGAGGGAGAGAGTGGAGAGAGCTGCTGCTTTTGTGCACAGCACTGGATCAAGGTCAGGTTCACTTAAATATAAGGAGGGGCTGGGGGGGCTGCACTCAGAAAGTTTTCTTTCACCTTATTGCAGAGAATGCATTAAGGTAAAACAAACCTTCAGCCTTTAGAACTACTTCAATTTAAATGAATATTAAACCAAAAATGGAATATATTGCAGCTTACCAATTATTAGATGTGGCTGCATTATTTTTTTTATTTTTAGGCTTTTCCTTCTGCTTTCTCGTGGTGATCTGGCCAGTAACACACCTCTTGTTTTATACATACACCACTCCAGATTAATGAGCACATAAGGCACATTTAGAGAGCAGTATTGTCAGTCTGGGGGGGAGGGGAATGTTAGATGTACTAGCAGATTTAAATACAGTAACAAAATTGAAACTGAACTCCAGCTTATACCTTATAATCAGTTACAGCAAACTGTTTTTTTTTTCCTTTTGGGATAAGGGGTTACGTAAATAAAAGCTGATCATTTTAAGCACCCCTGCCAGCATTAAATGGTCTGTATTTTCCCTGTAACTGCAGGAGGGCTTTTCTGTTGAAAAACCACAGCCTTACTGGCTGGAGCACCAGATAAAATTATAAGAAAGAAAGCATTAAAAGGAAATTAATACAGCCATCACATCTAAGAATTGTTAATGTTATTTATGTTTGCCTGTGGGTTTAATACTGCTGTAATAATTGGCAGAAGAAAATGGAAACAATAAAAATGTTGTTTGCATAAATGTTTTATGATACAGGTGAAACTCGAAAATTTTGAATATCGTGCAAAAGTTCATTTATTTCACTAATGCAACATAAAAGGTAAAAATAATATATGAGATAGACTCATTACATGCAAAGCAAGAAAGTTCAAGCCGTGATTTGTCATAATTGTGGTGATTATGGCTTACAGCTCATGAAAACCCCAAATCCACAATCTCAGAAAATTTGAATATTACATGCAATCAATAAAACAAGGATTGTACATAGAACAATATCGGACCTCTGAAAAGTAGAAGCATGCATATGTTCTCAGTACTTGGTTTGGGCCCCTTTTGCAGCAATTACTGCCTCAATGCGGCGTGGCATGGAAGCTATCGGCCTGTGGCACTGCTGAGTTGTTATGGAAGACCAGGATGCTTCAATAGCGGCCTTCAGCTCTTCTGCATTGTTCGGTCTCATGTTTCATCTTTCTTTTGGCAGTGCCCCATAGATTCTCTATGGCAGTGGTCCCCAACCTTTTTGGCACCGGGGACCGGCTGCGTGGAAGAAAATTGTGCCAAGGACCGGGGGGGGAGTTACGATTTTTTGCGGGCAATGGCTGGTGTTAGCGCTTCAATCATCACGGCACCATGCTTAACCACTTAACGACCGCCCACTGTAAATATACGTCAGCAGAATGGCACCGACAGGCAGAATCACGTATATGTACGTGACTGCCTTTGTATAGTTGGGGGGTCCGATCGGACCCCCCTTCTTTACAGTGAGCGGTCATTTTACCTTCGGGAGCGATCCGGCATGAGGGGACGGCCGTTCGATTCCGGCCACCCCCTCTCGATCGCTCCCGGCGAATGAGAGAGCTTCCCCTGCCTGCCAGGAAGGAGGAAGTGATGTCATCTCTCCTGCGGCGCTCACATATACCGAGCGCCGTACAGGAGAAGATGCAGGTTAGTACACAAAACAGCACACTGACACCAGGACACATAGGCACATAAATCGCCCCCCAGGCCCCCCCAGACACCCCCCGATCACCCCCCAGCCCCCAGTCACAGTGTCACTGATTGCAGTGACCATTTATTTAGTGATCACTGCAATCAGTGACATTTGTGACTGTAAAAGTGTCACTACATTTAGTTTTAGGTCCAGTGTAGCCCCCTAACCCCCCCCTAATAAAGGTTTAACCCCCTGATCACCCCCCAGATAACCCTTTCACCCCCTATCACCACTGTCACTAAGCAATCATTTTTCTGATCGATGTCTTAGCGTCGGTGATGCTGATCGGTAGCCAGTAATTTTTTTTAGGTTCGCCGCAGGTTTTTATAGCGTCGGGTACCCCCATATATTACCTAATGAAGGTTTAACCCCCTTGATCGCCCCCCAGGTAACCCTTTCACCCCCTATCACCACTGTCACTAAGTTATAATTTTTCTGATCGATGTCTTAGCGTCGGTGATGCTGATCGGTAGCCAGTAATTTTTTTTAGGTTCGCCGCAGGTTTTTATAGCGTCGGGTACCCCCATATATTACCTAATAAAGGTTTAACCCCCTTGATCACCCCCCAGGTAACCCTTTCACCCCCTAGCACCGCCGTGGCTATGCGATCATTTTTCTGATCGATGTCTTAGCGTCGGTGATGCTGATCGGCAGCCAGTAATTTTTTTTAGGTTCGCCGCAGGTTTTTATAGCGTCAGGTACCCCCATATATTACCTAATAAAGGTTTAACCCCCTTGATCGCCCCCCCAGGTAACCCTTTCACCCCCTATCACCACTGTCACTAAGCGATAATTTTTCTGATCGATGTCTTAGCGTCGGCGATGCTGATCGGTAGCCAGTAATTTTTTTTAGGTTCGCCGCAGGTTTTTATAGCGTCGGGTACCCCCATATATTACCTAATAAAGGTGTAACCCCCTTGATCACCCCCCAGGTAACCCTTTCACCCCCTAGCACCGCCGTCACTATGCGATCATTTTTCTGATCGATGTCTTAGCGTCGGTGATGCTGATCGGTAGCCAGTAATTTTTTTTAGGTTCGCCGCAGGTTTTTATAGCGTCAGGTACCCCCATATATTATCTAATAAAGGTTTAACCCCCTGATCGCCCCCCAGGTAACCCTTTCACCCCCTATCACCACTGTCGCTAAGCAATCGTTTTTATGATCGTTGTCTTAGTGTCGGTGATGCCGATAGGTAGCCAGTAATTTTTTTTTAGGTTCGCCGTCAGGTTTTTATATAGCGTCAGGTACCCCCATATATTACCTAATAAAGGTTTTAACCCCCTAATTGCCCCTAGTTAACCCTTTCACCAGTGATCATCATATAAGTGTTACGGGTGACGCTGGTTAGTTAGTTTGCTTTTTATAGTGTCAGGGCACCCGCCGTATATAACCCAATAAAGGTTTAACCCCCTGATCGCCCGGCGGGTGATATCAGTTAGGTTTTAGCGTCAGAGAGGGTCTGCGTCACACCCCAGGCAGCGTCAGGTTAGTGCCAGTAGCGCTAACACCCACACGTGAAGCATACACCCCCCTTAGTGGTATAGTATCTGATCAGCTCAATATCTGATCTGATCAGATCTATACTAGCGTCCCCAGCAGTTTAGGGTTCCCAAAAACGCAGTGTTAGCGGGATCAGCCCAGATACCTGCTAGCACCTGCGTTTTGCCCCTCCGTCCAGCCCAGGCCACCGAAGTGCAGTATCGATCGATCACTGTCACTTGCAAAACACAACACACATAACTGCAGCGTTCGCAGAGACAGGCCTGATCCCTGCGACTCCAGTGCTGTAGGAGGTAATTTCACCACCACAGTTAAAAAAAAAAGCATATATGCCGAAGCATTGGGGCAGCAGGAGCGGAGGAGCGATTTTGCTCCTAATGCCACGTATATACGGTCGAAATTCCGACGGAGGCTTGCCCGTGGAAAAGTCTGACCATGTGTACGCGGCATAACTTTTGCGAGAAGATGCCCCCATGCTTCGGCATATATAAATGGTGCATGTATGCCCATCATTAGAAGTGGGTGGATGAAGGGCGGTATTCTAATGGTGGGCATACCCACCGATCAATCTTTTTTTTTCGTTCAGCCAACAGGCTGCATGAAAAAAAAGATTACAATACATGTCCAACAAGGACCAGCAACGTACTGGTATGTTGCTGGACTTTGAATGTTTATACCAGAATGATGCCTGCGGGTTTAGGTATCATCTTGGTATCATTCTTTTCAGCCAGCGGCCGGCTTTCATGTAAAAGCAATCCTAGTGGCTAATTAGCCTCTGGACTGCTTTTACAAGCAGTGGGAGGGAATGTCCCCCTCCCGGATATAAAAAGCGCCATTGGGAAATTGGGAAAGCATTTAATCACACCGATCTTGGTGTGGTCAGATGCTTTGAGGGCAGAGGAAAGATCTAGGGTCCAATAGACCCCAGTTTTTTCAAAAAAGAGTACCTGTCATTACCTATTGCTATCATAGGGGATATTTACATTCCCTGAGATAACAATAAAAGTGATAAAAATAAATAAATATGGAAGCAACAGTTTAAAAAAAAAAAAAAAAAAAATTAATAATAAAAAAAAAAAAAAAAAAAAAGCACCCCTGTCCTGCCCTGCTCTTGCCCAATGGCGAACGCAAGCGTCGGTCTGGCGTCATATGTAAACAGCAATTGCACCATGCATGTGAGGTATCACCGCGAAGGTCAGATCGAGGGCAGTAATTTTAGCAGTAGACCTCCTCTGTAAATCTAACGGGGTAACCTGTAAATGCTTTTAAAGGCTTTTAAAAATGTATGTAGTTTGTCGCCAATGCGCGTTTGTGCGAAATTTTAAAGCATGTCGTGTTTGGTATCTATGTACTCGGCCTAAGATCATCTTTTTTATTTCATCAAACATTTGGGCAATATAGTGTGTTTTAGTGCATTAAAATTAAAAAAAGTGTATTTTTTCCCAAAAAAATGCGTTTGAAAAATCGCTGCGCAAATACTGTGTAGAAAAAAAAATACAACACCCACCATTTTATTCTGTAGGGCCTTTGCTTTAAAAATATATATAATGTTTGGGGGTTCAACATAATTTTCTTGCAAAAAAAAATATGTTTTCATGTAAACAAAAAGTGTCAAAAAGGGCTTTGTCTTCAAGTGGTTAGAAGAGTGGATGTAAGCTTCCTAATGTTGTGTATAAAATGCCAGAACAGTTCAAAACCCCCCCAAATGACCCCATTTTGGAAAGTAGACACCCCAAGCTATATACTGAGAGTAGGTCGAGTCCATGGAATATTTTATATGTTGACACAAGTTGCGGAAAAAATACAATTTTTTTTTTTTTTTTGCACAAAGTTGTCACTAAATGATATATTGCTCAAACATGCCATGGGCATATGTGGAATTACACCCCAAAATACATTCTGTTGCTTCTCCTGAGTACGGGGATACCACATGTGTGAGACTTTTTGGGAGCCTAGCCGCGTACGGGACCCCAAAAACCAAGCACCGCCTTCAGGCTTTCTAAGGGTGTCAATTTTTGATTTCACTTCTCACTGCCTATCACAGTTTCGGAGGCCATGGAATGCCCAGATGGCACAAAACCCCCCCAAATGACCCCATTTTGGAAAGTAGACACCCCAAGCTATTTGCTGAGAGGTATTGTGAGTATTTTGCAGATCTCGCTTTTTGTCACAAAGTTTTGAAAATTTAAAAAAAAAAAAAAAAAAAATGTCCTTTCTTCATTTTCAAAAACAAATGAGAGCTGTAAAATACTCACCATGCCTCTCAGCAAACAGCTTGGGGTGTCTACTTTCCAAAATGGGGTCATTTGGGGGGGTTTTGTGCTATTTTGGCATTTTATGGCCTTCAAAACTGTGATAGGTAGTGAGGAGTGAAATCAAAAATTTGCGCCCTTAGAAATCCTGGAGGCGGTGCTTGGTTTCCGGGGTCCCGTACGTGGCTAGGCTCCTAAAAAGTCCCACACATGTGGTATCCCCGTACTCAGGAGAAGCAGCAGAATGTATTTTGGGGTGCAATTCCACATATAACCATGGCATGTGTGAGCAATATATCATTTAGTGACAACTTTTTGTAATTTTTTTTTTTTGTCATTATTCAATCACTTGGGACAAAAAAAAAAAATTCAATGGGCTCAACAGGCCTCTCAGCAATTTCCTTGGGGTGTCTACTTTCTAAAATGGGGTCATTTGGGGGGGGTTTGTGCTATTTTGGCATTTTATGGCCTTCAAAACTGTGATAGGTAGTGAGGAGTGAAATCAAAAATTTGCGCCCTTAGAAATCCTGAAGGCGGTGCTTGGTTTCCGGGGTCCCGTACGTGGCTAGGCTCCTAAAAAGTACCACACATGTGGTATCCCCGTACTCAGGAGAAGCAGCAGAATGTATTTTGGGGTGCAATTCCACATATAACCATGGCATGTGTGAGCAATATATCATTTAGTGACAACTTTTTGTAATTTTTTTTTTTTTGTCATTATTCAATCACTTGGGACAAAAAAAAAAATATTCAATGGGCTCAACATGCCTCTCAGCAATTTCCTTGGGGTGTCTACTTTCTAAAATGGGGTCATTTGGGGGGGGGGGTTTTGTACTCTCCTGTCATTTTAGCACCTCAAGAAATGAGAGGCAGTCATAAATTAAAAGCTGTGTAAATTCCAGAAAATGTACCCTAGTTTGTAAACGCTATAACTTTTGCGCAAACCGATAAATATACGCTTATTGACATTTTTTTTACTAAAGACATGTGGCTGAATACATTTTGGCCTAAATGTATGACTAAAATTGAGTTTATTCGATTTTTCTTATAACAAAAAGTAGAAAATATCATTTTTTTTCAAAATTTTCGGTCTTTTTCCGTTTATATCGCAAAAAATAAAAATCGCAGAGGCAATCAAATACCATTAAAAGAAAGCTCTATTTGTGGGAAGAAAAGGATGCAAATTTCATTTGGGTACAACATTGCATGTCCGCACAATTTACAGTTAAAGCAGCGCAGTGCAAAATTCTGAATTCACCTCTGGTCCTTTAGCTACCAAATGGTCCGGGGCTTAAGTGGTTAATATGGTGTCAGGGTGATTGAAGCGCATTATTTCTATTATTACATTGTAGTAATAAATGAAATAGTTCAACTCACCATAATGTAGAATCAGTGGGAGCCCTGAGCGTGTCACTTGCCACTGTTGCCTGCTACCAGATTGCCCCGCTTACTGCCACAAGATGTGGATTGTCACTTGCCACGTTGCCTGTCACCAGATGCGGAATGTCACTTGCCACATCACCTGCCACGCTTACTGCCACAAGATGCGGAATGTCACTTGCCACATCACCTGCCACGCTTACTGCCACAAGATGCGGAATGTCACTTGCCACATCACCTGCCACAAGATGTGGATTGCCACCTGCCACGTTGCCTGTCACCAGATGTGGAATGTCACTTGCCACCTGCCACGTTGCCTGTCAGAAGATGTGGAATGTCACTTGCCACCTGCCACGTTGCCTGTCACCAAATGTGGAATGTCACTTGCCATGCCACCTGCCACCATGCCTGTCACCAGATGCGGAGTGAGTGGAGCGCCCCTTGTGGTATATCAGGCAGACAGCTGAGGGGGTGAACTACAAGTCCCAGCACACCTCACCTGTACTCCCACACACAGCTCACCTGTAACTGATGATGTCACATCTCTGTGGGATCGCCCCTCTGGATGTAGCAGGGTGTCTCCCTCGTCTTGCTGCAGCCGGTCTCACCTGGCAGAGGGAGGGTTCGGGACTCCTTCTGCTGTCACCCTTCACCCTTCTGCCATTCCTGATTAGCTGTCCGGGGAGGCAGGCAATCTGCGCCGCTGATCAAGGAATCTCAGGAAGTTCTCACAGGAGCCGCAGGAGAGCGGCGATGCGGGGCGGGCAGTGTGAGATGATGTCATCTCTCTGCTCCCTCCGACACTGAGACAGAGCACTGGCTTTGAGGGCGGAAGAGCGGTGATGCAATGGGCGGAGAGAGATGATATCTCTGCTTGCCCCCTCGCTTCTTCAATCCACCCAGCGCTCTCATGCCGGCAGCCCAGCATGTCTCTTGAGAGCCACCCGCACCCGCGGCCCGACTGCAGAAGGGCCACGGCCCGGTAGTGGGCCGGGGACCGGGGGTTGATGACCGCTGCTCTATGGGGTTCAGGTCAGGCGAGTTTGCTGGCCAATCAAGCACAGTAATCCCACGGTCATTGAACCAGGTTTTGATGCTTTTGGCAGTGTGGGCAGGTGCCAAGTCCTGCTGAAAAATGAAGTCAGCATCCCCATAGAGCTCGTCTGTGGAAGGAAGCATGAAGTGCTCCAAAATCTCCTGGTAGACGGCTCCGTTGACCCTGGACTTAATGAAGCACAGTGGACCAACACCAGCAGATGACATGGCTTCCCAAATCAACACAGACTGTGGAAACTTCACACTGGACTTCAAGTATCTTGCCGTGTGTGCCTCTCCATTCTTCCTCCATACTCTGGGACCTTGGTTTCCAAATCAGATGCAAAATTTGCTCTCATCAGAAAAGAGGACTTTGGACCACTGAGCAACAGACCAGGTCTGTTTTTCTTTAGCCCAGGTAAGACGCTCCTGACGTTGTTTGTTGTTCAGGAGTGGCTTGACAAGAGGAATAGGACATTTGAAGCCCATGTCCAGGATCCGTCTGTGTGGTGGCTCTTGATGCACTGACTCCAGCCTCAGTCCACTCCTTGTGAAAGTCCCCAACACTTTTGAATGGCCTTTTCCTGACAATCCTCTCCAGGTTGCGGTCATCTCTGCTGCTTGTGCACCTTTTTCTTCCACACTTTTCCCATCAACATAACTTTCTATTAATGTGCTTTGATACAGCACTTTGGGAACATCCAACTTCTTTTGCAATTACCTTTTGAGGCTTTCCTTCCTTATGGAGGGTGTCAATGATGATTTTCTACACAACTGTCAGGTCCGCAGTCTTTCCCATGATTGTGATTCCTACTGAACCAGACTGAGAGGCCATTTAAAGGCTCAGGAACCCTTTGCAAGTGTTAGTGCTTAATTAGCTGATTAGAGTGGGACACTTTGAGCCTAGAAATTGCACCTTTTCACAATATTCTAATTTTCTGAAATTGGGGATTTGGGGTTTTAATGAGCTGTAAGCCATAATCATCACAATTATGACAAATCACGGCTTGAACTATCTTGCTTTGCATGTAATGGGTCTATCTCATATATTAGTTTCACCTTTTAAGTTGCATTAGTGAAATAAAGGTACTTTTG
Source organism: Rana muscosa (assembly GCA_029206835.1). Lineage (NCBI taxonomy): Eukaryota > Metazoa > Chordata > Amphibia > Anura > Ranidae > Rana > Rana muscosa. The sequence goes on along the minus strand of CM055117.1, from coordinate 304,054,574 downwards.
CAAGATATTCAAATTTTTCGTGTTTCATCTGTATATAGATATAGTGTGTGCGAAAAAAATATTTAATCCCTTGCTGATTGTGTACATTGCCCACTGACAAAGAAATGATCAGTCTATAATTTTAATGGTTGATTAATTTTAACAGTGAGAGACAGAATAACACCCAAAAAATCCAAAAAGATGCATTTCAAAAAAGTTATAAATTGATTTGCATTTTAATGAGTGAAATAAGTATTTGACCCCTTCGCAAAACATGACTTAGTACTTGGTGGCAAAACCCTTGCTGGCAATCACAGAGGTCAGACGTTTCTTGTAGTTGGCCACCATGTTTGCACACATCTCAGTAGGGATTTTGTCCCACTCCTCTTTGCAGATCCTTTCCAAGTCATTGAGGTTTCGAGGCTGATGTTTGGTAACTCAAACCTTCAGCTCCCACCACATATTCTCTAAAAGATTAAAGTCTGGTGGCTAGGCCTTTTCAAGACCTTAATGTGCTTCTTCTTGAGCTACTCCTTTGTTGCCTTGGCCGTGTGTTCTGGGTCATTGTCATGCTGGAATACCCATCCATGACCCACTTTCAATGCCCTGGCTGAAGTAAGGAGGTTCTCACCCAAGATTTTATGGTATATGGCCCTGTCCATTCTCCCTTTGATACAGAGAACTTTTCCTGTCCCCTTAGCAGAAAAACACCCCCAAAGCATAATGTTTCCACCTCCATGTTTGACAGTGGGGATGGTGTTCTTGGGGTTATAAGCAGCATTCCTCCTATAATATATATATATATATATATATATATATATATATATATATATATATATATATTAAGTGTTACTAAATCCACAACAGTAAGGGGTTAATCCTCTGCATTGTGTAAAAAAGCTGTATGATCCTGTCTTCTCTAGTCCTCCCCTTCTAAGGCCCTGTACACACGATAGGATTTTCCGTGAAAAAAAGTTGGATGTGAGCTGGATGTGACCGTGTGTATGCTCCATCCAACATTTTCTGTCAGAATTTCCGCCAGCAAAAGATTGAGAGAAGGTTCTTTATTTGTTCGACGGAAAAAGTTCTTGTCGGAAATTCAGATCATCTGTATGCAATTCCGACGCGCGAAAAAAACACGCATGCTCAGAATCAAGGAGAAGAGCCAAACTGCCTATTGAACATCATTGATCTCGGCTCGTCGTACATCTTGTACGTCACCCCGTTCTTAATGGTCGGAATTTCAGACAAGATTTGTGTGACCGTGTGTATGCAACACAAGTTTGAGCCAACATTCCGTCGGGAAAAAAAATCAACGGTTTTCTTGTCGGAATTTCAGATCGTGTGTACGGGGCATTACACTGTCCCCAATCCATCTGCTGATAGAACAAAGCCTCGGGGGCACTCTGCCCATGCTCAGTTTGGTGTGTATTGCTAGAAAGTTTTATTTTTCTTGGGAGGGTGCATGTGATCAGCACAGGGCCAATCAGCACTGTCCAGACAGAGGGTCAGGGGTCCTGCAGCCTCATAGGACAGTCAGAGTAGAATGAAAACTCCTCCTACAAGCTTTACCAGACTGCTATATACTGCTGATGAGAAAATGTATTTAGCAGTTTATATTTACTAAAATAATTACATTTCTATGTTCTTTGTACTGTAGTTTAGTCTACAGTTTGGTTTAGGGTCCTGGGTTTAGTAACACTTTAAAGTCATGTTGGTAAAAATTAAAAAAAATTGTATTAATACATAGTGGGTCATGTTGAAAAATGGGGGGAATATCTGCATGGTAAATAAAATAGATTTCAAGGTTTAAATAGCAGCGTGTGTAGTACAATAGTAACTTCAGAATACATAGGAAAAAAGTGGCAATACTGACAACAATACTTGTGCCTCAAATTGTCAATTATATACATTACACAGACAACCATCAGTCAAATGTCAGGCAGCAAATGGGCAATTATTACAATACATGGGCAGAAAAAAGACAATTGTTACAGTAAACAGGTAACAAATGCCCAAATGTGACAATATACGGGCAACAAATGGGCAATACATGCATATATGTATAAACCCTGCAATAATTAAAAGGGACCTCAATCCTTTACACCCTTCCATTCCAATCCTCTGATGCAGTCAGTTCTAACTGGCGAAACTTATTAGGCTTTCATTCTGTGATGTTGCCCTCTCCTCCTTGGGATATGGATGATCCAGACTGAGACTGTTAAGTACTGTATTTATTGGCGTATAACACTCACTTTTTCACCCTGAAAATAGAGGGTAAACTGTGCCTGCGTGTTATACACAGGGGGCTGTGGAAAGTTTTTTTCCTGAAACTTCCCTCTTAAAGTTAGGGTGCGTGTTATACGCCTGTGCGTGTTATACGCCGATAAATACGGTACATTTTGACTTATTTTTGGATGCCAGTGACCTTATGCTCCCTGTGTTTAGTGGCCTGGACTCTAGACCTTGATTGCTATTGAGTATTTGGATTCACTCAGTGGACTTGGTTATTATACCAAGTATTCCATATTTGAGCTTCTTTTATATGAGGCCCTTGCATCAAATTTTTTGAGTGCCCTATAAGAGTGTGAGGGAGGTTTGAATGGAACCGCACCCTGGGATGCTTCATCTCTACAAGTTATACCTTTGTAAGAGATCTGAGATTAATCTTTGTGTTTGGCGGTATCTAGATTCCTCCTCCTTTGGACACACGTCTGCTATGATATCAGATGACAAGCTAATACACCATCAATTCAGTACCGGATATTATTTGAAGGCAGTTGTGATAATAGAATTACAAGTGCATCAAGTCTGCGTATATTGAGATCTTTCTTCAATATAATAAATCACATGGGGGGCACCAAGAGATGTTTGGAACTAATGCAACATCACTTTGCATCCTATATTAGGGTGACCAGACATCCCCAGTTTCAGGGGACAGTCCCCTGATTGAGGACACTGTCCCCGGACCAAGTCTGTCCCCGGTTTTGTCCCTGGATTGGATTTGACCAGGAGCAGGGGCAATTTTAAAGACAGTCAGTGCAGAATAAAAAAAAAAAATAAATTCTGAATTACACACTCCTGCTCCGCCGCTCCTACTAGCTTAGGGGGTGTATTTTTTCCATTATCTGTGCCCCTTTCTGAGGATCATGTGCTGGTCAGAGCGGAGGGAATATTTCTTCAGTTTTGGGTGCCCATTCAGCTCCGCTCGCATGTTCTTCTGCCTTGACTCAAGTCCTGGCCAGCCGCCTGCCTGCTTATCTCCTTGCTTTCCCTGGCGGAGTGATCTTCCTCCGCTCCCCACCCAGTAGTAGCCCGGAGAGTTATGCCGTGTACACACGACCGTTTTTAATGACGATAAAAAATTTTTTTTTTTTTAAATGGTCATTAAAAATGATCGTGTGTGGGCTTCAGAGCATTTTTCACGATGTGAAAAACGGCCATGAAAAAATTGGAACATGCTCTAATTTTTCAAGTCGTTTTTTACATCGTCGTTTTTCTCGTCATGAAAAACGGCCGTGTGTGGGCTTTAACGACGTGAAAAAAAATGCGCTTGTTCAGAATCAAGTATGAGACGGTAGCGCTCGTTCTGGTAAAACTAGCGTTCGTAATGGAGATAGCACATTCGTCACGCTGTAACAGACTGAAAAGCACGAGGCTGAAAAGCGCGAATCGTCGCTCAACAAACTTTACTAACATGAAGGGTGGCGCCATCCGAATGGAACTTCCCCTTTATAGTGCCGTCGTACGTGTTGTACGTCACAGCGCTTTACTCAAGCATTTTTTTCCACGATAGTGTGTAGGTAAGGCAGGCTTGAGAAGAATCACGTCAAGAAAAATTCAGTTTTTTTCAATGACCTTAAAAACGGTCGTGTGTACAATAAGACTTGACAGGCTGTGAGGCGGGCGGCGACAGGCAGAGAGTCGCTGATTGCCGCCATTACTACTAAAAAAATAAATATGTCCCCGGATTTCATTTTAAAAATCTGGTCACCTTATCCTATATGGGACCTTGAGGGAGTCCTGTCATTTTATTGTACGTATATATATTGTCTGGTCTGAGATTCACTTTGATGTCCTTTAAAGTGGATGTAAACCCAAAATTTTCTTTTATTTTTTTGTGCTGTCACAATGTAGAGTATAAGATTTCCTATCATTTGAGCCCAGTCTTGCCACACAGAGTTAATCCAGCTCTGAGCAATCCTCTTTTATTGTTCAGTGAGATAAAACAGACACAGAGAAGAGCCTTTGTCCGTTCCGCCCCCTGGCTTTGAGTGACAGGTTATTTGCATATCTCGTGTACTAGCTTTAGACATGCACATCCTGTGTAAAAAGTTCACAATTCACATCCCCCTCCCCTCCTCTCTCCTCCAGCTCTCCCAGGATTGGCTGCCTTTCCTGTGTTTTGACTGGATGGGGTGTGATCCACAGATCAGGGTGACGAGGAAATGTATGCTGCAGTAAACAGCCAGCAGAATATACATAGACAAGTGATTAGGGGAGATGTATTTAGTCAGAGCCGGGCGGAGTAGAAGCTTGAGTGATCTTATTATTGTTATATTGCAGTGTGTGTGTCTGAGGTCACCTGATCACAGTTGCAACCAGGATGTGTTATGTGGGGGAGGGGTGGATTTCTCACTTTTTATAATTGCACCTAGCAAGGCTGAATGAGCTTGGGGCTGGTTCACATTAATGCGCTGTGTGAGATCACATGTGATTCGCACTGCACTGCAGCACAAATCACATGCGCTGTCCGTGCAATGCGATTTTAGAAATACAGATAGTATGGCTGATATCGTACCACATTCGGACCAGACTCACACAGGACCCTTTTTTTGGTCCGCGCCAGAATCGCATGGGTGTTTACACCTATGCGATCCGATCCATGTCCTAACTGTCAGTTCGCAGTGCGATATGCAAGCTGAAATGGGAGTGTCATTAACATTGTATGACACTCCCCAGTAGTTGGCATATGGCAGTGTGAACTGCCGTGCGAGTCGGGTGCGATGTGGGAACCCGTAGTGGGGTGGTGGTCGGTGTCAGTGGGGTAGTGTCAGTGGGGTAGTGGTCGGTGTCAGTGGACAATGTCAGTGTCAGTGGGGTAGTGGTCGGTGTCAGTGGGGTAGTGGTCGGTGTCAGTGGGGTAGTGGTCGGTGTCAGTGGGGCAGTGGTCGTGTCAGTGGGGTAGTGGTCGGTGTCAGTAGGGTAGTGGTCGGTGTCAGTGGGGTAGTGGTCGGTGTCAGTGGGGCAGTGGTCGGTGTCAGTGGGGCAGTGGTCGGTGTCAGTGGGGCAGTGGTCGTGTCAGTGGGGTAGGGGTCGGTGTCAGTGGGGCAGTGGTCGTGTCAGTGGGGTAGTGGTCGGTGTCAGTGGGGCAGTGGTCGTGTCAGTGGGGTAGTGGTCGGTGTCAGTGGGGCAGTGGTCGGTGTCAGTGGGGCAGTGGTCGTGTCAGTGAGGTAGGGGTCGGTGTCAGTGGGGCAGTGGTCGTGTCAGTGGGGTAGGGGTCGGTGTCAGTGGGGCAGTGGTCGTGTCAGTGGGGTAGTGGTCGGTGTCAGTGGGGTAGTGGTCGGTGTCAGTGGGGTAGTGGTCGGTGTCAGTGGGGCAGTGGTTGGTGTCAGTGGGGCAGTGGTCGTGTCAGTGGGGTAGTGGTCGGTGTCAGTGGGGCAGTGGTCGGTGTCAGTGGGGCAGTGGTCGTGTCAGTGGGGCAGTGGTCGGTGTCAGTGGGGCAGTGGTCGGTGTCAGTGGGGCAGTGGTCGGTGTCAGTGGGGCAGTGGTCGGTGTCAGTGGGGCAGTGGTCGGTGTCAGTGGGGTAGTGGTCGTGTCAGTGGGGTAGGGGTCGGTGTCAGTGGGGCAGTGGTCGGTGTCAGTGGGGTAGTGGTCGGTGTCAGTGGGGTAGTGGTCGGTGTCAGTGGGGTAGTGGTCGGTGTCAGTGGGGCAGTGGTCGTGTCAGTGGGGTAATGGTCGGTGTCAGTGGTCGGTATGGGGGGCGGTTGTGGTGTCAGTTGTTTTTTTTTTTTTTTTTTAAATTTCATTTTTTTTTAAACAATTTTGGAATATATATATTTTTTTTATCAGCCCTGTTGGGGGCTTTGGTGACATGTCAGGGGTCTAAACAGAGACCCCTGACGCCTCCCATTTGAGACAGAGAAAGGGACAGAGGACAGATTCCCCAGTCATTTTCTCTGCATTGAAGATGAATGGAGAGAAGACAGCGGCTCCTCTCCATTCATAAACTGAAGCAGAGTAACACACAGGTTACTCTGCTCAGTTATCACAGGACACAGAGCGATCGGTAACAAACGCTATGTGTCCCGTTCAGAAAAGAAAGGGTCTGGTAATTGACATACCAGACCCCCTTTCTCCACTCTCCATCCTGACAGATCCCCCGTGCCCCCCCTCCCCCTCGCAGCCCGCAGGAGAGGAGAGAGAGAGAGGAGAGGGAAGCCGGCGGCTGCGGGGGACGAGGGGGGGCAGAGGAGGAAGACACAGGAGGGATGTGTACACATGGAGAGGGACAAGGGGGGTGGAGGAGGACACCACGCTGGAGGAAGACACTGAGGACAGTGGGGGATGATCGGTGCGACGTAGAAAGCTATGAGCACCGATCCCCCCCTGCATGGCTTTTCAGGTGAAAGCCGCGGGAGGGAGAGAGGCAGATGATGAAAAGCATGCAGGGGGGATCGGTTCTCACAGCTGTCCCATCGCACCAATCATCCCCCACTGTCACTGGACATTGATGTGTGTATGAACTAGTGACAAGGGGCCGTGAGCGCGCTCTGCTATTACCCAGAACGCTCTCTGCCTCTCCTGCACGCTCTGGCCAAGGGGAGTGTAGAGGTGGGCAGGGAGTCTGCTGACATCATGACTCCACCCATCAAGTGCCGATAACAGACCCGCCCACTGAATCTGCTGTTTTTGGGGGCTTCTAACTGCTAAACGGGACACATTTGACAGGTAAGGATACATGCAGGAGGCATGTATATCCTTATAGTTCAGCACTATGGCAGTACTTTATAATTGATGACAGTGGGTTTACATCCACTTTAACTGAATATTCATTGTATTTTGAATATAGAGATTCATAGTATTTACATACATAAAGTGTATGTGAATGATTTTCTGAATAGGAAGGAGAAAGAAGAGGGCTGGCTACTGTCAGTATATTTTTTATTGCTTTGTGGCTTTGGCCAAAAAATGTATATTGTGTTGTTTATTGCTATTTTTAATAAATTGTATAGGTTTTTATACTACGTGAGTAGTTTAATATGAGATATTTTGGAGTTGAGCCTTAGGCCTCGTACATACACACGACCGGTTTTCCTCGGCAAGAAAACTGCTGGCAGAGCTTTCTTGCCGAGAAAACCGTGCGTATGTACAAGGCTTTCAGTTTTCACGTCAAGAAAACTGCCCAGAATCTCGACGAGAAAAATAGAGAACCTGCTCTCTATTTTCTCGTCGGGATTCTTGTCGGCCTGTTTCCCGACGAGAAACCCTAGAGTGTGTATACTTACCTGTCGCCGTGGAAACCCGCGCATGCTCGAAATGACTTTGACGCATGCACGGTAGCTTCCTAGGCATAGGTAGGGTGTACCAAAATGGCGGCGACGGCATCGAATGTGATGAGCGCATGCTCGTCATAGTCAATGACGTCACCGCGTTCGTTCCATTCTAAAGAACGGCGGTTCTTTTCTATGGAGTGTGTGTACACTCGGCCGGGACAAGATTCTTGTCAAGAATCTAGTCAGGAAAAACAACGTGTTTTTTCCTGACGAGAATCTCGGCTGTGTGTCCTAGGCTTCAAACCAGATTTTTTTTTATGTTTAATATTTGATGTTCTAGAACAGTGGTTCTGTCAGGGAAATAGCCGAAGAAGGACTGGCAATTCTGCCCAAGACAATCATGGCCGCCATGGTGCAGAGCATGACTAAGGCATAGTTGCAAAAAAAACATTTGGGACACTTTTTTTGTATTGAGGCGGAGCCTTGCTATAATTAGGGGGCGGGGCATTCGTTTGTAGGCGTGTCATGCTGGAATGAAAAATGCGGCGTGCGTTTACACACGATAGTGGGTGTGGCTTAAATGGGCGTGGTTCAAAGGGGTGTGGCTACAGTCCGAGGTGAGAGAAAGAGAGAGAAAGAAATAGAAAGAAAGAAGACAGATCCTACACCACAATAGAAATGTGTAACAAAATTGGCAGATAAGTATACTCCAAAACACCTGTTGGCGCTTCAATCATCCCGACACCATGTTTGTTATGGTGTCAGGGTGATTGAAGCGCATTATTTCTATTATTACATTGTAATATAAAATGAAATCATTCAACTCCCCATAATGCCGAATCAGTGGGACCCTTAAGCATGTCACCTGCCACATCGCCTGCCACCAGGTGCCCCCAGCAGAGTCCCTCCTTACATCAGGTGCCCCCAGCGGAGCCTCAGTCCTTACACCAGTGTACCCAGCCTCAGTCCTTGCATCAGTGTCCCAAGCAGAGCCATAGTTACCCCCCCCTGTACATAGTAACACCCCCGTTACCCCCCTGTACATAGATACTACCTGTACATAGTTACTACCGCCCCCTATACATACCCCCACTGTACATAGTTACTACTGCCCCCTGTACATACCCCCACTGTACATAGTTACTACCACCCCCTGTACATACCCCCACTGTACATAGTTACTACCGCCCCCTGTACATACCCCCACTGTACATAGTTAATACCCCCCCGTACATAGTTAATACCCCCCCGTACATAGTTAATACCCCCCCTGTACATAGTTAATACCCCCCTGTACATAGTTAATACCCCCCCTGTACATACCCCCACTGTACATAGTTAATACACCCCCTGTGCATAGTTGCCCCCCCCCCCTTGTACATACATCGCTGGCCCGGGCTGTAATAACACCGACATCCCTGCATACCTAGGACAGCAGACAGGTCATATGTCACCAGGAGGACACAGCACACTATAACCCACATTACATGGGGATGATGATCATAGAGATCTCTGGATGGGGACATCATCCACCGTGACCTACCTCCAGGGACAGCACACAGGACTGGACACACTGGGATTGCTGGGATGAGCCCAGAGCTCAGTCCTATAAGAAGACATGACGTACCCTCATTTTGGGCACCATACACACAGGCGCTCCGAATCCTTCTCCACTTCTCAGTATCTGGGCTGTGTACATAATCCCAGAATGAAGGGTCCTCTCCCCGCACACTGGTGTCTGATGCAGAGCTTACAGGGACCGCACTTCAGAGGGAAGAACACCGACACGGCAGCCGCAGAGCAAACTCCACAAGTGGCGCGATGTGTTCAGTGGAGAGTAGGAGGAGCCAATCGGTTTAAGTGTACACTGAACAGGGAAGCCGATTGGTTGCCTCTCCCCTCTCCACTGAACACACGAGGAAAGGCACCTCGCGGCAGTGACGGAGGCCATGTTTCTGTAGCCCGCCGGCTGTTTTTGGCCAAAACATTCCCGATTTTCCCGGGACAAACACAAAATACCGGGAATTCATTCGGGACAAGCTCCTTCCGGGACGAGGGTCTCAAATTCGGGATTGTCCCGGGAAATTCGGGACTGTTGGCAACTATGCTAAGGTGGGCGGTACTTCCTCCTTGTAACCTGAACAGATCACATGACTAACTTCCTGGTCTATTTAAGCCTGCTGCTGGAGCTGCTCATTGCTGGATTATCTCTTCAGTCTCCTGTGTACCTTGACCTTGTCTCCTGATCAGTGCTTATCCGTTGTGACCCGGCTTGCCTCGACCTTGCTTCCTGATCTCCTGTGTTTGACCCTCTGCCTGCTTCTGGACTCTGCTTCTGCTTCCTGACCACCCGGCTTGACCCTCGGCTTGTACCTGGACCCTGCACGTGTATGACCTTGGCTCGCCCCTGTATATGCTCTGGACTGATCTCCTGTGATTGACCCCCGGCCTGGCTTCCGATATCTCCGTTCATCTGAATATAACAAGCTCAGTTCTGCCTGCCTCCGCCATCCCTCAGTGGCTGAGCTCATCAGACTGCAAGCAAGCACCTGGCCAACCGTACTTCTGTGGGCACCGCGCTCCCTGTTCCCAACTCCAGGGTCGCGCTGCACTCAGCCGCAAGGGGACCCCTCTTAGCATCTCGATCTCCATACTCGTTCCTGACAGTATAATCCAGCCATGTCAGAGATCGACAGAGGCGCTTCCCCTATAGAGGCTATGTGCCAGCAGATCACTGCACTTACCCAAACAGTGCAAAGACTACAAGACGCCCATGAGCAATTAGAGGGTCACCTGCATCACTTGTATTCCAATCCTATATCTCCTGATCCAAGACCTACCTCCAGTTGTACTCCCTCTGCTGCAGTGTCTCAGGAGGTTCCTCTCACGGTGCCGATCCCGCTTCCTGAACCACGTGTGCCGACCCCTGAACGGTTCTCGGGGGACCGAAGAAAGTTTAGGACTTTTAAAAATGCCTGCCTACTATACCTGGCTCTTCAACCAAGAACTTTCTCCTTGGAGAATATTAAAGTTGGTTTCATTATCTCCTTACTCTTGGACGACCCCCAGGTGTGGGCCCACAGGCTACTGGAACAGAAGAGCCCCATTACTGACTCTGTTGACACTTTCTTCACAGCTATGGCCCAGTTGTACGATGATCCCCAACGTATGACTACGGCCGAGAATGCCCTGCACACCCTGCAGCAGGGGCAACTTCCCCGCAGAGGATTACACTGTGGACTTCCGCACATGGGCCGCAGACACATGTTGGAATCAAGCTGCCCTGAAGTACCAATATCGTCTGGGCCTATCGGAGTCCCTCAAGGACGAGCTGGCTAGGGTAGCAATCCCGGATACCTTGGAGGGCCTCATACAGTTAGCCATACAACTGGACAGACGCCTACGTGAACGTCTATTCGAGAAGTCTCAGACTCTCCAATCAGCTCAAGGACTGCCAGAATACTCTTTTTCTCTCGCCTCCAGTCCACCCATACCTGAAGTCAAGCCCAGACAGATGGGCCTGTTTCGGCCTGCTCTATCACCTGAGGAAAGACTCTACCGTCGAAAGGCGAACCTTTGCTTTTACTGTGGAGACAATGGGCATTTCTTACAAAATTGCCACCTTAGGCCGAAGAAACCATTCTTCAAACCCCCAGTACATTGTCAAGTGTCAGGACTTACCTCATCTCACCCTGTCCTCGCTATCTCCCTATCAGTGGCCAGGGAAGAGATCCGGCTTTCAGCCATCATCGACTCTGGGGCCTGCAGCTGCTTCCTAGACATCAACTTGGCCAAAGGACTTGGAATTCCCCTTGTTACCAAGAAGCAGCAGTTAACAGTTCATTTGGCTGATGGATCTCTACCCAGTTCTGGACTGATAACCCATGAGACCCTGCCAATCCCTATGACAACCAGCTCTGGCCACAAGGAACTGGTACGTTTCGATGTTTTGTGCTCTCCCCTGTTTCTGGTCATTCTGGGAGTTCCCTGGTTACGAGCACACAACCCTCACATTGACTGGCTGAAGAATGAAGTGCTGTTTTCATCTGCTTACTGTCAGCAGAATTGTCTACCCCCTGGCCCTAAGGACTTTACCAGCTGCCTGACCATACAACCTGTTTCTAGTTCCAATCCTCATGTACCCTCTGCCTACCTAGAATTTCTGGATGTATTCGACAAGAAGGGAGCAGACTCCCTTCCACCTCATCGTCCCTACGACTGCCCTATTGACTTGCTCCCAGGCTCCGAAATTCCCTTTGGTCGTATCTTCCCTTTATCAGAGACTGAACTCGAAACATTACGACTCTGTCGATGAAAACCTGGAAAAGGGATTCATTCGTCCCTCTTCTTCCCCTGCAGGTGCTGGCATCTTTTTTGTCAAAAAAAAGGATAAAACGCTTAGGCCTTGTATAGACTACCGAGATCTGAATAAGATCACTATCAAAAATCGCTATCCACTCCCTCTCATCCCGGAACTCTTCCAACGATTCCGTTCTGCTCGAGTTTTCTCCAAACTGGACTTACGAGGTGCTTATAATTTGGTTCGCATTCGAGAGGGAGATGAGTGGAAAACAGCTTTCCGAACTCGTTTCGGACATTTCGAATGTTTGGTGATGCCTTTTGGCCTCTGCAATGCTCCAGCCACGTTCCAGCACTTTGTGAATGACATTTTCCGAGACCATCTTGACAACTTCCTCATTGTATACCTGGATGACATCCTTGTCTTCTCAGCCACGCTGGAGATTCATCGAGTGCACATGAAAAAGGTACTAACTATTCTAAGAACGCATGGACTATATGTAAAAGCCGAAAAATGTGACTTTGAGAAAGAATCTATCCAGTTTTTGGGTCTTGTCATATCTACGAAAGGAGTGGCCATGGATCCCCAGAAAGTAAAAGCGATCCTGGAGTGGCCTGTCCCCTCCGACAAGAAGGGTGTTCAAAGGTTTATTGGCTTTTCAAACTTTTACAGACGATTTATTAAGAACTTTTCAGCCATTATATCACCCATTACCCAACTAACCCGTTTGCATTCCAGATTCCAGTGGTCCCCGGAGGCTCAGGCAGCTTTCGACAGACTTAAAACAGTGTTTGTTTCAGCACCAGTTCTTCAGCATCCTGACCCTGCATTGCCCTACATTTTGGAAGTCGATGCCTCCGAAGTGGCCACAGGAGCTATCCTTTCTCAACGACAGGGCCCCAAATCATTGTTACATCCTGTAGCCTTTTCCTCTCGAAAAATGACACAACCGGAAAGAAATTACGACGTCGGAGATCGGGAGCTTTTGGCCATCAAAACAGCCCTGGAAGAGTGGAGATATTTACTTGAAGGTGCAGCACATCCCATTACGATCTTTACCGATCATAAAAATTTAGAATATCTGAGGACTGCAAAACGTTTGAGACCGCGTCAAGCTCGGTGGGCGTTATTCTTTTTGAGATTCAATTTCCACATCTCGTTTCGTCCCGGATCTAAAAATGGAAAGGCGGATGCTCTGTCTCGGATGTTCCCAGACACCCCTGAAGAAACCACTCCCGGTACAATCCTGTCCACACAAAATTTCCTTCTGATTCAGCCAGACCTAAAAGCATCCATTGTACAAGCCTCTCTTCACTGACCAGAGTCGGAAATTTCTACCTTAAGGAGTCACGAGGGATTTCTGTGGCATCAGGACAAAATCTTTGTCCCCCAGGAAGTCAGACTGCAGGCCTTGAAAAGATTCCATGATCACCAGCTGGCCGGGCATTTCGGGGTCCGGAAGACGATCGACCTTGTCCAACATTACCTATGGTTGCCTTCCCTAAGATCAGAATGTAAAAAATATGTTGAGTCCTGTTTGGTTTGCCAGCGTAACAAGGGTCCCAAGACCAGGTCTTGGGGTCTATTAAGACCCTTACCAGTTCCGGAGCAGCCTTGGAAAAACATCTCTATGGACTTCATAGTCGATCTCCCTCCATCAGAGAACTTTACAACAATCTTGGTAGTAGTGGACCGACTATCAAAGATGGCCCACTTCCTGCCCATGCTTGGCACCCCCTCCGCCATGGACACTGCAAAAATTTTCATTAAGGAGATAGTCAGACTTCATGGGTTACCCGACAATATAGTCTTCGATAGAGGGGTTCAATTCACCTCTGGTTTCTGGAAGAATCTTTGTAAGATCTTGTCAATTGACTTATGTCTTTCTTCTGCTTACCACCCTCAAAGTAATGGCCAAACAGAACGAACCAGACCTTAGAGCAATACCTGCGGTGCTTCTGCTCTTTCTCCCAAGATGACTGGGTCTCCTTGCTACCTTGTGCGGAATTTTCATACAATAATACCATACACGCGGCCACCAATCAGTCACCCTTTTGGGCAAACTATGGCTTTCACCCATCCTTTCTTCCCAACACCATTCCTGAATCTCCGGTACCAGCCGTTCAGGATAGGATAAACTTCTTCCAAACCAATTACCGAATCCTTCAGGAGACCATGCGAAAGGCTCAGGAAGACTTCAAGAAACAACATGACAGGAGAAAAAGAGGGAATCCCATCTACAAGGTGGGTGACAAGGTATGGCTGTCCTCTATTAACCTCAGACTTTCTTGCCCCTCCAGGAAGCTTGGTCCAAGGTTTGTGGGTCCATTCGAGATCAAGAAGGAAGTGAACCCTGTGGCTTTTGAACTCGCTTTACCGGCCTCCTACAAGATCCATCCGGTGTTCCACGTCTCCCTTCTGAAACCAGCTGTGCCAAGTCCATTTCCAGGAAGAAAGGAGTTGCCACCTCCACCAGTTATCGTAGGTAACGATACCGAATATGAAGTTGAAGCCATCCTAGATTGCCGGAAAAGAGGTAGGCAGACTCAATTTATTGTTAAATGGAAGGGGTATTCTTCAGAGGAAAATTCTTGGGAACCAATGGATAATTTACATGCTCCAAGACTTTTGCAAAATTTCCGCAACAGGTACCCAGAAAGATGGTCTAGGTTGGGCATCCAGAGGCTGCCCCTCGGGGGGGGGGCACTGTCAGGGAAATAGCCAAAGAAGGACTGGCAATTCTGCCCAAGACAATCATGGCCGCCATGGTGCACAGCATGACTAAGGTGGGCGGTACTTCCTCCTTGTAACCTGAACAGATCACATGACTAACTTCCTGGTCTATTTAAGCCTGCTGCTGGAGCTGCTCATTGCTGGATTATCTCTTCAGTCTCCTGTGTACCTTGACCTTGTCTCCTGATCAGTGCTTATCCGTTGTGACCCGGCTTGCCTCGACCTTGCTTCCTGATCTCCTGTGTTTGACCCTCGGCCTGCTTCTGGACTCTGCTTCTGCTTCCTGACCACCCGGCTTGACCCTCGGCTTGTACCTGGACCCTGCACGTGTATGACCTTGGCTCGCCCCTGTATATGCTCTGGACTGATCTCCTGTGTTTGACCCCCGGCCTGGCTTCTGATATCTCCGTTCATCTGAATATAACAAGCTCAGTTCTGCCTGCCTCCGCCATCCCTCAGTGGCTGAGCTCATCAGACTGCAAGCAAGCACCTGGCCAACCATGCTTCTGTGGGCACCGCGCTCCCTGTTCCCAACTCCAGGGTCGCGCTGCACTCAGCCGCAAGGGGAGCCCTCTTAGCATCTCGATCTCCATACTCGTTCCTGACAGGTTCTCAACCCTACTAGTACCGTGACCCCTTGATAAAATTTCCCAAGTTGTGGGGACCCTTAACAGTAAAATTATTTTCGTAGCGTTGGTTGTCAGCACCCTAGGCAAGACAAGTAATTTGCATCCCTAACCCACGGACATTTAGCGCTCCCTGAGTCCCTTCCACTCGTACAGTATTAAAACCCCTTATGGTACATTTTAGGATGTATCACTCTTTCTCTTTGTTCTCCTTTCTTTCCCTTTTATCTCCCTCTATCCTAATTTCTTGTTTTTTTTCCCTCATCCCTCTCTCTAGCCGTATTTCTTGTTCTTTCTCTTATTCTTTCTCTCCCTTTTTCTTTGTTCCTCCCCCTCTTTTCCTCTCCCTTCCATGTATTCTCTATTTTTATTCCTTCTCTTACTCCTTGGTGTGGGGTGGAGGGAATGGGATGAGTGGCAGTGCTGGCGGGGAGTTGGGATGAGTGGCAGTGCTGGCGGGGAATTGGGATCAGTGGCAGTGCTGGTGGGGGGTGGCATTAGTTTCAGTGCTGGTGGGGGTGGGATCAGTGGCAGTGCTGGGGGGAGTTCTGATCAGCCAACTGAGGTGCTCTTAATCAAGGTCATCTGCTGATCTGAGAACTGTAGTGGGGACTTTTAATGGCAACTATAATCACAGGTAGTGTTACTCCCTGTGTCTCCGGCTTCACTGTGTTTTTGTGACTTTGTGGTGTCTTGCAGCAGTGACACCTATGCTGAAATCAGGAGATAGGGACTCTTCCAGCCCCTCCCACTTCACATTCCTCACCAGTCATCTGAGCTCTAGTCTTTGCCCCCCAGCCATGCCGTGAACTGAATGGGCGGCTGCGAACAGGCTGAGTTGGCAGCCACAGGCTCCAGGAACAGCCCTGCTGGGTGGCCGCAAAAAGGCTGGGAGAGCAGGCTGGGAGAGGATTCGATGACCCCTGGCAAATCATCATTCGACCCCCGAGGGGGTCCCGACCCCAGATTGAGAACCACTGTTCTAGAATATTTGACAGCGGGGACTCCTCCAGGTATTTGTAAGTCTATGTAGGTTGGGATATTGACGACTCTTTGAATGTATTACACTCTTTCCAGTCCCACTTCCTTACCTCCAATCCTCTTCGTTTCTTAGAAATCCTCTACACCTTCATATC
The DNA here is from genome assembly GCA_029206835.1 of Rana muscosa. Classification (NCBI taxonomy): domain Eukaryota; kingdom Metazoa; phylum Chordata; class Amphibia; order Anura; family Ranidae; genus Rana; species Rana muscosa. The sequence goes on along the minus strand of CM055117.1, from coordinate 304,038,304 downwards.
TACTTTTTGCCCTTTTAATTCTATCTGACTTTACTTTTTCTTTCAATCTAATCATAAACTCCTCAGTGATGATTGAGGAAACTTCAGCAAAATTGATTTTGCCACAAAATTTCATTCAGTGAGCTGTTTTAGTTAATACAAGGGTTCTTCAAAAAGGTTCTGCACTTTTTTATTTAATATTTAAATGAAGACCCATCGTATGTGCTTGAACAAAAATGTTTTTTCTTGTTTACGGGGTGTGTTTTTTTTGGAAGGAGTTTATTTCGTTAGGGTTTTGTGAAAAACATTAATTAATGGTGCTAATGAGGGACTGTTGTTGGCACAGCATTGCCGTGCAGTGCAAGATAGTTGAAATGCATTTCATAGCCCTCAGGAAGTCCATTCAACCCCTAAACTTTTGCAAAACCAACTCATTTTTACCTTCCATATTGAATGCAATGCATTTACCTACCCAAAATGGCAAGTTTTCACCAAAGTGGTTTATTATATTAATTAATATTAATTAATATTAATTAATTATATTAATTTATTAATATTATTATACAGGATTTATATATTGCCAACAGTTTGCACAGGGCTTTATAAGCTTCTGATGTTGGACATTGCAATCTTACTTTATCAACGATGATGGCTGACAGTGGGATTGTATAGTTTTTTTTTCTTGTGGCAAGAGGCACCTGCTGAATCACAGTGCATGCATTCTGTACATGCAAACATGTTTGTGAAGGAAGGCAAATTTAAGAAAGCAATCCATAGTTTTCTGTCTTTTATGCAAGCACACGTTAGCTTCAGAGAGGCAAGAAGAATAACCACAAACAAACAATCATAATTTAGTTTATTTTTTGCCAGATCACTGAACCATAAATTATTTGCTACAGGTTACTGGATGTTGTGCTGAGCTGTTTGCATTTCTGAATCTTATTCACTAAATTAGCTCAAAGAGAAATGGAGATACCAATAAGAAATCGTCTCTTAAATGATCTAACGACAGGACGTTGAAGTATTTGTTATGATGGAATGATATATTTTCACGTCATTATTAATGTTTTTACTGCTTTCTTGAATCAGACAAGTTGAATTAAATCTTAATATGCCCGATTTATAAAGCAGATGTATATAAGACAAAGGGCCATGTGGAAGTTCAAATTGCAGTATTGCATAACAGCCAATCAGTTTTCAGATTACTGCAATCAGCTCAATGATTGGTAGCAGCAGATGATTGGTTATTACAGGTCACTGCATTTTGCACAGCTCAGTGTGCTACCGTATTTCCCCGAAAATAAGTCTGGGTCTGATATCAATTTTGGCAACAAAAGACACAGTAGGGCTTTTTTTTGGGGTAGGTCTTACCATGCAATGTGCTGTCTTTTCTCCCCCTTTCTTTCCCTGCCTGACAGGAATCCCCAGTCTGAACTGAGTTAAAATGCTTGTAAAATCCTATAATTCACTCTATTACAGTAGTATATAATGTACAATGTGTGTGTTTCTGTAATATAATTGTGCCTAATACCTTCTTTATAACGCCGCTCTGCGCTTCTGTGACCCGCCGGAGCTCTCTTCCCCGCAATTATATTACAGAAACACACACATTGTACATTATATTCTACTGTAATAGAATAGACTATAGGATTTTACAAGCATTTTAAACTAGGGCTTATTTTCGGGTTAGGGCTTATATTGCAGCCCTCCTGGAAAATAATGCTAGGTCTTATTATCGGGGAAACACAGTATGTGTTTTCGCACTGAATAAGACTGTGAAGGAGTTTTAAAAGTGGATTTTTTTGGTAGTTTAGGGTAAAGTGGGGAACCTCTGTCAGGTATTTATGTCTGTCCCTGTTCAGTCACTCTTACCATCTTTCTTGGCAACCACTGTCACCTAGACAAAAAGTGGAGGGAATTCTAAAATGTTACAGTTGTTACTTGCCCCATTGACAATGGTCAATGTATTCCTCTAGCTTGCTTTTAGAAGTTTTAACAATATTCCACTCTATTTAACACTAGATAAAGGTGTTGGCTAGAGTTTTGCTTTAAGTCATGTATGCATGTTCATCTTTCAATGTGTACCCACAGGTCAACCTGTGTCAATCCTTTCTCAGAAAGGTTAGGGCCGTTTTAAAAACTAACAAGTGTCTAGAGAAAAACATTATGCATCTCTGGATAATCTGATTACTAAATGATGATTCCAAAAATTTTTGAACAATGCTATAAAATAGCATAGAATATACAGTAATTGCACTGCTTGCCTTTTTTAAATAATGGCTTTTACATCTAAAACATAGTCACATGGCTATCTATACATTACTAGAACAGTCCTAAAACACACATATAAAATAAAAGTCAGCAACTTTTATTGTTATTATGACATAGGTTTTACTACATCTGTATTTGTTAATGGCAGTGTCTCTGTGATGATTATCCTATTCTACTTCGGATTAAGTTGGCATCATGGAGTGCCAATCTAACAGTCATAACCTGTTTATCAGTTTAAATATGGTTGAGCTTTTCCAAAGAAATATAAACCCCACGGACAGCATAAAATCTTTCAAAAGTTCTTTTGGCTCTGCGTGTTTAAAAATTCACTTTGTGTTTCATTGTAAGGCATGGTAAGTTCATGTGTTGAATCAGAAATAGTATTTCATGCCACAACTACCAGCATGTTAACGAGGAGTTAGATTCTGTCTTAATGGCAGTGTTACTTCTGACCATTCTCCTGGTCTGTTTATGACCAATTGCCAGAAATTCTTCTCCTGTTCTGTAGAATCCATCCAGCTCACAGGGACCTCATAACTATTACCTGAAACACATAAAAACAGGTCCACAAATTGACTTATCACCTCATTCCTAAAACATTATTTTTTTTATTTTTTTTATTCTTTATTTAAAGATGTGTCACAGGTGCAATAAAAAGGCAACTTCTCAGAACAAACAATCAATGTCAAGCTTGTGAGGTACAACCATTACTTCGTACTGTATTATAAAAGGTCAAGACAAATATTGAAGGCAATAGGAAATACAAAACATTCTTATCTACATGTATAAAACCCCTCAAGCAGGTTATACCGAAGACGAGCCTGTCCGAGGGGGGAAACCCCTATATTGCCAGGGAGATCCGTCACGTCATAGAGGGAAGTCTAAAATGGGGTAGAGAACGCTATCCTGTACACACCATATTTTCATCTATTTATTTAAAAAGAATTAGAAAAGGAGCATCGGAAAGAGTGAAGGAGAGGTAGGAAAGAAAAAGGACAAAAGGGGGAAAAAAAGGGGGGGGTGGTGGAGGGATGGAGGGGTCGCCTCCCAGGAGAAGGCATCAACAGCGTTGGTCAGGCAGTGGGAACCTCCGACAAAGAATCTTAATTAGGTATATTGGAGGAATTCATGCGAGAAGCGGATGAGGTCCCAGTGTATCCATCTGGACTTGTGTTCCTCAGACTTATCCCGCAATGCCGCTGTCAGATCTTCCATCTGCCCTATGTCCTTCACTCTCGCGCACCACTGGGCCACCGTTGGGGCAGACTGTTGCTTCCACAGAGGTGGAATGGAAGCCCGTGCAGCATTAAGGAGGTGTTTGAGAAGGGATTTGTGGTAAGGTTTCCTTGACAATGGGGTGAGGTTAAGCAGGACCGCAGCTGGGTTATCTTGCAGTGAGATGTATATGAGCTTATGTATGAGCTTAAGCACAGGTTGCCAGAAAGTGGCAAGTGTAGGACACTCCCAAAAAATATGCAGAAGGGTACCCGAATGGGGGCCACAACGCAAGTAACGGTCCATCTGAAGAGGGAATATTTTTGCCAAAACTGATGGGGTTCTATACCAATGTGTCAAGATTTTGTACGTGGTTTCCTGGTACCTACTGCATAGGGAGGATTTCTGCGCAAAAAAAGTATTCTCTCCTTTTGGGGTTCGGTAAAGGTAACTTGCAGGTCTCTCTCCCATTTTGCTAAGAATGGAGGGTCTTCTGTGGCATGGAGATCCAACAAAGATTTATACGAGGTTGATAAGGATCTCTGGATCGGGCCCTCTCCCAGACAGCACTCCTCGAAAGAGTGGAGCTTACGAGAAAAGAGAGCTGGGCTAGGCAATCTAAGAAAGTGCGATAACTGCAAAGTCCTCCAGTGATCCCATTTAAGAGGGGCCCGTCCGGATAGCAATGTCTCTGGAGATATCCAACCGGACGGTCGCAAAAGCTGCGAGGCCCTCAGAAGTCCCTGCAAGCTTTGCTATAGGAAAGCCGGATTGGTGAGACCGGGCACAAATCCAGGGTGCCCTAAAATCGGAGTCATTGGGGAAGGGAAACTAGTCAGAAAAACCTGCCCAGTTCCGTTAAAGTGGGGCCAATCAACGGATGAGTAGTTAAGTGTGTAACGTGGGTTTTCCCTGCCATGGGCAGGCCAGGAAGTGGAGCCTGGGCTGCCTCTTGTTCCAGCGATACCCAGAGTTTCAGGGCACTGTGTCGGCAACCCTGGTCATATGCACCACAGTAAAGTATAGGGCCGGGTCCGGGAAACCCACTCAGCTTCAGCTTAGGTGGTAACAGTAACGCTCTTCCAAGGCGTGGATGTTTACCTCGCCATATAAATTTGATAAATACCACTGTACCGCATGAAAAAAGGTCTGAGGTATTTTCACTGACAGTGCCTGCAATAAGTACAGGAGTCTGGGCATCGCGTTCATCTTAAGTACGTTGCAACGGCCAAACCAAGAAAGGGCCAGAGAGTCCCACTTTTTGAGGTTAAAGTTGACAGGAAAGGTTGGTAGTTGAGGGGGAGAATGTCATTTAGGTTTGTAGGAATTTTCGTTCCCAGATATTGAATCGAGCGGGTAGCCCATTTGAACGGAAAATAAAGGCGTGAGCTTGCTCTGGTAGCATCTGTTAAGGAGATATTTAATGCCTCTGATTTTTGTATATTGACCTTGAACTTAGACAATCTACTATAGCGTTTCAACTCCTGTAGCAAGGAGGGTAAGGAGGTAAGAGGCTCAGTGATATAAAATAAAAGGTCGTCGGCATACGCCGCCACCTTGTGTTGGTAATTGGTGGCTGTGCTGCCTCGAATGCCCCTAATATGTTGTAAAAAAGGTTCCAGAGAGAGAACGAATATAAGTGGGGAAAGGGGACAACCCTGTCTGGTGCCGTTGTATATGGAGAAGGGGTTGGAATCGTAGCCATTTACCCGTACTGTGGCAGTGGGATTCTTATAAATGGCTGAAATCCATGACAGGATGGGCTCCGGTATGCCCACAAATTTTGAGTGTCTCTTGAAGAAAGGTCCAGTCCACCCTGTCAAAGGCCTTCTTGGCATCTGTGGACAGGAGTAAGAGGGGAATACGGGAGCATTTTGCTGTGTCTATGATGTTCAATGTCCGGATAGTGTTGTCCCTTGCCTCCCTATTTTGAATAAAACCAACTGTATCTGTTGCAATTAAACGTTGCAACAAGACGTTTATCCTAGAAGCCAGGATTTTGGTGAATAGTTTCATATCACAGTTTAGAAGGGAAATAGGCCTATAGCTGGCACATAGTAACAGGTCCTTACCCGGTTTAGGGATCACTGAAATGGATGCACGTTGCATGTCTGCGGGGAATCCATGTCCGTCTAAGGCAGCGTTAAAAGCCGTGATAAAGTGAGGTGCCAGGTTAATCCGTCGGAACCGGGAGCCTTACCAGACTGAGTCAAAGGGTTAATTAAGCGCACTATGGGAACTGATGCATAAAATTATAAATATATATAGGATAGGGGGATCAGTATGAAATATTGAAAGGGGGGGGGAGGGCTAGTATTAGTCCATGACAATTAGTCCATGAATTGGTTAAAACTTGCTGAATCGCAAGGATGGCAGCCGGCTTGCAGATAGAAGAGGATCTGGAACAAAGTACAAGGAAAAGAGCGGCGCCTTCTAAGCGTAGCAGAACAGTAATTTAATCAAATTAAACATAAAAACAAGCATTAGGAATCACACTCACAAAGGAGCAATTAAAATGGGCTTATCTGTACTGTGGATCATCCGCGCTGTACCATGGGGCTGCTGTATACCAGATGTCCGTGGTATGGGGTCTCTGTGTAGTCTCCTGGCTGTGATGGTGGTGGTGGAACCCAGCGCTGTCAGCAGACGCGGACGGGAGACAGTATTCACAGGAACACAGGCAGCGATGACATCACTTCCGGGTACAAGTTCAGCGGGGAGATGCTCGCGTTCGAAGCATGTGTGCTTCTTCCTCAGGCTCATGCTTCGAACGCGAGCACCTCCCCGCTGACCTTGTACCCGGAAGTGATGTCATCGCTGCCTGTGTTCCTGTGAATACTGTCTCCCGTCCGCGTCTGCTGACAGTGTGGGTTCCACCACCACCATCACAGCCAGGAGACTACACAGAGACCCCATACCACGGACATCTGGTATACAGCAGCCCCCTGGTACAGCACGGATGATCCACAGTACAGATAAGCCCATTTTAATTGCTCCTTTGTGAGTGTGATTTCTAATGCATGTTTTTATGTTTAATTTGATTAAATTACTGTTCTGCTATGCTTAGAAGGCGCTGCTCTTTTCCTTTTACCAGACTGAGTGTTAGCTATGGCCGCTGCAAATTCTTCTACTGTAATGGGCTTAGAAAGGTCCTCACGCTCTCCCATAGTCAGCGTAGCGAGATTGGCTTCCCTAAGATAGTCGCAGATGTCCGAGGGACTCCGGGGCGATAAATCGGAAGGTTGGTCTAAGTTGTACAGTTTAGAGTAAGAGTCGTGGAAGCTCTCCGCCAGTTCCGGAGAAGAGTGAACGTTAGACCCAGATGACGAAAGTAAAACTGAGACATAAGTCTGTGATCGCTTGGTGCGTAAGGCATTGGCTAGTAGGCGGCCGCACTTATCTCCACATTCGTAAAAAGAGCGATGGGCCTTCAACAGAACATGTTTCTCTTCGTATAGGGAATGATCCCTTATGGCCTCTCATAGCCTGGTCAGTTCCGATACAATCGTACAGTCTGGTCTGGCTTTGTGTTGACATTCTAAGGAGTGAAGTCGAGCTAGAAGGTCAGACAAGGTTTCTTGGCTGCATGGCCATGTTTAAGTATGATTCCCCTAATATAACATTTGTGTGTGGACCACACAGAGATTGGATTTTCCACAGAGCCTACATTAGTAGAGATTTAAGGCAAGTTCTTTACGGATATCTGCCGCAATTTCGGGGTTGTTCAATAGGGCTTTTTTGAGTCGCCACGTGGAGGTCTTGGGGGACGCTTGGGAGAGAGCAAGCTCCAGAGTGATTGGGGCATGGTCCGAGAGTGTGATGTGGCCGATGTCTGTCTTGGTGACCAGGGGTATCGCCGAGTGTTTTAAAAAGAAGAAATCTATTCTGGAATAGGAGCCGTGTACATTTGAATAAAAGGTGTAATCCCGCTCCTGCAGATGAAATATTCTCCATATATCGACCAATTGATGGGCGTGCAAAAGGTTTTTAAGGTGAAGTCGGGCTCCCCTGGGTAGAGAGGATAAGTTTGAGGAGGAATCCCTGTGTGGGTCCAAGGTCAAGTTGAAGTCCCCTCCCAAGACCAGGGTTCTTTCGAAAAAAGTGTCAAGAGTGGATAAAAAAATCTCAAGGGTTAGGAGTGGATTGGAGTTTGAGAGGTAAATGTTCGCAAGAGTGAAGGTCTGAGAACAGATTTTACCTTTCAGAAGCAAGAATCTGCCCTCCTGATCATGGTGCACATCAAGGAGTTGCCATGGAAGGGATTTGGATATGAGGATACTCGTCCCTTTAGATTTTGAGGTTGAGGACAGACTATGGTAGGCTGTCGGAAAGTATTTAATGATTTATTAACCACTTCAATACCGGGCATTTTCCCCCCCTTCCTGCCCAGGCCAATTTTCAGCACTGTCGTGCTTTAAATGACAATTGCGCGGTCGTGTGACGTGGCTCCCAAACAAAATTGACGTCCTTTTTTTCCCACAAATAGAGCTTTCTTTTGGTGGTATTTGATCATCTCTGCGGTTTTTATTTTTTACGCTATAAACAAAAAAAGACTGACAATTTAGAAAAAAAACACAATTTTTAAAATTTTTCCTATCATAAGTATTACAATTTTTTTTTTTAAAAAACAATTTTTTTTCTTAGTTTGTTTTTCCGATATGTATTCTTCTACATATTTTTGTTTAAAAAAAAAAAAAAACGCAATAAACGTATAGAGTATGGTTTGCGCAAAAGTAATAGCGCCTACAAAATAGGGTATAGATTTATGATTTTTTTTTTTTTTTTACTAGTAATGGCGGTTATCTGCAATTTTTGTCAGGACTGCGTTATTGCGGTGGGCAGATTGAACACTTTTGACACTATTTTGGGACCATTCACATTTATACAGCGAACAGTGCTATAAATATGCACTGATTACTGTATAAATGTGACTGGCAGGGAAGGGGTTAACACTAGGGGCAATCAAGGGGTTAAATGTGTTCCCTAGAGAGTGATTTTAACTGTTGGGGGAGGGGACTGACTGGGGGAGGTGACCGATCGGTGTCCCTATGTACAAAGAAGACACCATCGGTCTCCTCTCCCTAACAGGACGTGGATCTGTGTGTTTAAACACACAGATCCACGTCCCTGGCTCTGTATCTGGCGACCGCGGGTGCCTGGTGGACATCGCGGCTGCCAGGCACGCGCATCGGCACCCGAGTGACGTGGCGGGCGCGCGTGCCCCCTAGCGGCTGGGAGGCCCAAGGACGTCATATGACGGCCACCCAGGATGGCAGAGCCACCTTGCGGCCGTCATATTACTATAGGCGGGATGGGAAGTGGTTAAGTAGAAAAAGCGTGACGTCAGCACGACGATCGGGGGATCGTCAGCTCGCTCTACGAGCGAAGTCTGTGTGACGGAGGCTGAAAGGCGGCTTTATTTCTATTGTATGTTCACTTGAAAGGAACTTTTATGCTTGCCTAAACGGCACTTGTCTGAGCAGTGGAAACTCTCCTGGTGACTGGATCCTGGCACTTAACAAGCGTGGTTCGATCGGGTCCGATGAGTGGAGGTGCAGGAAAGTGGCTGACACAAAGGATGTGGTGAGAGTGTCTTTGACTAGACTTAAGTGGAGGAAATGGACACCCCCCCCCCCTCTCTACACAGTCTCATAGGTTAACATGAGCAGCAGAGTGTCAATTACCTTCTATTTGTTGGGGGGGCAGGACTATCTCCTGGAATTGCCGTGTATTGAGTTAAAACAGTCAAGAGTGACTCACGCATTTAGCAGAGGTAGGAGAGATCAGATAGAAACCACACTCTGTGCTCTGGATTGAGGCTAATACACACTATAGAGGGATATGCTCTGTTCATTTTTAATTTCAGAGGTTCACAAACAATTTAAATGATTTATGAATGATCACAGAGCTGTGTTAATCTGTGTCTTTTATATACAGTAAGTATGGAGTTCAGTTTTAAATCAAGCTATGGAACTTTCTTCCAATCAGATTACTGCCCTCAAATATATTTGAATATTCTGAATTTTGAATCGGTATACTGAGTTCACAAGTTAAGTAAAGAGACAATATAATAAGATAAACAAAGTCAATCAGTTTTGCAGTGTGATACCAATCTGTGGCATGGAGACATAACCTTTATTTCGGACACAGCTTGTTGTCCCTATTGTAACTTGTTTTTTTTGAGCCAATTAATGACCAAACAAACAAATACAATTAGTTAAGGCCGGGTTCACACCTATGCGAATTGGTTGCAGCTTACACCGCATCAAATTCGCATAACATTTTAAAATACATTGATTTTAATGAGGCTGGTTCACATATGTGCGATGCATTCGCACTACGCATTGCCCAAAAAACTTGTGCGTTTTCTAGGCATTGCGGTGCAGCTCAGGTGCGAATTCAGGCCCATTATCTTCTATGGTCACGCATCTGATTCGCAGATGTGTTGCGGTGTGAACAGGAAATTTCTCCCTGCTCACTACACTTTCCCCCCTCTCCCTCCCCTCTCCCAGGTCACCAAATTTGCAGCTACAACGCAGATGATCCACTGAACATCTCTGTTATCTCTTTGCAGAGATAACAGAGCTGCAATTCGCATCGCACAAGTGTGAATCCAGCCTAAATAATTTGTTGTACTACAGAGTCAATGAGTTCACTTTCCAATGAAACCATGCGACAGTCCAGCACTAACTACTAACTAAACTACTTAAACTACTACACAAGTACTACTATACAAGTCAAAGAGGTTGCAAAAATCAGCTTGATGCATGTGAAGTAATTCAAATTTAACACTAAAGCATCTGGTTGATTGCCAAATTAAGCTGAATGCAACTGAAAGCATGCTGCATTTGCTCATCTGCACAAGTCCTTACATGGATAGGGAAGCCTGGGTATTTTCTATAGATGTCAAAGAACCAGAAGAGGGATGAAACAATGATATGATGCAGTCAGGTAATTTTCTTTTGCACTGATATGCATGTATGCACTTTATTCGCAATGCTGCAAATTTCCATTTGTTACTGGACTGTTTTACTGTTGACTACATTCATTATGTAGCTTGCATTTACAGAATCACAGTTGGCATATTTGTTTACAGTTTACATCATTTTATTATTAGAAATATCTATGGTATTCTGATAGAAATATGACCGCAAAATAAAGGAGCTGTATACAGAAGAGTTTTACCTTTGCCTATGCTAAGACGAATACCTCCTAGTGGTTTACTAGAGATTGTTCCTTGGTCCCAGACTGTGAACTCCACGCAGGCTTCAGACAGGTCCTCTGAACGGAAACCGTCATATACCATTGTATGATTGTACATTGGTCGGAGACTACGTGAAATTATTCTTGTGCGTTGAATACTGGATGGACTGTCATCTGGGAGGACACAACTAGACAATACATGAACATGACTGAGAAATTAGTGGTAGGTAACCAAGGACTTGCACAGAAAGTAAAATAAGCAGTAACAAGGACATATGACAGCATACTAAAATAACACAACGACAGGGTTGAAAAATATTACAGATACTTTACCATTTTACAAAAGAGCTGACTTGTCCAGCTTTATGAGGAACAAGCTGCTGAGCTTCCTTTACCCAAATGTGAAGTTCTCCAGAAGGTGGAAGACCTAAACCTGAGGAAAAGAAAAATGACTTATTAAAGAATTTGCAGAAGAAAACAGTATCATTAGTAGTAATTAGCATAGGTTTATGAAGGTTCGTTCCTGCCAGACCAATCTGCTAACATTCTACAAGGAAATGAGCTGCCATCTAGATAGGGGGAGGCCTGTGGATGTGGTGTATCTGGATTTTACAAAAACATTCGATACAGTTCCCCATAACGCTTAATTTACAAACTGAGGTCTGTAGGCATGGACCAAAAGGTTTGTTCTTGGATAGAAAACTGGTTATAGGAGCATGTCCAAAGAGTGGTGATAAATAACATGTACTCAGACTGGTATGGAGTGGTAAGTGGGGTACCCAAATGTTCTGTCTTGGGACCAATTCTGTTTAATTTATTCATAAATTATATAGATGATGGGATAAATAGCTCAATCTCAGTTTTAAATACTGTATTGGCATACAACACTGTGTATAAAAAGCAGTGCAGCGCTAAAATCATATGTAACACAAAAAGTCCATGGGATGTATACTTCAGAAACCAGAGGAATGTTATCTGAAACACCAACAGGAAGTAAGAAGGATCCTCTAGCTGTGAAACAGAGTGCTTGTAAATGATCACAAGTGCAACCACTTCCGTGTAATTCCACCACCAGATACACAGGCCGCTCACCTCAGAATGTGGACCTCTGTATTACCAGAAGGTCACATAAGCAGTCCCTTTATCAAGGGTAATGTTTAAAGATGAGAGAGCTGTCTTCATACGGTGCTTCAACCGAAATCCTCAATCATTCAATAATCCCAAAAGCGAACTCATAAATTGGCGTAGTTACATGAAAAATGTCAAAAAGAAATACATAGTGCTCTCCATCTATAAAAAACACTTGATTTATCTATTTAAAAAGTTACTCACAAGCGAGGCACAGACACCCTGTGCTCAGATAACAGTCATGTAACATAGATGTGGAACCAGGTAGATGGCTGTCCTGACGTCGTGAAGCCCCTCGCACGCGTATCGTCCGTGGGCAAGGACTTCCTCAGCGAAAATTAAATGGGGCCAGCATGTCAGTTCATTTATATAAGCCATATTCCTGGTGTATGCTGTGTGTGAAAAAGAAATCCCGCCCACCCCATAATTGGGGAACTATGTAACAAGCGCCCTCATTGGTGGCCAAGAGATATGCCAAATTAACAAACCGGCAATCATTGGCTAGAGGGATATGGTAATCAAAGAACTTCCGGGTGATGTCCCTCACATGGTGTACTGCAGCTCCAATCGGCGGAGGAATAACAGGGGATATCACCTCCCAGACTATGACCTTCCGGGTCGGCGCTCCCCACATGACCTGTCATCATAGCAACAAAAATAAACATACCTGTAGAATGTTCCCCTCACCGCACCTACGTGAAGCCGAGGGCGGGGCGGAGCGGTCATGTGACACCAGATGCAAATAAAGCACGTAGGATAACAATCCCTCAGCGTGCCTAATATGCAGAGCCTCGACGTTTAAACTGTCAGATCCACCCCTACTGAGAATAACCATCCCTCCAAGCTGCAACATAGCTGTCATAAGTAATGACATGTGACAATGCTAACAGGCAGTATTATTGATGTGGTACAGCAAACGCTGCATCCCACAGTGTGCCACCCAGTGGCAAAAGCCTGCATTGCATGTCATACAGGATCTCTAGAGAATAAAAAGATAAAATCAAAAATAAGTAAAATAAACATAAACACCAGTGATCCCGCTGTCTGAACGAAAGATACATAGAAGGGTACCGAGCAAATACAAAAGTGCATATATGCTCGCTGGGGTCATGTATACATAGATCAAAAAATCCGACCATATATAGGGCACAATGGTCAATATGTATACACACACCAGCTCCCCCCCTCTTGTTATTACTTTGAGGGGCCCGTGGGCCCTCATAGTGATGACAATCGTAACACTAAACAGGGGCCAGAGGTGCATAAGGGTAATAAAACAGTCATATATAGACCTGTAAAATTAATAAAGACGTCAGCACAGCCATCTAACCTGTTAGACAAATATCACATACTAAATACATAATGTCATAATAAAAACAAATTATATAAAAATTATAATGCTAGCGGTCAGATATAAAACAATTGAGATCGAACTCAACGTTCAACCCCAACGGGACCCCCACCTTTAATTCATATACCCAAAACGACTCACATCGGCTAAGGTGCCGAATGAAGTTGCCTCCTCTCCAATGGTTCGTCACCTTCTCTATCCCCCAAAACTGCAGCCCAGATGGGCTACGGTTATGGTGGAGTCGGAAGTGCTTCGAAACGTTGTGTGTGACCAACCCCTTTTTGATATTATTGACATGCTCCCCTATCCTGACGTGAAGGGGCCTAGACGTCCTACCGACATATTGTAAACCACACTCACACTGTAGCATATACACGACCCCAGTAGTGTCACAAGTGATCAGATCCTTGATCTTATAGTTTTTTCCAGTTGCTGATGCCACAAATTCCTTCCGCTTCTTTAAATTCTTTCTGGCCTGTCGACATGGTGGGCAACGACCACATTTGTGAAAGCCAGTCAGAAAGTCAAAAATTCTGTTCTCAGAATGGGTAGGGGGGTCAATGACCCCAGGGGCTAGTGTATCCCTTAAGGAAGGTGCTTTTTTGTAGATGAATTGCGGACGATCAGGAAGTAAGGGGCCTAAAATCCTGTCATGCTTAAGGATTGGCCAGTGCCTCTGTACAATCCTCTCAAACTTCATATATTGAATATTATAGTCTAAGATCATTCGTGTCCTTGTAGAATCATTATGATTAACCTTAGGGACATTTGACACAAGTACTTTTCTGTCCAGATTACGGACATTTTCCATTTCTATACCTAAGCTATTTTTATCATATCCTTTTTCAACGAATCTTGAGGCCAATACCTGTGACTGTGTAATAAAATCACCTACATTGGTGCAATTGCGCCTCAGGCGTATAAATTGCCCTCTCGGTATATTACACAACCACTTGGAATGGTGACAGCTTTCAATGGGGATAAAGGCGTTACGGTCTGTGGCCTTAAAATGAGTGGTCATATTGATCCTGTCCCCATTCTTGGTTAGATCAAGATCCAAAAAGACCAATCTGTCCAAACTGATGTTCCATGTAAGAACAATGTTCATACTGTTAGCATTCAGTTTAGATGCAAACTCATCAAAGCTTGCTCGATCCCCATCCCAGATCATAATAAGGTCATCAATATACCTCTGGTAGCATAATAGCTGTGGGGGTTTGTTCTTAAACACGGCCTCTTCCTCCCAGTGTGCCATAAATAGATTGGCAACACTGGGAGCAAACCGAGCCCCCATAGCTACCCCTCTGGTTTGAAGGAAAAATTGCCTACCATACCAGAAATAATTCTTTGATAAGCAAAAGGTAAGACTGTCAATCAAAAAGTTCCGATGTCTTCTGGACAAACCAGATGATCCTAGTGCCCAACTAACCGCGGATAAAGCATCCTCATGACTGATGATCGTATATAACGAACTGACATCAGCCGTGATCAGAAGGCAAGAGGGCGTGATTGCCAGAGACTCCAGAATTTGTATGACATGTTTAGTGTCTTTAAGAAATGCGTCAGTTTTTGTCACTAACGGCTGGAGGAAGGAATCTATGTATTGACCAAGTCGGGAAGTCGGGAAGTGACCGAATCGATCCCATCTAGATAGGGGGAGGCCTGTGGATGTGGTGTATCTGGATTTTACAAAAAACATTCGATACAGTTCCCCTAAACGCTTAATTTACAAACTGAGGTCTGTAGGCATGGACCAAAAGGTTTGTTCTTGGATAGAAAACTGGTTACAGGAGCATGTCCAAAGAGTGGTGATAAATAACATGTACTCAGACTGGTATGGAGTGGTAAGTGGGGTACCCAAATGTTCTGTCTTGGGACCAATTCTGTTTAATTTATTCATAAATTATATAGATGATGGGATAAATAGCTCAATCTCAGTTTTAAATACTGTATTGGCATATAACACTCACTTTTTTACCCTGAAAATAGAGGGTAAACTGTGCCTGCGTGTTATACGCAGGGGGCTGTGGAAAGTTTTTTTCCCTGAAACTTCCCTCTTAAAGTTTGGGTGCGTGTTATACGCCTATGCGTGTTATATGCCGATAAATCCGGGTAGTTCAATCTCAGTTTTTGCAGACAACACAAAAATATGCAGGGCAATAGCAACAACAGGATATAGAAATTTTACAGAAAGACCTGAACAAAATAATGGGGTGGCAAATGAGTTTTAATGTGGAGAAATGTAGGGTAATGCACTTGGGGGCTAAAAACATAAACGCAAACTACTCACTAGGGGAGGGGAACTCTGGGGGAATCAAGGATGTAGAAAGATTGGGGGGTTCTAGTGGATGACAGACTGAGCAATAGCATGCAATGTCAAGCTACAGCTACCAAAGCCAGCAGAATTATAGCATGCATAAAAAGGGGATATACTCCAGGGATAAAACTATAATCCTGCCACTTTATAAAACTCTGGTCAGGCCACATCTGGGGTATTCCATCCAGTTCTAGTCACCAGTTCTCAGAAGGAATGTGCTGGAGCTGGAGAGAGTCCAAAGAAGGGCAACAAAATTAATAGGGGGACTGGAGGACCTTAATTACGAGGAAAGACTACAAGCACTAAATGTATTCTCGCTGGAGAAGAGATGCTTGAGAGGGGACATGATAGAAATTTACAAATACCTCAATGGTGATCCCAGCGTAGGAAAAAACTATTTAGTCACAGAGAGTGTAAGAGTACATGGGGCCACACAATGAAATTGGAGGAGAAGCTGCAGAGGGGGTTTTCGCTGTCAGTGCGATAAGGATGTGGAACTCTCTTCCACAATTGGTGGTGTCAGAGGGGAGTATTAATATTTTAAAAAGACTTTTGGATGTGTATCATAAAGAACACAACATACAGGAATATGAGAAATGATTATCGACACTGATGCACGTACACCTACACAGGTTGAACTGGATGGACTATTGTCTTTATTCAATCTTACCTACTATGTAACTGTGACGGGAGGGCCCGTGGAACCCAGAATCTCTTGGAAAGTATGGGGTACCCTTGTTTCAGCTCCCTATGCACCTCTTATGTCTAAGTCACCCTGTGCTATTCTAGCACAGGGTGACTGAGAAAATATATCTTGGATTACTTAAAATGGGACAGTAATATTTATCCACAATATCTCCCAGGATATGTAAAGACTATGCTTGGTTTGTTTGATTCTGAACTCAACATGTTACTTGAAAGAGCTGATCACATTGGCCTCTGTACAATGTAGGAGACGAGCCGACTCCTACTGGAGCTCCTGCTATTGTGGGAAGATGTCCTATGTTTGTACTTATGATAATGTGTATTGTATAGCCGGTGAGCTAGGAGACGTGAAGTCTACCCTAAAAGGTCATATCTCTGAGTCACCTAGTCTGGGTAAATGATTTAGTAAACTAGCCCATGTTAATTAGGTTTCTGGTTACACTTTGTATTGAAAGCCTGCTGTATATATTTGTGTGTCATCTCAAATAAAACAGTCCATGTTCAGCAGACAAACAAGTCTTGTCTCGTTGTGTGCTTGTGAGCAGCTGGAATATCTGATATCTATATCCAGACTGATAGGAAGCGGTATTTGACGGAAGCACTCAAGCGGAGTGTGGGACGTTTCGTTACATTGGTGGCAGCAGTGGGATGCTTCCTGCAGTCTGGGACATCCAACCTCCACCTGGATCCAAGGTCCGGATAGCAGGAGAGGAGAGGAGAGGTACAGATACCAGCCGCCATGGAAGAGGAATTCGTAACGAGGTTACGAGAGATGCAGATACAGCACAGAGGACCAGTATCAGAGCAGGTCCTGCTGGGATGGTTTGATTCTATCCGCTGCGAACTCTGGAAGAAAGCGCTAGCCCGTGAGCAGCGACACCAGGGAAAAGTTCTCCCCTCCATCCAGGGAAGGTACTGGTCGCAGTATGGATTGCGGGTGCTGTTGGGAGAAAGACCGCACAAGGAACAGACAGCTGAATTAAGCAGGCTGGTCTGGGCAGAGAGGCGACTGGATGAGAGCTACAGAGCCCTTCGGTGGCATGTATCCCAAGCAAGTCCCTGGATAGCGGATGACAGCCCAACAGGAAGGCTTAAGCTACGGCGGCCTGGGACTGTTGTATGTGAAGCTGACAGGGGACTCTAACTTTGGGAGTGATTTGGAGTGGCGGTTGGACGAAATCATGGATTTCAGAGAAGGGCTACTGAACGTCTCGGAAGTGCACTGGGCACTGGAAGTTATAGAGTTTCTGGCCGTTCAGGAATGGGAGCTGGAGATCGCCTACAGACGGCTGCTAGACTCGGAGGTCTTATGGCGGATGCAGCAAGTGCTGACTGACTTTGATGATCCTGTTTCTGCATGGGATGATCTTGAACGGAGGAATGTGCCTGTCCAGCAGCATGCCAGAGAATCGGCAATGGAAAATCTGGAGAATGCCATCCCTAAAGCTGAAGTGCTGACAACAGGGCAGAGCGCTGCTAACCTCTGCCCAGCACTGATAGCATCTTTGGGGTTCCACGGACAGGAGATGGTGAACCTCTATCCCCAGACACCAGTTGCAGAGACAGGGGATTTAATAGACTTTTCTGCTGAGGAAAAACAACCTGATGAGCCTCCAGCAGAAGAGCTGGTATCAGGGCCAAACTTCACTCTGCTCTGCCCAGCACCAACAGCAGTATCTGTGGAGTTACAAGGAACTTCCCCAGCTGAAGAGCTGGTCACCGGACAGAGGGTCCAAGACCTCTGCCCCACACCTGTGGCAGTTCCGGAGGCTCAGGGTGAGAAAGTGGCAATCACTTCCCAGCAGCCAGATGAGGGAACGGAAAAGGAATCAGCCAGCTCACCTCCCCAATGGCAGCTGCACAGTTTGGGAGGGGAGGAATCCAGCCTCCTGACCCAATGGTTAGCCAAAGCGGATGATGTGGAGTCCCCAGCAGAAGTGCTGGCAACAGGGCAGAGTGCTACCAAACTCTACCTAGCAATGGCAACAACTGTGGAGTTCCAGGGAGCTGGGGCAGTCGGCTCATCTCTCCAGCCACAGATTACAGAATGTATGGACTTAATGGACTGTTCAGAGGATGTTAAAGATTATGCATCACCTGCTCAAGTATTGTCAGCACGACAGAATACTGCAGACCCCTGCTCTACACCTGTGGCAGTTTCGGAGGCCCGAGGTGAGAAGGTGATGGTTCCTCTTTCCCAGTGGATTTCAGAGATGCATGGGGGAGAAGCAGCCATTTCCCCTCCCCAACAAGGGTTCATGCACCTGGTTGACAATACCAGTGAAAGGGAGTTCCAACAGCAGACGGCGCCCCAGAATGATGACACCAACCCAGCTGAATCGCTGGCAACCGGCAGAGTGCTACCAACCTCTGCCCAGCACCGGCAACAACTACAAAGTTCCAGGGAGCCAGGCAGTCGGCCTTCCTCCCCAACAGTTAGCTGGAGCAGAGGGTGTGGGGTTTCGGGCAGAGTGTTGCTGGCCCCTACCCTCAACTAACAGAGGACGAATTTCCTGTAAAGGTGGACGGCGCTTCAATCCCCACCGTTATACCCCAGGGATGCTGGGCAGTTGGCCCAGATGCCAAGCAGCCTGATGGACTGAGCCCAGCCACCCTGTCTTCTTTCCTGCGGCTAAAGCGACTCCAGGGGGAAGGACCAGTCCGCACTTCCCCCCAGCAGCAAGTATGTTCTATGAGAGAGGCAGAGGTTGGCTGGGTGAGTAATGCTCTGTTTGGAACAATTTGTTTGGGGTACTGGGTGGGTACAGGCATTAGAAGACTGTAACTATGGACTAATTTCGTAGTCAACCCGTCTGGGGTCTCCTCCTGTGTTAGCCTTCTGCCGAAAGGGTAGAGATGTGACGGGAGGGCCCGTGGAACCCAGAATCCCTTGGAAAGTATGGGGTACCCTTGTTTCAGCTCCCTATGCACCTCTTATGTCTAAGTCACCCTGTGCTATCCTGGCATAGGGTGACTGAGAAAATATATCTTGGATTACCTAAAATGGATCCAGTAATATTTATCCACAATATATAAAGACTATTCTTGGTTTGTTTGATTCTGAACTCAACATGTTAATTGAAAGAGCTGATCACATTGGCCTCTGTACAATGTAGGAGACGAGCCGACTCCTACTGGAGCTCCTGCTATTGTGTGAAGATGTCCCATGTTTGTACTTATGATAATGTGTATTGTATAGCCGGTGAGCTAGGAGACGTGAAGTCTACCCTAAAAGGTCATATCTCTGAGTCACCTAGTCTGGGTAAATGATTTTGTAAACTAGCCCATGTTAATTAGGTTTCTGGTTACACTTTGTATTGTAAGCCTGCTGTATATATTTGTGTGTCATCTCAAATAAAACAGTCCATGTTCAGCAGACAAACAAGTCTTGTCTCGTTGTGTGCTTGTGAGCAGCTGGAATATCTGATATCTATATCCAGAATGATAGGAAGCTGTATTTGACGGAAGCACTCAAGCGGAGTGTGGGACGTTTCGTTACATTGGTGGCAGCAGTGGGATGCTTCCTGCAGTCTGGGACATCCAACCTCCACCTGGATCCAAGGTCCGGAAAGCAGGAGAGGAGAGGAGAGGTACAGATACCAGCCGCCATGGAAGAGGAATTCGTAACGAGGTTGCGAGAGATGCAGATACAGCACAGAGGACCAGTATCAGAGCAGGTCCTGCTGGGATGGTTTGATTCTATCCGCTGCGAACTCTGGAAGGAAGCGCTAGCCCGTGAGCAGCGACACCAGGGAAAAGTTCTCCCCTCCATCCAGGAAATGTACTGGTCGCAGTATGGATTGCGGGTGCTGTTGGGAGAAAGACCGCACAAGGAACAGACAGCTGAATTAAGCAGGCTGGTCTGGGCAGAGATGCGACTGGATGAGAGCTACAGAGCCCTTCGGTGGCATGTATCCCAAGCAAGTCCCTGGATAGCGGATGACAGCCCAACAGGAAGGCTTAAGCTACGGCGGCCTGGGACTGTTGTATGTGAAGCTGACAGGGGACTTTAACTTTGGGAGTGATTTGGAGTGGCAGTTGGACGAAATCATGGATTTCAGAGAAGGGCTACTGAACGTCTCGGAAGTGCACTGGGCACTGGAAGTTATAGAGTTTCTGGCCGTTCAGGAATGGGAGCTGGAGATCGCCTACAGACGGCTGCTAGACTCGGTGGTCTTATGGCGGATTCAGCAAGTGCTGACTGACTTTGATGATCCTGTTTCTGCATGGGATGATCTTAAACGGAGGAATGTGCCTGTCCAGCAGCATGCCAGAGAATCGGCAATGGAAAATCTGGAGAATGCAATCCCTAAAGCTGAAGTGCTGACAACAGGGCAGAGCGCTGCTAACCTCTGCCCAGCACTGATAGCATCTTTGGGGTTCCACGGACAGGAGATGGTGAACCTCTATCCCCAGACACCAGTTGCAGAGACAGGGGATTTAATAGACTTTTCTGCTGAGGAAAAACAACCTGATGAGCCTCCAGCAGAAGAGCTGGTATCAGGGCCAAACTTCACTCTGCTCTGCCCAGCACCAACAGCAGTATCTGTGGAGTTGCAAGGAACTTCCCCAGCTGAAGTGCTGGTCACCGGACAGAGGGTCCAAGACCTCTGCCCCACACATGTGGCAGTTCCGGAGGCTGAGGGTGAGAAATAGTGATGAGCCGAACACCCCCGGGTTCGGTTCGCACCAGAACCCGCGAACGGACCGAAAGTTCACACGAACTTTAGAACCCTATAAAATACAATGGATGCGAACGTTCGAAATCTAAAGTGCTAATTATAACGACTATTATGCATGTTATTGTCCTAAAAAGGGGTTGGGAACCCGGGTTCTGCACCAGGGGACATGTATCAATGCAAAAAGAAGTTTTAAAAACGGCCGTTTTTCTGGAGCAGTCATTTTAATGATGCATAAAGTGAAAAAAAAAAAGTCAAATATTCCTTTAAATATCGTACCTGGGGGGTGTCTAAAGTATGCCTGTGAAGTGCCACGTGTTTCCCGTGTTTAGAACTGTCCCTGCACAAAATTACATTTCTAAAGGAAAAAAAAACATTTAAAACTGCTTGTGGCTTTAATGTAATGACTGGTCCCGGTAATATGGATGAAAATCTTTAAGAAAAATGGCATAGCTACCCCATCACACACCCCCCCCTACCCCAGCCCATTACCAGCCCCTTTGGGTCTTGTATGGATATTAAGGGAAACCCCGCACACAAAATAAAAAAGGCCCTATATACTCTGAACAGCCGTATACAGGCGGTGCATACAAGACAGGGACTGTAGGTTTGTTCTTATGTAGAATCTGTTTGTAATTTTGAACAGGTACATTTGTTTAAGTGTAGCTCCAGCCCAAAAAATCTATTTTTAAGCTTTTTGGAAAACATAGGGAAGGGTTATCACCCCTGTAACATTTGTTTTGCTGTCTGTGCAGTGTGCACCTGTTCAGAACAGTTCACCTCACTTTCCGTCCTAATGACAAATGTTTTTTGAAAATTTGGGGTTTTTATTGAAACAAGAATTGGTGATAAAGCATCAGTGGAGAGGAGACACTTTTTTTCCCATATTAACTCTTACAGGAGGAATTTGCCTTCCTAGGGGTAGATTTCCTCTCACTTCCTGTTGTATCCTTCCGTTTGCAAGGAGGAGTCGTTTGTAAGTTGGATGTTTGAAAGTAGGGGCCTGCCGTATATACTCAGCTGAAATTTGCCCCTTACATGTTGGTGTTGCCACAACACTGTGAGCCCTCACAGTTACTTTTGGTGGGCGCATGAATGGGCCCTGCTGTGAATTATTAGATCAAGAATTGTAATTGCATGCCCCTGTTGAACAGGGGCTGAAAAATTGGGCCTTTGGTGGTGGTGGTGGTGGTGTTGACACAACACTGTAAGGCCTCACAGTTAGTCTTGGTGGGTGCAGGAATGGGCCCTGCTGTGAATTATTAGATCCAAGAATTGTAATTACATGCCCCTGTTAAACAGGGGCAGAAAAATTGGGCCTTAGGCACTGGTGCCACAACACTGCAACCCCTCACAGATACTGTACTTGGAGCACAGCAATGAGCCCTGTTGCAAAGTATTGCATCAAAAATTGTAATTACACGCCCCTGTTAAACAGGGGCTGAAAAATTGGGCCTTTGGTGGTGGTGGTGGTGGTGGTGTTGACACAACACTGTAAGGCCTCACAGTTAGTCTTGCTGGGCGCAGGAATGGGCCCTGCTGTGAATTATTAGATCAAGAATTGTAATTACATGCCCCTGTTAAACAGGGGCAGAAAAATTGAGCCTTAGGCACTGGTGCCACAACACTGCAACCCCTCACAGATACTGTACTTGGAGCACAGCAATGAGCCCTGTTGCAAAGTATTGCATCAAAAATTGTAATTACACGCCCCTGTTAAACAGGGGCTGAAAAATTGGGCCTTTGGTGGTGGTGGTGGTGTTGACACAACACTGTAAGGCCTCACAGTTAGTCTTGCTGGGCGCAGGAATGGGCCCTGCTGTGAATTATTAGATCAAGAATTGTAATTACATGCCCCTGTTAAACAGTGCAGGAATGAGCCCTGCTGCAAAGCATTGCATAAAAAATTGTAATAACACACCCCTGTTAAACAGGGGCTGAAAAATTGGGCCTTAGCCACTGGTGGCGGCACCCAGAAACAAAAATGTTCTTCCAAGATATCATCGTCAATCGGATCATTGAGGAGGAGGAGGATAGTCAGTCAACATAACAGGACAGTCTCTCAGCATCAGCATCAGTCTTGAAGGGATGTGACGTTTGAAAATAAATTAGTCTGTTATATCAGCTTCAGGTGTTTGGTAGCTGGTGGTGATCCAAGACTGGTTCATCTTTATGAAGGTCAGTCGATCAACAGAGTCGATGGACAGGCGCACCCTGTGATCCGTGACAAATCCTCCAGCAGCACTGAATGTGCGTTCTGAAAGAACGCTGGATGCAGGACAGGCCAGTAGCTCAATTGCATACTGTGCAAGCTCTGGCCAGTGATCCATCCTCAAGACCCAGTAAGCCAGAGGATTTTCGGTGGGGAAGGTGTCCAAGTCTGACCTTGCCCCTAGGTATTCCTGCACCATGTATATCAGACGCATCGGTCAGATGGCCACCTTCCCCACCGCTCCTTCTTTGACTGACCGAAGCCTCAGCAACTCGTTGTCCAGGACCAGGAGTTTGTAACCTCCCAGTCTCTGGGAACGCGTTGCACAGACCTTTCTGCAAGGCCTCCCGGAGTTGTCTCATCCTCTGCTCCCTCTGCGACGGTAAGATAAGGTCCGCAACCTTACCCTTGTACCGTGGATCAAGGAGAGTGGCCAGCCAGTAATGGTCCCTCTCCTTGATCCGAAGAATACGAGGATCCTTCCGCAGACTTTGCAGGATCAGGGAGGCCATGCAGCGTAGGTTAGCTGAGGCATTCAGTCCGGAGTCCTCTGGGTCACTAAGGACGGCATGATCCGCAGCCACCTCCTCCCAGCCACGTACAAGTCCACTGGTTTCTTGGGACTGTAAATCATCCCTAAAAGACTGCTGCTGATGATGCTGAGTGCCAGGCTCCACCTCCATGCTGACACAATCCTCCTCCTCCTCCTCCTCCTCTTCTTCCTGTGCGATGGGTGGGACAGAAGGAACACTGTCTGGGTAAAGGGGGCCTTGAGAGGCAAGGAAGTCCTCCTCTTCCTGCCTCTGTTCTGCCTCAAGTGCCCTGTCCATTATTCCACGCAGCGTATGTTCCAACAGGTGGACAAGAGGTACAGTGTCACTGATGCATGCACTGTCACTGCTCACCATCCTCGTGGCCTCCTCAAATGGTGCCAGGACAGTGCATGCATCCCTGATCATGCCCCACTGGCGTGGTGAAAAAAAACAGAGCTCCCCTGACCCTGTCCTGGTGCCGTAGTCGCACAGGTACTCATTGATGGCCCTCTGCTGCGTGTGCAGCCGCTGCAGCGTGGCCAACGTTGAGTTCCACCTGGTGGGCATGTCACATATAAGGCGGTTCTTGGGCAGGTTCAACTCCTTTTGCAGCTCAGCCAGGCGAGCACTGGCATTATAAGATCTGCGGAAATGCACACAGACTTTCCTGGCCTGCCTCAGGACATCCTGTAAGCCCGGGTACCTGCCCAAGAACCGCTGCACCACCAGGTTAAGGACGTGAGCCACACAGGGCACATGGGTCAGTTGTCCCTGTCGGAGAGCGGAGAGGAGGTTGGTGCCATTGTCGCAAACTACCATTCCTGGCTTAAGCTGGCGTGGCGTCAACCACCTCTCGGCCTGCCCCTGCAGAGCAGACAGAACCTCTGCCCCAGTGTGGCTCCTGTCCCCCAAACACACCAGCGCAAGCACGGCATGGCATCTTTTTGCCAGTAGTAGCATTTTGGAGGCGTGGCGGTGGAACAACCTCCAACACTACTGCACCTTGTCCTGCATCCTTCCCAGCTGCCAAAAGAGTGACCCAATGGGCTGTGAAAGAAAGGTAACATCCCTGTCCATGCCTGCTGGACCATGAGTCAGCGGTAAAATGCACCTTACCGCTGACTGCCATGTCCAGCGAGGCCAAGACATTGCCTTCCACATGCCGGTAGAGAGCCGGAACCTGCCACTGAGGAACCGCACATTGCACAAACTCACGGAAGGGGGCCGAGTCTACCAACAGAAAAGGCAGCAGTTGAAGCGCTAGCAATTTAGCCAAGCTAGCATTCAACCGCTGGGCATGTGGATGGCTGGGAGTGAACTTCTTTCGACGGTCCAGCAGCTGGGGCAGGGAAATTTGCCTGCAGAATCGGACGTTGGTGTACTGCTAGCAGAGTGCCCGCAAGTACTTGGCTGTGACACACCTAATTCTACACCTTCATTCCTCTCAGAACAGGTTTCAGAGAGGACTGAAGGTATAGTGGGGTTGGAGATCCCAGCTGATGCGGTGCAAGAAGAGGTCAGCTTTGTTCTTTGGTGTGGATCTTTAAGGTAGGCTTGCCAACGAGCTGCATGGCAGGTCAACATATGTCTGGTCAAGCATGTGGTGCCCAAGCGGGTGATGTTTTGGCCACGCGATATACGCTTGAGACATATGTTGCAAACAGCAGCTGTGCGATCTGATGCACTCGACTCAAAAAAGGCCCACACCAAAGAACTTTTTGAATAACGGGCAGAGGCAGCGCCCTGCACAGGCGGAGCTCTGCGGTGTGATTCCATCGGTGTGCTGCCCTTACGCTGGCACCCCGAGGGCATCCTGCCTCGTTGGAGATGTGCCTCCTCCTCATCCTCCTCCTCCTCCTCCTCTCTCCTATTAGGCACCCACGTGGAGTCAGTGACCTCATCATCCCCTCCCTCCTCATCACTGGAGCCAATCTGGCAGTATGCTGCAGCTGCTGGAACATGACTGCCAGATTGGTGTCCTTCTTGAGCATCCCCTCTCTCTGCTCTCACGCTACTGCCTTCCTCTAGCTGGGTATCATCATCAGACCCTTCGAAACGCTGGGCATCCTCCTGGAGCATGTACCCAACACTGTGCTCAAACAGTTCGGGGGACTCCTCAGGAGGACATGGTTGGTCTAGGAAAGGAGTGACTGATGATGACATTGATACCAGGGAAGAGGACGCTTTGGCAGCTGCTTTGCCAGTACCCTGAGCCTGGGTGAGAGAGGATGAGGAGGATGAGGAGGGCTTGGTCATCCACTCTACCAAGTCTTCGGCATGATGCGGCTCAACACGTCCAGCTGCCGAAAAGAAGGGCAAGCGTGTCCCATGGCCACGTGCTGATGGTGATGCACCGCGTCCACGACCAGCACTGTTGTCTCTAGACACAGAGCCTGCTTGCCCTCTTTTTTTGGCTCCTGACTGTCTGCCTATCCTTGTTTGCCTTCCAGACATTCTAATGGCCTGCAGGGAAATGGGAAAAGCAGCAATACAGGCTAAGTTAAGGTGTAATATGGTCAGGAGGCACACTCCGCCCGCTGTAAGTGCCGCAAAATCCTGTTGGTGTAACACACCAGGAAAAAGCAGCAATACAGGCTAAGTTAAGGTGTAATATGGTCAGGAGGCACACTCCGCCCGCTGTAAGTGCCGCAAAATCCTGTTGGTGTAACACACCAGGAAAAAGCAGCAATACAGGCTAAGTTAAGGTGTAATATGGTCAGGAGGTACACTCCGCCCGCTGTAAGTGCCGCAAAATCCTGTTGGTGTAACACACCAGGAAAAAGCAGCAATACAGGCTAAGTTAAGGTGTAATATGGTCAGGAGGCACACTCCGCCCGCTGTAAGTGCCGCAAAATCCTGTTGGTGTAACACACCAGGAAAAAGCAGCAATACAGGCTAAGTTAAGGTGTAATATGATCAGGAGGTACACTCCGCCCGCTGTAAGTGCCGCAAAATCCTGTTGGTGTAACACACCAGGAAAAAGCAGCAATACGGGCTAACTTCAGGTGTATAATGTGCAGGAGGCTTAGCAACAATGACACTGACACTGTCCCCTGCCTATCCTTCTCTCTCCCTGCACACAAGGTTTATCAAAGTATATGACACTGACACTCTCCCTGCCTATCCTTCTCTCTCCTTGCACACAAGGTTTAGCAAAGAATATGACACTGACACTGTCCCCTGCCTATCCTTCTCTCTCCCTGCACACAAGGTTTATCAAAGTATATGACACTGACACTCTCCCTGCCTATCCTTCTCTCTCCCTACACACAAGGTTTAGCAAAGAATATGACACTGACACTCTCCCTGCCTATCCTTCTCTGTCCCTACAGACAAGGTTTAGCAAAGAATAGATTTGACAAGATTTGACACTGTTCCTGCCTATCCTTCACTTTCCCTGCTCTAGAACACACTACACAAGGCCGCCGCGCTGGCGGCCTTTTATAGTGTGGGGCGTGTACTAAACCCCCTCAGCTATAATTGGCCACAGGCATCCTGCCTGTGGCCAATCATTGCTCTCCTCGCTGCCGGCGCTGTGATTGGCCAAGCATGCAGGGTCACAGTGCATGCTTGGCCAATCACAGCGCCGGGATTAATCTGCGATGGCGCAGTGTATTGTGGGCCATTCGCGTCACTCGAATTTGGCGCGAACGGCCCAAATCGTTCGTTGTTCGCCGAACGCGCGAACAGCCGATGTTCGAGTCGAACCTATGTTCGACTCGAACACCGAGCTCATCCCTAGTGAGAAAGTGGCAATCACTTCCCAGCAGCCAGATGAGGGAACGGAAAAGGAATCAGCCAGCTCACCTCCCCAATAGCAGCTGCACAGTTTGGGAGGGGAGGAATCCAGCCTCCTGACCCAATGGTTAGCCAAAGCGGATGATGTGGAGTCCCCAGCAAAAGTGCTGGCAACAGGGCAGAGTGCTACCAAACTCTACCTAGCAATGGCAACAACTGTGGAGTTCCAGGGAGCTGGGGCAGTCGGCTCATCTCTCCAGCCACAGATTACAGAATGTATGGACTTAATGGACTGTTCAGAGGATGTTATAGATTATGCATCACCTGCTCAATTACTGTCAGCACGACAGAGTACTGTAGACCCCTGCTCTACACCCGTGGCAGTTTCGGAGGCCCGAGGTGAGAAGGTGATGGTTCCTCTTTCCCAGTGGATTTCAGAGATGCAGGGAGGAGAAGCAGCCATTTCCCCTCCCCAACAAGGGTTCATGCACCTGTGCGACAATACCAGTGAAAGGGAGTTCCAACAGCAGACGGCGCCCCAGAATGATGACACCAACCCAGCTGAATCGCTGGTAACCGGCAGAGTGCTACCAACCTCTGCCCAGCACCAGCAAAAACTACAAAGTTCCAGGGAGCCAGGCAGTCGGCCTTCCTCCCCAACAGTTAGCTGGAGCAGAGGGTGTGGGGTTTCGGGCAGAGTGTTGCTGGCCCCTACCCTCAACTAACAGAGGACGAATTTCCTGTAAAGGTGGATGGCGCTTCAATCCCCACCGTTATACCCCAGGGATGCTGGGCAGTCGGCCCAGATGCCAAACAGCCTGATGGACTGAGCCCAGCCACCCTGTCTTCTCTCCTGCGGCTAAAGGGACTCCAGGGGGAAGGACCAGTCCGCACTTCCCCCCAGCAGCAAGTATGTTCTATGAGAGAGGCAGAGGTTGGCTGGGTGAGTAATGCTCTGTTTGGAACAATTTGTTTGGGGTACTGGGTGGGTACAGGCATTAGAAGACTGTAACTATGGACTAATTTCGGAGTCAACCCGTCTGGGGTCTCCTCCTGTGTTAGCCTTCTGCCGAAAGGGTAGAGATGTGACGGGAGGGCCCGTGGAGCCCAGAATCCCTTGGAAAGTATGGGGTACACTTGTTTCAGCTCCCTATGCACCTCTTATGTCTAAGTCACCCTGTGCTATCCTGGCACAGGGTGACTGAGAAAATATATCTTGGATTACTTAAAATGGATCGAGTAATATTTATCCACAATATATCCCAGGATATGTAAAGACTATTCTTGGTTTGTTTGATTCTGAACTCAACATGTTAATTGAAAGAGCTGATCACATTGGCCTCTGTACAATGTAGGAGACGAGCCGACTCCTACTGGAGCTCCTGCTATTGTGTGAAGATGTCCCATGTTTGTACTTATGATAATGTGTATTGTATAGCCGGTGAGCTAGGAGACGTGAAATCTACCCTAAAGGGTCATATCTCTGAGTCACCTAGTCTGGGTAAATGATTTAGTAAACTAGCCCATGTTAATTAGGTTTCTGGTTACACTTTGTATTGTAAGCCTGCTGTATATATTTGTGTGTCATCTCAAATAAAACAGTCCATGTACAGCAGACAAACAAGTCTCGTCTCGTTGTGTGCTTGTGAGCAGCTGGAATATCTGATATCTATATCCAGACTGATAGGAAGCGGTATATGACGGAAGCACTCAAGCGGAGTGTGGGACGTTCCGTTACAGTAACTATGTAACTATGCATATTTTCAAACTTCAACTGGTTCCACTAAACTTTTTTATGTTTGGTTTTTCCCTGAACCTTTGTTTCTATCGTTTTTATCATCATATGTTCAGTTGGATTTGTCAAGGTTTGTTATTGCGTTACTTTAAATAGGGTAGAAAATTTTGCAAAAAAAGAAGCATATGTTATTGTTTTACATTTTCTTGTCCATTGTACAGCAAAAATACTTTCTGGTATGGAACCATCCCTGATCCTATACTGTATATCATAGATGTAGACAAGACCATGATAACCTGCTTTAAATGCTATGGCACTGGCCAAAATGGTAATCAAATACTGTATATACTCGAGTATAAGCAGACGCGAGTATAAGCCGAGGTACCTAATTTTACTACAAAAAACTGTGAAAACTTATTGACTCGAGTATAAGCCTAGGGTGAGAATGCAGCAGCTACTGTAAGCGGAAAAGAGGGTAAACAATGCCCATTTGCACGCCTCACTGTGCCCATTGCAACCTCACTGTGCCCATTGCAACATCACTGTGCCCATTGCAGCCCCACTGTGCCCATTGCAACCTTACTGTGCCCAACTCGACTTATACTCGAGTATATACGGTATATGGAAATCTGTTCTAGATGACCAATCATTAAGAGACACAGGAATAGCAGATAAAATCATATTGTACAAGGAATTTGCATCTTTACAATCAATAAAGCTATGCTTCATTCCTCTTCAAAAGTGTTGAAATTAGAAGAAATTGTCTTGTGTATACCTACATGCCTTTGGAATGTTGTAGAATAAAGTTAAAAAAAAAGTGTAAAAAGAGAAAAATTATTGATTATTATGCAAAGATATTCTACACTGGCCTGGCCAGATTTGTTGGTATCCCTAGAAAAGAGTATACATAACTGGACCATAGTGGTATTTCCACTGTTTTCTGTAATTAGTATCACACTTGTCTTTAATCTCATGATCAGTCAGTCAGCCTATTTTAATGAAGAAAAGTAGCCACTTTGCTGTTTGGTATCATCATATGCACCACACAGCATGGAATTGAAAAAGCAATGGAAAGAGTTTGAGGGGATCAGAAAGAAAATGATTGACCAGCATGTTAATGCTAAAGGCTATATGATCGTTTCCAAACAGCTTATTATTTTTGTGACCACAGTAGCAAATATTATTAAGAAGTTTGAGGTCCATGAAAGTGTAGCATACCTCTCTGGATATGGCCACAAGAGGAAAATTGACCCCAGATTAAACAGAAAATTCAAATTGTAGACAAAAGAGCCAAGGAAAACTTCTAAAGAGATACAAGCTGAATTCCAATGTCAAGGTACATCAGTGTCTGATCAAACCACCCATTCCTTTTTAAATGACAGCAGGCTCAAAGGAAGAAGACCCAGCAGGGGTTACAGGCATGTGTCCTTCAACAGGATACAGTGGAACTTCGGATTACGAGCATAATCCGTTCCAGGAGAATGCTCGTAATCCAAAGTACTCGCATATCAAAGCGAGTTTCCCCACTGAAGTCAATGGAAACGAAAATAATTTGTTCCGCGTTGACTTCAATGGTATGCAATACCGCATGCGGCCAGAGGCGGGGGCGACAGAGAGCCTCGGAAATGGCCGAAAAGGCCCGAGGACACGTCGGCTGACCTCGGCAAACCTCGGAAAGACTTCGTTCCCGAGATTTGCCGAGGTCAGCTGTGTTGTCCTCGGGCCTTTCCGTGCATTTCCGAGCGGCGCCGATCAGCAACGTTCGTCTCTGCTCGGCTCCGGCGCCCCGCTTTGGCCTGAATCATGCTCGTTTTGCGAGACAACACTCGCAAACCGAGTTATGATTTTTTTAAATACAGTGCTTGTATTGCGAAAAGCTCGTTAACCACGTTACTCGCAATCCGAGGTTCCACTGTACAGGCAAAAAAACACAAAGCTAAAAGTACCCAATAATGGCTGAGAACAACACATTGGACTATTCTGAAGTGACCTTCTTTAGGCCCTGATTCGAATCTCAACGAACATCTATGGAAAGCTGAAATATGCAATCTAGAGAAAGCACCCTTTGAACCTGAGGCAGCTGGAGCAGTTTACTCAGGAAGAGTGGGTTAAATTACCTTTTAGCAGGTGCAGAGGTATCATTAAGAGATATATAAATTGCTTGCTTGCACTGATTGCCTCTAAAGCATGTGCAATAAAATATTAGGTTGAGGATCAAATTTTTTGTTCTATTATTTAAAATATTCTGTTGAAAACTTAAGGGGTGTGTCACAGTTTACCTGCCGCACTCCAGACATGGGCTGTTGACACTTACAGATATACAAAGTACTGTATGTTTAACGTGACCAGGAAATCTATTTATGCTTGTGTGGGACTCACTGTCACTGCTCGAGCATTGAGTCAGTGACAGTACCTATAGATGCTGCCTCAGCCCCCTGTCACTTGTTTCCAGTTACTTGCCAGTTTGCTGCATCCTGGCCACTACTGTCCAGCCTGTTCCTGTCCAGTTCACTACTGTCCGGTTCGTTACTGTCCAGTCTGACAAAGTCCAGTCTGCTCCTTTCCATTTTCAGTTTGCTATAGTCTACTAAAGGACAGTCTGCTACAGTTTTGTTCTCTACAATACTGTTAACTACAGTCCAGTCTGCCAGTGTCCAGTACTGCCAGTTCCCTTACCAGTGCTAATTAGTCCCTGCTCAACGCTGTCTGCTCTTTGGCTCTTTGGGCACCAACCCACCTCAGCATCCATGAGTACCCTCTAGGACAGTGGTTCTCAACCTTCCTAGTGCCGTGACCCCCTGATAAAATTTCCCAAGTCGTGGGACCCCTAACAGTAAAATTATTTTCGTAGCGTGGGTTGTCAGCACCCAAGGCAAGACAAATAATTTGCGCCCCTAACCCACAGACATTTAGTGCTCCCTGAGTCCCTTCAACTCTTACAGTATTAAACCCCTTATGGTACATTTTAGGATGTACCATTCTCTTTGTTTTCCTTTCTTTCCCTTTTATCTCTCTCTATCCTAATTTCTTGTCTCCCCCCCCCCCCCCCCATGCATGCTTCTCTCTAGCTGTCTTTCTTGTTCTTTCCCTTATTTTGTTTTCTCTCCTTTTTTTCTTTGTTCCTCCCCCTCTTTTCCTCTCCATTCCATGTATTCTCTATTTGTATTCCTTCTCTTACTCCTTGGTCTGGGGTGGGGGGAATGAGATGAGTTGCAGTGCTGGCAGGGAGTTGGAATGAGTGGCAATGCTGGGGGGGGAGTTCTGATCAGCCAACTTAGGTGCTCTTGATCAAGGTCATCTGCTGATTTAAAAACTGTAGTGGGGACTTTTAATGGCAACTATAATCACAGGCAGTCTTACTCACTGTGTCTCCAGCTCTGTGGTGTCTCACAACAGTGACACCTATGCTGAAATCAGGGGATAGGGTCTCCTCCAGCCCCTCCCACTTCACATTCCACACCAGTCAGCTGACCTCTACTCTCTGCCCCCAGCCATGGCGTGAACTGAATGGGCGGCTGCGTGCTCCAGGAACAGCCCAGCTGGGCGTCCATGAAAAGGCTGGTAGAGCGTGGCGAGCTTCAGGAACAGCCCAGGATTCGTGACCCCTGGCAAATCGTCATTTGACCCCCGAGTGGGTCCCAACCCCAGGTTGAGAACCACTGCTCTAGGTGATCTGGGGGTAGTTTGAAGTTAAGCCCAAACTCCTATGAGGAGGTGCCTGGAGGAACACCAGCTGCCCCTTAGACTTCACTTTCAGGGAAAGCAGGAAAGGTCTAATCCCACAGTGGGTAACAGTGAATGACTTGGCTAAGAACCATAGGCCTCAAAAGTTAAAAAAGGACCAGACCCAGTGGACAGAACGGAGGTAGAGTTGGAATCCTTCTATCCCCACAAAGCACCTTTCAGGTGTTTCACTCTCTGTCCCTCACCTCATTTGAGGCACATTGTATTTATCTATTTTCTCCAGTTTCTTTAAAAATTGCTGTGATCTACCAGCCTCCTGGATTGGTATCAACCTTCCTTGATGACTTCTCTGCCTGGCTACCCTTTCTTAGTGACTTCAACATCCCTGTTTTTTTTTTTGTTTAATCTCTCTTTATAAAAATTTTCCTTTACATATAACATTTAACATTTAACATGCCTTGACACTTGATAGCTCCATGATACCTTCCTTTACTAGATGGTGATTTTTCCGATTCCTCCCCCAAAAAAAAGAAAAAAAAGGGGGGGTGGGGGAGAGCGAGAAAACGTGTTTGTGACTATAAAAGGATATATTCATATATATATATTCCTGGTTCTATATAAATGTGATATTTATTGTGTTTCCTATGTGCCTTCTTCTACTTATTTATCCGTGATTCAGATTTACCTCCCTTATTGAGGGGAAAAAAATATAATATTTTTTTTGTTTTGGGTGTTGTATTTATATGTGTCTTCCTATTTCTAATTGTCGTGTTCCCTTCTAAATTGTACGTGTTTTCGGATCTTCCCCCTCCCCCCGAAAGGGGAAGAGGGAAAGTGAGAGCGAAGGAAAATGAATAAATAAATAAAACATTCTCCCCTCCCCCTCTCTTCCTCCCTCCCTTAAAATAGATGAGGAGGATCGTTAGCCACCTTCCTATATTCTTCTAGTGTCACATTCTCTACTTATCTTTAACATATTAACAAAACATACATAAATACATACACATTAAAAATAAAAGCTGTAGATTGTTCCCCATCTTTCTTTTTATAGTTCCTATCTCCTTTTCAGAGCTTCATAAGGCTTTTGGGTTTTATCCATCTATTTCTTGGTTATGGTTTTCCCAGATTTCCCAAACTTTTTTAAATTTCTCCTGTTCATGCCTGATGTCATGTATCCATTTTTCTGCTCCCATTATTGTAACTACTTCCCTTTTCCATTCTTGAAGGGTGGGACATGTTACTTGCTTCCAATGCCTTGGTATTAATCTTTTGGCCGCATTTAATAAATGCGGTACAATACTATTTGTATAAGTTTTTATAGCTCTTGTGGTTCCATGGAACAGGAATTGTAATGGTGTAAACCCTATTGTTTCCTCAGACATTTTCCTGATCCATGGCGCCACTTCCTCCCAAAAGATTCTTATCCCTGGGCATGCCCACCAAATGTGGAGGTATGTTCCCCTCTCCCCACACCTCCTCCAGCATCGATCATCTCTTGTTGGATATATTTGAGCTAATCGTTCCAGGGTGCGGTACCATCTAACCAAAAACTTATATGCCATTTCCTGGATGGCTGAGCTTGTGGATGTGGCATGTGTAATTGTGATTTTTTTTTTATTGTAATGGAGGGAATCTGCATCCTAGTTCTTGTTCCCATTCTTTGATAAAGTAAGGGGTTGTTTTATTCTGTTCGCTACATTTGTACATTTGTGACAGTAAATGGTCCGGTTTTGATATCTTTCTACATGTTTTCTCAAATATAGTTAGGGAATTCAGAGTTCTTACTTGTGGGTCTAATCGTCTAAAGAAGCTTTGCATCTGGCTATATCTCCATCCTGCCATTACCATGTCTCCTTGTGATGATACTAAATCTGCCTGAGGCATCAGGACCCCCAGTGGGGCATACCTCAGGCACATTTTGTTACCTTCCCATTCCCATGGGCCTAATGCTCCTTTTTCCTCTCCTGGAGGGAACCATGGGTAACCCCCCAGTGGTGCCAATGGGGATGTTTTTTGGGCATATTTGCCAAGTTGATTTATCCTGTCCCATACTGCCAGTGTGTTCCGGGTTAATGGGGATGTCCATTTTGATAATCCCCTGGCCTTTGTTGGTATCCATGGTGCCCCGCCAGGTTTCTCTCCGCCATATTTGCCTCTGTTAGTACCCATGCTCTGTTACTTTCATCATGGCACCAGAGCAGTATACGCACCAGGGCCAGCGCTTTATAATAGGATGCAATATCTGGGAGCCCAACTCCTCCCTCTCCCTTACTTTTACATAGAATTTCATATGCTATCCTAGCATTTCCCTCCTTCCATATAAATTATATAAATGCTTTCCATATTTTTAAATAAAATATCTGGGGGAGTTGTATGGGAACTGTATGCAAAATATATAAAAGTCTGGGTACCACATTCATTTTTAGGGTATTGATTCTCCCGAACCATGTTAGTGTGTTTCCCTTCCATCTATTCGGGTCTTTTGTTATTTCTATAATTAGTGCTCCATAGTTACGTTCGTATAGTATCTTTTCATCGGCCGCTATATGCACTCCCAAATAGTACAGTGATTCTTTGTTCCACAAACTGGTATCTATCCTGTAACGATGTAATTACAGGCAATGATACATGACTTGGCAATATTACTGATTTTTCTATGTTTATATTGAAATTGGATATCTTTCCATGTCTTGTCACTTCCTGCATCAGCTCGTATACTGATTCTTCTGGTTTTGAGAGAAAAAATAATAAATCATCGGCATATGCTGCCACTTTATGCTCTCTTTGTCCAATTTCCACTCCCACTATTCCCCTGTTCCCTCTCACCCTACATAAAAATGGTTCCAGAGTGAGAGCAAACAAAATTGGGGATAGGGGACAGCCCTGCCTTGTACCATTGCCTATATTAAAACCCTCTGACAGTGTTCCGTTAACTTTAACTTTGGCTTTAGGTCCTGCATATAATGCTGCTATCCACCCCCTCGTCCGTTCCCCCATACCTAATTCTTTTAATACTTCCATCATATAAGCTCCGTTCACCCTATCAAATGCCTTTCCGGCGTCCATCAATAGGAACTTCAACATCCCTGTTAATACTAACACTCCTGCTACTTCTAAACTCCTCAGTCTAATTTCCCCTTTTGACCTGAAGAGATGGATACATGCTTCTAGTCACTCTAATGGTAACACCCTTAAATTTGTTATCCACTTCCTATGCACTGCGTGTAACCTCTCCAACAATTGTTTTCCTCTTTATAATCACTAACTTACTAGTTTCACTCTCTCCATGTCCTCCACCTTCTCTCCCTCCAACCTCCTAACGGTTACCCATAGAAACCTTTGCCACTTTAACCCTTCTCTTCTCTATTCTGCTACTGACCATCTCTCTATGACAAAATCTCACCCTTGTCCTGCCTCAACCTAGTCATCTCTGTCTACAATAGTGCACGGTCATCCTCCCTGGATACACTCACCCCCCTCACTACACACAGAACCAGGCCCCAATCACTAAACCTTGGCTCAACAACATCAGACAACATCAGAAGTCTCAAAAAATGTAGCCGCCCTCTTGAGCATCTATGGCTAAAGACTAATGCCGCGTACACACGATCATTATTCACGGCAGTTAAAAAACCGCCGTGAATAATGTCATTTAAAACGAGGGAACAGCTTGTTCCCCACACACAGTCGTTTTTCACGTCATTTTTTCTCTTGACGAGAAAAACGACCGTCTGTGGGCTCCGCGGCAGTGTTTCCCTATGGGAAACACTGCCGCAGGAAAACATGTAGAAAAAAACGACGAGAAAAATTAGAACATGTTCTAATTTTTCTCGTCGTTTTTAATGCCGTTTTTCTCATCGAAAAAAACGACAGAAAGCCCACAGACTATCGTTTTTCTCGTCGAATGGGAAAAATTTCGTTTTTTTCGACGAGAAAAACGGCCGTGTGTACGCGGCATAAGTCTCAAGAAGACTTCAACCAATATAAATCTGGCCTTCAAAAATACAATACCTGCCTCCACATTGCAAAGCAGACGTATTTTATCACCCTTATTAATACCCTCTCATTCAGTTCCCATAAACTCTTCTCGACCTCCACTGCCTGTACCCACTAACTCACTCACTGCCCAGGAGATCGCCAACCATTTCAAAAATAAGATTAATTTTAGGATAAATATAATTTGTGATGAGAGCTCCACTGTACAGATATTTCCCCCACTTAACACTCCATGTCCACAGGAAAACTCAATACTTCTCACATTTCACTACTATAGACAAGGTTGCTAAACTTTTTTCTAATGCCTGCCTAACCCCACTTGCTCCCTGGACCCTGTTATCTTGCACATACTATGGTCAGCCTCTGGCTCTATCCTAAACTCTCTAACTCACATCTATTATCTCTTTCTCTCCTCTGGCATATTCCCAAACTCTCTAAAACATGCACTAGTCACCCCCATACTTAAAAAGCTCTCATTGGATCCCACCAATCTTAACAACCTATGATCCATTTCCTTGTTCCCCTTTACCTCCAAACTCCTTGAATATCTGGTCTACAACTGACTGAGCTACTTCCTTACTGAGAATACCCTTCTTGAGCCCTTTCAGTCTGGATTTCACCCTCAAGACTCCATGGAAACTGCTCTCCTAAAACTTGCAAACAATTTACTAATGGCTAAAATCAATGGATACTATTCTGTACTCCTACTCCTGGATCTCTCTGCTGCCTTTGATACAGTTGACCATTCCCTCCCCCTCATAAAACCCCACTCCCTTGTTCTCCATGACAATGCTCTTCGTTGGTTCTTATCCTACTTATGCCACCACACCTTCAGTGTCACTTTGACTTCTACTGCCTCCTCTCCTCTTCCATTAGGGTTCCCTAAGGTTCTGTTCTTGGACCTCTTGTATCCTCAATCTACACCTCCTTCCTTGGTCAGCTTATAGCCTCCCATGGCTTTCAATACAATTTCTACGCTTATGACACGCAAATGTATTGGAAAGATGGAATCTGATGAAAAAGGTGAGGGGCTATGACATAAAACGGGGCTTTTAAAGTGAAAGGTGATACTTCTGAATATGAAGTTATTTTTTGAGGCATATTTATTAATTCATTTTCATTTTAATCATTAATTTAATATGTACAGGTAGGAGGAAAAAAGTGAAAAGGGTAGCATGATTGAAACCTTTAACCACTTAACGACCGCTCACTGTATATATACGTCGGCACAATGGCACCGACAGGCACAATCACGTACAGTGTACGTGATTGCCTTTGTACAGTTGGGGGGTCCAATCGGACCCCCCTTCTGTACAGTGAGCGGTCGGAATTCGTTGGGGAGCGATCCGACATGAGGGGACGGCCGTTCGATTCCGGCCACCCCCCCCGCGATCGCTCCCGGCGAATGGAAATGCCCCCTCTGTCTGTCGAATGTACACACAGACAGAGGAAGCAGGAGGAAGTGATGTCATCTCTTGTGTGGCGCTCACATATACCGAGCGCCGTACAAGAGAAGACATCAAGGTTAGTGCACAAACACTACACTAACACCAGCACACATAGGCACATAAATCGCCCCCCCAGGCCCCCCCAGATCACCCCCCAGCCCCCAGTCACAGTGTCACTGATTGCAGTGACCATTTATTTACTGATCACTGACATTTGTGACTGTAAAAGTGTCACTACATTTAGTTTTAGGTCCAGTGTAGCCCCCTAACCCCCCCTAATAAAGGTTTAA
The DNA here is from genome assembly GCA_029206835.1 of Rana muscosa. Lineage (NCBI taxonomy): Eukaryota > Metazoa > Chordata > Amphibia > Anura > Ranidae > Rana > Rana muscosa. Next base: position 303,999,820 of record CM055117.1, on the reverse strand, counting down.
CCCCTTGATCACCCCCCAGATAACCCTTTCACCCCCTAGCACCGCCGTCGCTAAGCGATCATTTTTCTGATCGCTGTCTTAGCGTCGGTGATGCAGATCGGTAGCCAGTAATTTTTTTTAGGTTCGCCACAGGTTTTTATAGCGTCAGGTACCCCCATAAATTATCTAATAAAGGTTTAACCCCCTTGATCGCCCCCCAGGTAACCCTTTCACCCCCTATCACCACTGTCGCTAAGCGATCATTTTTCTGATCGATGTCTTAGCGTCGGTGATGCAGATCGGTAGCCAGTATTTTTTTTTTAGGTTCGCCGCAGGTTTTTATAGGGTCAGGTACCCCCATAAATTATCTAATAAAGGTTTAACCCCCTTGATCGCCCCCCAGGTAACCCTTTCACCCCCTATCACCACTGTCGCTAAGCGATAATTTTTCTGATCGCTGTCTTAGCGTCGGTGATGCAGATTGGTAGCCAGTAATTTTTTTTAGGTTCGCCGCAGGTTTTTATAGCGTCAGGTACCCCCATAAATTATCTAATAAAGGTTTAACCCCCTTGATCGCCCCCCAGGTAACCCTTTCACCCCCCTATCACCACTGTCGCTAAGCGATCATTTTTCTGATCGCTGTCTTAGCGTCGGTGATGCAGATCGGTAGCCAGTAATTTTTTTTAGGTTCGCCGCAGGTTTTTATAGCGTCAGGTACCCCCATATATTATCTAATAAAGGTTTTAACCCCCTAATTGCCCCTAGTTAACCCTTTCACCAGTGATCATCATATAAGTGTTACGGGTGACGCTGGTTAGTTAGTTTGCTTTTTATAGTGTCAGGGTACCCGCCGTATATAACCCAATAAAGGTTTAACCCCCTGATCGCCCGGCGGGTGATATCAATTAGGTTTTAGCGTCAGAGAGGGTCTGCGTCACACCCCAGGCAGCGTCAGGTTAGTGCCAATAATGCTAACACCCACGCGTGAAGCATACACCTCCCTTAGTGGTATAGTATCTGAACAGATCAATATCTGATCTGATCAGATCTATACTAGCGTCCCCAGCAGTTTAGGGTTCCCAAAAACGCAGTGTTAGCGGGATCAGCCGAGATACCTGCTAGCACCTGCGTTTTGCCCCTCCGTCCAGCCCAGGCCACCCAAGTGCAGTATCGATCGATCACTGTCACTTATAAAACACAACACACATAACTGCAGCGTTCGCAGAGACAGGCCTGATCCCTGCGACTCCAGTGCTGTAGGAGGTGATTTCACCACCACAGTTAAAAAAAAAAAGCAAATATGCCGAAGCATTGGGGCAGCAGGGGCGGAGGAGTGATTTTGCTCCTAATGCCGCGTACATACGGTCGAAATTCCGACGGAGGCTTGCCCGTGGAAAAGTCCGACCATGTGTGTGCAGCATAACTTTTTTGCGGGAGGATGCCCCCATGCTTCGGCATATATAAATGGTGCATGTATGCCCATCATTAGAAGTGGGTGGATGAAGGCCGGTATTCTAATGGTGGGCATACCCACCGATCAATCTCTTTTTTCGTTCAGCCACCTGGCTGCATGAAAAAAAAGATTACAATACATGTCCAACAAGGACCAGCAACGTACTGGTATGTTGCTGGACTTTGAATGGTTATACCAGATTGATGCCTGCGGGTTTAGGTATCATCTTGGTATCATTCTTTTCAGCCAGCGGCCGGCTTTCATGTAAAAGCAATCCTAGTGGCTAATTAGCCTCTGGACTGCTTTTACAAGCAGTGGGAGGGAATGTCCCCCCCGGGTATAAAAAGCGCCATTGGGAAATTGGGAAAGCATTTTATCACACCGATCTTGGTGTGGTCAGATGCTTTGAGGGCAGAGGAAAGATCTAGGGTCTAGACCCCAGTTTTTTCAAAAAAAGAGTACCTGTCACTACCTATTGCTATCATAGGGGATATTTACATTCCCTGAGATAACAATAAAAATGATAAAAAAAAAAATATGGAAGGAACAATTTAAAAATAAAAAAAAGCAAAATTAATAATAAAAAAAAATTAAAAAAAATAAAAAGCACCCCTGTCCTGCCCTGCTCTTGCCCAATGGCGAACGCAAGTGTCGGTCTGGCGTCATATGTAAACAACAATTGCACCATGCATGTGAGGTATCACCGCGAAGGTCAGATCGAGGGCAGTAATTTTAGCAGTAGACCTCCTCTGTAAATCTAACAGGGTAACCTGTAAAGGCTTTTAAAGGCTTTTAAAAATGTATGTAGTTTGTCGCCAATGCGCGTTTGTGCGAAATTTTAAAGCATGTCTTGTTTGGTATCTATGTACTCGGCCTAAGATCATCTTTTTTATTTCATCAAACATTTGGGCAATATAGTGTGTTTTAGTGCATTAAAATTTAAAAAAGTGTATTTTTTCCCCAAAAAATGCGTTTGAAAAATCGCTGCGCAAATACTGTGTAGAAAAAAAAAATGCAACACCCACCATTTTATTCTGTAGGGCCTTTGCTTTAAAAATATATATAATGTTTGGGGGTTCAACATAATTTTCTTGCAAAAAAAAATATGTTTTCATGTAAACAAAAAGTGTCAAAAAGGGCTTTGTCTTCAAGTGGTTAGAAGAGTGGATGTAAGCTTCCTAATGTTGTGTATAAAATGCCAGAACAGTTCAAAACCCCCCCAAATGACCCCATTTTGGAAAGTAGACACCCCAAGCTATATACTGAGAGGCATGTCGAGTCCATGGAATATTTTATATGTTGACACAAGTTACGGAAAAAAGACAATTTTTTATTTTTTTTTGCACAAAGTTGTCACTAAATGATATATTGCTCAAACATGCCATGGGCATATGTGGAATTACACCCCAAAATACATTCTGTTGCTTCTCCTGAGTACGGGGATACCACATGTGTGAGACTTTTTGGGAGCCTAGCCGCGTACGGGACCCCGGAAACCAAGCACCGCCTTCAGGCTTTCTAAGGGTGTAAATTTTTGATTTCACTTCTCACTGCCTATCACAGTTTCGGAGGCCATGGAATGCCCAGATGGCACAAAACCCCCCCAAATGACCCCATTTTGGAAAGTAGACACCCCAAGCTATTTGCTGAGAGGTATTGTGAGTATTTTGCAGATCTCGATTTTTGTCACAAAGTTTTGAAAATTGAAAAAAAAAAAGAAAAAAAAATGTTCTTTCTTCATTTTCAAAAACAAATGAGAGCTGTAAAATACTCACCATGCCTCTCAGCAAACAGCTTGGGGTGTCTACTTTCCAAAATGGGGTCATTTGGGGGGGTTTTGTGCTATTTTGGCATTTTATGGCCTTCGAAACTGTGAAAGGTAGTGAGGAGTCAAATCAAAAATTTGTGCCTAGAAATCCTGAAGGCGGTGATTGGTTTTCGGGGTCCCGTACGCGGCTAGGCTCCTAAAAAGTCCCACACATGTGGTATCCCCGTACTCAGGAGAAGCAGCAAAATTTATTTTGGGGTGCAATTCCACATATAACCATGGCATGTGTGAGCAATATATCATTTAGTGACAACTTTTTGTATTTTTTTTTTTGTCATTATTCAATCACTTGGGACAAAAAAAAAAAAATATTCAATGGGCTCAACAGGCCTCTCAGCAAACAGCTTGGGGTGTCTACTTTCTAAAATGGGGTCATTTGGGGGGGTTTGTGCTATTTTGGCATTTTATGGCCTTCAAAACTGTGATAGGTAGTGAGGAGTGAAATCAAAAATTTGCGCCCTTAGAAATCCTGAAGGCGGTGCCTGGTTTCCGGTGTCCCGTACGTGGCTAGGCTCCTAAAAAGACCCACACATGTGGTATCCCCGTACTCAGGAGAAGCAGCAGAATGTATTTTGGGGTGCAATTCCACATATAACCATGGCATGTGTGAGCAATATATCATTTAGTGACAACTTTTTGTAATTTTTTTTTTTTTTTTGTCATTATTCAATCACTTGGGACAAAAAAAAAAAAATATTCAATGGGCTCAACATGCCTCTCAGCAATTTCCTTGGGGTGTCTACTTTCTAAAATGGGGTCATTTGGGGGGGTTTTGTACTGCCCTGCCATTTTAGCACCTCAAGAAATGAGATAGGCAGTCATAAATTTAAAGCTGTGTAAATTCCAGAAAATGTACCCTAGTTTGTAAACGCTATAACTTTTGCGCAAACCAATAAATATATGCTTATTGACATTTTTTTTACTAAAGACATGTGGCTGAATACATTTTGGCCTAAATGTATGACTAAAATTGAGTTTATTCGATTTTTCTTATAACGAAAAGTAGAAAATATCATTTTTTTTCAAAATTTTCGGTCTTTTTCCGTTTATATCGCAAAAAATAAAAATCGCAGAGGCAATCAAATACCATTAAAAGAAAGCTCTATTTGTGGGAAGAAAAGGACGCAAATTTCGTTTGGGTACAACATTGCATGTCCGCACAATTTACAGTTAAAGCAGCGCAGTGCAAAATTCTGAATTCACCTCTGGTCCTTTAGCTACCAAATGGTCCGGGGCTTAAGTGGTTAAATACATCAAAAAGGTGAATAAGGTTCAGGAGAACAGTATTTTTAAAGCGGAGCTCCACCCAAAATGTTGTTTGCACCCTTCCCCCCTCCACTGCCACATTTGGCACTTTTTGAGGGGGGAGTGGGTACCTTGTTTTGACAGGTACCTGCTCCCACTTCTGGCTCAGATCGCCACGGCAAACTAAGTCAGAAGTTGCCCCCCCTCCTCACCCCGCAGTCTTCTGGGACACATCACAGGTCTAAGAAGACTACTGGACCATTCACAAAGCTCAGTGCGATTCACACATGCGCAGAAGGAAACAGGAAGTGAAGCCGCAAGGCTTCACTTCCTGTTTCCCTTACTAGAGATGCCGGCGCCTGCACTCAAAGCCGATTGAAGAATCCGCTCGAGTGATGACATTGCAGGATCTTTGGACAGGTAAGTGTCCTTATAATAAAAGTGAGCATTTACGGTATTTGTAGCTGCTGACTTTATTTCTCCTGAAGAAGCCTGGAGCTCCTCTTTGATATAAACCCAAGATCTAGAACACAGGGACATGTTCAAAACTAATCTTACAAAGTGTTGTTATACCGAAAGGGTAGTTGATGCTTGTAACAGACTTCCAGCAGAGGTAGTAAGTGAGACAACAGTAAGTGGCTTTAAACATGCTTGGGATAAACATAGATCTTTACTCAGACAAAAAAAGTTAAACCCCCCCCGCTCAAAAAAACAAAAAATACAAAGGCCAACTCTGTGGGCCACCTTTTTTGCCATCACTTTTCTGTGCTTCTATGTTTCTATTTATAAAACAGTTTTTTTTTAGCCTGTAAATATTTGTAAAATTCTCAGTGTGGCTCTAGCACAAAAAAGATTGGAGACCCCTGCTTTACATGTAAAGCCGAATGTGGGTCATCAGGAACCTGTCCAAATACAGAATCTACAGGAGTATACAGTGAAGATTCAGAATTAAAGATAGGAGTCTCAGGCACTATGAGTATCAAGAGGCCCACTGGGTCTGAAATAGGTTGTATTGTACGTAGATGGGGGAATACTAAATGTCTGTAAGCAAAGTGTTCCTGAATCCTCATCTCAAGTGGTAAGTAGGAACTTATCTCTCACTTTAATTCATCCAGAAACCATGTGTTGCAGTATGCTCAAAGAAGAAAAAGCAAACTCCTTATAGTATAAAGTGCTTTTTTTCAAATATAAAATACACAAACTCACATTAAAAGGCTGCCCAATAGCATTATCATATGCGCATTGAAAAAGTGACGGTGTACAATGCACGTTAATCTTAACACTGCTACCGGGAGACACAGCCCAGTGCCCGAAGATCATATTTAAAGCTGGTCTAAATCTTTAGTCTAGCAGGGTCCGGGTAGGGCCTCCAAAGCTATTGCTGAGGATATGCCTTTCCAGAGGACTGCTTTATTGAGACCAGCTCAAGAACCATATAAATGTTTTGATTGAAGTGGAAAACAAATCTATGAAGTAGCAAAAATATACTTCAACCTCCTATAACACTAGCAAAAAGCTAAGGCATGACAGTTGGAGGCAAGGTTATACAGGGGACTGGCTTAACATTTTTTTGTTAGCCAGTGTCCCAATTCACTTAAAGTGGTTGTATAGTCTTTTTTGTAACTTTTACCTACAGGTAAGCCTATAAAAAGGCTTACCCGTAGGTAAAAAAAATATCTCCTAAACCTTTACGGTTTAGGAGATATTCCCCTCGCAATGAGCCACTGACTGCAGCGGCGCATGCGCACAGGGGATTCTCAGCTGAGGGCCCGGCAGACGCCGGACCTTGCCGGAAAGAAGTCTCCCGTGCGCGGGAGTGATAACATTGCGGCTCCAGCCACTCACAGCACTGGAGCCGCGATACCCGGAAGACACGCCGAGGTAACATATCAGCTACCTCGTTGTGGACCAGGTGAGTTACCGACACCTCGTTCTAAGGTAAGTATTTCATAATGAGCTAGTATGCGGTGCGTACTAGCTCATTATGCCTTTTGCCTTACAGGTGAGTAAAAAAATACAAATAATTGTGGCTATACAACCGCTTTAAGGCAACAGTCTTTACCCATTGGTCTCAGACTACCTACTCAATGGACATATCTGTTTGCATCGCAGGTTTAACAATATGTTGATCTAACACCTTAAATCAAAATTGTCTTTTTATTCCTTTTTTTAAAAGTTGACCAAAAATATGTTTCTACCATAACAGAATATTGCAGATTTGGAATATCTTTAATTTGGGAAAAACAGAACAGAAACTGCACTCACAGCTAATTTCAACTTACCGGTACTTACTGCACCATATTTGTTTTTCAGATTTTTTGACTTTCAGTATTTTTTATTTTTTTATTAATTTTTTTCATTTTCTTTGAAAATAAACCAAAGTTAAATTCAGGGCAGGATCTCTCTTACATTAAAACGTGTATATCATCCACAGTAAGCACAGAGGGAAGACATACAGTATATCAAATGTAAACACTTGGTCTACATAGAAACATAATCAGCATAACATTCAAGTCAACCCCCCAGGCATAGATTCCACCCAGGTTTAGGGGAACATATTTCTAATAATAACGCAGAAAAAAATATCAGCATGTGATTTATAGGCAAAATTTATGGTTCTCTGTTTTTTTTTACTCTTGTCTTATGGACAAAAAAGAAATACAAATATAAACTCACCTTCAGCTCCCTGAGGAGTAAACTTGGCCGCCAAGTTAAGCCTTCCCCGACTATATAAAAATTCTGGTGAGAGTGGAGTCTATAGGAGATATCATAGATTATATGTCTGCACCATGATAACTGAAGGTTTGAATAATATCCATAATATTTGTAATATGTGTGAAATGTCAAGCTTCTATTGCATGTTTTTAGGGAGAATGTAACATTTCCTAACATTCAATCCTAAAAGAAAAAAAATCCCTAAAAGAGAAGTATGGGAATATTCCACCAGAAAATAACTTAACACTATAGGCTAAGAACATTCAACCAGAGGGGGAAATCTTTGCACTGTGTAAAATGTTTATGAGCTGCAGGTTCGTTCACTGTTTGGGAGGTTTAGCAAACGACCGAATAGACGGGTGTTCTATCAGGCCGAACCTGCCGAGCTAAAGCAGGAACTTAAACATTTAGCAGGGGTTGCTAATTGTGAATGTTTCCTGTCAGGTCTCCTAGTTTTTCGGGGATCAGCACGTGCTGGCGTACTAGCAATCGGTGTCTACCCCTCCCAGTACATTGCTATCAGCTGTTCACTCCCTCAACATGGGGAATACCTTGCCGGGGGAACTTCCCTAGCAAAGCACCTTTTCATTCAATTTTCATCCCAATTTCAATTGGTTTTTAACTCTTGAAGGTGAGGGACATATTACCATGGAAACCTCAATACCATGCAATCAAGCTAAAGGAAAACTTCCAACATTTCCACATGTTTGTCCAGTGTTACCCTATACAAAACCTATTTGCTTAAACTGAACATTTAAGTGCATGTTAGCTAGTTTTCTTGTTACTGCCCTTAAAGTTCAGCTTTGGGAAAAAAATAATAAATGCACATATTGTTGCAGAAAAAAAAAATGTGCATTTCATCTTTTTTCCCCATGGGGCCAGCAAAGTATTGTACCCACAATCAGTGGATCATGGGTGCAATGTCAGGCTCCTGCAGACAATTTAGGCTTTCGTTTTAAAGCTTCAGGCCTTGTGAATGGACTACGAGGGTGCTCATCAGTGCCCTCGCAGTCCATTGAGAACTGCAAGCCGTCTGCCAAAATGGTAGATGAGACTTGTAGTTTCTCATTCACAGATTGCTGTGAATGAATGATACAGCTGTAAGGGCATAGCCCAGCACAGCCATACCAATTTTTAAATGTGATAGCCGGTTTTGTTGGGAGGCACCCCCTACCCACTCTAAAGGGGGGGAGCAAGTGAGGGGGGGGGCTTGGATCATGGAACATGTTACACCGTAATGTGTAATATGCTCCAAAAGCAAACTTGTCCTTTTTTTTTTGTGTGTTTGTGTGTGTCTGTCCTCCCTTTCTCTCTCGTCTGGTATTGAGTATGGACTGATGTGCTCTTACACATAACCTTTCATGATTTCTCTCTGAATTTACCTCAATGTATAGCTAAATGGATCTTTAAAAGTAAAAAAATAGCATAATAGCAATGTCATTTCATGAAAACTCACCCTTGGCTGAAGGTTGTGCCAGGCTGGCTGAGTTTGGGTCCAGTCCCAGGTTGCAAGATCCAGTTCCACCTCTCCTAGGAAAGCGTTCCGGGCCAATGATCCCCGATGCCACACGGACAGGTTTAGAAAACGACTTTGTATCTCTGATCTTTCAAGTTTGTACTGTCATACAGGAAGAGACACTATCATTCACAAACACCTTCTGTGGTTCAATGATTTAATAAGCACCCATTAAATACTATGGTAAGTGATAGAATATGGTCGACGATTAGCTCTACCTATAGTCTCACATGTCCAACCAACAGCAACCGGACAAATTTCGATCCATGTATGGACACCCTGGTTGTACACAAGTCTATCTATTGATCGACATGTGTACAACCAGCCCGTTGTTTTTTTCCCAAATGATTTGTGCCGTCGGCTATAACCAGCAACACTAATCATTGTGAAGAACACAATAGCACCGCAGGAGGGATTCCCCCATCAACACTGATTGTTGGGAGAATCTAGCAAATTTCTTTCCTTTCACCTGTGGAAGGAAAGAACATTGCATAACCTATGGCCTGCCTAAGTTATAGAACAAAATGAATATGCAGTATTAGAGTCCTGTTTGCTCAAAAATTCAGCATGATATCTGTGCATTTATATGTCAGCCGTATTAAGTCTTCGTACTTTAGCATGGAACCTTTACATAATTTATATTTCTAGGACACACTAGATTATAAAATCAACCTAGGATTAGAGTTTAACTGTTGCCATGCAAATGATATTCAAAAGATGAAAAAGTAAAATATTTATGGCTCATTTTACGGAAAAAATTATAATTTTGTTTTGTGTTTGAAAAGTATTGAAGGCACAGGGACTTAAAGGGGTTCTAAAGGTTTGTTTTTTATTTTCTAAATAAGTTCCTTAAAGCTAGTGCATTGTTGGTTCACTTACCTTTTCCTTCGATTTCCCTTCTAAATGTTTTGTTTTGTCTGAATTTCTCACTTCCTGTAAGATTGCCCCCATCACCTGAGCCGTTCTGGCTGGGGGTTAGTCCCTGCAGGGATGTAGTCCCAAGGGAGGGGGCGAGCACGCTGACTAACCCCCAGACAGAATGGCTCGGATGATGGGGGCAAGCTTACAGGAAGTGAGAAATTCAGACAAAGAAAAAAAAACATTTAGAAGGGAAATCGAAGGGAAAGGTAAGTGAACCAACCGTTCACTAGCTTTAAGGAACCTGTTTAGAAAATAAAAAATGAAACTTTACAACCCCTTTAAAGCTGTTGTAGTTATTTTAAGCTCAAGACAACTTGGCTGTCTAATAGAGATTATCTATGCCTTTTTTTTAATGGATTGTGCTGTATTGTGCATCAAACTCTACAGAAATCGACAGATTCACCACCCTATGGAAAATGCAAGTGTTAGCTCTCTAGTGTCCACTTATACACTGCCTACAAACCTTGAAGTTACAGCAAGCAATCCATTGCCCAATGGAGCAAAGATGATAAATGACAATATATAAATACAAATTCACGTAATTGTAATGTTGACATGCAATATCTTTTTCTTGTTATGTGTCTTGTATGTTTTTTTTTAACATTTGTAAAATAAAATATTGACTTTATGTGCATGCTTGGTACCTGTAAAGTCCTCCATCTTCTAGTTAGGGTCTTTTTTTATTGCAATTTTCTAAGGATGTGGTACCAGACACTATGTTAAAATATGGGAGATTCCCTAACGGGACTCCTTCCTCCCATCATTTATTCTGATTGTTATACAGTGCCTAATCTGTTCTGCAGCAAGATTGTGAAGGTGAACTTTGCCACCATTGAAAGTCTGTATTAGTGCAGATGACACACAGGTGAGCACAATCATGTATTTACACTTAATTTATAGAATCTTGCATACAAATGATCATCTTAAAATATATGCTACCCTAAATATTTATTTTCTTCTATGTGTGTGTACATGTATGTGCATTTTATAAATCATGGTGTCTATCATTTAGTCAGTCAGTTAGTGTCCCTCCCAGCCAGTGTCAGTTAGCGCCAGATTTCCCACCACACTGTCACAGTCACATTATACCTGCCATATTGGTATAGTGTCTGTACAGATCAGTATCTTGATCACAATCAGAACTATACTGGTGTTCCATAGTGTCCCCAAAAACGCAATGTTATCAGGATCAGCCTTGATCACTGCCAGCACTTGCGACATGTAGTAGAATACATTTTGGCCTAAATGTATGAAGAAATTAGATTTTATTGGATAGGTCTAATAACAGAAAGTAGAAAATATTGTTTTCATTTATATAATAAAATATTAAAAATCCATTGGTGATCAAATACCACCAAAAAAGCTCTATTTGTATGACAATTTAAAAAAAAAAAAAATGTAAATTGTGTAGTGTAGCATGTAGTGTCAATTGTGTAGTGTAGCAATAGCCAGTTAAAGTAGCACAGTGCTGAATACCAAAAAATGTCTCGGTCATGAAGGAGGGTAAAACCTTCCGGAGGTCAAATGGTTAAAAAATATCCTGTTCTTTTTGTATTTCCTCCTTTGCGTGAAATGCCTGGTGATCCTGCCAGTCTCGCTGTTTTCCTGTTACAAAGTGATCACATTAGGCATGAGAGCACATTCATCCAAGTGTGGTCAGTTTTCTGGTTGTGCTGGGAGAACAGCTTGTCTGTCATCCAACGATCAGACTGGTGCTGACGCCCCCTTGTACAGCTAATGACTGGGAAGATCAATGTATTGCCCTTTCTCTGTCTCTAGCTGACACCCCCTCCCCTCTGCAGTCTCCACCCCCACCTCTCTAAGCCCCTTATGCAGCTGAGAACAGATGTTATGTGATCATTTATGGAAAAAATAAAAAATAAGTATTTATAATGTTTTCTATGTTATATATCTATGCACAAACATTGTGCGTTTATTAACTATTTTAAACTGAATAGGTTGTTTTACAAGGTCAGGGTTCACTTATATATTTTTTTCTTTATCTGCAGTTTGAAATATGGACCAGTGACCAGGAAACATCTGAAGACATTTATTTTATTTTATTTATTTGCATGTTTGTTATTTATTTGCAGATACCATATAAAAGATCTAATGCCACGTGCACACGACTGTTTTTAATGACGAGAAAAATGTCATTTTTTAAAATGGTCATTAAAAATGATCGTGTGTGGGCTTCAGAGCATTTTTCACGACGTGAAAAACGGCCATGAAAAAATTGGAACATGCTCTAATTTTTCACGTCGTTTTTTACATCGTCGTTTTTCTCGTCATGAAAAACGGCCGTGTGTGGGCTTTAACGACGTGAAAAAAAATGTGCATGCTCAGAATCAAGTATGAGACGGGAGCGCTCGTTCTGGTAAAACTAGCGTTCGTAATGGAGATAGCACATTCATCACGCTGTAACAGACTTAAAAGCACGAGGCTGAAAAGCGCGAATCGTCGCTCAACAAACTTTACTAACATGAAGGGTGGCGCCATCCGAATGGAACTTCCCCTTTATAGTGCCGCCGTACGTGTTGTACGTCACCGCGCTTTACTCAAGCATTTTTTTCCACGATAGTGTGTAGGCAAGGCAGGCTTGAGAAGAATCACATCGAGAAAAATGCCGTTTTTTTCAATGACATTAAAACCGGTCGTGTGTACGCGGCATTAGGATTCTTGTGCACAAGATATTCTTATTCCCACTTCCGTTATGAACCAATGAGCCTTGAACTTGACAATTTCTTTTCTACTAATGACATAGGTTCATCCTGTAGTAAGATGCCATGTCCCTTCTAGATGATCCCACCCGTAACTTTGTGACTGAATTTCCTACCTATTGTTCTTATGTACGAAGCTATATCGTCTATTCTTTCTAAATGAATAAAATAAAATATTTATATCATAGAAAAAAAGATTATTTTTCACAAGATAGATGCATCTACTGTGTAGTGCATAACATCAGTACACCACGTTAACTAGGTCACCAGTTTACCTTTTACAATAGGAATCAACAGGGTACAAGCTAAATTTCATTCGGTTTTGATAAAAAAATTAAATAATTTTAATTCTTTTATTTTCAAAAAGTTGCAGTTTACAATCAGAAAAAATAAGAAAAATAGTAAAAGGGCATATTCAAACCGGGTTTTGATGGTACCTATTGCAGCACCTACAGTATAGAATATGCCACCTTGTGTGTGGCCATCTGTCATCTCGACCTTGGCAGTCTAGAAATGTTTAGGATGATTGAGTTTATGTCACACTAACCTTCAGAGTCTCATTGAACAGTGGATCCAGGGTCTTCTTCTTTACCTTTGTTTTTCTCTTGCCTTGTACAGATTTATCAGGTAGTAAATAACATTTCACATAACTGGTGTTATAAAAAAAAGAGAGAAATGGTACAGCGGGTCATGGACAAAACAGAAGAATTCAATTATCCATTTCTGGAAATATTTCAAACATCAAGCGTTAGAAAAAACAGCTTACTAAACAAATATGTCTATGCACTTTATGTCAGCTGTTTAGATCTATAAATACAATTATGCTTCAGTTTCTAAAACTGGGTTTGGTTTTTATTATGCAAATCAACTGATCTTCTAAAACAAACACTCACAATAATTATGTGTCTGTATTGCCTTGCTTTACGATGATTGAGAATCAATGGAGGCCACACCATGTAGTGTGAATGACACATGAAGAAAAATTCCTACTGATACATGTGGTGCATTAGTTATACTTTTGCAGATTTTGGAGCTGAACTCTCAGCACTAAAGCCTCGCACACACGGTACGATTGTTGGCCAACCGAGCGTCTGATTTTTGTCAAAATGGCGTGTGCCAGGATCTTGTCTTGCATACTGACATTACACAACTGTCTTGCCACAAACACGAACGTAGTGACGTACTACGAGGAATTTCAGCTCTTGAGCGCCACCCTTTGGGCTCCTTCTGCTAATTAAGTGTTTGGTGAGCATTGATTCCGAGCATGCGTGTTGGTACTTTCAACTTTTGTGTGACGGATTTGTGTACTGACCATACGAAAATCAGACGTAAAACGGTTGTTCGCCAAAAATTTACTAGCCTGTCATCCAACATTTGTTGGCCGAAAGTTGGACAACAATTGTCAAAAGGAGCGTACTAACGGTAAGATTTTAGGACAACAGTCTGTCAACAGACAATCCCCTTCCAACATTAGTATCGTGTGTACGAGACTTAAGAACATGTATAATCCTGTTTCTACTGCCAAACCCACAGCAACTATTTCCATACCTCCCAACTTTTTCAGATGGGAATGAGGGACACCTATTAGGAAAAGTATGTAGGCATAGGACACACATCCTGCCGCGCCCCCTTTAAGGAGAATTATACCCCCAAAATTTTTTTCTTAAACCCACAAGTGCTTTTTTTTTACCACTACCATTCTTTTATATTGGCTTTTAAAATGTACAGATGCAGCCATTTAGAAACTGGATGAAAGGTATAGCACTGGGAAACAGCATTTGAAAGATAAATATTGCATTTTATATACACTTATATAGATCAGACCAAAATGAGGGACACATGAGGAGGAAAGAGGGACAGAGGGACTTTGTTCCAAATCAGGGACAGTCCCTCGAAATCAGGGACAGTTGGGAGATATGCACTTCATTTGACTTGTGTAACACAGTATATATCTTTTAGGTCTAGCACATACTTAAAGTCTAGACATTCTTCAGTCTAGAAAAAAGGGCTAGTTCTTTAACGGTCTTCGGGTCGTTGGCGCCGACATGTTTACTGTGGGAAGCGGACAGACTCTTTGCGGCTTCACAGCCGGCTTCCCACTGTGCATGCGCGAATCACACTGCACTTTGTGGATGAAACTGTGGGGGGGTTGGAGAACTTCCGGTGGAATTGCCTGCCAGAAATAGTTGCCTGGTCCTCACCAAAAAAACTAAACAAAATAGGGAAGGGGGGAGGGCATAAAGGATTTCCTGTTTTAAGTGAACTTCCACTTTAATAACGTTTTGGATTTAAATAATTTATGTTGGCCATAAACTCCCTATGCAAAAAAGTGCACCTCCAACTGCTTAATTTAATTCAATTGTTATTATCCTGTAACATATAGATATTCCCCAAATGACAAATGATACTTCAAATCAAGAGTATCTCTTGCTTTTATTAGACAGTCTAAGTTAAGTCTAGTACACGTGGGCTGAATGTCGGGCGGCATCGGCCGGTTCAATAGAAACCGACTGACATTTAGCCCGTGGGTACTACGTTCGGCTGGCTTCTGTCAAAGTATGACTGAAAAAGGTCTGCCGATTGGCTCCTGATCAGAGTGCTGACCGGAGTGTTCTGGCGGGAGGGCATCCCCCCAGTCAGAACCCAAAAGAACAGCAGGGGAGATTGCTGTACTGTACTGTAATATCACAGTGTGCAGAGGTTTCATCCAGAATTTGGAGTGTTAACATGTGGTCACACCCCTTTAGCACCTGATAGATTATATACATGTACAAGCTATTGGGATATCTTGTTTCCGCTGTACTAACATCACATACTTGGTACAGCAGCTCCTCCCGAGCTGTCAGGTTTTTTTCGTTCAGCCCGCTGGGTTGAATGAAAAAAACTAGTAGTGGGTATCTGGCTTTAGAATACCAAAAAAACGATGGCTACAGTTTCACTAATTAGTGAATAACACCTGATTGTGCTGCTGATTTATCCATTTTTTTAAAAACACTTTTAGCCCCCTCCCAACTTACGGGTTTGAGGTTTGGCTGTGGGCTGCTGTCAGGTCCCTGCACTGTATAACCAGGATTCTCAGCTCCTTCTTGGGTGAATCATACTGAAGGGAAAACTGGATCCATCCTTGGACTTCTAGGGAATGGATTTCACCTGCGCTGAACAGGCTCATCATGCTGCCAGAGAGCTGCAGGAGAGAGGTTTGGTGCCACAATCAGCTATGAATGCTAGACTGGATCAGGATCAGGCAGAACATTTATTAAAGCTGTCCGTACATGATTCAGTTTCTTTCGTTCAGTCAGTGGGCTCAAAAAACATTCCCCCATCCACATCCATATGTGTAATAAGCAATCATCGATAAAGTAAACTTTTTAACCAAAGTTATTTCATTTCTATATGTCCCATTTCTACCCTTTTACATAAATAAAAGTGATTGTCTTGTTGTAGCAACACACCATAGACTGAGTAGGGTTGATTTACTAAAACTGGCGAGTGCAAAATCTGATGCAGCTCTGTATAGAGTCCAATTAGCTTCCATGTTTTTTTAGCCAAAGCTTAAAGGAGAAGTAGGGCCAAAGATCTTTTGACCCTACTTCTCTTATGAATCACAGGAGTGCGCTTTGTTCTGCACTCCTGCGACCCGTTTTCAGCCAACCGCGGACTAAAGTTTGCAGTCGACTGATGTTACTCAGCCGGTCCAGGAGCTGGATCGATCCTGACTTGACAGTTGGGATCCACCCACATGCCTGGACCGGAAGCTGGTTCAGTCTCTTAGCCAGCTGCTGAGGGTCTTGAGCCAGTTGCTCCGGCCCACTTCACAACCCAGCACTCCAGGCAGAGCAGAGAGCCGGTGACGTAACAGTCACCGGCTCTCTGCTCACAGGAGACTGAGAACCAAGCAATCAGCTGTCTTTAATCGCTCAGTAATTGGTCTAGAGGCAGTGGGGGACAGCTGCAGCTGGGATTAATGCTGCAGCCATCTAGGTGAGTTTCCAATCCTGAACTCCTCTTTTAGGCCAGTTTCACATGGTTTTTAGGCATTTTAGCGCTAGAAATAGCCTCTACATAACGCCTGAAAACTGCCTCCCATGCATTTCAGTGTGACTTTTCACACTGGGAGCAGTGCGCTTGCATGATATTAGCAAATTTTCTGCAAGCAGCATCTTTGGGGCGGTTTGGAAGCGCTGTATACACAACTCCCAAAATGCCCTGCCCATTGAAATGAATGGGCAGTGCTTTCAAAGCACCTGGAATGCGCTTTGGGAGCGCCGCAAAACGGTCGCTTTTAACCTATTCTTTGGGGTTAAAAGTGCCCCGTGAGCGGCAAAAAAGTGCCACAAAAATGAGCGGCGCTTTAACGCTAATTGCCGGGCGCTGCAGTGTAAAGTAGCCTTAACCACTTCCCGCCCAGTCAATAGCATATTGACATCCGGGAAGTGGTTGTGTTATCCACACTGGACGTCACACACGGGGGGGCGCGCATCGCGGCGATCGGTGGAGCGGTGTGTCAGTCTGATGTGTCAGTCTAATGTCACGTCACGTAATGACACACCGCTACACTGATCTCGGTAAAAAGCCTCCGGCGGAGGCTTTTTACCACGTAATCAGCCGTGTCCAATCATGGCTGATCAGGATGTAAACAGGAAGAGCCGTTGATCGGCTCTTCCTCACTCGCGTCTGACAGACGCGAGTAGAGGAGAGCCGATCGGTGGCTCTCCTGACAGCGCAGCCCCCCCTCGGATACCCACACTGGACCACCAGGGAAGCCCCCCAGGACCACCAGGGAACCCCAAAGCATGTGGATGGCCAGTTAAGTACCCCATGGCCATCCACATGTAAAATTGCTCAAAAAACATATGCCAATCAGTGCCCACAAATGGGCACTGACTGGCACACCACAATGTGCAATGCCCAGCAGTGCCACCTACAAGTGTCAACAGTGCCACCTACCAGTGTCCATCAGTGCCACCTATCAGTGCCCATCCATGCCCATCAGTGCCCGTCTGTGCCACCTATCAGTGCCACCCATAAGCGCTCATCAGTGCCGCCTATGAGTGCCCATCAGTGCCGCCTATGAGTGCCCATCAGTGCCGCCTATGAGTGCCCATCAGTGCCGCCTATGAGTGCCCATCAGTGCCGCATACCAGTGCCACATATTACTGCTCATCAGTGCCCATCAGTGCCGCCTATCAGTGCCCATCATCAGTGCCCATCAGTGCCACCTCATCAGTGCCACCTCATTGGTGTCACCTCATCGGTGCCCATCAGTGTCGCCTTATCAGTGCCACCTTATCAGTGCCCGTCATTGAAGTAGAAAAGGTACTTATTTACAAAAAAAATTGACAGAAACAAAGAAAAACTTAGTTTTTTTCAAAATGTTCGCTCTTTTTTTATTTGTTGTGCAAAAATTAAAAATCGCAGAGGCGATCAAATACCACCGAAAGAAAGCTCTATTTGTGGGAACAAAATGATAAAAAAATTGTTTGGGTACAGTGTTGCATGACCGCGCAATTGTCATTCAAATTGCGACAGCGCTGAAAGCTCAAAATTGGCTTGTGCAGGAAAGTGTATAAGTGCCCGGTGTTGAAGTGGTTAATTGAACAAGCTGAAGTTAGAAGCTGACTGGCCACTATGCAAAGCTGCACCAGATTTTGCACTCTTCAGATTTAGTAAATCAACCCAGATGCATTGTTTTGTTCAGCTGTTTTTTTTTCTTGGTACATGATATCACTTCTTAAAAATATCACTAGTTTCAGACTGGAGAAGTGCATTTCTACTTTTGTAGTCACATTTGAGAACTCCCTACAGTATACTGTAAGTTTGTTATGTGTTCCTATTCATGCAGCATGCCTAAAACTATTTTTAAAATAATATTCTTATCTTTTTAGTTGCTTATTTGGAACAGGTTTATATAAAGGAATCTGTTGGCAGCTTCTCTTGCTTTGAAAAGATAGTAATGTAGAGGTAAGGGACAAACTGGAGGTAAAGACTCAGAGATCTCCAACTCTCTTTTAGGACAGACAGTCCTGCACATCTAATGCCGCGTACACACGATCGTTTTTCATGGCGTGAAAAATGCAATTTTTTTAATTGGTCATTAAAAACGATCGTGTGTAGGCTCCAGAGCATTTTTAACGACGTGAAAAATGGCCTAAAAAAAATTAGAACCTGCTCTATTTTTTCACGTCATTTTTCACATCGTTCTTTTTAACGTCGTGAAAAACGGTAGTGTGTATGCTTTTACGAGGGGAAAAAAAATGCGCATGCTCAGAATCAAGTATGAGACGGGAGCGCTCCTTCTGGTAAAACTAGCGTTCCTAATGGAGATAGCACATTCGTCATGCTGTAACGGACTGAAGAGCATGAGGCTGAAAAGCGCGAATCGGCTCTCACCAAACTTTACTAATACGAGGATCAGCGAAAGCAGCCCAAAGGGTGGCGCCATCCAAATAGAACTTCCCCTTTATAGTGCCGTCGTACGTGTTGTACGTCACCGCGCTTTGCTCGAGCATTTTTTTGCACGATAGTGTGTAGGCAAGGCCGGCTTGAGAGGAAACACGAAAAATCACGTCGAGAAAAGCGTCGTTTTTTTCAATGACATTAAAAAACGGTCGTGTGTACGCGGCATTAGTGATAATTAAATCTGCCCATTTATAAACATTACATATCGCGGGAGAAATAAAGCTGACCATACATTATTAGATTTTTTTTTTCATTCAGATTCCTACATTCACAATATACAGTGCAGATGGATGAATTTCCCTGCTATTGTTCTATGACAGCCAGCACCAGAGGCTGTCAGAATACTTAAACACTGGCTGCGTCTGACTGGATGCAGGTTTTTTTCAGGTGTCAATTTCCATCCCAGCTCATTTGATTTTTCAATTGAACGAAGTCGGCTGGGAGGGAGCCAACAGGGCCACTCACTATGCAAACATCGACCGGTTTATCCAAAATCGGCTGAAATTCTAATCCCAACTGAAGCAGGACTTTTGAGTTCTGGATTTTCAGAAATTAGCATTTAAAAAGGTAAACAGTAATATGTGTTCTTTTGTAAGCTATGCTATGTGAATGCAAACACTTAAATATAAAGAAGGTGGTTTCTCAATTTGGCTGCAAAAGTAGAAATACACTTTAAATTTCAGTTTTCAGTTCAGTTTTAATAGGCGTCAGATGTAAGAATCAGTGGCGTCACTAGGGCTGGTGTCACCTGGTGCAATAAAATTTGGTGTCACCCCCCCCCCCCCCAGTTCATTGAGCCACCCGGGGCACTGAGCAGGCTAGCGCATCAGCACAGCTCTCCCCCTGTGTAATCCCCCTAATGGAACCAACCCCCCGTGTAATCCCCCTAATGGAACCCCCCATGTAATCCCCCCTGCAATCCCCCTAATGTCACGTCCCCTCCCCTACAACCTCCCTAATGTAAGCCCCCTGCAATCCCCCTAATGTATCCCCCTAATTTAACCCCCCTAATGCAATCCCCTTAATGTAACCCCCCTGTGCAATCCCCCTAATGTAACCCTCCTGTATTCCCCCTAATGTAACACCCCTGTGCAATCCCCCTAATGTAACCCCCCTGTGCAATCCCCCTAATGTAACCCCCCTGTATTCCCCCTAATGTAATCCCCCTGTGCAATCCCCCTAATGTAACCCCCCTTGCAATCCCCCTAATGTAATCCCCTTAATGTAACCCCCCTATGCATTCCCCTTAATGTAACCCCCCTGTGCAACCCCCCTAATGTAATCCCCTTAATGTAACCCCCCTGTGCAACCCCCTAATGTAATCCCCTTAATGTAACCCCCCTGTGCATTCCCCTTAATGTAACCCCCTGTATTCCCCCTAATGTAACCCTCCTGTTCAATCCCCCTAATGTAACCCCCCTGTGCAATCCCCCTAATGTAACCCTCCTGTGCATTCCCATTAATGTAACCCCCCTGTATCCCCCTAATGTAGCCCCACTGTGCAATCCCCCTAATGTAACCCCCCTGTGCAATCCCCCTAATGTAATCCCCTTAATGTAACCCCCTGTGCATTCCCCCTAATGTAACCCCCCTGTATTCCCCTTAATGTAACCCCCCTGTATTCCCCCTAATGTAACCCCCCTGTGCAATCCCCTTAATGTAACCCCCCTGTATTCCCCCTAATGTAACCCCCCTGTGCAATTCCCCTAATGTAACCCTCCTGTGCATTCCCATTAATGTAACCCCCCTGTATCCCCCTAATGTAGCCCCACTGTGCAATCCCCCTAATGTAACCCCCCTGTGCAATCCCCCTAATGTAATCGCCTTAATGTAACCCCCCTGTGCATTCCCCCTAATGTAACGCCCCTGTATTCCCCTTAATGTAACCCCCCTGTATTCCCCCTAATGTAACCCCCCTGTGCAATCCCCTTAATGTAACCCCCCTGTATTCCCCCTAATGTAACCCCCCTGTGCAATCCCCTTAATGTAACCCCCCTGTATTCCCCCTAATGTAACCCACCTGTGCAATCCCCTTAATGTAACCCCCCTGTATTCCCCTTAATGTAACCCCCCTGTATTCCCCCTAATGTAACCCCCCTGTGCAATCCCCTTAATGTAACCCCCCTGTGCAATCCCCCTAATGTAACCCCCCTGTGCAATCCCCCTAATGTAACCCCCCTGTGCAATCTCCCTAATGTAATCCCCGTGCATTCCCCCTAATGTAACCCCCCTGTATTCCCCCTAATGTAACCCCCCTGTATTCCTCCCAATGTAACCCCCCCTGTATTCCTCCTAATGTAACCCCCCCTGTATTCCTCCTAATGTAACCCCCCCGCAATCTCCCTAATGTAATCCCCCTAATGTAACCCCCCCTGCAATCTCCCTAATGTAATCCCCCCCCCCCCACTGTAATCTTGTAATCTCCCCCTATATCTCCTCTCCCTACAGTGAGTCACAGACCTCAGATCAGCGCGCTCTGTCCACATGGACGTTCCTCCTCCTAGGCTCCTCCTCCTGTTGTGGATATACTGTCAGTGTGGAGGAGGAGGAGACTAGGCTCTGAGGAATGTATTTGTTGTGATTGGCAGCTGGCACCTCTCCCCACCTGCCTGAGTGTCAATAGGCGGAATGCAGTGCTGGGCGTTGTGCACTGGGCTATGGCACTGTCTGCCTCACAACACAATTCTTACTCCTCCTCCCTCCCCGAACATTGCGGGGAGCGAAGAAGATACTGGAGTGCGCAGGGGAAGGAGGAAAAGGAGAGAGCCGCGGTGCCTCTCTCGATCCAGCGCTGTGACGGGTGACGGTGTCACCCCTCTGGCGGGTGTCACCCGGGTGCGGCCCGCACCCCCCGCACCTGCCTTGCAACACCAGTGATAAGAATACAGGAAAAGGAGCAATTTGAGGTGGTGATAAATTGAGATAAAACAACAATTTATCACAAAACAGGGCTTTCTAGAAGAAAATAACAATTACACACCGTAGTGATCATAGGCGTGTGCAGAGTGTATGCCTGGTGTGCCTAGGCACACCCTAATCACCCTGTGCAGCGCAGATTTACCCTGCTAATATTTCACCAAAGCCCAATGGACTCCTAAAAAAATTGTAAAATATAATTAAAAATACAATTGTAAAAAATAATACAAAAAGAAAATAATAAACATGAAAAACTACTGATACCGTCCACTGGCCTACTGACACCAACCTCTGCCCTACTGACACCGTCCATGTTTTAATACATTTAAAAAAATATTTTACATTTATTTATAAGAGAGAGTGTGTGTGTGTGTGTGTGTGTGTGTGTGTGTGTATATATATATATATATATATATATATATATATATATATATATATATATATATACACACACACACACAGTCAGGTCCATAAATATTGGGACATCGACGCAATTCTAATCTTTTTGGCTCTATACACCACCACAATGGATTTGAAATGAAACAAACAAGATGTGCTTCAACTGCAGACTTTCAGCTTTAATTTGAGGGTATTTACATCAAAATCGGGTGAACTGTGTAGGAATTACAACAGTTTGTATATGTGCCTCCCACTTTTTAAGGGACCAAAAGTAAGTGGGAGGCACATATACAAACTGTTGTAATTCCTACTTTGTTCACCTGATTTGGATGTAAATACCCTCAAATTAAAGCTGAAAGTCTGCAGTTAAAGCGCATCTTGTTCGTTTCATTTCAAATCTATTGTGGTGGCGTATAGTAGTGTAGCGGGTATGTACTTTCCCGGGTGTGAATTTGAACCTGACAGAGACATTGGTGATGTGTAATTCCCTGCAGCCCAGCGGGTGGCGCTGTCGCCCTGGGCTGGGGTTGAATCATTGCTGTGTGTCGCGCCTCCTTTTTGTCCTCCCTCGGCAGCGGTATGGTGGGGTGGGGAACCCGCTGTGCTTGCTGGGAGAGGGTATAAAAGGGCCGGCCATCTTTGTCACGGAGTCGGAGTCCAGGGCACCTTCAGCCTGTGGACGGTGGTTCATGTCGGTTCTCTAGGCGGGCTTAGGCCTAGAGGACAGCCGGAGGTTGTGTTCCATCCCAGGCACCTTTAGCCTGGGGTGAGGTACTCAGATGGAGGTCCGGAGCTCAGTGCCCAACACTGAGTTCCGCGAGGGAAGGAGATCCTAGGGAACCCCGGGAGTGGGTACCCGAATCCGGAAGGCATAATGGACCGGGGGGAGCTCCTCATTCGAAGACCTGGTGCAGCAGATTGCCAGTGACGGGTGAGTCTCTTACCGGAGACCGCCTGGAAGGAAATTCCCCCCGCTTGGAGACCGCAACCCACTTTCAGGAAGGAAAGTGGAGAACACATTGTGTCTGGGCCTACTCGTATCCACACCTCCCTTTTCTGTTCTGTTTCTACCAAGGGAGTTCAACTGATTGTGTTCATTCGAGAAGAATAAAGGAGTGTTGGACTTTAATGGTGTGGGGCTCATTTCCTGACAGACATTGTTCAAGGTAACTCTCGGTGGAGGCTCCAGGTGCACAACACTGACCCGAAGGTAAAAGAACTTTGCTTGTATCACACTGACACCTGTGGTGAAGGCCAGGCGTGGTGTCCCCGCTCCCTTCCCCTCTAAAAGATACCCCTAGACAAGAGACAGACGAGCTGAAAACAGAGAGGGGAGTGAGGAGGGCGCTACAGCAGTGTTTCTCAACTCCAGTCCTCGAGGCGCCCCAACAGGTCATGTTTTCAGACTTTCCATTATTTTGCACAGGTGATTTGATCAGTTTCACTGCCTTAGTAATTACCACAGCCATTTCATCTGAAGGAAATCCTGAAAACATGACCTGTTGGGGTGCCTTGAGGACTGGAGTTGAGAAACACTGGTGTCTAGAGCCAAAAAGATTAGAATTATGTCGATGTCCCAATATTTATGGACCTGACTGTATGTATATATATATGTAGCGGGGTGTTCCCCTTTAATGCAGAGAGACAAGAAGTTCCAGGTGAGAGGTGAGTCAGGAGGAAGTAAAGAGACATTATGGAAGTGAAAGCAGAGGAGAGAGAGACTACATCTCCCAGTACATCTTGCAGCACCCAGGGTGCATTGCTCCAGAACAGAGACTGCTGGGGCAGACTTTATAAAGGGGAGGCGGAGTTTTGGTCGGCCTCTTTGGACACCCCTCTCCTAGCAAGAGGATCTCTGTGCTGAACTGCTGTGTGCACAAGGCCTGAAGCCTGGGCCGTGTGCTCCTTTCCAAAGAGCCCTCTGCCAGCCTAGCAGAGCCTTAGAGACATCTAATCCTCCTTGCTGCAGTACACCAGAAGGATTGAAGACTTGGATGTCGGTGGATTCCTGTTCCTAGACGAATCGATGGAGGAAACGGACTTGGACTTGTCCAGGTGGTGAGAGCTGTTTAAAGACAGATCCTTTATCTTTACTATTCGTTGGGATTACAAAGTTGTTCTTCAAGTGCACCACCGAAAAGATTGCTAGTGAATATTGTTTCACTGAACTTCCATTTAGATCAGTCAGGCCTGACTGCATAGGTAGACATTGCTGGGTGTTAGTCTACCCATGAGGGGAAGTAGCTGTAAAAGGGCAGCGCTAGAGTTGCATAGCAATACTTAATTATTCTGATTACTCTGTTTATCTTTATTACTGTTTATTGCAGGGATCTGCAACTTGTTATACTGTTGTTTATTACTTGCCCATTAGCCTCAGTAAAATATCTGGGTAAAGTACATTTGGTGTCAGTTCCGCTTACTTTAATAGGAGTTTTAAAGTATATTCTGTGTATGTTTGTTATAGGACTGCGTCACCAACAGTTGCGGTCACGCGGTCCTATCCCTCTATCACCAGCTGTGCCACGGGAGGTTAGAGCCGATTGCCAGGGGTTGACAGCAGTGCACTACAGGGCCCAAATCAATATCAGCGGCTCTCTTAACTGGGGGTAGCGCTACACGTGGGGGCTCGAGTCCGGGATCCTTGTACGTTGCACGCTGCAATCAAGCCGGTCAGAAGTACCAGCATGGACCCGCTGGCAATGTCACAGTGGTGCGCAGCGATTGGCGCCGATCCAACCGCGGCGGTAGTCATTGTACTCCCGGGGGAAAGATGGAAGGAAGAGGAGATAAAACAGCTCGTATTGTTACTGTCTCCGAGCCACAAAGCATGGGTGATGGATTTTAGGCCAGATCCAGTGATCTCGTTTACATACGCACTGGTAGAATGGAAAAACGAAATCCCAGAGCATTTTAAAAGTCAGAGTATACAAGCCATAGATAATCAGATCTATCACTTGATACATACGCTGCCAGTGAAGGAAGAATGGTTTCAGACACCAAAGCCATCACTCCCACAATTATCTCCACCACTATCCCCTAAAGCAGAAAAGCTTAAGGAACTATTAAGCCCGGGATCACCGCTGGCCGCTATAGGGCCTGAATTGTTGAATGCTCTAGGAGACCTTGTAATTAAGTGCCTGAAAAGCAGTACGGTGCATGTGGAGGCCGGTTACCAGAAGCTTAGCACCTTCTCAGGGAAGCTCCCCGTCCCTGCGGGGGAGGAAGATTTTGACACTTGGGTGGAACAGGCATTGCAGGCAGTAGAAGCATGGGAGGTGCCTGAGGCACAGAAGAGACAGCGAGTCTTAGAAAGTCTGAAAGGTGCCGCGGCAGAATCGGTGAAGAGCTTCCGGTTTGGAAATGAAAACTGTACAGCTCAAGATTGCCTGGCCATGCTGCAGGAAGAGTTTGGTCAGCTGGAGAAGGTGTCAGAGATGATTTATCAAATTGAACACACTCTCCAGCAGCCGAATGAGAAACTGTCAGAATATGTTAGAAGGCTGAACAGGCAGTTATGCAAGATTGTACTGAAGAAGGGAATGCTGCCCAAAGATGCAGATGAAGCACGCATGAAGCAGATCATGAGGGGAGCGCGGCGCTCAGACCCGGTCTGGCTGCACCTGAAAACCTCAGGAGGAGGAATGTCACTAACCTACTCTGATCTAATAAAAATTATTAGGGACGAAGAGGCGCTGGAGGAAGATCAGCAGGTGGCCAAGGCGAATGTCACACCTGTACCAGTGTTGGTACATTCGGTCAAGAGCCCAGAAAGAGAAGCGGAGGTTGACACTCTGAAATCGCAAATGGCCCAAGTGTTGGAGATGCTGACCTCTTTGATGGAGAAAGATCAGAGAAGACGAGAGAAACCAAGCCCAAGAAAGGAGTTGTTCCCGAACACCTCAGCACCGGCCTCCCTACAGGACCGAGAAGAGGTGATTTGCTATAACTGCGGAGGGAGTGGCCACTTTGCAAACGTATGCTCCAGCCCAAAGAAGAAGAGAACAGATAATTGCAAGCCGGCGGGAAACTCCAAAGGGCCCCGGTGAAGGAGTCAACCGGGTGCCCATCATCTTCAGTGCGCTCCAAACTAAAAAAAAAGGCCAAGAATGGAGGAGACAAAACTCCTAGGAGGAGGTATAGTACACCCCCACCAAGATGTACCCCAGAGGGAGGGGGCAAGACCCCTCAGTGGAAGTACAGCACCCCAAAGAAGGAACATCCACCTAAAAGGAACAATAACATCCCTCAGCGGGTTTGTGCCCCCATTGAGAGGGAGAAAGTCAATGCATGCCAGCCTCAGGAAAAATTTAAGTCCAAAAGGAGCAGGGCAAGGGTCGAAAGCCAAAAAAAAGAGGTGACCCCAGTTCGGCCATACCCAAAGGAACTGGTGGGCCCATCTCCTACTGTGCCCATTCAAGTGGAAGGAGTCTATACTAAAGCTCTTTTGGACACCGGAGCACAGGTGACTTTACTATACCGGGACTTCTATGATAGGCACTTGAGTCATCTGCCTATCCAGAAGATAGAAGAGCTGGAGATATGGGGACTTGGAACCCAGAGTTTCCCTTATGATGGGTACCTGCCCATAAAGATGACTTTCGACCCATCCGTGGCTGGGAAGGCTGAAGTGTTTGACACCCTGGCAGTTGTGTGTCCCCGGCCGCCTGGAGCCAGCAAGATTTCCCTGATCATTGGGACAAACACGGATCTAGTCAGGAGACTCCTGACCCCTCTAGTGAAAGAGAGAAACCATTCAGCCACCAAAATCCATCCCATGCTAAAGACGGCCTACCAACGACTGGTCTTAGAGCAGAAGACCCCAGGAGAGGGGATAGGGAAGGTGTGGAGACTTGGCAGAGAAGGAGTAGTGCTACAGCCCGGAGAAGTAACCTGTCTTAGGGCCACTGTGAAGCTTTCGTGGGAACAACCTGGCCCCTTTGTCATGCTGGAATCAGA
This sequence comes from Rana muscosa, assembly GCA_029206835.1. Taxonomy (NCBI): domain Eukaryota; kingdom Metazoa; phylum Chordata; class Amphibia; order Anura; family Ranidae; genus Rana; species Rana muscosa. The sequence goes on along the minus strand of CM055117.1, from coordinate 303,972,713 downwards.
CCCAAGGGAAGAGTCCTCAGGCCTGGAAGTGATACCAGAAGTGATTCCGTTCAAGGCCCTGAAGAAGGCCCATGGCAGAGTTCCGGTGAGTGTTAGGAACACTACGGGAGGACCCATGGAGATCCCTGCCAGAGTGTTGCTTGGTCAGGTGAGCCCTGCTGCCCCGGTCACTTGGTCCGAAGTCAAGGGGACGGGTGACGGAGGAGATGTTTGGGAGAAACTGTCCGTGGAAAACCCGAACCTACCCAGGGCTTGGAAAGAAAGAGCCAAGGCCCAGCTGTCCAGGTGGGAGAAGATCTTTTCCGAAGATGAATTCGATGTGGGGTGTGCAAGAAGTGCCACCCATCGGATCCGCCTCCAAGAAGATAAGCCCTTCCGAGAGAGTGTCAGGCGGGTCCCCCTGGCAGATCTGGAGGATCTGAGGGAACAACTTGTAGAACTAAAGAAGACTGGTGTGATCCGGGAGTCTAGAAGTCCCTATGCCTCCCCAATCGTGGTGGTCAGAAAGAAGAATGGGTCGTTGAGGCTTTGTATCGATTACAGGACTCTCAACAGGAGAACCATCCCTGACCAATACACCACGCCAAGGATAGAAGATGCCCTACAAAGTTTGTCTGGAGCCAAATGGTTCAGTGTGATGGACCTCAAGAGTGGGTACTATCAAATCCCTATGCACCCAGAAGACAGGGAGAAGACAGCCTTCATAACCCCGGTGGGATTCTTCGAATTCAATAGGATGCCTCAGGGTCTGTCTGGAGCTCCTGCTACCTTTCAACGCCTTATGGAGAAGACTGTTGGAGACATGAATCTTATAGAAGTCCTTGTGTACTTGGACGATGTCATTGTCTTTGGAAGAACCTTGGAAGAACATGAAGCCAGGTTGGAGAAAGTATTGAGAAGACTCAGCGAAGAGGGACTTAAGCTTTCCCCCGAGAAGTGTCGGTTCTACCAGTCTTCTGTGAACTATCTGGGGCACATAGTGTCTGAAGAAGGGGTGGCCACAGATCCTGAGAAGTTGGAAGCAGTCACTTCCTGGCCACGACCCACCACAGTAACAGAGCTCAGATCCTTCCTGGGGTTCTGCTCCTATTATAGGAGGTTTGTGGAGGGGTTTGCTCGGATTGCCCGCCCGTTGAATGAATTGCTAAAGGCAGAAGGGGAAGAGGATGACTCAGGGCCCAGGAGGCCTGGTGAGTCAGTTCAAGATCAGTGGAACCCAAGGTGTGAAGAGGCCTTTCATGCTCTGAAGAGGAGCTTAACCACTGCCCCAGTCCTGGCCTACGCCGACCCTACCAGACCTTATGAATTACATGTGGATGCCAGCCATGAGGGTCTAGGTGGTGTACTCTACCAAGAACATGAAGGACAACTGCGACCAGTGGCCTATGTGAGCAGGAGCCTGACCCCCTCAGAAAAGAATTACCCCACTCATAAGCTGGAATTCCTGGCCCTCAAATGGGCGGTAGTAGACAAGCTAAAAGACTACTTGTATGGGGCAGAGTTTACTGTGAAGACAGACAACAACCCCCTGACCTACCTCTTCACCACCGCAAAACTAGATGCCACCGGACACAGGTGGTTGGCCGCATTGTCTGGATTCAACTTCAGTCTGAAGTACAGACCAGGAGCCGGAAATAGGGATGCAGATGCCCTGTCCCGGAGGTCTCATGCCACGACAAATGACTGGGAAGATTGGACCCAAGTGGCACCGGACGGGGTGCGGGCCCTTTGTCAAGGGGCTGAATTCCAAGCCAGAGGAGGCTCCAGAGCAGAAGAAATAGGGGTTACCATGGTAGGAGTCCCCAAACACTATTGTGGGGTAACTCAACTGGAGGAAGACAACCTACCGAGACTGTCCAAGAAGGAGTTGAGGTGTGACCAATTGGAAGACCCCATGGGGAGATTGGTCCTCGAAGCCCTGGAGAATCAGGATCCCAACAAATTCCTACATCACCCCTCAAAGGAGGCTCGCCTGTTGAGGAAGGAATTGGACAGGCTACAGGTACATCAGGGAGTGGTCTACCGAAGGGGCCCCTCTGATGACTCAGAAGATAAGTGGCAGTTATTTCTTCCAGAGAAGCACCGAGAGACTGTACTAATTGCCCTGCATGACCATCATGGTCACCTAGGGGCAGAAAGGACCTTCCAGCTTGTCAGAAATCGGTTCTATTGGCCCTGCATGAGGGCAGAAGTAGAGGAGTATTGCCATTCCTGTGCACGATGCATTCAGAGAAAGACCCTACCCCATCAAGCTGCCCCAATGGGCCATTTACAGAGTCAAGGCCCAATGGATCTGGTATGCATTGACTTTCTCTGCCTCGAACCCGACCTGAGTGGATTGGGGAATGTTCTGGTAATAACCGACCATTTCACCCGCTATGCTCAAGCTTTCCCAACCAAAGACCAGAAGGCATCCACCGTGGCCAAGATACTTATGGAGAAGTATTTTGTCCATTACGGACTACCACAGAGACTCCACTCAGATCAAGGAAGGGACTTTGAGAGTCGGTTGATCCGAAGACTTTTGGATTCATTAGGAATAAAGAAGACCAGAACCACGCCTTACCACCCACAAGGAGATGCTCAGCCGGAGAGATTTAACCGGACCCTGCTCAACATGTTGGGAACCTTAGAAACAGAGAAGAAGCAACACTGGAGTCAGCACATATCAGCCCTAGTACATGCCTATAACTGTACCACAAGTGACGCCACTGGCTACTCCCCTTATCGACTTATGTTTGGGAGAGAAGCAAGGCTACCTGTGGACCTGGCCTTTGGCACTTCTATAGACAATACCTCAGCTACATCCCACAAGGGATACGTGGACAGACTTAGACGTAGCTTGCAGGTGGCCTATGAACAAGCCCAGGCGGCTTCGGATCAAAGGGGGGCCCGCAACAAGAGAAATTTTGATCTGAAGGTTCGAGTGCAAGATCTGCAGCCCGGGGACCGAGTACTGCTACGCAATCTGGGGGTCCCTGGAAAACACAAGCTTGCCGACAGGTGGAGATCTGAGCCCTATGTTGTCTGTAGGAAGTTGCCCGGTTTGCCTGTCTACAAACTAAAGCCAGAAGGAAAGGTGGGTCCACTGAAGACGTGGCATCGGAACCACCTGCTCCCACTTGCTGAGGCAGTCAGAATACCTCCCGTGAGAGACTCCCCTGAACCGGCCTCTATCCTGGATATTCCTAGGCCGAACACTCGGTCCCAGACCTCTCGAGCCAAAGATGGGGAGGCCTCCCAATTGAGTACAGAAGAAGGTGGAGAACTGGACTGGCTGAGGTCTCCCTCGACTCTGGGAACGTCCGCCATAGATCTCCCAAATGGAGGGGATACCCCAGATGCAACGCTGAATCCGGAGGCTACTGAATTCATACCCTTCAGTCCCTCAGCTGATTACTGGGAAGATGTTCCTGACACTTGCGCAGAGGAGGACTCTAGAGATTCCATACGTCAGTTGACTTCTGAATCAGAGGTTCCAGAACCAGCAATGTTACCTGAACTTACTCCTGAAGAAGAGCCTGTGGTGCCAGAGTCAGAAGCACCAAGAGAGCAGAGGGCTCGCAGAGTCATCAGGCCTCCCAAGAAACTAACTTACCCCCAAATGGGGACGAGCTCAGAGGACTCTGTTGTAACGGCTAGGAGAAGTGTTGAACAACCTGATCCTTCCACCGTCCATTTGGTGGAGGGCAACCCCAGCTCACTCTCTGGCACAGTTAGGCAGGCCACTCATGGTAGTGTGACCTGTGGGCAAGAGAGTTCCATCCCAAAGTTTTGGTGGGAATTCCCTATGCCAACATCATGCTCGACATTGTCCAAAATGGTAAACAGTATTTGTTGAAGTTTATCTTTGGGGACCAAAGAGTTCAAGTGGGGGGAGTGTGTAGCGGGGTGTTCCCCTTTAATGCAGAGAGACAAGAAGTTCCAGGTGAGAGGTGAGTCGGGAGGAAGTAAAGAGACATTATGGAAGTGAAAGCAGAGGAGAGAGAGACTACATCTCCCAGTACATCTTGCAGCACCCAGGGTGCATTGCTCCAGAACAGAGACTGCTGGGGCAGACTTTATAAAGGGGAGGCGGAGTTTTGGTCGGCCTCTTTGGACACCCCTCTCCTAGCAAGAGGATCTCTGTGCTGAACTGCTGTGTGCACAAGGCCTGAAGCCTGGGCCGTGTGCTCCTTTCCAAAGAGCCCTCTGCCAGCCTAGCAGAGCCTTAGAGACATCTAATCCTCCTTGCTGCAGTACACCAGAAGGATTGAAGACTTGGATGTCGGTGGATTCCTGTTCCTAGACGAATCGATGGAGGAAACGGACTTGGACTTGTCCAGGTGGTGAGAGCTGTTTAAAGACAGATCCTTTATCTTTACTATTCGTTGGGATTACAAAGTTGTTCTTCAAGTGCACCACCGAAAAGATTGCTAGTGAATATTGTTTCACTGAACTTCCATTTAGATCAGTCAGGCCTGACTGCATAGGTAGACATTGCTGGGTGTTAGTCTACCCATGAGGGGAAGTAGCTGTAAAAGGGCAGCGCTAGAGTTGCATAGCAATACTTAATTATTCTGATTACTCTGTTTATCTTTATTACTGTTTATTGCAGGGATCTGCAACTTGTTATACTGTTGTTTATTACTTGCCCATTAGCCTCAGTAAAATATCTGGGTAAAGTACATTTGGTGTCAGTTCCGCTTACTTTAATAGGAGTTTTAAAGTATATTCTGTGTATGTTTGTTATAGGACTGCGTCACCAACAGTTGCGGTCACGCGGTCCTATCCCTCTATCACCAGCTGTGCCACGGGAGGTTAGAGCCGATTGCCAGGGGTTGACAGCAGTGCACTACAGGGCCCAAATCAATATCAGCGGCTCTCTTAACTGGGGGTAGCGCTACATATATATATATATATATATATATATATATATATATATATATATACACACATACATGCGTGTTTGAGCTTTGGGGTGCACGCCCTAATGCAATAAGCTGTGCACACCTATGGTAGTGATATATATATGTTTATGAAAAAAGCAGTAAATATGAAAAGTAAAGTCATAAGAAAGAAACCTTTTTACTCTTCTGTTACAAAAATATGTAATAGTATATATATACTACCAGAGAAAAAACTAATATATCTGTTTCTTACAGATTTATTTCCCAGAGTTGGCACCGATGGACTATAACCGAGGTTCCTATGCCCATCACCTTCTAGGCTCTTCTGTTGTAACAGGTCATTTTCACTGTGATTTTCCTGAAAAACAAACAGGTAAGCAATTTGACACAAACACTACAGTATAACATTTAGCAAAAGCTCACTGCTGGCTTTGGAGAACAAAAGGTACCTCCTTCCCCACTTATATGGTTTAAAATAGGCAATCTGCTAATATTACAGCTTATCTTAAAGTGGAACTAAACTCTCTCAATGAACATTAACTATGTTTAATCCTTATGCTGCTAGCATTAGTAGATACAGATAAGAAGGTATATTATATTTACTTGTTTTAAACTTTTTTTTACATTTCTTCAGTTGCTTCCTGGTTTCTGGCCTAGGCCAAAATGATGTCCTACATCTCAGGAGTCTTCGTGGGCATTTTTTCATCTGGAGGAGGGAAGGAGGGGCTTTCTCAGCTAAGGACAATCCCCTGCCTGCATGCCTCAGCTAAGGGCAGATGGATTCCAGGAAGTAAATGCTACATGAATCATCCACCCTTACTCAAGATAGCTGTGGCTAGACATGCCATTGGGGTGTTTTTCAAAGTGAAAAGCATGGAGACATGGATGGATCGATGAGTTTGCTTTGAATATTAAAAATGAATTACAACACGTGTAGCGCCCTGCCCCCGATGATTGGGACGCTATTGTAAATTTAGGGGGTGTCCGAGCCAATAGTTGGGCTCAGACTTATGTAATTATATACAAATTGCTTCTGTCCTGGCTAAGGTGGTGCTTGGTAGTATTTTCCCTTGTTACCACCTCAGGCCCATGTTGGAACGCAGGCAGACCGCGGTGTGTTCTGTGTCCCTTCTCGGCAGCGGTTCAGTGGGAGTGGTGCCCCGCTGTGCATGCAGGGGAGGGATACTTAAGGGGCAGACGTCATTGTGCGGGGCTCTTCTTCGCCTCGTGGCTCTCCTGGCGCGAGGTATGTGTGTGTGTTCTCGGCCCAGGGCCATGTTGGCCCAAGGCTGCATCTCTACCGAGTAGGCCCAGTTATGATGACTGGGGCCTACAATCCTAAAGGGGATCCCAAGCTGTCCACCAAGAGGGAGGAAGCTGCTTAACGAAGGAAACCGGGGGGGGGACCTGCCCTGGAGGAGACCAGCAAAGTGCTAATGTCTCGGGATAGGCCTGGTGACCTCGTTAAGAAGGGATCCACTACTTTATAAGCCCAGCAGATCGGCTTGAAGGTTCTTTTACTGCACGGCTGGAAGTTCGGAACTGAAATCCTGTGGCAGAGGATTCCTGGCTATCCACATTTGTTCTCAAACGGTCTGTGGCAGAGACTGTTCTCATACTGGTCCGTGCATCATCCCGGCTGCTAGGCCAGGTGAGAGGGGTCTATCTGGGTGAGCAATACCCACTCAAAAGTGAGAGTGGTGAATGACTTTAGACATTTTTGTGTGTTTTTCAACGGGTACCTGAACCCTCCCCTCTCTTCTCATACCTTCTACTTTCTCTACAAGTTACTGCAGCAAAAATAAAACCCAACAGTTGAAGGTTTTACATCTTGTGTGGACATTGCAGTTCCTACAGAATTTTTTCCCCTGACAACGAACCTAGAGGTAACGTGCAAAGCCCAAAATCTAAACCATCAGCTCCTACGGGGGTGTGCTTCACGTGGGGGCTCGTCCAGGATATTTGCTGTTGCCTCTGACAACTGGATTAATGTTTTTTTGCCTTATTGGAAGTCTGCAAGCAAGAAAGTGTTGGACTGTGCTTTAAAGGAGAAGAAGGGGTTAAGGGGTACAGATCACTTTGCCAACTGTGTAGGCCGTGGGCGGAACCAAGAAAGAGAAAGCACGCGAGCTACGTGCAGAAGAGCAAAAAGGGGAGGAGTTCCCGCCAACTGCATGAAACACGTGAGTGTGTTTGGCGCCAAAGACCAGAAGTTGCCAGATTAAGCAGCATGTCTTCCCTTTCATTGCCCCAGCCATATCGGGACCCAGGATGTTCTCTATGCCCAATGCTATGGGTGCTACGCCATCCGGAGCCCCGCTCACAGATACGGGGATCCGACTAAAGCCAAGAGGATGCTTCACGCTCTATACGAGCTGAGATGTGGAGGCCCTGGGCATGCTGTGCCCTGGATGTGATGGACTGGCCATACTGTTGCGCCCATTTGGTCGATGCCTATCCTGCGGGGAATATCTCTTCGAGGTGGAGCAACCCACCGTGCCACCCCGCGCCTATCGGGTAGACTGGATCACAGGCATCGTTACTCTGGAGGAGGTCGCCTCTGCCCCTGCGGTTCAGCCAGGGCGCACTGCATCTGCTGCAGCAAGTGGGTCTGGAGTAGACGTCACTACCACTACGGAGCCACTGGTGGACACTGCAGCGGATGCTACGGCCACAACATGTGTCTCCGTCCCACCCATGAAACGGAAGGTGGGATACGTCAAGGCTTCCCGCGGCCATGGTCGCGGCCTACCCCAGCATCTGCCGGAAACCGGAACCCGTGCGCGGCGATGTCCCAGGGAAGTCCACGACAGGAACCAGTAAGGAGATTGGGGAAAAAGTTACTGGGACTGTTCGCACCTGTTTACCGGCCGAAGAGTGGGAGGATTCCTCGTCCGATGCTGGTGATGATGACTTGTTCGTGACCATGTCTCAGGAGTTAAGGTGGAGCAATAAAAGGTGTATCACCCCGATACGTAGCCTCTCGTAGGAGACGCCTATGGACTCTGGGGACACAACACCCCTGGTGGGAACCCCAGACGCAGAAAAAGGAGGCTCTGCCCGATGAAGGAACTCTGTCCCAATCTGCTCAGTCTTTAATTCGGAAATCCCTGAATGCCTATGTACTACCCTGGATTAGGGAATTCCTGGTCATTACCTAAACTTACCCGCTTGCAGCGGGTACTGATGAAAAGAGTGGCTACCGAATACGGCCTAGAGTTCCCCTATGTACCGAAGGACGTAATGCTGGAGATCGAGACTAAAAGAGAGAAATGGTGTAGGGAGGCCATCTGAGACTATTTAAAAGTACCTAAGCCGTTCAGGAACTTAGACCACTCATTCATCATGGCCGGTCGGGTTTAAGGGTTGCTGGCCACATTGGAGCTACGGCCGGCATATCTACGCCGACTGGGTTGTTCTCTGCAGGCCAGGAAAAGACGATGTGGCATACTGCATCACCACCCTGGACAAACAAGGGAAGCCCGTAACACTGCCCGATCCCAGATTTTATTTACCTTAAGCCAGCAGAGTGACTTCTGTTCCTATTTTATCTTTTAATTCTCCCACAAGAGGAAGAAAGGAGAAAGCATTTTCATTACCAGAGGAAACTTTCTTTGCTATGCTATTGAACTCTGGGGAGTTAGTCAGACAGGATAGGGTTGCTGAGAACGCTGAGTTCAAAATGTTTTGTTGCTTCAGCCCCTGCTTAAAGGACATTTATGTGAGGCCTCTGACACTAGGTGGCAGTGGTTGTCAGCGTAGGGAAAGACTTTTCATGTGGATACATGATTATTGTTTTTTCTTTCCTTAGGAAACCTTAAAGAAGGAAATCTCCATCTCTTTGGAGATGCAGTTTTGCTTCTATGTAAATATGCCTGATTCTTTCAACCGTATTTTTCTATGCATATTTGTGTTTTCTTTTAGGTGCCAGATCTGCTGTCAAGACCATCGGAGAATGTGGTGGGATTAGACAGTTAGTGGAGGGTGGTAGTGTTGATATTTCAATGTGTGATGTACAAATGTCTTATTTGAAGATTTATGTTGTTCCTTTTATATGCTCTGTTTCTTTCTCTTCCTTTTCCCCTTCCAGTTTGGTTCAGGTACCAAACCCTCAGGCTTGAGGGTTTCAATTTTTCCCTCAGACACTGAGGACAGTGTCTTTTTGTAGAGGGGGGTGTATGTAGCGCCCTACCCCCGATGATTGGGGCGCTATTGTAAATTTAGGGGGTGTCTGAGCCAATAGTTGGGCTCAGACTTATGTAATTATATACAAATTGCTTCTGTCCTGGCTAAGGTGGTGCCTGGTAGTATTTTCCCTTGTTGCCTGAAGGTGGCGGTACCACCTCAGGCCCATGTTGGAATGCAGGCAGACCGTGGTGTGTTGGGTGTCCCTTCTCGGCAGCGGTTCAGTGGGAGTGGTGCCCCGCTGTGCATGCTAGGGCGGGATACTTAAGGGGCAGACGCCATTGTGCGGGGCTCTTTGCCTCGTGGCCCTCCTGGCGCGAGGTATGTGTGTGTGTGTTCTCGGCCCGGGGTCACGTTGGCCCGAGGCTGCATCTCTAGCGAGTAGGCCCAGTTATGATGACTGGGGCCTACAATCCTAAAGGGGATCCCAAGCTGTCCACCAAGAGGGAGGAAGCTGCTTAACGAAGGAAATCGGGGGAGGACCTGCCCTGGAGGAGACCAGCAAAGTGCTAATGTCTCGAGATAGGCCTGGTGACCTCGTTAAGAAGGGATCCACTACTTTATAAGCCAAGCAGTTTGCCGGATAGGCTTGAAGGTTCTTTTACTGCACGGCTGGAAGTTCGGGACTGAAATCCTGTGGCAGAGGATTCCTGGCTATCCACATTTGTTCTCAAATGATCTGTGGCAGAGACTGTTCTCATACTGGTCCTTGCATCATCCCGGCTGCTAGGCCAGGTGAGAGGGGTCTATCCGGGTGAGCAATACCCACTCAAAAGTGAGAGTGGTGAATGACTTTAGACATTTTTGTGTGTTTTTCAATGGGTACCTGAACCCTCCCCTCTCTTCTCATACCTTCTACTTTCTCTACAAGTTACTGCAGCAAAAATAAAACCCAACAGTTGAAGGTTTTACATCTTGTGTGGACATTGCAGTTCCTACAGATTTTCTTCCCCTGACAACGAACCTAGAGGTAACGTGCAAAGCCCAAAATCTAAACCAGCAGCTCCTACGGGGGTGTGCTACACACGTGTAGCGCACCCACCTCTCCCCAACCTGCATTTAATTAGGCTCCTCGCAGGCAGAGAGAGGCACACCGCACCACAAGCCCGTACCCTCCTGAGTAAAGAGGTTGAGCGGTGTTAGTTTTGGGCCTTGTCTGCGGCCAGAGTCAAAGTCCTCCCAAGAATGATCTCACCTCTACCTTAGATAGATGCGAGTCCTCATTTTCCCCAGGAATGTGAATGTCCAACTTAGCATTTATTTCACACAGGATAATAAACAGCCTCTTTGAGAGCAGACAGGTTGGAGCGAAGATACAGGACAGCTTACAGGTGGAGGAGGTCCAGGCACAAACGTAGCTTAAACTCTTTAGACTGTTTAGGTTTCTCAAACAGCTTTGGCGCACGATCTCTGCCACAGACCGTAAGGTTGGTCTCTGCCACAGACCGGGTGAATAAAGTCACTGCCACTGACTTGGAGCGTAGGGTCACTGCCACTGACCTGATAAATAGGGCCTTGCCCTATGAAGTCACTGCCACTGACTTGAACGAGTAGGGTCACTGCCACTGACCTGAAGAGTAGGGTCACTGCCACTGACCTGAAGAGTAGGGTCACTGCCACTGACCTGGTGAACTTCCTTCTTGAAGTATTTGGCCCATGTCAAGGAGAAAACATCCCTCCGGAGAGTTACCAGAGGCCCTCACCGTCACCACGACTCTGCGCTGGGTCTTCGGAAAGGGTTACCTCCCTGGCCTCCTCATCCTAGATACGGGTCCCCTCGCAAGGCGGCACCCTGGGAGTCCTCGATCCCTAGCGGACCCCAGCCGAAGGTTGCTGGGCCCCGGGCCTTCAAAATAGTACCTCACCCCAGACTGAAGGTTTTCTGGGATGGAACAGGAACTCCACCTCCGGGCCTAAGACACCCGGATACGACCCTCCTCACGCCCAGGCCGAAGGTGCCTGGGCGCGGACAAACCACACACACCCAGGCTGAAGGTGCCTGGGCGTGGACGAAAGACCTCAAATGGAAGATGTCCGCCCCTTTTATACCCTCTCCTGACAGGCACAGCATGTTCCCCGCCCCACCGTACTACTACCGAGAGGGTACACAGAAGGCGCAGCCCTGGATTTTTGGTTCAACCCTGGCCCATGGCGACAGTGCCACCCTGTAGGCCACAGGGAACTGTACACCAATACTATCTCCCATGAACCGAAATGGTCCATTAACCCTAACAATTAGTGTGTCTGAGCCTAATTACCACTCAGACACTCCCCTTAAATGGAACACCCCGCTACACACGTTTTCAGTTTGTGGTGCTCAGATACAGTTTACTTCCCCTTTAACTCCCTAGGTAACCAGAAGTTCTGTCTACAGTAAATAGTACATGTGAACAATAGGGTTTCCAGATCAGACACCACCTTCTATAGAGGTGCTAAAACAGTAAACACTGAGAAATGAAGAGAAAGCCGCTCCAGATGAGCACATTAGACATCCATCCATAGCATAGCCAGGGTTTTGGTGAAGGTGCTAACACAGCTCATCTGCAGATACACAATGAAAAGAAACCTGGAATTCGCTACAACACTTCACCTTTATTGATCCTTCATGCAAAAGACATCACATGCAGTGTGGGGGTACAGTAAAAGTTGATGCATTTCACGCTGTGACTAGCACTTACTCATAACCTCATACACAATAATACAATTAATCACCCTTATAAGCTCTATACCACCATGAGCCCAATTACACAAATTGGAAAATCCCTCCCATCCCTATCAAGGGTGGGAAATGTGGGAACTAATTACAACACATTAAGAGACAGGTGTGGAGCATAGAGAATCTTACTTGAGTGTTAATAAATCAAATAAAACAAAAAGATTGAAAAACATCTCCATGTTTCATGCAAATTTTGATCTTATTCATACATAGTTACATAGTTAGTCTGGTTGAAAAAAGACACAAGTTCAAATAGTTCAACCAATAAAAGCAGAAAAAAAATAATAATCATACAATCCTACAGTATATACACAATCCTATACCCACAGTTGATCCAGAGGAAGGCAACAAAAAGCAGCAAAACATAAACCAATTAGCTCCAGCAGGGAAAAAAATCCTTCCTTAACCCCCGAGAGGCAAACGGATATTTCCCGGATCAACTTTACCTATAAATGTTAGTATCCAGTTATATTAGGTATATTTAGAAAATAATCCAGGCCTTTTTTAAAGCAATCTATTGAGCTGGACAGAACCAGCTCTTGAGGGAGTCTATTCCACATTTTCACAGCTCTTACTGTGAAGAAACCTTTCCGTATTTGGAGATAAAATCTCTTTTCCTCTAGACGTAAAGTGTGCCCCCTTGTCCTCTGTGATGACCTTAAAGTGAATAACTCAACACCAAGTTCACTATTGCCTTGTTTCCACTGAACGGAACGGTTCGGGTCGGTACAGAATGGAACGGTTTGAATGGTCCGGTCTATTCTGGTGAGCGTTTCCACTGCAAGTCGGACCGTCAGGGACCATTCAGGGTTTAGAAAAAATGCCTCGCGTGTCCGCCAATCAGTGGAATGTATTGTAGCTCCGCCCTAACCGAACCGTTCCATTTTCTATGGCCCCACATCTGAAGCAGGACCCAGAATGGTGCGGTACGGTTCGGTTTTATGGCACGCTTTTATAATGGAAACACCCAAAATAGCGTACCGTACCGAACCGTACCGAACCGATCCGCTCAGTGGAAACGAGGCAAATATGGACCCCTTATATATTTGTACATGTTGATCAAATCCCCCCTTTGTCTCCTTTTCTTAAGAGGGAATAAATTCAGTTCCTCTAATCTTTCCTCATAGCTGAGCTCCTCCATGCCTCTTATCAGTTTGGTTGCTCTTCTCTGCACTTTTCCCAGTTCCCCGATATCTTTTTTGTGAATTGGTGCCCAAAACTGAACTGCATATTCCAAAAGAGGTCTTACGAATGATTTGTACAGGGGCAAAATTATATATCTCTCTCTCTCTGGAGTCCATACCTCTCTTAATACAAGAAAGGACTTTGCTCGCTTTGGAAAAAGCAGTTTGGCATTGCATGCTAATATTAAGGCCTATGATCTACCAGAACACCCAGATCCTTCTCCACCATTGATTCCCCCAGTTGTACTCCCCCTAGTATGTATGATGCATGCATATTCTTAGCCACACCCCCCCCCCCCCCAAGTGCATAACTTTACATTTATGAACATTAAACCTCCTTTGCCACATAGTTGCCCAATGAAACGGCTTGTAAGTTATAGACATCCTGTAAGGACATTCTTCTACTGCATAGCTTGGTGTCATCTTCAAAGACTGAAATGGTACTTCTAATCCCAGACACTATATCATTTATAAATATATTAAAAAGTAAGGGTCCCAACACTGAACCTTGGGGTACACCGTCCACCATACACATAATTACTAACTGAATCAGTAACACACTAATGGAAATATGACTGTGGAATACAGTAGAACTTACCACAGAAATAATCTACCACTTTACTAACATACTGTATATGATAATCCATGTATGTAAAAAGCAAATTTATGAAAGCAAAATCACAAATCAAAATCAAAATCAAAACAACATGTATTAGTCAATGAACTCCAATGACTCTGATGTATGAAGAAACTACTTTCATAAAAATATAAAAGAAAATATATAAAAACATTCCTCATAATTTTTTGACATAAAATTTATGATGTAGAATTAATCTTACATGGCCATATAAACAGCCCGACTAGCATAATTATAAAAGAAGTTGGTCCTCACGAAAAATCTTTTACAGACTGCAGCACTCATATGGAGACGTCACAGCTCTAATAATATATTAGTATACCAAACCTTACTGTGTAGGAACATGCTGTAATGGGAATAGAATAAGGAACACTGAAGGAAACACGAGAACATGTTTTCAGCCTTTTATGCTACTCACCTCTGATATCAGAAATATTGGAGATAAATGTATTTCTTCCATGTCGAGTTCTCCCAAACTAGGGATACGACGGCGCATTGGGATGGGTTCTAGAAGCGAGAAAATCAATAAGGTAAAAAAAAAAAAAGTTTTACAAGCATATGGTAGCATTAAATGGAACATGTAGGGCTGGTTTCACACTGGGGCGGTGGGTGCGGTGGCGGTACAGCGCCGCTATTTTTAGCGGTGCTATACTGTCGGAATTGCGGAGGTATTCGGCCGCTGGCGGTGCGGTTTTTAACCCCCGCTAGCGGCCGAAAAAGGGTTAATACCACCGGCAATGCGCCTCTGCAGAGGCGCATTGCCGGTGGTATTACCGCGGTTTCCCATTGCTTTCAATGGGAAGGAGCGGGGGAGGAGCGGTAAACACACCGCTCCTCTCACTGCTCCAAAGATGCGGCTAGCAGGACTTTTTTTACCGTCCTGCTAGCGCACCGCTCCAGTGTGAAAGCCCTCGGGCTTTCACACTGGAGAAACAGCAGCCGCTGTTTAGGGACGGTTTGCAGGCGCTATTTTTAGCAAAATAGCACCTGCAAACCGCCCCAGTGTGAAAGGGGCCTTAGGAAAGTAATATAGGAGCTGCAAAGGTCAACTTTAATTTGAAGATGCAAGGTCTGGTTCTGGTAATCACAGCCTGGCCCCGCTACTTAAAGTGGAAATTCAGGATAACCCTAACTACTCTTAAAACTGTCCCCTCCCCCGTCCTAATACCTATGCTAACTAACTTGTGTAAGAAAGACTTATATACTCGTACTTTGGTTGTGGCTGCTTTCTAAAAAAAATTAACAGCAAGACTTTGCAAACCTTCTTTTATTGCAGCTGTAATGTTTTTAGCTGATTTGAAAGGAACGTTGAGTTGGGCTTCAGGCCTCACGCACACTGAGCGTTCCAAAAAATACTTTTAGGGGTGCCTGGCATTTTTTTCTGTCCTTAAACGCCCCTCCATGTTAGCCTACGTGTTCATGCATATGTAAAAAGAAACAAATCCGCGCAATAAACTATAATGTACTACTAAGCAGCTGAACACTAAGGGTCAAATAATCAAAATCCCTGAGTATAACATAAAAATAAATAGTGCAGCGCTTTAAAAGTCCATATATCAAAGATAGAAAAACAGCACAGTAAATCAGTATATAATCCCCGTGATCTTCATAGATGACACATGAACTCTTGATTGCATGCAGGTGGTAACAGACACACACACAGTGAGAGACCTCCACCAACAGATAAATTGGCCGCTCACCTTCCAACATGGACCCTTTAATTATAGAGGGTCACTGAAAAACTTTCCCTTACGGGTTAATCCAAAGCAGATGAAGATGTAAACTTCCCCAAAAGGATTAGGGTCATCAATTCCATATAACATCAGGATCATTCAAAAACTTCCAGGTATTAAGTTCATAGGGCAGTGTTTACATGTGGAAAATATAGAAGCAGACCATAGTGTTTCTCCGTAATAGAAAACAATTTAATGAAAAACGAAAGTAGTGCACTTACATTTAAAAGGCACTAAACCAGTGCCGAGGTACAACAGCGCGTCTGGTGAGACTGTGAATGAACTGCGGGTGACGTCACGAACTCCCCATCCGGATGGGGAGTTCGTGACGTCACCCGCAGTTCATTCACAGTCTCACCAGACGCGCTGTTGTACCTCGGCACTGGTTTAGTGCCTTTTAAATGTAAGTGCACTACTTTCGTTTTTCATTAAATTGTTTTCTATTACGGAGAAACACTATGGTCTGCTTCTATATTTTCCACATGTAAACACTGCCCTATGAACTTAATACCTGGAAGTTTTTGAATGATCCTGATGTTATATGGAATTGATGACCCTAATCCTTTTGGGGAAGTTTACATCTTCATCTGCTTTGGATTAACCCGTAAGGGAAAGTTTTTCAGTGACCCTCTATAATTAAAGGGTCCATGTTGGAAGGTGAGCGGCCAATTTATCTGTTGGTGGAGGTCTCTCACTGTGTGTGTGTCTGTTACCACCTGCATGCAATCAAGAGTTCATGTGTCATCTATGAAGATCACGGGGATTATATACTGATTTACTGTGCTGTTTTTCTATCTTTGATATATGGACTTTTAAAGCGCTACGTGTTCATGCACACTAGGCACATCAAGCGCTTGAGCCTTAATTAATTTCACTGGCCAAAATAAATTATTATTCTGGCCAGTGAAATGAATTAACGCTCAAGCGCTTGACGTGCCTAAATGCGTCTAGACATGTTTGCACAGATCAAGATTTTTTTCTGCCAAAACGCTTATGCCAGGAGAAAAGGCATTTAGGAGAGCTGGGCAAATGCCTTGTGTGCATGAGGCCCTAAATTGGTGCTGTATAGAGGCTTCTCTGCAGACATGGTTCGTTAAAGACTAGGTCCATTAACTGTTTGCCGACCGTATATACACACGGCGGCTCTCCTGAGCTGGATCACGTACCTAGTACATGTTCCAGCACTTCCGGGTTTAGGGTGCACGCGTACCACCGGCGGCCCGCTCCCGCTGTGATTAGGCACAGCGGGAACTGACTAGTGGGTACGGCAGACGCGATATATGCCAGCACCTACCAATGCTTCAGTACACTAACAGAACGGCGGTCTGCTTATGTAAACAAGGCAGATCGCTGTTCTGTCCCTACAGAAGACACAGATTCTGTGTCTCTGCTAAGAAAAGGCACCAATCCATGCCTTCTCCTAGTACAAACACCTCCCCCACAGTAGGAAACCACTGGTCAGGCACACATTTAACCCTTTTATCACCCCTGATGTTAACCCCTTCCTTGCCAGTGTCATTAGTACACTGACAGTGCATATTTTTTTAGCACTTATCACTGTATTGGTGTCACTGGTCCCCAAAAAGCGTCAAAAGTGTCAGATAGTGTCCCGACTGTCCGCCACAATATCGCAGTCCCGCTATAAATCGCTGATTGCCACCATTACTAGTAAAAATAAATAAATAAAAATAAATAAATAAAAATATCCATAGTTGGTAGTCACTAAGACAAACCAATCAATATACGCTTATTGTTTTTTTTTTTACCAAAAGTATGTAGCAGAATACATATTGGCCTAAATTTATGAAGAAATTAGATTTTTTACATTTTTTTATTGGATATGTATTATAGCAGGAAGTAAAAAATATTAGTTTTTTTTTCAAAATTGTCTGTCTTTTTTTTGCTTATAGCGCAAAAAAAACAAAAAAAAAAAAAAACACAGTGGTGATCAAATACCACCAAAAGAAAGCTCTATTTTTGAAAAAGAAAGGACATCCATTTTGTTTAGGTACAGCGTCGCATGAACACGCAATTGTCAGTTAAAATAACACAGTGCCGTATCGCCAAAAAATGGCCTGGTCATTCCCTTCCAGGGCTGAAGTGGTTAAACTGTACTCTAAAGCCTCGTACACACGGCCGAGATTCTCGTCAGGAAAAAAACGTTGTTTTTCCTGACGAGAATCTTGACAAGAAACTTGTCCCGGCCGAGTGTACACACGTACGATTCAAAAGAACCGCCGTTCTTTTGAATGGCACAAACGCGGTGACGTCCTCGACTACGACGAGCGTGCGCTCGTCACATTCGATGCCGTCGCCGCCATCTTGCTACACCCTATGCCTAGGAAGCTACCGCGCATGTGTCGAAGTCATTTTGAGCATGCGCAGGTTTCCACGGCGACAGGTAAGTGTACACACACTCGGGTTTCTCGTCGAGAAACAGGCCGACGAGATTCTCAACGAGAAAAAAGACCGCAGGTCGTCTTTTTTCTCGTCTGGGAATCTGGGCAGTTTTCTTGACGAGAAAACTGAAACCCGCGTACACACTGCCGGTTTTCTCGGCAAGAAAGCTCTCCCGGCAGTTTTCTTGTCGTTTTTTGCCGAGAAAACCGGTCGTGTTTACGCGGCCTGACTTTCAGTGGATGTTGGTAGCCTGAATCATCCCCTGATTCCTTTTTATCTAGTGGACTCAAGTAAAAGGATCTTCCCAAAAGATAGGATGGATAATAATTTGATAATTGGACATAATTACACACCTGGTGTACTGTTTTCTTCCCCATCTTGGGAAGTGCTCCCATCCTACAAAAGAAAGAGGATCCTAGTAATCATGTGTTTGCCACCTAGGTACCTGTTGTACACATAACACAATATTTGTCATTTAGCGCAAACATTTGCAGTTTTGGCTTAGCGAAAATTACTTCCTTTCTGTTAGTTTTCACATTGTTAATGAAGCTAGCAATTATTAGAAAGTGTGCGAGAACTAGAGAAATTCATGAATGAATAAGTGCTCACTAGGCAGGCTGATAGTTACACCTTCTACAGTTACTGTACTAGGAGAGAATCTGGTTACTGTGGTTTTTGTAGTTTAATTCATTTTTATGCATAAAGCCCAAATGTGTTTTATGTTGGGGACTCTCATTTTCTATCTGTGAACAGGACTGCTGGAAAACTTTCTTATGATCAGCCACCGCAGAGATGATCAGTATATTCTTACATTGAGGAGTCCTACTGTCAGAATATAATAGCACAGAGGGGAGGATTTTTTCATTCACCTCGCTTGTGTTCAGCCCAATGGCTGAGCAAAAAGAAACTATGCGTGTATACCCAGATTTATCCATGCGCAGATGAGAAAGATCCTCAGGCAGCTCGGTGGGCTAGCATTTTAAACCTCGGGGTAAAATACTTGAGTCATTGTGGGGTGAAAGCAATTGGGCATCGGTCACTGTAGAACATTTCTGAGAGTTTGCACAAATAAACTCAAAGAGAGGGCCAGGACTCAGGATACCCCAAAAAGGATAAAAAGCAGCTCCAGACCTCTCTAGTAGCAACAATACAACATACATACAGGCTAAGGACCTTAAGGCTAAGACCATTAATCTGTATTGGCAGCAGTGGCGGCTGGTACTCAAAATTGCAACCAAACTGAAAAATTCAATTGCCGCCACTGTGTCATCAAACGCAGCTACTGTACCCTCTCTATTTGTCCTGTTTATCATTATCATTGACAGTGAAAGTTAAGAAAATCCCAAATTTTAGGTTGTCCCCAGAAAAGTAATAGAGGGGAAATCTTCCAATGGGGACACTAGTTCTGGTGGCCTGGGGGTCCCCAAGTAATTCCCATAAATTGCAGGGATTTCCTCTCACTTCCTGATTGGCTATGGGACAGGGAGTGAAGAAAAATCTCCGCAATGGGACACAGATGGAGAAAAATAAATCTGACAGAGGTTATAACCCTCAATTGCCATCAATTGCCGCCACTGTGCCATCAAACGCAGCTACTGTGCTATCAATTGCAGCCACTGTGTCCATCAAACGCAGCTACTGTACCCATCAATTTCTGCCAATGTGCCATCAATTGCTGCCAATGTACCCATTAAATGCTGCCACTGTGCCATCAATTGCTGCCAGTGTGCCCCCCCCCCCCTGGCACTTACCCTGTCTCGGTGGGGCAGCAGGTCACGGCAGCGGTGTCCTCCATGCTCCTCGATGTCTTCTCCCATTCTCTCTTCCCATCCTCTGCTGTGATTGGACGCCTATCAGCCAATCAGGTGACAGGTAACAGACCCAAGCACCTGATTGGTGGAGAGGCAGTTCAGTGTTAGGAAAGCGAATATTCATTTGCTTTCCTAACACACAGCTGAATGAACTGTGAGCGCCCAGCATAGCGATTGCTGGTCACCTTTTTTGACGCCTATTATTATTATTTAGGTACTTATATAGCGCCGTCAATTTACGCAGTGCTTTACATATACATTGTACATTCACATCGGTCCCTACCCTTAAGGAGCTTACAATCTAAGGTCCCTAACTCACATTCATATACTAGGGCCAATTTAGACAGAAGCCAATTAATCTACCAGCATGTCTTTGGAGTGTGGGGGGGAAACCCACGCAGGCACAGAGAGAAGATGCAAACTCCAGGCAGGTAGTGTCGAACCAGCAACCCTTTTTACTGCTAGGCGAGAGTGCTACCCACTACACCACTGTGCCGCCTATGGCTCTAATCAGGTGCTTCAAAAAAATACCCCGCCACTGTAATTCAGGCGCCCGGCGCCCGAAAAGGCGGCCATAAATAGATTCATGCAATGCATGAATCTATCTATTGGTGATAGAGGGGTGGCAGGAGAGACGCACCGCCACTGATTGGTAGACTATTAAACACAACTAGGCAGTATAAGTCCCTCCAAGGATGAGCAACATAATGTCCTGCGATGTCCACCGTCAGCAGATCATACCCAGCTCTCCAGAACACTATTCAGCAGCAAGTCTCTTCTCAAGATGATCCATACAAGCAGTCATCTTCCTACACCATTCCTTCTGAATGTACCCTCCAGCAGGACAGCATAAATTCTCTAGGCTCAGGCCCCTCTTTTAGCTCTGTCCCCAGGCAGCAGGCCTGAGAGGCAAAGACCTCCAACACTGCCTCTTACCGTGGCAGCAGCCTAGGAAACAAGGACCCTTCTCCAAAGTCACGCCAAAATGTATATCCTTCCTCAGCATACACCACTGGCAATAGACCTCCTAGGGATTTGCCAGAGAGAAATAAGTATTCATAACAGCAGCAGGCAGAAGTAAACAATATCTTTACCTTTGGGGAAACCCAACAAATGCAGAAACAATTCAGAGTTTGGGGCTTACTATAGCCAAGCTGCCAACACTAAATTGAATTTACTTTATTATATGGACACTCCAGCTCGTTAGGGTCCCTATACATGCTATATGGTTTTTGTAGTTTAATTCACTTTTACGCATAAGGCCCAAATGTGTTTTATGTTGGGGACTTTTTTTAAATTTTGGATAGAGCAGGGGAGGGTCCTCTGTCAGATTTCTTTTTCTCCATCTGTGTCCCATTGCGGAGATTTTTCTTCACTCCCTGTCCCCTAGCCAATCAGGAAGTGAGAGGAAATCCCTGCAATTTATGGGAATTCATTGGGGACCCCCAGGCCACCAGAACTAGTGTCCCCATTTGAAGATTTCCCCTCTATTACTTTTCTGGGGACAACCTAAAATTTGGGATTTTCTTAACTTTCACTGTCAATGATAATGATAAACAGGACAAATAGAGAGGGTTCATCTCCCTAACGGAGTCACAGACAGCGAAAAAAACAAAACTGACAGGGGTTTTAAGCCCTCTCCACTCTATCCAAAACCCCCAAAAAAGTTTTGCC
The DNA here is from genome assembly GCA_029206835.1 of Rana muscosa. Taxonomy (NCBI): domain Eukaryota; kingdom Metazoa; phylum Chordata; class Amphibia; order Anura; family Ranidae; genus Rana; species Rana muscosa. Next base: position 303,951,484 of record CM055117.1, on the reverse strand, counting down.
TTTAGTTATACTCTAAATATACAAGTAAGAAGAAATTGAACACAGCAACAAAAAAGGACAGTGGTCCTTCCACATTTTACTTAAAACCACAAAAAAAAGCTGTTAGAATTGGATTTACATATACATAAGTGTATGTAATTTAGAAACTTTTTTTCTTAGTTATGGATAGAGTAGGGAAGAGATATTAACCCTATTAGGTTTCTTTTTGCTGTCTGTGTCCTGTCTGGGGGATTTCACATTGTTCTGCCACACTTTCATGTAATTTTTCTGCGTTGTATTGAAATGTACTGAAGGTTGTTATTTTCTTGCAGGAAAGAAATTCACTTGATTCCCCAATCGACACAGACAGTGTTGATGCGGGAATCCCTCCTGCCGGGCCATTGTCTTCTCCGGGGGGCGGTAGAAATGTACTGAAAGGTTGTTATTTTTTTGTAGTATGCTAATGTAGCGGGGTCCTCAATTTAGGGGTAGTGTTTGAGTGGTAGTTATGCTCAAACACCTAAATTGTTAGGACATTATCAACCATTTTGTCTGCAGGAAGAGTATCTGTGTACTGTTCCCTGTGGCCTGCAGGTGGCGCTGCCATAGTGGGCCAGGGTTGAACTGCTGATACAGTGCTGTGCCTTGTGTGTCCCCTTGCGGCAACCATACAGTGGGAGTGGTCGGCCTGCTTTGTATGCTGGGAGAGGATATAAAAGGGGCCGACGCTGCCTGTTCAGGGTGGTTGGTCGTCGGGAGTCCTACTCCCAGGAAGTGTGTGTTCCTGTCCGCCCTGGGCACCTTTGGTTCAGGGGCGGAGATCGGTGAATCAGTCCCAGGCACCTTTAGTCCTGGGGCTGCAACTAAAGGCCTTGGGCCCAGCATCTTCGGCTGGGGCCCATCAAGGATCGAGGAATCCCAGGGTGCCGCCTTGCGAGGGGACCCGCATCTTAGACAAGGAGGAGAGGGTGGTAAACGCTATACGTGGGGGCTCGAGTCCGGGATTTCTGCAGCCGGAAAGAGAAGAAAATTCCCCCAGAGTTTGGACTGTATTCCCCCCTGTGAGGCTCCGTGGAGGTCGGCCATCTTTGAGAGAAAGTGACTGCACCACGAGGAGAGCCCAAGCTGCGTAGTTCGTGGGCGTGCCAAGAGTAAGAAAGCCCGCGAACATTGCAGAAGATGGGAGGAGCCTCGCCATGTGATGAGTTGCACGTGGTGACTTTGGCGCAAAATGGACACTGTGCAATGAATCGGCAAGTGGAGAACATGGCGTCTAATGCCCCATGGATTCCAGTTCCTTCTACCATGAATGTATCTTCGTTTGCTGCTTCTTTGATGGATACGGGGATCCGACTGAAGCCTCGGGGTCACTTTGCCCTCTACGTTCACAGAGATGCGGAGGCACTTGGAGTGGTTTGTCCCGGATGCCAGGGACTGGTGGTGCACCTTCGGCCTTTTGGAAGATGTGAGAGATGCAAAGAGTTCTTGTTCGAGGTAGAACAACCCACAGAAAAGCCTCGGGCCTTCCGGCTGAATTGCCTTACGGGCGCCACTACTCTTGAGGAGGAAACCAACGCTTCTACAGTCACCCCTACGCGCACTGTCGAGACTTCGGAGGAAGTCGTTGAAGTGAATGTTTTGGTAGCTGAGGAACCAGAGACGGAGAAACCGGAGGATGCTGCCTCGGTTGTCACAGAAGCCTCGCTCCCACCGCCCAAGCGGAAGGTCGGCTACGTGAAAGCCTCCTGCGGTCGTGGTCGAGCTATGCCCCTGCGTTTACCTGTGTCGGATTGCCCAATCGAAGGGACCTCCAGACGATCCGTGACAGCTACACGCAGAGAAAAGCGTCCAGAGTGTTGGGGATGCTTGGGTTCTGGATCCCAAAGAATTTGAACTTGCCCGAGATAGTAATTCCCCTGTTACAAGGAATTACATCCTAGCAGAGGACTGTGATACCTCGGATTTAGAATTGTCTTCCGATGTGGGAAAAGACGCTGAAATAGATGAACTATTCATTAAAAAGGGCCGGGACAGAATACCCTTATCCTCCGCCAGAAGTAGAAGGGACTCACCCAAGTCTGCTGGGGATGTTACACCCCAGGTGGAAGTCCATATGTATGAGGAAGGACCTGACCCCATACCTGAGTCGTCCGGACCTGTGGTGCCTGTGCACATTACCATGGTTGACTGTGTTTTACTACGTGCTGCTGTAATGGGTCCCAGGGAAGTGAAAGTGCCCAGGCATCCAGAGGCCATTGTTTTGCCAGGTGCGGAAGACCGTGCCACACTTCCACCACTCTCTAGGCTGCAGCGGCTGTTCAACCAAAAGGTGGCTGCTGATTACGGATGGGAGTACCCGTATGTCACCAGAGACCTACTGTTCGAGGTGGAGGCCTACAGAGAGAGATGGTACGCGGACTTCCTGTGGAACCACTTGAAAGTCCAACATGCCCGCAGGTATCTCTCTTGTTTCACGGCTGTTGGCGAGAGATATCGGGGGTGCAAGAAAGAGTGGATGTTGGGTCGGCACATTCATGTGGATCGGGTAGTTGTGTGTCGGAAGGAGCGTGTAGATGTAGTCTATTCAATAGAGACCTTTGATAAGAAATGGAAGCTCCTCATTCTACCTGATCCAAAGTTTTGCTTGTGAGAGACTGAACTCTGTGTTTTTTGTGTGTGCTTTTGTTCCGGAGTGTACTCTCCTGGAGTTTCAGGAACTTTGCCCTTGCCAATTGGGGTAGTCTACTCAGCTGGAGAGCAGGGGAGCTGTTGATTTTTTTATTTTTTCCTCTCCGCTCACAGCATAACAAAGACAGAGACTTTGGGGTAGAAATAGTTCAGGCCAAATTCAAGAAGAAGAGGAAGATTTGCCTTCAACGCAAGAAAAGGTTTTTTTTGGGACAGGTGTCTTGACGGTGGCGCTTCCACTAGGTGGCGGTGTTGCTTAAGTTTGAACTGCACTTAAAAATATTTTACTTTTTTTAGAAGGAAAGGATTTTTCCCTCTGGGAGAGTCTTTTCTCTTCTAATGTACATAGAAGGTTAGGATGTCTAATTTGTTGGTTATGTGTTTTTTTTTCCCCTTTGCAGGTGGATACCAAGCGGCCACTGAGAATGGGTGGGTTTAGCTATTGCAGGAAGGGAGGGAAATGTGAAATATAAAAATGTGTTTGCTTTTAAATATGTGACATTTGAGAATGGGATGTACACATTTGTTTTCTACTACTCTTTCTTCATCTCTTCATTTAACGCCCTTTCCCCATGTTCAGTTTCCGGCACAAATAAACATTTTTTTTTAGTTTTTTTTGTGCATAGTTTCTCGAATAGGTCTATGTTGACTGAGGCTTGAGAGGCATAGGTTTGCTCCAGACACTGGGGACAGTGTCTATTTAAGTGGGGGGAGTGTGTAGCGGGGTCCTCAATTTAGGGATAGTGTTTGAGTGGTAGTTATGCTCAAACACCTAAATTGTTAGGACATTATCAACCATTTTGTCTGCAGGAAGAGTATCTGTGTACTGTTCCCTGTGGCCTGCAGGTGGCGCTGCCATAGTGGGCCAGGGTTGAACTGCTGATACAGTGCTGTGCCTTGTGTGTCCCCTCTTGGCAACCATACAGTGGGAGTGGTCGGCCTGCTGTGTATGCTGGGAGAGGATATAAAAGGGGCAGACGCTGCCTGTTCAGGGTGGTTGGTCCTACTCCCAGGGAGTGTGTGTTCCTGTCCGCCCTGGGCACCTTTGGCCCAGGGGTGGAGGTCGGTGAATCAGTCTCAGGCACCTTTAGTCCTGGGGCTGCAACTAAAGGCCTTAGGCCCAGCATCTTTGGCCGGGGCCAATCGAGGAATCCCAGGGTGCCGCCTTGCGAGGGGTCCCGCATCTTAGACAAGGAGGAGAAGGTGGTAAGCACTATACGAACATCTAGTAGCAATTTCTGGCCACTATAACTTGCTTACTAATGTGATTTTGGTATTTTCTTCTGTCCTCAGCTCCTGTTTAGTGCTAGTTAGGCTGGCCATACTTGGAGCGAATTTCTTTCCTGCAACCACGGGTTGCAGGAAAGAAATTCGCTCAATTTCCCCATTGACACTGCCTGCCAGGCCAATGTCTTCTCCGGGGAGTGGGGGAAGTCATCCCCGCCGGGAAAAGACAGTAATTATTGCTCGGATAATCGCAGGTAAAACGATCTATCAATTTGGTACATTCAGCCTGCCAAAACAGGGTTCAAATCTCGGCCGGTTCAGATTCGAACCGTGTATGGCCTGCCTTGGTTTAGTGGCAGATAGGCCCTCCCCACTTCATACATGTTCCCACAGTCAGTGTTAATTATTCACAGAGGCAGGGCTTAGGAAAGTCATTGCCTTCATACACTTCAAAAGACTGTAAGCTCTTTGATTTCATATTATATATGGACACTGACTAAATGGTTAGTCTAATGAGTTTGCCGGTCTCCTTTTTGAAAATACAAAATACAAAAATATAAATTAACAGAGTTATATAAAACTTTTACGAACGTGGGTACTTGTCTTAGCTGCATTTACCAAAAATTTTGGATTTGTGGTGGATGGTTAGTAATGGGTGACAGGGAATAGTCATTACACAACCATGTGCACACACATACATATGGTACATACTCACATACCTGTATGTCATCAGACAGTTCTTGTGGCGACAGAACACTGGGCAGCCTGTTAAAAAAAAAAAAACAGGTAACATTTGTTATGGCTGAAATGCATGCCAAGAACTAAAATCATAATGGACTATAAGGCAACTATGGAGCCGCAGTATAGAATGGCTACAAAGTGATATAATGATTTATTCAAGCAGCCACCTGTCAGGTCACCTGTGGCCAGGTGACAGATGCACGCCGTAGGGGGACAGGAGTGCACCGCAAGGTAGTCAACCCTATGGCTGACTGCTGCGGATAGGAAACTGGGTGGTTGTGGAAAGCGGGACCAGAGGAGCACAACCGGGATCCTATGGGAAGCTAGAGCCAAGATTCCCCAGGGCGCGGAATCTAAGACCCAGCAGGTCTTCTCCAGAGCCTCTAGTGGTGAGGATGTTATGCTGCAGGCTGGGTCCAGGTCGCGGCCCCTAGAGTCTCCTAGCTCACGCCCCGTAGGATAAGGGGACAAGAGGGGAAGCAGCAGCACGAGATATAAGAGTAACGAATAACAAGCTGAAAGTCAAGGGCCACAAGCAGACAAGGATAACGAAAGACAAGCCGAAGGTCAAGGGTCACGAGCAGACAGGGATAGTCGGGGACAAGCCAATAACGTAACAGAGAGACAGACGTAGCACACGGCAGGCAGGAACCCAAACACACAATGCCTAACAAACACGTTGATCAGCAAAGCAGGCTTGCAGTGCACAGGTTAATATAGTGTTCTGTGATAGGGCCTGGGGTGGAGTCAGGCTGGGAGGAGATTATAAAGGAAGCCAGGTGAAGGAGGTCTGGTCTCTAGATGAACACATGGGAAGGAAGGTAAGCTGACAGACAAACACTACTGCATATCCATGACACCACCACATTTGTTAAAAAAAACTAAAAGTAAAAAAAAGAATTATAGTAAAAATTGCACTTTTTGTGTGTGTGTGTTCAAATGCTTTATTTTTTCACTTTGGGTGTTTCATTTTTGCCCACCGGACCATGGGCTTGAGAAGAAGAAAAAATATCAGTTTACCCTGCAGTTAACAGGAACAAAAAAGTATTCTGGATAGCAGCACTCCAAAAATAAAAGCCTTTATTTAAAATTCAGGGATCGAAATACACACTGCACATCACGTCACACTGGTCAAAAACTGGCTAACGCGTTTCACACTGTACTATTGCTTGTTCATAGCTGACCCTGCAGTTACTTCTATTTGCTCCTGACATGTTCCATTGTGTGTTAACATTTTACCTGGTCTCAGGTTTCTGTATTTCATCCTCTTCAGATGTTTCACTTTCATAATTCCCATTCAATTCTGCATCATCATAACCCCAGTTGTGGTCCCATTCAGCTGTAAATAACAATTGTACCTATTAACAAATAGATCTGTAGATCTGTACATGCTCCACATAAAATGATAATCTACCTCTGGTCTTCTTCTTTCTCCTGATTGAAGCTCTCACAATATCAACACCACCAACTTGACCCCAGGGACGTGATGACCTTACATCACTGAACCAATCTCCTGAAAGACGTTTCAGTGCACAAGGATCTGATAAGCATGATCGAAGTTTGCTGTAAATCACAGATTTTACCTTCGGTTAATATTATGCAAATTTATCAACACAAATAGGAATAATTGTGTTTAAAAATAAGTTTTGACATATTTAACAGGATTTCCTAATATTGGTATGAAAGAAATCTAAAAGGAACTCAAAGTAAAAATTTGTAAATGAACTCAAAGTAAAACTAAAATATTACTAAAATAACATATCAACAATAATAGAGAGGGGCAGTAGATGTGCAAAAGCAGACAAAGCTGCTTAGTATTAAAGCCAAATTAAAGTCACAGAAACAGATATGCAGTCAGATAGACTCCAAAGGGCTGATATACTAGAGGAGAACAACTAAATATATAATAAGGTGTTACTGAGCTACAAATAAAACCCTATTCCTCCCAGCTGCTTGCACTTAGTGTGCATCACGACACCATAAACATAAACCAATATAAACATTTGTACAGTGTCTAATGTATCCCCCAAAAACAGTGTATAAGAAATATTACTAATAATAGAGTGACAGTGTTGACCACACTATACATTTATTCCAATAATATACACTATATTACCAAAAGTATTGGGACACCTGCCTTTACACGCACATGAACTTTAATGGCATCCCATTCTTAGTCCGTAGGGTTCAATATTGAGTTGGCCCATCCTTTTCAGCCATAACAGCTTCAACTCTTCTGGGAAGGCTGTCCACAAGGTTTAGGAGTATGTCTATGGGAATGTACTCTTATTCATCCCAAAGGTGTTCTATTGGGTGTTCTATTGGGTTGAGGTCAGGACTGCAGGCCATTGATGTCGACGAGAAGGCCTGGCTCACAGTCTCAGCTCCAATTCTTCCCAAAGGTATTCTATCAGGTTGAGTTAGGGACTCTATGCAGGCCAGTCAAGTTCCTCCACCCCAAACTTGCTCATCCATGTCTTTATGGACCTTGCTTTGTGCACTGGTCCAAATCATTTGGTGGAGGGGGGATTATGGCGTGGGGTTGTTTTTCAGGGGTTGGGCTTGGCCCCTTAGATTCAGTAAAGGAAACTCCTAAAGCGTCAGCATACCAAGACATTTTGGACAATTTTATGTTTCCAACTTTGTGAGAACAGTTTGCGGATGGTCCTTTCCTGTTCCAACATGACTGCGCACCAGTACACAAAGCAAGGACCATAAAGACATGGATGAGAGAGTTTGGGGTGGAGGAACTTGACTGGCCTGCATAGAGTCCCTATCTCAACCCGATAGAATACCTTTGGAAAGAATTGAAGCCAAGACTGTGAGCCAGGCCTTCTCGTCGACATCAATGCCTGACCTCTTAAATGCGCTTCTGGAAGAATGGTCAAACATTCCCATAGACACACTCCTAAACCTTGTGGACAGCCTTCCCAGAAGAGTTGAAGCTGTTATAGCTGCAAAGGGTGGGCCAACTCAATATTGAACCCTACGGACTAAGACTAGAATTCCAATAAAGTTCATGTGCGTGTAATGGCAGGCATCCCAATACTTTTGGTAATATAGTGTATGTATGTAGTATATGTAGCCACCAGACCCCTTTTCCCTACCTTTGGCTCACTTGTAGGAAAAGGGGCACACCATGCCACATGCCCGTACCCTCCTGTGTGAAGAGGTTGAGCGGTGTAATGTACCTGGGTCTCTATGGCTAGGTTCTCCAGAGAATGATTCCCGTCTTCACTGCAATAAAGACAAGTCTCTATTCTCCAATAACTCCAAGGTCCACACCAATTGCAACTCCAACATAGAGTTTCTTTTCTCATTTGCATAGTCATTAAATAGGAAAGGATGGATGGAGAACAGGATAGCAAGAGGTGATGGAGTAGGTCCAGGCACAAACGAATGCGTATTCACTACCTATATCTTCAGGTAGTCTCAACTCACCCGGATAGTCTCCCTTTAGAGTGGATCCTAGCAGCCGGAGTGATGCTCGAATTAGATTACACACAGTCTCTGCACAAACTCTGCCACAGATCTGGTGAACGTTGGGTCTCCGCCACAGACCTGGTGAACGTTAGGTCTCTGCCACAGACCTGGTGAACTTGGCTTGCGGTTTTAGGCCTCTATCAGGAAGATGACATCCCTCCAGTGAGTTACCGGGCCCCTTACTTCACTGTGATCTCTCACCAGTGCCTCGGAACGGTCCTCCCCCGGCCTCCTCTTCCAGATACGGGTCTCCTCGCAAGGCAGCATCCTGGGATTCCTCCTCCCTCCGTGGGCTCCAGCCGAAGGTGCTGGACCCAAGGCCTTCAGTTGCAGCCCCATGGCTAAAGGTGTCTGGGACTGATCCGCCAGTGTACCGAGCCTGGAATCCCACCCCAGGGCTAAAGGTGCCTGGGGTGGCCCACGAACAGAACCACACACTCCCGGGGTCGGTCCCCTGGGAACTCACCCCTACAGACAAGGTCTGCCCCTTTTATATCCCCTCCCGGCATGCACAGCAGGCCGACACGCCCACCATACCACCGCCGAGAGGGGACATCCAAGGCACAGCACTGTACCAGCGGTTCAACCCTAGCCTTTGATGGCAGCGCCACCAACAGGCCACAGGGAACTATACACCAGTATCCCACCTGTAGTATAAAATGGTTTAACAGAACCCTATCAAATATTGTGTTTGAGTACAACTACCACTCAAACATTCCCCTAGATTTAAAGATCCCGCTACATATACATTTTCAAACAGGTGATTCATTGATAATGAAAGGCACCTTAAAATTCTTCAAAAATATGTAACCACATGACTCTGTTTACTGAAAAATCTTCTCAAATTTTGTGATGCTGTACACTTTGTAATCTAACAGTCCTGGTCAGACAAACTCCCTAATGCCTGGTGCACACGATCCGATTATCGGATGAATGATCGTCCGTTTTTTTTTTGCATGCTAATCTCATGTCAAATCTGATGAGTTTACTAAAGTCACGAAAATTCTCATTCGACAGAATAAAAATTCGGAAGTGATTTCATGTGCTGTAATGCGTTTGTATTGCATTTTCGAACGACAGCTGTACTGATTAAACAAAAATCGTACGATCTGGCATCGTACGAAAAAAAATTCGGTGCATGTCCAATAGAATAATATCGGATGAACTGTCCTGATCATCTCTCGAAAGCTCCGTACTAACAATCCGATTATCGTACAATCAATTCGAATGCGGCATTTTTCGTCCGTTTTTAGGATCGTGTGTACGGGGCTTTAAGCTGGATACACGCCATACAATGTTCTTTAGATTTTTTCCTTTAGATCTACCAAAAAAAACATATAATATGAGGTCAAACCTAAACACTTTCAATTTGTATGCAATCAGACAGGCCCTTATACTACATAAAGGAAATCGAACAACAAAACTTGTATAGTGTGTATCCAGCTTTACTTTACAATACAAGTGTGTGTGAGAGGACACTTGAGATGAGTGGTGCTGTGCTTATTAACCCCTTGCCACCACCACTTCCTTGCTCTTTCAGGGAATCTAAGTCCCGGGAGGCAGAGGCGGTCATTCCGATCATATGACTGCTGTGATTGGCTGTCACAGCGGTCACTTAAATGGAAGCTCCAAATCGCAAGTATACATCGGGAACTTCCAGTGACATTTTAGTTACAGTGCTGGGGGGGCTCAGTGAGCATGCTCTCAGCACAGAAAACTGCTCCCCATGGACACATATATGCAGTTGCTTTGCGTTAAAGCCCACCTGCTTAGCAGCCGCATGTTTGTGTACAGCCGGTGGGAACAAGTTAAACCATAGTCGTGTAGCGCACAGACCCCTTTCTTTACCTGTGTAGCGATACCTCCAACTAAGGAGGCCGCAGAATTAGATTTGGGCCCTGAGTGCAGCTCCACCAACCCCCGGCAATAGGCTCTACCCCCTTCTGGCACAGCTAGTACTAACAATCAATGATATGTCCTATGCAATAGAATAACTAAGCAAAGACACAGTAATGAATTGTAATAGGTAAAGTGTTTTACTCATTTTTCTCAATATGGATAAAGGGGTAACAGTAATCACAGTTCAAGATAATCACTCCTAAGGGCAGCGTCCTGCCACTCTAACACACTATATAATAACACACGCTACAGGTGCGCCATACGGGCGACCGTTAACTAAGTGCCCTATGGCGCAGTAATCAAACACGCTAGAATCCCCACCAGGCCTGGTTCTAATATTTAGCTTAGTCCTTCTTTCTTCACCGGCAGGTCTGTAATGGTGGTGCACTTTAAACAGAGTATAACTTTGTAATCCAAGGGGTATGAAAATAACTTGTAGGCCACGGCAGTCTATAGGCCTATATACAGTAACAGTATCTTAGCTGGGCTTACGCCCTCTCACCCGCCGGACTACGGATCCAGTCCGGGAAACCTCCACCAGCCGTGTCACACACACTCGATCTCTCCAACGATCAGGCCCCCGATCCGACAAGGCTGTAACTCACAAAGTCAGATGCCACCCAGGCTCGCAGAGGGGAGGGTGGAAGGCTCTTTGGTGCAGAGCAAGGCCTCAAGCTTCAGGCCTTGCACTCCGACACATCCGCACAGGAGGATCCGTCTGTGAAGTCTCGTGTCCCCAAAGAGGCCGAGCCCGGCCTCGCCTCCTCCTTTTATAACCCCTCCCATGAGTCTCTGCGGTGGAACATCTAAAGAATGGGGTTATGGGTAATGTAGTTTCTTCCCAATATAGGGGAATACCCCGCTACACACTCCCCCCACTTAAACTCTTTGGTCCCCAAAGATAAATTTTAGCAACAACTATATATAACATTGGACCATTCTGAAAACGATGTCATGGGTGGCCTGCCTAACTGTGCCAGAGAGTGAGCTGGGGTTGCCCTCCACCAAATGGACAGTGGAGGGATCCGGAATCTCAGCATTTCTCCTAGCAGTGACCACAGAGTCTTCCGAACTGTTCCCCATCTTGGGGTAGGTCAGCTTCTTAGGAGGTCGAATGACTCTTCGAGCTCTTTGCTCTCCTGGAATCTCTGGCTCTGGCGTCACAGGCTCCTCTTCCTCGGAGCAACTATCATGGGCATCTTCCCAGTAATCTGCTGAAGGACTGAAAGGGATGAACTCTGTAGCCTCTGGGTTCAGTGTTTCATCTGTGGTATCTTGGGTGACTGGAAGATCTATGATAGAAGTTCCTGGAGTTGGGGAAGACCACAGCCAATCAAGCTCTCCTTCTTCATCTCCACTAAGTTGGGAGGCTTCTCCATTTCCAGCTCGGGAGGTCTGTGACCGAGTGTGCGGCCTAGGAGTATCCAAGATAGAGGCCGGTGCAGGGGAGTCTCCCACGGAAGGTATTCTAACTGCCTCCGCAAGTGGGAGCAGGTGGTTTTGATGCCATGTCTTCAGTGGGCCTACCTTTCCCTCTGGCTTCACCTTGTAGACAGGTAGGCCCGGCAACTTCCTGCAGATGACATAGGGTTCAGATCTCCATCTGTCTGCAAGTTTGTGCTTTCCGGGGACTCCCAGATTGCGCAACAGTACTCGATCCCCGGGCTGTAAGTCTTGTACCCGGACCTTCAAGTCGAAATTTCTTTTATTCCGAGCTCCCCTTTGATCTGAGGCCGCTTGAGCTTGTTTATATGCTACTTTCAGGCTGTGTCTGAGCCTGTCCACATATCCTTTGTGGGATGTGGCTGAGGAATGGTCCAGTGAGGTGCCAAAGGCCAGGTCCACCGGTAGTCTCGCTTCTCTCCCAAACATGAGTCGATATGGGGAATAGCCTGTAGCATCACTGATGGTGCAGTTGTAAGCATGTACTATGGCTGCTATGTGTTTGCTCCAATGTTGCTTTTTCTCGCTTTCCAGAGTCCCCAACATGTTGAGCAAGGTTCGGTTGAACCTTTCCGGCTGAGCATCTCCCTGAGGATGGTAAGGTGTAGTTCGAGTCTTCTTAATTCCCAAAGAATCCAAGAGCTTCCGGATCAGCTTACTCTCGAAGTCCCTCCCTTGGTCTGAATGGAGTCTCTGTGGCAGCCCATAATGGACAAAGTACTTCTCCATAAGTACCTTGGCCACGGTGGAGGCCTTCTGATCTTTGGTGGGGAAAGCCTGGGCATACCGGGTGAAATGGTCGGTTATCACCAGAACATTTCCTAGTCCACTCAGGTCGGGTTCGAGGCAGAGAAAGTCAATGCACACCAGGTCCATGGGCCCTTGGCTCTGTAGATGGCCCATTGGGGCAGCTTGATGGGGCAAAGTCTTCCTCTGGATGCATCGCGCACATGAGTGGCAGTACTCCTCTACCTCTGCCCTCATGCAGGGCCAATAGAACCGACTTCTGACAAGTTGAAAGGTCCTTTCAGCCCCTAGGTGGCCATGATTGTCATGCAAGGCAATCAGAACAGTCTCCCAATGTTTCTCTGGGAGGAACAGCTGCCACTTATCTTCTGAGTCATCAGAGGGGCCCCTTCGGTAGACCACTCCCTGATGTAACTGCAACCTATCCCATTCCTTCCTCAGCAGGCGAGCTTCTTTTGAAGGTTGACGCATGAGTATGTTTGGATCCTGATTTTTCAAGGCCTCCAGGACCAATCTCCCCATGGGGTCTTCCAATTGGTCACACCTCAATTCCTTCTTGGACAGTCTTGGTAGGTTGTCCTCTTCCAATTGAGCTACTCCACAGTAGTGTTTGGGGACTCCCACCGTGGTAACTCCTATTTCCTCTGCTCTGGAGCCTCCTCGGGCTTGGAATTCAGCTCCTTGACAAAGGGCCCGCACCCCGTCCGGTGCCACTTGGGTCCAATCTTCTATTTCAATGGTCGGGGAATGAGATCTTCTGGACAGAGCGTCTGCGTCTCGATTCCCCACTCCTGGTCTATACTTAAGGCTGAAGTTGAATCCAGACAGTGCAGCCAGCCACCTGTGTCCAGTGGCATCCAACTTGGCCGTGGTGAACAGATAGGTAAGGGGGTTGTTGTCGGTCTTCACAGTGAACTCTGCTCCATACAGATAGTCTTTGAGCTTGTCTACTACCGCCCACTTGAGGGCCAGGAACTCCAGCTTGTGAGTGGGGTAGTTCTTCTCAGAGGGGGTCAGGCTCCTACTCACATAGGCAACAGGCCGCAATTGCCCCTCATGTTCTTGGTAAAGTACTCCTCCCAGACCGTCATGACTAGCATCCACGTGCAGTTCATAGGGTTTGGTTGGGTCTGCGTAGGCCAAGACTGGTGCAGTGGTCAGGCTCCTCTTCAATTCCTGGAAAGCCTCTTCACACTTCTGATTCCACTGATCTCTGATGGACTCTCCTGGCCTCCTGGGCCCCGAGCCATCCTCTTCTCCTTCAGTCTTGAGCAACTCATTCAATGGTCTAGCAATTCGGGCAAATCCCTCCACAAACCTCCTGTAGTAGGAGCAGAAGCCCAAGAAGGATCTGAGTTCTTTTACTGTGGTGGGCCGTGGCCAGGAGGTAACTGCCTCCAATTTCTCAGGGTCTGTGGCCACCCCTTCTTCAGACACTATGTGCCCCAGATAGTTCACAGAAGACTGGTAGAACCGACACTTCTCAGGCGAAAGCTTAAGTCCTTCCTCACTGAGTCTTCTCAACACTTTTTCCAGCCTCTCTTCATGTTCCTCCAAGGTTCTCCCAAAGACAATGACATCGTCCAGGTATACAAGGACTTCGATCAAGTTCATGTCCCCTACTGTCTTCTCCATGAGGCGTTGGAAAGTAGCTGGGGCTCCAGACAGACCTTGGGGCATCCGGTCGAATTCAAAGAACCCCACTGGGGTTATGAAAGCTGTCTTCTCCTTGTCTGTTGGGTGCATCGGAATCTGATAGTACCCACTCTTGAGATCCATAACGCTGAACCATTTGGCTCCAGACAAGCTCTGTAGGGCATCCTCTATCCTCGGAGTGGTGTATTGGTCAGGTATGGTTCTCCTGTTGAGAGTCCTGTAGTCGATACAGAGCCTCAATGATCCATTCTTCTTTCGGACCACCACTATGGGAGAGGCATAGGGGCTTCTGGACTCCCGTATCACACCAGTCCTCTTGAGTTCTGCAAGTTGTTCCCTCAGATCCTCCAGATCTGCTAGCAGGACCCGCCTGACCCTCTCTCGGAAGGGCTTATCTTCCTGGAGGCGGATCCGATGGGTGGCACTCCTTGCACACCCCACATCAAACTCATCCTTAGAGAAGATCTTCTCCCATCTATTCAACTGGGCCTTGGCTCTCTCTTTCCAAGCCCTGGACAGATTCGGGTTTTCCATGGTCAGCTTCTCCCAAACATCCCCTTCTTCACCTGTCCTCTTCACTTCTGACAGGGTAACAGGGGCCGCCGGGCTCACCTGGCCTAGCAACATTCTGGCTGGGATTTCCATGGGGTCTTTGGTAATATTCCTAACACTCACTGGAACTCTATAATGGGCCTTCTTCAGGACCTTCAGCGGAATCACTTCCGGTATCACCTCCAGGCCTGAGGACTCACCCCTTGGGTCTGACTCCAGCATGACAAAGGGACCAGGCTGCTCCCAAGTAAGCTTCACAGTGGCCCTGAGACAGGTTACTTCACCGGGCTGCAACACTACCCCTTCTCTTCCAAGTCTCCACACCTTCCCTATCTCCTCTCCAGGGGTCTCCCGCTCTTGGACCAGCCGTTGGTAGGCTGTCTTCAGCATGGGATGGATCTTGGTAGCTGCTTGTCTTTCTTCTGTCACGAGAGGGGTCAGGAGTCTTCGGACCAGGTCCGTGTTTGTCCCTATTATAAGGGAATTCTTGTTGGCTCCAGGCGGCCTAGGGCACACAACTGCCAGGGTGTCAAACACTTCGGCCTTCCCAGCCACGGATGGGTCAAAGGTCATTTTGATGGGAAGGTAGCCGTCGTAAGGGAAACTCTGGGTTCCAATTCCCCATATTTCCAGCTCTTCTATCTTCTGGATAGGCAGATGACTCAGGTGCCTGTCGTAGAAGTCCCGGTATAGTAAGGTCACTTGTGCCCCGGTATCCAGGAGGCCCCTGGTGTAGACTCCCTCCACTTGAATGGGCACTATAGGGGATGGGCCTACCAGCTTCTCTGGATATGGTCCGGCAGGAGCCGCCTTCTTCTGACCTTTTCCCTTTGGACTCTCTCTTGTCCTATTCCCTTTGGACTTGAAGCTTTCTTGAGCCTGGTATGCACTGACTTCCCTCCTTTTAATGGGTGTAGGAACCCGCTGAGGGGTACTATTATTTTTCTTGGGTGGGCACCCCCTTTGGGGGGTGCCGTGCCTCTCCTGAGGGGTCTCCCCCCTTCTTCTTGGAGTATAGCTTTGTTGAGGGGTATTGCGTTTCCCCTTTGGTGTTCTATCTCTCTTTTTGTTTTTCTTCGCATTCAGCTTGGAGTTTACTGAAGATGGTGGGCACCCGGTTGACTCCTTCACCGGGGCCCTCTGAAGTTTCCCGCCGGCTTGCGGTTGTCTGGTCTCTTCTTCTTCGGACTAGAACATGTGGCTGCAATGTGGCCAACTCCCCCACAGTTGAAGCAGACTATATCTCCCCATTCTTGTAAAGGTTCGGGTGCTGAGGCAATCGGGAACAATTCCTTCCTTGGACTTTCCTTCTTCTTGGGACACTCTGTGTCTTTTGCTATCAGAGAGGTCAAAATCTCTAACACCTTGGACATCTGAGTTTTTAGGGTGTCTATCTCCGCCTCTCTTTCAGGGGTCATTACTGGATTGACCAGCACCTGTGCGGGTACAACATTTGTCTTATCCTTCTGCTGGTCCTGTTGCAGCGCCTCCTCATCTCTGATAATTTTTATTAAATCAGCATAAGTCAGCAACATTCCTCCTCCCAAGGTTTTCAGGTGCAGCCAGACTGGATCGGAGCGTAGCGCTCCCTTTAAGACTTGCTTCATTCTTGCCGCATCGGCATCTTGGGGCTTCATCCCTTTCTTTAACACAATCTTGCACAGCAGCCTGTTTAGCCTTCTGACATACTCGGAAAGTTTCTGCTCCGGTTTTTGGAAAGCGTGTTCAAACTGGTAGACCGTCTCTGTCACCTTGTCTAATTGACCAAACTCTTCCTGCAGCATAGCTAGACAATCCTGCGCCGTGCACCCTGCATTCCCAAACAGGAAACTTTTCACTGCTTCTGCTGCTGCACCTTTAAGGCTTTCTAACACTCGCTGCCTCTTCTGTGCCTCCGGCACCTCCCATGCCTCCACCGCCTGTAATGCCTGCTCCACCCAGGTATCAAAATCTTCTTCCCCTGCCGGGACAGGGAGCTTCCCTGAGAATATTTTTAGTCTCCGGTAGCTAGTTTCCACATGCACCGTACTTGTCTTCTGACATTTGGCTAGCAAATCCCCTATTGCATTTATCAGTTCTGGTGATATAGCAGTGGCCGGGGCAGGTGCCACCGGGGGTGTCGCCCTGTCTTCTCTTTCAGGTGGAGTTCGGGCCGCAGCCTGTGGCGATCCCGTAGGGGATGGTTCCCTTTCTACAGTTATTGCGTGCGCCAGCCTAAATGTTCTGTTGTCTGGCGTCCGCAGACACTTGTGCTTACAAGCCTCTGGCATCCCGTCCCAATATTCCACTAATGCGTATTGATATGAGATGTTTGGGTCTGTCTTCATGTCTATCACCCACGGTGTGTGATCTGGGGACACTGAACTCATCAGTTCCTCTACCGTCTCACTTGACCATTTCTCGCCAGGAAGGCTAATGGCTATCGACTGTTTTGGCTCTGTATTAGCGGCTTTGCACCACTCTTCTACCGCTCTTGGATCCATGGGGTCCATGCCGGCACTTCTGGCGTTCGCTTGCTGCATCAGGATCCCGGACGAGAACCCCCACGTGTAGCGATACCTCCAACTAAGGAGGCCGCAGAATTAGATTTGGGCCCTGAGTGCAGCTCCGCCAACCCCCGGCAATAGGCTCTACCCCCTTCTGGCACAGCTAGTACTAACAATCAATGATATGTCCTATGCAATAGAATAACTAAGCAAGGACACAGTAATGAATTGTAATAGGTAAAGTGTTTTACTCATTTTTCTCAATATGGATAAAGGGGTAACAGTAATCACAGTTCAAGATAATCACTCCTAAGGGCAGCGTCCTGCCACTCTAACACACTATATAATAACACACGCTACAGGTGCGCCATACGGGCGACCGTTAACTAAGTGCCCTATGGCGCAGTAATCAAACACGCTAGAATCCCCACCAGGCCTGGTTCTAATATTTAGCTTAGTCCTTCTTTCTTCACCGGCAGGTCTGTAATGGTGGTGCACTTTAAACAGAGTATAACTTTGTAATCCAAGGGGTATGAAAATAACTTGTAGGCCACGGCAGTCTATAGGCCTATATACAGTAACAGTATCTTAGCTGGGCTTACGCCCTCTCACCCGCCGGACTACGGATCCAGTCCGGGAAACCTCCACCAGCCGTGTCACACACACTCGATCTCTCCAACGAGCAGGCCCCCGATCCGACAAGGCTGTAACTCACAAATTCAGATGCCACCCAGGCTCGCAGAGGGGAGGGTGGAAGGCTCTTTGGTGCGGAGCAAGGCCTCAAGCTTCAGGCCTTGCACTCCAACACATCCGCACAGGAGGATCCATCTGTGAAGTCTCGTGTCCCCAAAGAGGCCGAGCCCGGCCTCGCCTCCTCCTTTTATAACCCCTCCCATGAGTCTCTGCGGTGGAACATCTAAAGAATGGGGTTATGGGTAATGTAGTTTCTTCCCAATATAGGGGAATACCCCGCTACACCTGCATTAACTTTGGCTCCTCGCAGGAAGAGAGAGGCACACTGCACTAACAGCCCGTATCCTCCTGTGCAAAAAGGTTGAACGGTGTTGTTGTTGGGTCCTTCTACGGTCAGAACATGAAAACCTCCAGAGCCTGATTCTCACCTCTATGTTAACTAGAGACAAGTCCTTGACTTCCCATTAAAGTGAATGTCCACACAAGCTGAAACTCCAACTCAGAGTTTATTTTCTCTTAGCAATAACACAGTCTCTGATAGAAGAAAGGTTGGAGCAAGAAACAGAACAGTACAAGGTGTGGATGAGGTCCAGGCACAAACGTTACGGATGTTCGCTCAGCTTATCGAGCAAAGTTAACTAGGCGCACAGTCTTTGCCACAGACCTGGTGAAAACTGATTCCCTTCTTTAGCTATGGCCCTTGTTTAAGGAGAAGACATCCCTCCGGAGAGTTACTGGGCCCCTACCGTCACCATGACACTGCACTGGGTCCTCGTAGAGTTCCTTCCCGGCCTCCTCATCCTAGATATGGGTCCCCTCGCAAGGCGGCACCCTGAGATTCCTCGATCCCTGGCGGACCCCAGCCGAAGGTGCTGGGCCCCAGGCCTCCACTGTGGTTCCTGGGCTTACATGCCCAGGGCGGACAGGAACATCACGATAGTACCTCACCCTTGGCTAAAGGTGCCCAAGATGGAACCGGAAAACTCCCTGGGAGTAGGACTCCCGGCAACCGAACCAACGACAACCTGCCCCCGGGCCAAAGGTGCCCGGGGTGGACAGGAACAATACCTGGGGTAGGACCCCGCTGACCGAAGAAGAACCCCGAACAGGCAGCGTCTGCCCCTTTTATATCCTCTCCCAGCATGCCCAGCAGGTAGAACACACCCACCGTATGGCTGCCGGGAGGGGACACACAAGGCACAGCACTGTATCAGTGGTTCAACCCTAGCCTACTATGGCAGTGCCACCTGTAGGCCACAGGGAACTACACACCTACACTCTCCCTGTGGATAGAAATGGTTGTAAAAAACCATGACAAATTAAGGTGTTTGAGCTGACTACCTCTCAAACACTTCCCTTAAATTGAGGACCCCGCTACACTAGCATAGAGGACCAGAGTGGGAAGAAGAGAAGTCTGTTTCCATTAAGAGAAAAAGCTATTTTAGAGCAGTAAAAAAAACTAAAAATCTGTTAAAAATCATACCATGCAGGGGTACCAGACTATATAGAGAAAAAAAATGAGTGAGACTTCAGCTGGGCTTTAAAGCTGAAATCTGGGCTCAACGATTATTGTCTAAATACAACAACAATTCCCAAAAGGTTGAGACGCTGTGTAAAATCCACATAAAAACAGAATGCAATTATTTGCACATCATATTAACCCATATTTTATTCACAATAGAAAATAGAAAGCATATCAAATGTTTAAACTGAAAAAATGTACCATTTTAAGAAAAAAATAAGGTAATTTTGAAACTGAGGGCAGCATCACATCTTAAAAAAGTTGGGACAGGGCCATTTTTACCACGGTGTAGCATTCCCTCTTCTTTTAACAAAACTCTGTAAATGTCTGGGAACTGAGGAGACCAGTTGCTGGAGTTTTGGGAGAGGAATGTTGTCCTATTCTTGCCTGATATAGGATTGTAACTGCTCAAAAGTCCTGGGGCTTCTTTGTTGTACTTTACTTTTCAAGATGCGCCAAATACTTTAAATGTGTGAATACACTGCAGGCAGGTCAGTTAAATATCCAGGCTCTTCTATTACCAAGCCATGTTGTTGTCGGAGATGCAGTATGTGGTTTAGAATTGTCCTGCTGAAATAAGCAAAGCCTTCCCTGAAAAAAGATGTTGTCCAGATGGGCGCATATGCTGGATGTGTAATTTTCAACCTTCTTACCCCAGAGGAACCATTGAAATAACTTTCAGGTCTCAGGGACTCCTTGGTAGAAGAAATAATTGTGGGTCAGTGGGAAGAATGATGCTTACATTTAGTGTTCAGTGGAAAGAATGCCCCCCCCCTCCCTTACAGTAGTGGTCAAATTTACACCCTACAGAAAATGAAAAAAAAATCTGCCAAGTGGTGTTGGACCTGGAATTACGCAAGCACCATCAGACTGAAGGTCAATCAGCCACAGCTCAAGGAGCCCCTATCCACCTCTGGGTAAACCCTAGGGTTCCACAGAACGCTGGTTGAGAATGGTTGCTCTATGATCTTTAGGGCCACTTTGGAAAATACAATGCCCATAATACATTAAGGGAATATGAGAAACTCACGGGGACGCAGGAAGAAAACATATTAGTATGTAGTTGAAGCGAAGCTAAACCCAAAACAAAACAAAAAAGTAATGCCAGCCCTTAGATGTGGGGGCTGCAATAGTATTAAAATGTTCAGTCTTTTTTGTCGATATTTTACTATAGTGATATGCTTCAATCAAATCACTTTATTAAAAGTGCAATTTTATTATTTTTGATATTATTACAATGGTTTAAAGGGGAGTTCCAGACTTTTTTTATGTTTATTAAAAGTCATCAGCTACAAAAAGTGTAGCTGCTGGCTTTTAATAAACATACACTTACCTGTTCCACTGTCCAGCGACGCAATGCCCGGAGCTCCGCTCCGCTCCTCTCCTCTCCCCCCTTTCTCCGCTGGCGCCTCCATTCATAGTGTGGGGCACCCGGCTGTGACAGCTTTCGGCTTCACGGCCGGGCACTCACTGCGCATACGCGAACAGCGCAGCGCTCTCTGAGTGGACAGGCGTTTGCCTGGGACCTGTCACATCCCAGGTAATCGCCTACAGGGAGGGGCCGCCAAAAAGCGATATGACAAATCACCTAGGCGGCCCCAGGGCGGAAGGAGGAAGTGGGACAGGAAGTCCCACTCCTACTGAAGCCCCCACTCCCCCCCCCAAAAAAAATTACATGCCGAATGTAGCATGTAAGGGGGCGAGGAGTGGATTAAGCGGAAGTTCCAAATTTGGGTGGAACTCCGCTTTAAGATGCACTACTTAACAGCTTTGGCTCCATTGAAGCACATTGCATTTGAAGATTGGTCTTCAAACATGTCTGTCTTTGTTCATCTCCATTACATGGTGGATTAATGGGACTGGTATTTTACGGAAGCAAGATAACGGTTTTGATGCTTTCTTTTAATTTTTCTTTTCATTTTTGTAAATATTTTATTATATCTTTTCATGTGACAACACTAAAGAAATTACACTTTGCTACAATGTAAAGTAGTAAGTGTACAGCTTGTATAACAGTATACATTTTCTGTCCCTTAAAAATAACTCAACACACAGCCATTAATGTCTAAATTGCTGGCAACAAAAGTGAGTACATGAAAATGCCCACATTGGCCCAAAGTGTCAATATTTTGTGTGGCCACCATTATTTTCCAGCACTGCCTTAACCCTCTTGGACATGGAGTTCACCAGAGCTTCACAGGTTGCCACTGGAGTCCTCTTTCAATCCTCCATCATGGAGCTGGTGGATGTTAGAGACCTTGTGCTCCTCCACGTTCCGTTTGAGGATGCCCCACAGATGCTCAAAAGGGTTTAGGTCTGGAGACATGCTTGGCCAGTCTATCACCTTTACCCTTGGCTTCTTAGCAAGGCAGAGGTCGTCTTGGAGGTGTGTTTGGGGTCCTTATCTTGTTGGAATACTGCCCTGAGGCCCAGTATCCGAAGGGAGTGGATCATGCTCTGCTTCAGTATGTCACAGTACTTAGACATGTGCATTCGCTTTCGTCCGAATGCATTTTCGTCCTAATTTCAGGTATTTTCGTTATTGTTTTAACAAACGAAAAAGAAAAGCACAGAATCCAAAAACCAAAAGATCCGACATAAACAAATGCTTTATTTTCGTTTTCATTGCGACAACAGTTCGATATAGATAGGAGATTCGACATGACGCTGACAATAACAATCTGTGTCTATCGAACCTGTGGTCGAATGTGCCTAACCTTAACTCTATTAGTCCAAAATTATTCTACATAGAGAGAAAAGATTCGACATAGAGAGAAAAGATTCAACATTATAGAGAGAAAAGATTCAACATAGAGAGAAAAGAACGCTGCTGGAATTGGGTGGGGGAAGTAAAATAAAAATAATGATGATGATGAATGTTATTGGCTGATTGTAACCAAAGAGGAGGAGCAGTAAAATAGCTAGAACTAACTTGACAATTCAACATGAACGACGAAGATTCGACAAAGCATCGAAAAACATACAAATGTCGAATCTGTCATTGAAGGCTTATGGTGTCTGTCGAAAGTTCTAAGAAGATTCGACGGTGCAGCTAAACTGTATGACGCTGCAATTGTACATTTCCGGTCAAATGCATCCTCCCATAGGCTATAGAAAAATTCTAATGTTGGTTGACTAGTAATAGTAATTAATAAATATAATTATTACTAGTCATACAACATTAGAATTCTACTATAGCTTGTGGGCGGAACATTCGACCGGAAATGTATGATTGCGGCGTCGTACAGTTTCGCTGCTCCGTCGAATTTTCTTTGAACATTCGACAGACACCATAATCCTTCAATGACAGATTCGACCTTAATTAATTCAGATTTTTGGACGAATGCAATTTCTAACGAAAAACTAAATAAATAAAAACAAATTTCGGGAGTAACTAAATAAATTTATTTTTCAGACGAAAACGAAATTCCGAAACTAAATATTTCAGTGTGCACATGTCTACAGTACATGTTGGCATTCATGGTTCCCTCAATAAACTGTAGCTCCCCAGTGCCGGCAGCCTTAGACCATGACACTCCCACCACCATGCTTGACTGTAGGCAAGACACACTTGTCTTTGTACTCCTCACTTGGTTGCTGCCACACACGCTTGAAGCCATCTGATCCAAATAGGTTTATCTTGGTCTCATCAGATCACAGGACATGGTTCCAGTAATCCATGTCCTTAGTCTTCTTGTCACGTACCTGGATCGTGAGCCTGACGTGTAGAGGAGAGCCTCTTGCTGCACCGGCTTGTGGGCCCCTGAGGTTGAGACAGCAGCCACAGAAGCACAGTGACGGAGGAGTGACTAGGATCAGTCCAGTATCGGTATGGCTGGATTTTTGTGGCTGGAGATGCAGCAGGCAAACCGGTAGGGCTGGGTAGACCAGAACGGTGGCAGACTGGATCGCAGGTGAAAGCAGGAACTGGTGTGATTTGCAGAGCAGAACTGCAGCAGGCAGGAGGAACTGGTGCAGAGTCAAGCAGGCCGGGTCGGAGATGTTCTGGTGGATCAGGCAGAGCAGCAGGCAGAAGAGAAGTCCAAAAACAAGCCGAAGTCAGGGTATCAAGCAGACAAGGTTAGTGAGAGCAAGTCGGGTCAAGGATCAGAAGTCAGCACAGGTAACATGTTTCAGGACACACAGAAGCTGCAGACCAAACAGCAAAGAGTCTTTGGTGCACTCACTTTAAATAGTCTCTTTGGTGCCAACGTTGGTGACAGGCGCACGTGTGCGTGCACGTGCACGCGCTGTCATGCCGTGAATGTGCGTGTCTGCGGTGCGATTTCTGTTGCACGTCCATGCCTTCCCTGACACTTCTTGTCTTCAGCAAACTGTTTGCGGGCTTTCTTGTGCATCATCTTTAGAAGAGGCTTCCTTCTGGAACGACAGCCATGCAGACCAATTTGATGCAGCGTATGGTCTGAGCACTGACAGGCTGACCCACCACCCCTTCAACCTCTGCAGCAATGCTGGCAGCACTCATAGGTCTATTTCCCAAAGACAACCTCTAAATATGACGCTGAGCACATGCACTCAACTTCTTTGGTCGACCATAGCGAGGCCTGTTCTGAGTGGAATCTGTCCTGTTAAACCGCTGTATGGTCTTCGCCACCGTGCTGCAGCTCAGTTGCAATCTTCTTATAGCCTAGGCCATCTTTAAGTAGAGCATCAATACTTTTTTTCAGATCCTCGGGGAGTTCTTTGCCATGAGTTGTGATGTTGAACTTCCAGTGACCAGTATGAGAGAATGAGAGCGATAACACCAAATTTAACACACCTGCTCCCCATTTACACCTGAGACCTTGTAACACGAGTCACATGACACCGGGAGGGAAAATGGCCAACTGGGCCCAATTTGGACATTTTCACTTAGGGGTCTACTCACTTTTTTTGCCAGTGGTTTAAACAATAATGACTGTGTGTTGAGTTATTTTGAGGGGACAGCAAATGTACACTGTTATACAAGCTGTACACTCACTACTTTACATTGTGGCAAAGTGTCGTTTCTTCAGTGTTGTCACATGAAAAGATATAATAAAATATTTACAAAAATGTGAGGAGTGTACTCACTTTTGTGAGATTCTGTACTTCAAAGTCCGCATGAAAACATTTCTGACATGTCACAACACAAAACAGTATAATTTTTCAAAAAGCTGCCTACTTTATAATTAAAAAGCAGTTGCTAAAATCCAGAAAAGTGATTGGGCCTAGGCTGAGAAGAGGAAAGGGGAGAATAATGTCATCAGTCTACTTCAGACAGGAGGAAGCATTTTTTAAGTCTCCTCTCTTCTAGTGATCACTCTGATTGTCACATTATAAATTCATAGCAAATCACCAGGTGAAAGGCTACATCAGGTAACTTGATCTTCAGCATCTCAGTCCAGGACGTAGATAATGATGCCTGAATATATTGTGCTGACCTTCTGGTGAGATATATTATTATGATCTCTGTGAGAGTTCATAAATACTGTATCAGTCTTACACTCTTACTAAACATATTACTATACATTGTGCATTCTGTGTGGACATAGGGGGTTATTTACGAAAGGCAAATTCACTTTGCACTACTTGGAAATGCAGTCGCTGTAGATCTGAGGGGAAGATCTGAAATGAGGGGAAGCTCTGCTGATTTTATCATCTAATCATGTGCAAGCTAAAATACTGTTTTTTATTTTCCTTGTATGTCCTCCTCAGATCTACAGTGACTACACTTGAAAGTGCACTTATAGTGCAAAGTGGATTTGTCTTTCGTAAATAACCCCCATAGTGTCACCAGCACTACTTTAGAATATTCATACTGATATCTTTTCATATAATAGCTAGTTGGTTGCTTGCGCCTTTACTCTTTTATTCAAATTAGAAAAAAACAAACAAAAAAAAAAGTCTAAATACAGTTCTCTGGTGGTGTTTTTCCTAGTAACATTGGCAGTGTTCCTAGTCTGCCCACAAAGTCATCTTTTCAAGACAAGAAACCATTAGCTTAGCAATAAAATTAATTGTGGGGTAGTTTCTTTATGTTCCTTAGTTATCTGAATATTATGTGAAAATGTAAAATTGTTTAAGTAAAACCCCAGCCAATAAGCTAAGTACATGGTCGAAAAACATACATGGAAAAAGATAGATAGATAGATAGATACATAGAGGTACCATTTTCTGAAAACATTTTAGATCAGCAGCATTGTGCAATGAAATAAATCCTGTTTAGCTAACACTTCATAACATTTCACTCTAAATCAGAGGCGGCTCTCTAATTAGGCAAATTAGGCGGTCGCCTAAGGCCTCGCACTCACAGGGGCCTCGCGGCTGCCTAATTTGCCTGTGATCAATACTAATGTCGGTGTCATCGGATCTCTCTATTACCCCTCTCTCTTTCTCACCTCCCCCTCTCACCCCCTCTTGCATTGGCTGAATATGTCTGATGGGTGAGGAGGGAGCCCTGGAAGTGGTGCTGATCACCTGTGTGCTAGATCCGTGCATTTTCTGCAGCCATTTTTATTGCGTGAATTATTTTTCCCATTATGGCCGTGAGTGGGGCCTCATGTCTAAGTTTTGCCTAAGGCCTCACAAAGCCTAGAGCCGCCTCTGCTCTAAATCCAGTTTGTGCTGCCCATGAGGCAGTACCATTAGATCACCTTTATTCCAAAGGCCTCTATAGTCACGTCTTGGTGGCTGCATAGTACAGTAAGTCCTCATTTACATGGAATTTAAGTGCGCGTTGCAACAAGAATCCAGTGTTATTCTTACGGCTTGATTTTTGTATATTTGGATATAGTGGCACATGGAGGACCCAGATAGCAAGAATAACTTGCCACACATTTGTGACAGTGTTGATTTGTAAGTCTTGTTATCTTTCTGCACATCTTCCCAGGCAAGTTGTACACTTGCAGAGCACTTGAAGCGCAAGTTCTAGTTGACACTTTTCCAATTTGTAGCAAATTTGCATGGCAAGTCTCTAGCAAGAGCGAAGTTGCAGTGGTGAGTCTACAGCAAGAGCCCTGCAAGTTTACAGCAAGAGCTCTGCAAGTCTATAGCCAGAGTTATGCAAGTCTCGGTTTTTGGCAAGAAAAAAGAAGCAAGCAGCGCAAGTCTATAATCCCACAATCTGGTGATAGTGAACCCACTGCTATTAACCTAATCCCTTGCTGTACATGTGTGCAATACATTCAATCTAACAATCATATATAATGATAAACCCTGTGTCATTGCATTAAATAATGAATCTATCATACAAAAATTATTAGTTTCTATGAAACAACCCACATAGCAAGTACCGTATTTATCGGCGTATAACACGCACAGGCGTATAACACGCACCCTAACTTTAGGAGGGAAGTTTCAGGAAAAAAACTTTCCACAGCCTCCTGTGTATAACACACAGGCACAGTTTACCCTCTATATTCAGGGTAAAAAAGTGAGTGTTATACGCCAATATGTTCTGTCTCAACTACAAAGCGATAAAGTTCATCTCCAGGTTTAAGTAGGCCTTACTCAAGCTGGTTTGATATTCATCCCTTGCATCGATACAGGCAGTTTAACTCAATGAATAAACTCACAGTTAGGACGACAGATGATAAATCCTTTCGAATGTTCCGTTTAATGATGAATATTCATAGGTAGAAAAACGTTGCAGTTGTAAGCCACATGTAAGATGTTTAGCATTGAAGAAATACAGGAGTAATGAGAGAGAATCAGGAAGTGGAGGAGACATATAAAGAACTACGGTGAGAGAGAGAGTTCAGCTAGAAAGAAGGGGACAGATCTTAAAGACACAGAGCAAGAATAATCACATAGTGTAACACAACACTCCCCGTCTGAAATCTTTAGAAGTTCAACAGGATGAAGAACATAAAGTCACAGTATGATGTCTTCAAATAATTCCAAAGTTCTGAGTAGAACCTGTAGATGGCAGCAATGTACTCCCCACCGTGCCGACAGCATGGCTAGTCCTTGCACAAGTCACTCACCTAGCAAAAGGAGTACTAACTCTGTAATTGGTCGACTAAAGGTTCGTGTCGATCCTCCCTTGGTTACCTTGACTTCTACCTTCCGGACTTTGTTATCGTCGCTGGGCATAACTTTAGCAATAAGACCCATAGGCCACTCATTCCGACAAACTTCCTTGTCTTTTAGAAGGATGAGGTCTCCAACCTTAAGATTCGGCTTAGATGCTTGCCATTTGTTACGACCTTGAAGGTGGTGAAGATACTCCTTCTTCCAGCGATGCCAGAACACATTGGCTAGGTGCTGAACCTGCTTCCATTGACGCCTGTAGATATCCTTGGGTTCGATTTCACTTGAAGATATTACAGCAGTCCCAATCTTTTGAGTAAGAAGCGAGGCTGGAGTAAGGATCACTGGAGCATCAGGATCTGAAGATACTGGCACTAAGGGTCTTGCGTTCATTATGGCAGACACTTCAGTGAGAAAGGTAGACAAAGTATCATGGGTGAGTGGTAAAGACTTGTGAGTCTGCAACATGGAGTCAAGAATTCTTCGTGCTACTCCTATCATTCGTTCCCAGGATCCTCCCATGTGTGAAGAATGTGGAGGATTAAACAACCAAGTACATCCATTGTTGGCCAGGAAATTGTCCAATTGTAGCTCTTTACATGCTCCAACAAAGTTGGTACCACAGTCGGATCTCAGTTGCTTAACTGGTCCTCTGACAGAGAAGAATCTTCGTAGGGCACAGATGAAGGAAGAAGAATCCATAGACTCGATCACTTCTATGTGTATAGCTCGGATGCTGAGACAGGTAAACAATACAGCCCACCTTTTACTATTGGCAGCTCCACCACGAGTTCTCCGAGTGATGACGGACCATGGGCCGAAAACATCTACCCCAACGTAGGTAAAGGGTGGATCGGTATGTTGCCTTATGAGGAATTTTTATGAATAATTTCCTTGTAAATTGGGAATATCTGTAACATATATGTATATATATAATTTAGAGTAGGAAATATGTGGGTCTGCAAAGGGTTAAACTTGGCTGACAAGCTGGGCTTGAGGACAATCTAATTACCTGTCCTCTTATTTGAATATGCATGAATGCAGGGTAACAAGAGCTGCGGAGTCTTATGGTCTGACGAGATAACTTAGTAGTCAAACAAGCTAGAAAAGAGATCACAGCTGAAACTGGTAGTCTATGCAGCACCGCTTTTTATCCTCTAGATAAAGGCGTGTGTATTCTCCCATATTAACACCCATATCCATTTAAGGGGTAATTCTTCCTGGCTAGTTCCATGCATAGCTAAGCGCCCCCTTCAAGGGAAGTTAACGACCTCCGGTTTAATTAATTTATCTTCAAATCCAATTATCACATTCATTCCAGTAAAGAGTGGGCTAGTGTGGGAAATTAATATAACGGCAGGAAGGAGAAGAGAAATAACCGCAACCAATCGTAGCCGCCCTGGGTTAGTCAATGGGAGAGGGCTCCATAAAAGGACCCCCCATCCAGTAGAGAGAGAGAGATGAGAGAACCTGGGCCCAGGATTCATTATAGGTAATTATTGGACCATCTCCCAGCACTTACCCCTTATGCTTGCATTTTTCCTATGTTTGTCTGTCTATTTGTAATGTAATGTATATACGTTGTGCTTGAAACTAATATTTACTCCCTTGCCAAAGACTGTAAATGTTTGCGGTGTATTAGATAGACTAATAACCTTAATTCTTTAATAAATGCTTGTTATATTGAAGTTATCAAATCTTGTCAAAAAGAACTCTTATTTAAACCATATCAATAATCATTAGATATTAATTGAATATTAAATATTAGATATTACTATTTAAAAATCAACAGGTACTTAGGCGATCAGCTGGAAGACTCGCCATTTGTTGCTGTTGATGTTTTCCTCTTAACTTGTGGCACTTAACGCACCTGAAGAGCAAGGAGGAGACACACCTCTTCATTCCAATGATCCAAAGGCCGGCTGACCTGATGGCACCTTCTGTAAACTGACGGCCTTGATGATGTACCAGTTCATGGTGGTGACGAACCAGAAGAGTAGTAACATGATGTTGACCTGGTATGATTATAGGATTCTGTTCTTTGCTGCATAAGTCGGATTTTGTTATACGGCCACCAACTCTAAGCAGCTGATTGGCGTCAACTACAGGGTTTAGATTGAAGAGTGGACTGTTTTTAGACAATTCGGTTCCATTTCTGATTCTCCCGAATTCCTCCTGATACACCTCTTGTTGCACACAACGGATAATTACCTCTTCTGCGTGTGAAACATCTGCTGCTGTAAAGTGTCCAGAACAGTTGTGCCAACCGTGACACCCTGCGGCGGAATTCTTCCTAAAGCAACGAGCAATATGAATTAGGCGAGCAATGGCTCTTACAGCGGATGACCAGGTGGAAAAACGCTCAAAACGGTGTGACCGCAGCCTCTGTTTTGAACTTACAGAAGTGTGTAGTGAGATGTTCACAGTTCTTATTTCCTTATCATCTTCAGGGTTTACTAGCCCATAGGTGGTGTCAATAGGGAGTAAGTAAGAGTCCTCACACAGAAACCTTGGAGGTGACAGCCATAGGCTGTCCTGAAGAGCAGCAGGTGACACGGCTCTGGTCCCACAGTCAGCTGTGTTGAGTTCATTGGGAACGTGATGCCATTGACTTGGTAGAGAGAATCTCTTGATACGTTCAACCCTGTTGCTGACGTACACATAAAATAGTTTTGTTTGGTTGTTTATGTAACCAAGTACTACCTTACTGTCTGTATAGAAGGTGAAAGAATCAATTGTAGTGTCCATTTCACTTCGTATGACCTCTGCAATTTCTACTGCTAGCACGGCTGCACAAAGTTCAAGTCTTGGTATGGTATGTGCAGGCTTGGGAGTGAGTTTTGCCTTGCCTAGGACAAAACTACAGTGTGATTCTCCATTCAGTTCAGAGGTCTTCAAATAGGCTACTGCAGCAATAGCTTTAACTGATGCATCACAGAAAATATGAATCTCTCTCCGGTTAGCAGTTGAAATGGAACCCGGAACATAGCAACGGGGAATCTGAAGTTTTTCTAGTGACTTCAAAGAATATCTCCACCTTTCCCACTTGTGTTGATTCTCACTACGCAAGGGAGTATCCCAGTCTATGTTCTCAGTAGACAACTGTCTTAGTAAAATCTTACCTTGAATGGTAACTGGAGCAAGGAAACCCAGTGGGTCATAGATGCTATTCACCACGGACTCCTTTCTTAGTGAAGGGTTTGTCACAAATTTACACTTGGAAGGTGAATTTGTCTTGCTTGATGTTCCACAACAAACCCAGACTTCGCTGTACAGGAGGCACATCTGTACCTAAGTCAAGGTTTTTTTAGACTAGTGGCATAGTCCTCAGAGTGAAAGGCATTCATAAGTTCCTGGCTGTTGGATATAATCTTGTGTAGTCTAAGGTTTGCTACAGACAGCATCTCCTTTGTTCTGGTGAGAAGATCAATTGCTTCTTTAGCAGTTGGAAAGGACTTAAGTGCGTCGTCAACGTAGAAGTTTCTTTCAACAAATTGACGGGCATCAGATCCATATTCAACTTCTCCAGTCTGAGCTGTTCTCCTTAGCCCATAAGTTGCCACTGCTGGGGAAGGACTGTTACCGAAGACATGTACCTTCATGCGATAATCTATAACTTCCTTGTTGAGGTCATTGTCCTTGTGCCATAGAAACCTGAGGTATTTTCTGTTGTCTTCTCTGACGATGAAGCAGTAAAACATCTGTTGAATGTCGGCCATTACTGCTACAGGCTCTTGTCTGAAACGAATCAAGACTCCTATTAGACTGTTGTTCAAGTTGGGTCCAGTAAGGAGCATGTTGTTAAGAGAAACACCTTCGTGCTGAGCACTGGAATCAAAGACAACTCTGATTTGGTCTGGTTTGCGTGGGTGATACACGCCAAAGGATGGAAGGTACCAGCATTCTTCTCCCTCCTTTAGTGGGGGAGCAGGCTCTGCATGATCTCTGTCAAATACATTTTGCATAAAGTCCACAAAGTGCTTTTGCATCTCTGGTTTCCTGCTTAAGTTTCGCTTTAAGGAGGAGAATCTACTGATGGCCTGCTGTAAGTTGTTGAGCAATCTCTCTCTTGGGAGACGAAAGGGTAGGGGTGCTACCCAGTTATTGGAGTCATCTTGAAAGAACTCATTGTCCATTACCTTGATGAATTCTTTGTCTTCCATTGAAGGAGCCAGTATGTCATCCTCACTGGTTGCATTAAACACTGTAGAGCCGAAGTTGCCATCATGGCAGGAGAAAGGGCTTGTGTCACCTGAGATACCATGTTGCCATTCGTGGCTGGCTATCTTCTCTTTCACCCAGTAGTGATGTGGGCATGGCTCAAAGTAAGTGTTTCGGCCATTTGGCAGAACATTTGTCTTGAATGACGAAATGTTGGTAGGTCTTTTCATTTTGCCTATGCAGACATTGCCTATGATGACCCACCCTAGATCCGTGCGCTGGGCAAATGGGGCATCTGGGGGTCCACTGACTTGTCTGTGTACCTTGTGAACTCTTAGAATGTCTCTTCCTAACAGAAGAAGGATCTGAGCATCTTTGTCAAGTGGCGGTATCTCATTTGCTATTACCTTGAGATGAGGGTGATGGAAAGCAGCAGTTGGAGTAGGGATTTCTTCCCTGTTAGCAGGTATCTGATTGCACTCAACAAGTGTAGGTAAGGGTAATTGCAAGTTACCTTTGAGAGAAGATACCATGAGTCCATGAGCCCTTCTTCCAGAAACCTCTATAGTTCCACTACAGGTACCCAAGGTGTAAGGATGAGCTTCGCCTTTTATTTCAAATAGATTGAACAATTCCGATTTTGCAAGTGATCGATTGCTCTGATCGTCTAAGATAGCATATGCCTTTAGAGACTTTTCTGGTTGATCCTTGTGGTATATGTTCACCAAGCATATCTTAGCACAGGACTTACCACAGCGGTCTTCTCCACAAACTTCAGTGCAGGATGAAGAAATGTTGGTAGAATTAGGCACTTGGTCTGTATTCTCCCCGCCATGCGTTAACCTGGGAGGAGTGTTGGCAGGTTGTGCAGAGCTGGGCTCAAGAGGATGGAGGGCTTGCACATGTTCTTCAGAGCCACACTCTATGCACTTGATGGACACATTACAGTCCCTTGCAAAATGTTCTGTAGAAGCACAGCACCTGAAACATACCCTAAATGTCTTTAAAAGCTCCTTGCGCTCTTCCAGAGGCTTTTTCCTAAAGCCGATACATTTATTGAGGGGGTGTGGCTTCTTGTGTATGGGACACTCTCTGTTAGGGTTTTCAATCTTCCTACTCTGTTTGTTCGTGGGCAGAACTGTGGTAAGAGTGGGAAGGATGTCAGTCTTTTTCACGGACACTGGGCCTCTATGGTTTCTATAGTTGCCCTGAAGACTGGTACTCTTAGGAAAGGGTGAGAAGAGGCTGTACTCACCGTAGGAAAAACTTGGATCGTTCTTGGTCTCTGCAATTTTCCTGATGAATTCACAGAAGAAAGAGAATGGAGGGAAGGAAACCTTGTTCTCTCTTTTGTATGATGACCCTAGTGCAGTCCATTTCTCTTGCAAACCATACGGGAGCTTGGAGACAATTGGGTTTACCCCTCTTGGAGTGTCAAGGTAACTGAGTCCAGGTAGTTTTGGGTCTGTCTTGGCTAGCTGAAGCTCAAGGAGAAGGTCACTTAGTCTCTGGAACTCCTTGTTGTCCTTACCGGATATCTTTGGGAAAGTTTCCAGACGCATGAACAAAGCATTTTCTATAGCTTCTGGACTGCCATAACTTTGCTCTAGTCGCTCCCATGCAGCTGTGAGGCCTGCAGTAGGATTGTCCATGAAAAACGATCTTAATGGCTTAACACGTGCAGCAGATAGAGGACCAAGCCATTTGATCAGCAGATTCAATTCTTGATCAGCTGTAATGCCAATATTGCTGATTGTAGTTCTGAAGGCACATTTCCAACTTCTGTAGTTCTCAGGTTGGTCATAAAAACTTGTAAGACCAGTCTTTGTGAGCTCTCTGCGAAGCATGTACCTCACAAACTCTTCTGTCTCAGTTGTCTCCGCCTTTATGTGAGATGCTGTTGGCTGTATGGTGCTGATTGCGTTATCTTTGACATTGTTGTTAAAGGACACAGGGAAATATGGTGCAGCAGATGCATCCAGGTGAGTTGCTTGCTTGAAGTCAGTTGTTCCAATGGTACGTTGATTCAAGGCTGTACCGATGACTGGAGATTGATGACTTGCTTGAAGCTTGCGCTGATGCTCTGTGACGTATGAAGGCAGGCAAGGTAGGCAGGTAGGAAATGCAGTGGAGTGATTTTGAGTGCAGGAAGTTGCTGGAACCTCTTTAACTTGAAGCTGTGAAGGAGTCTCTATGTAGTCGGGAGTAGGGATGAGCTTCGTGTTCGAGTCGAACATACGTTCGACTCGAACATCGGCTGTTCGATCGTTCGACGAAGATCGAACGATTTGGGCCGTTCGCGCCAAATTCGAGTGACGCGAACGGCCCACAATGCACTACGCCATCGCAGTGTCATCCAGGCGCTGTGATTGGCCAAGCATGCACTGTGACCCCGCATGCTTGGCCAATCACAGCGCCGGCAGCGAGGAGAGCAATGATTGGCCACAGGCAGGATGCCTGTGGCCAATTATTGCTGAGGGTGTTTAGTACACGCCCCACACTATAAAAGGCCGCCAGCACGGCGGCCTAGTGTAGTGTGTTCCGGAGCAGGGAAAGAGAAACATAGGCAGGGACAGTGACATTTATTTTTTTCTTGCTTAACCTGGATTCCTTTAGTTTAGGGAAAGAGAAGGATAGGTAGGGAGAGTGTCAGTGTGTTTTACTGTGCGAATCCTTGTTTCTAGGGACAGGGAAGGACAGTGAGGGAATTCTCCTTGTGCTATAGTGTGCTTTAAAAAAACATTTTTTCTAGGGACAGAAAACTATAGGTAGGGAGAGTGTCAGTTTCTTTCACTGTGATAATCCTTGTTTTTAGGGACAAAGAAGGAAAGTGAGTGAAATTCTCCTTGTGCTATAGTGTGCTTTAAAAAAACATTTTTTCTAGAGACAGAAAACTATAGGTAGGGAGAGTGTCAGTTTCTTTCACTGTGATAATCCTTGTTTCTAGGGACAAAGAAGGAAAGTGAGTGAAATTCTCCTTGTGCTATAGTGTGCTTTAAAAAAACATTTTTTCTAGGGACAGAAAACTATAGGTAGGGAGAGTGTCAGTGTCTTTTACTGTGCGAATCCTTGTTTCTAGGGACAGGGAAGGACAGTGAGGGAATTCTCCTTGTGCTATAGTGTGCTTTAAAAAAACATTTTTTCTAGGGACAGAAAACTATAGGTAGGGAGAGTGTCAGTGTGTTTTACTGTGCGAATCCTTGTTTCTAGGGACAGGGAAGGACAGTGAGGGAATTCTCCTTGTGCTATAGTGTGCTTTAAAAAAACATTTTTTTCTAGGGACAGAAAACTATAGGAAGGAAGAGTGTCAGTTTCTTTCACTGTGATAAACCTTGTTTCTAGGGACAAAGAAGGAAAGTGAGTGAAATTCTCCTTGTGCTATAGTGTGCTTTAAAAAAACATTTTTTCTAGGGACAGAAAACTATAGGTAGGGAGAGTGTCAGTGTCTTTTACTGTGCGAATCCTTGTTTCTAGGGACAGGGAAGGACAGTGAGGGAATTCTCCTTGTGCTATAGTGTGCTTTAAAAAAACATTTTTTCTAGGGACAGAAAACTATAGGTAGGGAGAGTGTCAGTGTGTTTTACTGTGCGAATCCTTGTTTCTAGGGACAGGGAAGGACAGTGAGGGAATTCTCCTTGTGCTATAGTGTGCTTTAAAAAAACATTTTTTTCTAGGGACAGAAAACTATAGGAAGGAAGAGTGTCAGTTTCTTTCACTGTGATAAACCTTGTTTCTAGGGACAAAGAAGGAAAGTGAGTGAAATTCTCCTTGTGCTATAGTGTGCTTTAAAAAAACATTTTTTCTAGGGACAGAAAACTATAGGTAGGGAGAGTGTCAGTGTCTTTTACTGTGCGAATCCTTGTTTCTAGGGACAGGGAAGGACAGTGAGGGAATTCTCCTTGTGCTATAGTGTGCTTTAAAAAAACATTTTTTCTAGGGACAGAAAACTATAGGTAGTGTGAGGGGGTTAGCTCGGTAGCGGGTGTGTGTGACCCCCTGGATGGGCTCCCCACACAAAAACAGGCCCAGCAGACGGAGGTTGTGGTTTTCAAGATCAAAAAGGTGCGGTTTATTTCTCTATTTACAGTGACAAAAACACAGCAAAGCAAAAAGAAACATAAACAAAATAAATCCTGGTCAGCTTGACCTCTGACTAAACATGCAGGTTTCCCTAACTAACAACTGGGATCAGCCTGGTGCTGTCCTAGTCCCTAAGTCCCTGGTTTAGTAAATGTCCAAACAAATAGCCACACAGGCTTTGTCTCACCGCACAGGGGTTCACTCTCCCTAGACAGTCCACACAGGTCTGGTTCCAGGCATGAGCAAACACCTAATGAAGCTGGGAGTTTTTATAGAGGCCTTAAACGAGCTGACAAGCTTCAGCTGGTCTCATCAACTCCCTGCCTGCACGACGCCCAGCACTCTCCCTAGAGGTATGAATCATCCATGAGCCCACTAGCCTCAGCTGGGCTTCATCAACTCTCTCCCTAGTTGTATAAGTCGGCATAAAGCCTGAATCTGGGAGAAATATACCTACCCCCCTGGATGCAACCAGGTGACTTTACCTTCCTGCTGTCACATACCCCCCCCTCTTGTTTTAACCTTGGGGTTGGAACACCAGCAATCAGGCATTCATGTACTCGAGACAAAGCATCCACATTCCCCATTTGAACGCCAGGGAGATGCTTTACTGTGAAGTTGAATTCCTGTAGGGCCAGGAACCACCTATTTACTCTTCTATTTGTCTCCTTGTTTTGAGCCATCCACTTTAACGGAGCGTGATCCGTAACCATGTCAAAGTGCCTACCTAGCAGATAGTACCGAAGGGAATCTAGAGCCCACTTCACCGCTAAACACTCCTTTTCAACCGTGGCGTAATTTACCTCATGGGACTTCAACTTCCTGCTGAGGTAAATGACTGGGTGCTCTTCCCCGTTCCAGACCTGGGACAATACTGCTCCTAACCCCACATCTGACGCATCACTTTGTACGACAAAGTCTTTAGAGAAGTCGGGTGAGTACAACACTGGCTGGCTACATAAGGCTTGTTTCAAGAATTGGAACGCTGCCTCAGCCTCGGGGGTCCATTTAATCATGACCGACCCTTTCCCTTTCGTCAGGTTGGTTAGGGGCACAGCCTTAGAAGCAAAGTGGGGAATGAAGCGCCGATAATAACCCGCGATTCCCAGAAAGGCTCGTACCTGCTTCTTGCTGTTGGGACGTGGCCAACTCTGGATGGCCTCGACTTTGTTAAGTTGGGGTTTTATTACTCCCCTGCCAATGGTGTACCCAAGATATTTGGCCTCCTCCTGCCCAATGGTACACTTCTTGGGGTTAGCCGTAAACCCCGCTTCCCGGATAGAGTCTAGGACTGCTTGCACTTTTGGCAGATGTGAGGCCCAATCTGTGCTATGGACAATTACGTCATCCAGGTAAGCCGCAGCATACTTCCGATGGGGCCTCAGTATCTGGTCCATTTTCCGCTGGAATGTGGCCGGCGCATTCTGTAACCCGAACGGCATTCTCTTATATTGGAACGCCCCGTCTGGGGTTACAAATGCGGTTTTCTCTTTGGCCGACTTGGCCAGGGGAATTTGCCAATACCCTTTTGTGAGGTCAAGAGTCGTCATGTATCGGGCTGTTCCCAGCCGGTCGATCAACTCATCTATACGTGGCATGGGGTAGGTGTCAAATTTTGTAACTTTGTTCAACTGACGAAAATCGTTACAAAATCGCCAGCTCCCATCCGGTTTAGGCACCAACACAATGGGACTAGACCAATCACTTTGGGACTCCTCTATCACCCCTAAGTTCAGCCTTTTCTGTACTTCCTCCCGTATTGCCTCCCGTCGGGCCTCTGGGATCCGATAGGGTTTTAACTTCACCCTTTCACCGGGCGGGGTAATAATATCATGCTCTACCCCAGATGTTTGTCCCGGCAGCTCAGAGAACACCTCCTTGTTGCGAAGCACCAACTCCTTAACCTCCTGTTGTTGGGGTTGTGACAAGGTGGCTGCTATTCCAACCTCCGGAATCACGCAACCAGTTTGAGCTGGTGACCAAGTTTCTGCGACTAGGGACTCTCTATCCCTCCAGGCTTTCAACAGATTAACGTGATAGATCTGTTCGGGCTTTCGCCTTCCTGGTTGTCTGACCTTGTAATTCACTTCGCTCACTTTTTCCATTATCTCGTAGGGGCCTTGCCATTTGGCAAGGAATTTACTTTCAACCGTAGGGACAAGTACCAATATCCTATCCCCCGGGGAAAAGGTACGGGTCTTGGCTCCACGGTTGTACACTCTCTGCTGTGCCAACTGCGCTTGGGCCAAATGTTCCTTCACGATGGGCATTACCTGTGCAATTCGATCTTGCATCAGGGCGACATGCTCAATCACACTCCTGTGGGGAGAACTCTCATTTTCCCAAGTTTCCTTGGCAATATCCAACAGCCCTCTTGGGTGTCTCCCATACAGTAACTCAAAGGGGGAGAATCCCGTAGAGGATTGGGGCACCTCCCTAATAGCAAACATCAAATAAGGAAGTAGACAGTCCCAATCCTTTCCATCTCTATCCACCACTTTCTTCAACATTTGTTTTAGGGTTTTGTTGAATCTTTCAACCAGCCCATCGGTTTGGGGGTGATACACAGACGTACGCAATTGCGTCACTTTGAACAATTTACACAGCTCTTTCATAACCCGGGACATAAAGGGTGTACCTTGGTCCGTAAGCAGTTCTTTACAAATACCCACCCAGCTAAAAACAAGAGATAGCTCTTTGGCTATGGTTTTGGCCGAGGTATTTCGGAGAGGGATCGCTTCTGGATAACGGGTGGCATAGTCCATTATAACTAATATGTACTGGTGCCCCCTAGCGGACTTGATTATAGGACCTACCAAATCCATTGCGATCCTCTCAAACGGGACCTCAATGATGGGTAGAGGGCCCACGGGCTACGGAAATGTGGCATCGGGGCCGACCTCTGACACACAGGGCAGGAGGAACAATAATTTTCTATGTCCTTCATCACCGCAGGCCAATAGAATCTCTGTAATACCCACTCTCGGGTTTTCTCTGTCCCCAGATGACCTCCAAGAATGTGCCCATGGGCCAACTCCAACACCAACTTCCTGTAAGGTTTGGGCACCACAAGCTGCTCAACGGTTTCTTCTGCCCTTTTTGCCACCCGATACAGTAGGTCCTTCTCTACGCTGAAGTATGGGTAAGTGCAGGTATCATCTGGGTTCACTAACTCGCCATCTATTTCCACTACGTTTTCCCGTGCCTTTATTAGGGCGGGGTCCTTTAACTGTTCTGTGGCAAAATTTTCCCTGTGAACCTCAAGATCAGAAAACTCCACAGACGGTAGGTTTTCGTCTGAGGAGGTGGGCTCCTCTCCAGTTTCTTGAGTCTCGCCTGCCAATACTGACAAGGGAAATTCTGGAGAGTCCTCACCACTCTCAGAGGAGTTCTGGCTATCACCTTCCTGGTACATAGGGGCACCAGTGGGGGGCTCAGGATCATCCCACAGTTCCCAGAACTTCGGAAAATCCCTTCCCACAATGGCATCATGCGGTAATTGAGATACTAACCCCACTGGATGAGAGAGGGTACCTTTGGGGGTCTTGAAACACACTGTAGTCACTGGATACTCTCGGGTGTCCCCATGCACACAAATAACAGCTACCTTGCTATTCCCAGAGACCTCTGTTTTAACTAATTCAGCCTTTATCAGGGTCACAAGGCTACCTGAATCCAGTAATACCACAACATTTCTACCATTAATACACATTTTGCATAAATGTTTCTCAGTTCCCCGAATGGCAGTGCATGCGACTGTCGCACACAGCGACTGACGTCTGTCCGTCAGAAAGTCACATTGCATGGGTTCCTCCACAACCGGGCAATTTGCTGCAATATGTCCCGTTTGCCGGCAGCGGTAGCAAACAATCCTTTTGGCTGCCTCTTGAGCCCCCGACTTCCCAGGCTGTTCTCGCCAAACCCTGGGCAGAGCTCCCACCCTCTCACTCTCTCCACCCTCACCCCTTGGAATCATCTTATCCGCCCCTGGGGATGGTCTGGTCTTAGGGTGGAAAGTCCGAGAGTCTCTGGAAGAGGCCGTCAGGTTCTCTGCAGCCAAGTATCTCTCTACACGATCCACAAGTTTACCGGCCGTTTCTGGGTCTCCATGGCTTACCCACTTTTGAATGGCGGTAGGAAGAGCTCTCAAGAAACGATCCATCACAACACGTTCCACAATCTCCGGTGCGGACAAAGTCTCTGGCTGTAGCCACTTCCTGCTCAGGTGAATGAGATCATACATTTGAGACCTGGGGGGTTTTCCAAGCTGGAAAGTCCAGTTATGCACACGCTGAGCCCGGACAGCCAGGGTGACACCCAGCCTTGCCAATATTTCAGCTTTTAGCATCACATAGTCTTTTGCTTGGTCAGGCTCTAGGTCATAGTAAGCTTTCTGCGATTCACCAGTTAACAGAGGAGCCACCAGTCCAGCCCACTGCTCCTCAGGCCACTTTTCTCTTTCAGCAGTCCTTTCAAATGTGGTCAAAAATACCTCTGGATCATCCTCTCCAGTCATTTTTGTCAATAAACGACTCACCCCAAAGGACGCGGTATTAGTGGGACGGCTTTCCTCACTGGTCTGCGGATGTTGCTGCATTACTGCTTCCATCTGTTGTTGTAGTCTCTGCTCTTGCTTCTGCAACAGGTCTATGAAGCGGGCCTCAGATTGCTGCTGGGCTTGTTGCTGGGCTGCGAAGCTCTTTTGCAAACCTGCATTTGTCTGCTGTTGATTGGCATTTGCTAGAGCCAGCTGTTTCAGTATCTCCTCCATGCTGGCTTAAAAAAAAACTGCCACTGGTTCTCCACCAACTGTGAGGGGGTTAGCTCGGTAGCGGGTGTGTGTGACCCCCTGGATGGGCTCCCCACACAAAAACAGGCCCAGCAGACGGAGGTTGTGGTTTTCAAGATCAAAAAGGTGCGGTTTATTTCTCTATTTACAGTGACAAAAACACAGCAAAGCAAAAAGAAACATAAACAAAATAAATCCTGGTCAGCTTGACCTCTGACTAAACATGCAGGTTTCCCTAACTAACAACTGGGATCAGCCTGGTGCTGTCCTAGTCCCTAAGTCCCTGGTTTAGTAAATGTCCAAACAAATAGCCACACAGGCTTTGTCTCACCGCACAGGGGTTCACTCTCCCTAGACAGTCCACACAGGTCTGGTTCCAGGCATGAGCAAACACCTAATGAAGCTGGGAGTTTTTATAGAGGCCTTAAACGAGCTGACAAGCTTCAGCTGGTCTCATCAACTCCCTGCCTGCACGACGCCCAGCACTCTCCCTAGAGGTATGAATCATCCATGAGCCCACTAGCCTCAGCTGGGCTTCATCAACTCTCTCCCTAGTTGTATAAGTCGGCATAAAGCCTGAATCTGGGAGAAATATACCTACCCCCCTGGATGCAACCAGGTGACTTTACCTTCCTGCTGTCACAGTAGGGAGAGTGTCAGTGTGTTTTACTGTGCGAATCCTTGTTTCTAGGGACAGGGAAGGACAGTGAGGGAATTCTCCTTGTGCTATAGTGTGCTTTAAAAAAACATTTTTTTTTTATAGGGACAGAAAACTATAGGAAGGAAGAGTGTCAGTTTCTTTCACTGTGATAAACCTTGTTTCTAGGGACAAAGAAGGAAAGTGAGTGAAATTCTCCTTGTGCTATAGTGTGCTTTAAAAAAACATTTTTTCTAGGGACAGAAAACTATAGGTAGGGAGAGTGTCAGTGTCTTTTACTGTGCGAATCCTTGTTTCTAGGGACAGGGAAGGACAGTGAGGGAATTCTCCTTGTGCTATAGTGTGCTTTAAAAAAACATTTTTTCTAGGGACAGAAAACTATAGGTAGGGAGAGTGTCAGTGTCTTTTACTGTGCGAATCCTTGTTTCTAGGGACAGGGAAGGACAGTGAGGGAATTCTCCTTGTGCTATAGTGTGCTTTAAAAAAACATTTTTTCTAGGAACAGAAAACTATAGGTAGTGTGAGGGGGTTAGCTCGGCAGCGGGTGTGTGTGACCCCCGGGATGGGCTCCCCACACAAAACAGGCCCAGCAAACGGAGGTTGTGGTTTTCAAAATCAAAAAAGGTGCGGTTTATTTTCTATTTACAGTGACAAAACACAGCAAAGCAAAAGAAACATAACCAAAATAAATCCTGGTCAAGTTGACCTCTGACTAAACATACAGGTTTCCTAACTAACAACTGGGATCAGCCTAGTGCTGTCCTAGTCCCTAAGTCCCTGGTTTAGTAAAAGTCCAAACAAATAGCCACACAGGCTTTGCCTCACCGCACAGGGGTTCACTCTCCCTAGACAGTCCACACAGGTCTGGTTCCAGGCATGAGCTAACATCTAATGAAGCTGGGAGTTCTTATAGAGGCCTAAATGAGCTGACAAGGTTCAGCTGGTCTCCTCATCTCTGTCTGCACGACGCCCCACACTCTCCCTAGATGTATGAGTCATCCATGAGCCCACTAGCCTTATACAACTCTCCACCTAGTTGTATAAGTCGGCGTAAAGCCTGAATCTGGGCGAAATATATCTACCCCCCTGGATGCAACCAGGTGACTTTACCTTCCTGCTGTCACAGTAGGGAGAGTGTCAGTGTGTTTTACTGTGCGAATCCTTGTTTCTA
Organism: Rana muscosa; assembly: GCA_029206835.1. NCBI lineage: Eukaryota > Metazoa > Chordata > Amphibia > Anura > Ranidae > Rana > Rana muscosa. Next base: position 303,909,496 of record CM055117.1, on the reverse strand, counting down.
GGGACAGGGAAGGACAGTGAGGGAATTCTCCTTGTGCTATAGTGTGCTTTAAAAAAACATTTTTTTCTAGGGACAGAAAACTATAGGAAGGAAGAGTGTCAGTTTCTTTCACTGTGATAAACCTTGTTTCTAGGGACAAAGAAGGAAAGTGAGTGAAATTCTCCTTGTGCTATAGTGTGCTTTAAAAAAACATTTTTTCTAGGGACAGAAAACTATAGGTAGGGAGAGTGTCAGTGTCTTTTACTGTGCGAATCCTTGTTTCTAGGGACAGGGAAGGACAGTGAGGGAATTCTCCTTGTGCTATAGTGTGCTTTAAAAAAACATTTTTTCTAGGGACAGAAAACTATAGGTAGGGAGAGTGTCAGTGTGTTTTACTGTGCGAATCCTTGTTTCTAGGGACAGGGAAGGACAGTGAGGGAATTCTCCTTGTGCTATAGTGTGCTTTAAAAAAACATTTTTTTCTAGGGACAGAAAACTATAGGAAGGAAGAGTGTCAGTTTCTTTCACTGTGATAAACCTTGTTTCTAGGGACAAAGAAGGAAAGTGAGTGAAATTCTCCTTGTGCTATAGTGTGCTTTAAAAAAACATTTTTTCTAGGGACAGAAAACTATAGGTAGGGAGAGTGTCAGTGTCTTTTACTGTGCGAATCCTTGTTTCTAGGGACAGGGAAGGACAGTGAGGGAATTCTCTTTGTGCTATAGTGTGCTTTAAAAAAACATTTTTTCTAGGGACAGAAAACTATAGGTAGGGAGAGTGTCAGTGTCTTTTACTGTGCGAATCCTTGTTTCTAGGGACAGGGAAGGACAGTGAGGGAATTCTCCTTGTGCTATAGTGTGCTTTAAAAAAACATTTTTTCTAAGGACAGAAAACTATAGGTAGGGAGAGTGTCAGTGTGTTTTACTGTGCGAATCCTTGTTTCTAGGGACAGGGAAGGACAGTGAGGGAATTCTCCTTGTGCTATAGTGTGCTTTAAAAAAACATTTTTTTCTAGGGACAGAAAACTATAGGAAGGAAGAGTGTCAGTTTCTTTCACTGTGATAAACCTTGTTTCTAGGGACAAAGAAGGAAAGTGAGTGAAATTCTCCTTGTGCTATAGTGTGCTTTAAAAAAACATTTTTTCTAGGGACAGAAAACTATAGGTAGGGAGAGTGTCAGTGTCTTTTACTGTGCGAATCCTTGTTTCTAGGGACAGGGAAGGACAGTGAGGGAATTCTCCTTGTGCTATAGTGTGCTTTAAAAAAACATTTTTTCTAGGGACAGAAAACTATAGGTAGGGAGAGTGTCAGTGTCTTTTACTGTGCGAATCCTTGTTTCTAAGGACAGGGAAGGACAGTGAGGGAATTCTCCTTGTGCTATAGTGTGCTTTAAAAAAACATTTTTTCTAGGGACAGAAAACTATAGGTAGGGAGAGTGTCAGTGTCTTTTACTGTGCGAATCCTTGTTTCTAGGGACAGGGAAGGACAGTGAGGGAATTCTCCTTGTGCTATAGTGTGCTTTAAAAAAACATTTTTTCTAGGGACAGAAAACTATAGGTAGGGAGAGTGTCAGTGTCTTTTACTGTGCGAATCCTTGTTTCTAGGGACAGGGAAGGACAGTGAGGGAATTCTCCTTGTGCTATAGTGTGCTTTAAAAAAACATTTTTTCTAGGGACAGAAAACTATAGGTAGGGAGAGTGTCAGTGTCTTTTACTGTGCGAATCCTTGTTTCTAGGGACAGGGAAGGACAGTGAGGGAATTCTCCTTGTGCTATAGTGTGCTTTAAAAAAACATTTTTTTCTAGGGACAGAAAAATATAGGAAGGAAGAGTGTCAGTTTCTTTCACTGTGATAAACCTTGTTTCTAGGGACAAAGAAGGAAAGTGAGTGAAATTCTCCTTGTGCTATAGTGTGCTTTAAAAAAACATTTTTTCTAGGGACAGAAAACTATAGGTAGGGAGAGTGTCAGTGTCTTTTACTGTGCGAATCCTTGTTTCTAGGGACAGGGAAGGACAGTGAGGGAATTCTCCTTGTGCTATAGTGTGCTTTAAAAAAACATTTTTTTCTAGGGACAGAAAACTATAGGAAGGAAGAGTGTCAGTTTCTTTCACTGTGATAAACCTTGTTTCTAGGGACAAGAAGGAAAGTGAGTGAAATTCTCCTTGTGCTATAGTGTGCTTTAAAAAAACATTTTTTCTAGGGACAGAAAACTATAGGTAGGGAGAGTGTCAGTGTGTTTTACTGTGCGAATCCTTGTTTCTAGGGACAGGGAAGGACAGTGAGGGAATTCTCCTTGTGCTATAGTGTGCTTTAAAAAAACATATTTTTCTAGGGACAGAAAACTATAGGAAGGAAGAGTGTCAGTTTCTTTCACTGTGATAAACCTTGTTTCTAGGGACAAAGAAGGAAAGTGAGTGAAATTCTCCTTGTGCTATAGTGTGCTTTAAAAAAACATTTTTTCTAGGGACAGAAAACTATAGGTAGGGAGAGTGTCAGTGTCTTTTACTGTGCGAATCCTTGTTTCTAGGGACAGGGAAGGACAGTGAGGGAATTCTCCTTGTGCTATAGTGTGCTTTAAAAAAACATTTTTTCTAGGGACAGAAAACTATAGGTAGGGAGAGTGTCAGTGTGTTTTACTGTGCGAATCCTTGTTTCTAGGGACAGGGAAGGACAGTGAGGGAATTCTCCTTGTGCTATAGTGTGCTTTAAAAAAACATTTTTTTCTAGGGACAGAAAACTATAGGAAGGAAGAGTGTCAGTTTCTTTCACTGTGATAAACCTTGTTTCTAGGGACAAAGAAGGAAAGTGAGTGAAATTCTCCTTGTGCTATAGTGTGCTTTATAAAAACATTTTTTCTAGGGACAGAAAACTATAGGTAGGGAGAGTGTCAGTGTCTTTTACTGTGCGAATCCTTGTTTCTAGGGACAGGGAAGGACAGCGAGGGAATTCTCCTTGTGCTATAGTGTGCTTTAAAAAAACATTTTTTCTAGGGACAGAAAACTATAGGTAGGGAGAGTGTCAGTGTCTTTTACTGTGCGAATCCTTGTTTCTAGGGACAGGGAAGGACAGTGAGGGAATTCTCCTTGTGCTATAGTGTGCTTTAAAAAAACATTTTTTCTAAGGACAGAAAACTATAGGTAGGGAGAGTGTCAGCGTGTTTTACTGTGCGAATCCTTGTTTCTAGGGACAGGGAAGGACAGTGAGGGAATTCTCCTTGTGCTATAGTGTGCTTTAAAAAAACATTTTTTTCTAGGGACAGAAAACTATAGGAAGGAAGAGTGTCAGTTTCTTTCACTGTGATAAACCTTGTTTCTAGGGACAAAGAAGGAAAGTGAGTGAAATTCTCCTTGTGCTATAGTGTGCTTTAAAAAAACATTTTTTCTAGGGACAGAAAACTATAGGTAGTGTGACAGCAGGAAGGTAAAGTCACCTGGTTGCATCCAGGGGGGTAGATATATTTCTCCCAGATTCAGGCTTTATGCCGACTTATACAACTAGGGAGTTGATGAAGCCCAGCTGAGGCTAGTGGGCTCATGAATGACTCATACCTCTAGGGAGAGTGCTGGGCGTCGTGAGGCAGGGAGTTGATGAGACCAGCTGAAGCTTGTCAGCTCATTTAGGCCTCTATAAGAACTCCCAGATTCATTAGGTGTTAGCTCATGCCTGGAACCAGACCTGTGTGGACTGTCTAGGGAGAGTGAACCCCTGTGCGGTGAGGCAAAGCCTGTGTGGCTATTTGTTTGGACTTTTACTAAACCAGGGACTTAGGGACTAGGACAGCACCAGGCTGATCCCAGTTGTTAGTTTAGGAAACCTGCATGTTTAGTCAGAGGTCAAACTGACCAGGATTTATTTTGTTTATGTTTCTTTTTGGCTTTGCTGTGTTTTTGTCACTGTACATAGAGAAATAAACCGCACTTTTTTTTTTAAAACCACAACCTCCGTCTGCTGGCCCTGTTTTTGTGTGGGGAGCCCAACCAGGGGGTCACACACACCCGCTACCGAGTTAACCCCCTCACAGTTGGTGGAGAACCAGTGGCAGTTTTTTTTAAGCCAGCATGGAGGAGATACTGAAACAGCTGGCTCTAGCAAATGCCAATCAACAGCAGACAAATGCAGGTTTGCAAAGGAGCCTTGCAGCCCAGCAGCAAGCTCATCAACAAGCCCAGCAGCAATCTGAGGCCCGCTTCATAGACCTGTTACAGAAGCAAGAGCAGAGACTACAACAAATGGAAGCAGTAATGCAGCAACGTCCGCAGACCAGTGAGGAAAGCCGTCCCACTCATACAGCGTCCTTTGGGGTGAGTCGTTTATTGACAAAAATGACTGGAGAGGATGATCCAGAGGTATTTTTGACCACATTTGAAAGGACTGCTGAAAGAGAAAAGTGGCCTGAGGAGCAGTGGGCTGGACTGGTGGCTCCTCTGTTAACTGGTGAATCGCAGAAGGCTTACTATGACCTAGAGCCTGACCAAGCAAAAGACTATGTGATGCTAAAAGCTGAAATATTGGCAAGGCTGGGTGTCACCCTGGCTGTCCGGGCTCAGCGTGTGCATAACTGGACTTTCCAGCTTGGAAAACCCCCCAGGTCTCAAATGTATGATCTCATTCACCTGAGCAGGAAGTGGCTACAGCCAGAGACTTTGTCCGCACCAGAGATTGTGGAACGTGTTGTAATGGATCGGTTTTTGAGAGCTCTTCCTACTGCCATCCAAAAGTGGGTAAGCCATGGAGACCCAGAGACGGCCGGTGGTCTTGTGGATCGTGTAGAGAAATACTTGGCTACAGAGAACCTGACGGCCTCTTCCAGAGACTCTCGGACTTTCCACCCTAAGACCAGACCATCCCCAGGGGCGGATAAGAGGATTCCAAGGGGTGAGGGTGGAGAGAGTGAGAGGGTGGGAGCTCTACCCAAAGTTTGGCGAGAACAGCCTGGGAAGTCAGGGGCTCAAGAGGCAGCCAAATGGATTGTTTGCTACCGCTGCCGGCAAGCGGGACATATTGCAGCAAATTGCCCGGTTGTGGAGGAACCCATGCAATGTGACTTTCTGATGGACAGACGTCAGTCGCTGTGTGCGACAGTCGCATGCACTGCCATTCGGGGAACTGAGAAACATTTATGCAAAATGTGTATTAATGGTAGAAATGTTGTGGTATTACTGGATTCAGGTAGCCTTGTGACCCTGATAAAGGCTGAATTAGTTAAAACAGAGGTCTCTGGGAATAGCAAGGTAGCTGTTATTTGTGTGCATGGGGACACCCGAGAGTATCCAGTGACTACAGTGTGTTTCGAGACCCCCAAAGGTACCCTCTCTCATCCAGTGGGGTTAGTATCTCAATTACCGCATGATGCCATTGTGGGAAGGGATTTTCCGAAGTTCTGGGAACTGTGGGATGATCCTGAGCCCCCCACTGGTGCCCCTATGTACCAGGAATGTGATAGCCAGAACTCCTCTGAGAGTGGTGAGGACTCTCCAGAATTTCCCTTGTCAGTATTGGCAGGGGAGACTCAAGAAACTGGAGAGGAGCCCACCTCCTCAGACGAAAACCTACCGTCTGTGGAGTTTTCTGATCTGGAGGTTCACAGGGAAAATTTTGCCACAGAACAGTTAAAAGACCCCGCCCTAATAAAGGCACGGGAAAACGTAGTGGAAATAGATGGCGAGTTAGTGAACCCAGATAATACCTGCACTTACCCATACTTCAGCGTAGAGAAGGACCTACTGTATCGGGTGGCAAAAAGGGCAGAAGAAACCGTTGAGCAGCTTGTGGTGCCCAAACCTTACAGGAAGTTGGTGTTGGAGTTGGCCCATGGGCACATTCTTGGAGGTCATCTGGGGACAGAGAAAACCCGAGAGAGGGTATTACAGAGATTCTATTGGCCTGGGGTGATGAAGGACATAGAAAATTATTGTTCCTCCTGCCCTGTGTGTCAGAGGTCGGCCCCGATGCCACATTTCCGTAGCCCGCTGGTCCCTCTACCCATCATTGAGGTCCCGTTTGAGAGAATCGCAATGGATTTGGTAGGTCCTATAATCAAGTCCGCTAGGGGGCACCAGTACATATTGGTTATAATGGACTATGCCACCCGTTATCCAGAAGCGATCCCTCTCAGAAATACCTCGGCCAAAACCATAGCCAAAGAGCTATCTCTTGTTTTTAGCCGGGTGGGTATTTGTAAAGAACTGCTTACGGACCAAGGTACACCCTTTATGTCCCGGGTTATGAAAGAGCTGTGTAAATTGCTCAAAGTGACGCAATTGCGTACATCTGTGTATCACCCCCAAACCGATGGGCTGGTTGAAAGATTCAACAAAACCCTAAAACAAATGTTGAAGAAAGTGGTGGATAGAGATGGAAAGGATTGGGACTGTCTACTTCCTTATTTGATGTTTGCTATTAGGGAGGTGCCCCAATCCTCTACGGGATTCTCCCCCTTTGAGTTACTGTATGGGAGACACCCAAGAGGGCTGTTGGATATTGCCAAGGAAACTTGGGAAAGTGAGAGTTCTCCCCACAGGAGTGTGATTGAGCATGTCGCCCTGATGCAAGATCGAATTGCACAGGTAATGCCCATCGTGAAGGAACATTTGGCCCAAGCGCAGTTGGCACAGCAGAGAGTGTACAACCGTGGAGCAAAGACCCGTACCTTTTCCCCGGGGGATAGGATATTGGTACTTGTCCCTACGGTTGAAAGTAAATTCCTTGCCAAATGGCAAGGCCCCTACGAGATAATGGAAAAAGTGAGCGAAGTGAATTACAAGGTCAGACAACCAGGAAGGCGAAAGCCCGAACAGATCTATCACGTTAATCTGTTGAAAGCCTGGAGGGATAGAGAGTCCCTAGTCGCAGAAACTTGGTCACCAGCTCAAACTGGTTGCGTGATTCCGGAGGTTGGAATAGCAGCCACCTTGTCACAACCCCAACAACAGGAGGTTAAGGAGTTTGTGCTTCGCAACAAGGAGGTGTTCTCTGAGCTGCCGGGACAAACATCTGGGGTAGAGCATGATATTATTACCCCGCCCGGTGAAAGGGTGAAGTTAAAACCCTATCGGATCCCAGAGGCCCGACGGGAGGCAATACGGGAGGAAGTACAGAAAATGCTGAACTTAGGGGTGATAGAGGAGTCCCAAAGTGATTGGTCTAGTCCCATTGTGTTGGTGCCTAAACCGGATGGGAGCTGGCGATTTTGTAACGATTTTCGTCAGTTGAACAAAGTTACAAAATTTGACACCTACCCCATGCCACGTATAGATGAGTTGATCGACCGGCTGGGAACAGCCCGATACATGACGACTCTTGACCTCACAAAAGGGTATTGGCAAATTCCCCTGGCCAAGTCGGCCAAAGAGAAAACCGCATTTGTAACCCCAGACGGGGCGTTCCAATATAAGAGAATGCCGTTCGGGTTACAGAATGCGCCGGCCACATTCCAGCGGAAAATGGACCAGATACTGAGGCCCCATCGGAAGTATGCTGCGGCTTACCTGGATGACGTAATTGTCCATAGCACAGATTGGGCCTCACATCTGGCAAAAGTGCAAGCAGTCCTAGACTCTATCCGGGAAGCGGGGTTTACGGCTAACCCCAAGAAGTGTACCATTGGGCAGGAGGAGGCCAAATATCTTGGGTACACCATTGGCAGGGGAGTAATAAAACCCCAACTCAACAAAGTCGAGGCCATCCAGAGTTGGCCACGTCCCAACAGCAAGAAGCAGGTACGAGCCTTTCTGGGAATCGCGGGTTATTATCGGCGCTTCATTCCCCACTTTGCTTCTAAGGCTGTGCCCCTAACCAACCTGACGAAAGGGAAAGGGTCGGTCATGATTAAATGGACCCCCGAGGCGGAGGCAGCATTCCAATTCTTGAAACAAGCCTTATGTAGCCAGCCAGTGTTGTACTCACCCGACTTCTCTAAAGACTTTGTCGTACAAAGTGATGCGTCAGATGTGGGGTTAGGAGCAGTATTGTCCCAGGTCTGGAACGGGGAAGAGCACCCAGTCATTTACCTCAGCAGGAAGTTGAAGTCCCATGAGGTAAATTACGCCACGGTTGAAAAGGAGTGTTTAGCGGTGAAGTGGGCTCTAGATTCCCTTCGGTACTATCTGCTAGGTAGGCACTTTGACATGGTTACGGATCACGCTCCGTTAAAGTGGATGGCTCAAAACAAGGAGACAAATAGAAGAGTGAATAGGTGGTTCCTGGCCCTACAGGAATTCAACTTCACAGTAAAGCATCGCCCTGGCGTTCAAATGGGGAATGTGGATGCTTTGTCTCGAGTACATGAATGCCTGATTGCTGGTGTTCCAACCCCAAGGTTAAAACAAGAGGGGGGGGTATGTGACAGCAGGAAGGTAAAGTCACCTGGTTGCATCCAGGGGGGTAGATATATTTCTCCCAGATTCAGGCTTTATGCCGACTTATACAACTAGGGAGTTGATGAAGCCCAGCTGAGGCTAGTGGGCTCATGAATGACTCATACCTCTAGGGAGAGTGCTGGGCGTCGTGAGGCAGGGAGTTGATGAGACCAGCTGAAGCTTGTCAGCTCATTTAGGCCTCTATAAGAACTCCCAGATTCATTAGGTGTTAGCTCATGCCTGGAACCAGACCTGTGTGGACTGTCTAGGGAGAGTGAACCCCTGTGCGGTGAGGCAAAGCCTGTGTGGCTATTTGTTTGGACTTTTACTAAACCAGGGACTTAGGGACTAGGACAGCACCAGGCTGATCCCAGTTGTTAGTTTAGGAAACCTGCATGTTTAGTCAGAGGTCAAACTGACCAGGATTTATTTTGTTTATGTTTCTTTTTGGCTTTGCTGTGTTTTTGTCACTGTACATAGAGAAATAAACCGCACCTTTTTTTTTGAAAACCACAACCTCCGTCTGCTGGCCCTGTTTTTGTGTGGGGAGCCCAACCAGGGGGTCACACACACCCGCTACCGAGTTAACCCCCTCACAGTAGGGAGAGTGTCAGTGTCTTTTACTGTGCGAATCCTTGTTTCTAGGGACAGGGAAGGACAGTGAGGGAATTCTCCTTGTGCTATAGTGTGCTTTAAAAAAACATTTTTTCTAGGGACAGAAAACTATAGGTAGGGAGAGTGTCAGTGTCTTTTACTGTGCGAATCCTTGTTTCTAGGGACAGGGAAGGACAGTGAGGGAATTCTCCTTGTGCTATAGTGTGCTTTAAAAAAACATTTTTTCTAGGGACAGAAAACTATAGGTAGGGAGAGTGTCAGTGTCTTTTACTGTGCGAATCCTTGTTTCTAGGGACAGGGAAGGACAGTGAGGGAATTCTCCTTGTGCTATAGTGTGCTTTAAAAAAACATTTTTTCTAGGGACAGAAAACTATAGGTAGGGAGAGTGTCAGTGTCTTTTACTGTGCGAATCCTTGTTTCTAGGGACAGGGAAGGACAGTGAGGGAATTCTCCTTGTGCTATAGTGTGCTTTAAAAAAACATTTTTTCTAGGGACAGAAAACTATAGGTAGGGAGAGTGTCAGTGTCTTTTACTGTGCGAATCCTTGTTTCTAGGGACAGGGAAGGACAGTGAGGGAATTCTCCTTGTGCTATAGTGTGCTTTAAAAAAACATTTTTTTCTAGGGACAGAAAACTATAGGAAGGAAGAGTGTCAGTTTCTTTCACTGTGATAAACCTTGTTTCTAGGGACAAAGAAGGAAAGTTAGTGAAATTCTCCTTGTGCTATAGTGTGCTTTAAAAAAACATTTTTTCTAGGGACAGAAAACTATAGGTAGGGAGAGTGTCAGTGTCTTTTACTGTGCGAATCATTGTTTCTAGGGACAGGGAAGGACAGTGAGGGAATTCTCCTTGTGCTATAGTGTGCTTTAAAAAAACATTTTTTCTAGGGACAGAAAACTATAGGTAGGGAGAGTGTCAGTGTGTTTTACTGTGCGAATCCTTGTTTCTAGGGACAGGGAAGGACAGTGAGGGAATTCTCCTTGTGCTATAGTGTGCTTTAAAAAAACATTTTTTCTAGGGACAGAAAACTATAGGTAGGGAGAGTGTCAGTGTCTTTTACTGTGCGAATCCTTGTTTCTAGGGACAGGGAAGGACAGTGAGGGAATTCTCCTTGTGCTATAGTGTGCTTTAAAAAAACATTTTTTTCTAGGGACAGAAAACTATAGGAAGGAAGAGTGTCAGTTTCTTTCACTGTGATAAACCTTGTTTCTAGGGACAAAGAAGGAAAGTGAGTGAAATTCTCCTTGTGCTATAGTGTGCTTTAAAAAAACATTTTTTCTAGGGACAGAAAACTATAGGTAGGGAGAGTGTCAGTGTCTTTTACTGTGCGAATCATTGTTTCTAGGGACAGGGAAGGACAGTGAGGGGATTCTCCTTGTGCTATAGTGTGCTTTAAAAAAACATTTTTTCTAGGGACAGAAAACTATAGGTAGGGAGAGTGTCAGTGTGTTTTACTGTGCGAATCCTTGTTTCTAGGGACAGGGAAGGACAGTGAGGGAATTCTCCTTGTGCTATAGTGTGCTTTAAAAAAACATTTTTTTCTAGGGACAGAAAACTATAGGAAGGAAGAGTGTCAGTTTCTTTCACTGTGATAAACCTTGTTTCTAGGGACAAAGAAGGAAAGTGAGTGAAATTCTCCTTGTGCTATAGTGTGCTTTAAAAAAACATTTTTTCTAGGGACAGAAAACTATAGGTAGGGAGAGTGTCAGTGTGTTTTACTGTGCGAATCCTTGTTTCTAGGGACAGGGAAGGACAGTGAGGGAATTCTCCTTGTGCTATAGTGTGCTTTAAAAAAACATTTTTTTCTAGGGACAGAAAACTATAGGAAGGAAGAGTGTCAGTTTCTTTCACTGTGATAAACCTTGTTTCTAGGGACAAAGAAGGAAAGTGAGTGAAATTCTCCTTGTGCTATAGTGTGCTTTAAAAAAACATTTTTTCTAGGGACAGAAAACTATAGGTAGGGAGAGTGTCAGTGTCTTTTACTGTGTGAATCCTTGTTTCTAGGGACAGGGAAGGACAGTGAGGGAATTCTCCTTGTGCTATAGTGTGCTTTAAAAAAACATTTTTTCTAGGGACAGAAAACTATAGGTAGGGAGAGTGTCAGTGTCTTTTACTGTGCGAATCCTTGTTTCTAGGGACAGGGAAGGACAGTGAGGGAATTCTCCTTGTGCTATAGTGTGCTTTAAAAAAACATTTTTTCTAGGGACAGAAAACTATAGGTAGGGAGAGTGTCAGTGTCTTTTACTGTGCGAATCCTTGTTTCTAGGGACAGGGAAGGACAGTGAGGGAATTCTCCTTGTGCTTTAGTGTGCTAAAGCATTCCTCATCAACCATCTTTGAAATCCTTGTTTTTTTGCACAGTCAGGGAAATTGTCGTTGTGCTATTCTGTGCAAAAGCAATCATCCTCAACCATATTTAGAAATCCTTAAGTAAAGGGACAGAGAAGGACACCTGAAGGTAGCCATTATTGCTTTTTTCCCATCTCCCTGCAGGCCATCTATTAGAATGTCTGGAAGGCAAACAAGGAGAGGCAGACAGTCAGGAGGCAATAAAAGAGGGCAAGCAGGCTCTGTGTCTGGGGGCAACAGTGCTGGTCGTGGACGCGGTGCATTGTCATCAGCACATGGCCATGGGACACGCTTGTCGTCCTTTTCGGCAGCTGGACATGTTGAGCCACATCATGCCGAAGACTTGGTAGAGTGGATGACCAAGCCCTCCTCCTCCTCCTCATCCTCTCTCACCCAGGCTCAGGGTACTGGAAAAGCAGCTGCCAAAGCGTCCTCTTCCCTGGTATCAATGTCAGACTCATCATCAGTCACTCCTTCCCTAGACCCACCATGTCCTCCTCCTGAGGAGTCCCCCGAACTGTTTGAGCACAGTGTTGGGTACATGCTCCAGGAGGATGCCCAGCGTTTCGAAGGGTCTGATGATGAAACCCAGCTAGAGGAAGGCAGTAGCGTGAGAGCAGACAGAGGGGATGCTCAAGAAGGACACCAATCTGGCAGTCATGTTCCAGCAGCTGCAGCATACTGCCAGATTGGCTCCAGTGATGAGGAGGGAGGGGATGATGAGTTCACTGACTCCACGTGGGTGCCTAATAGGAGAGAGGAGGAGGAGGAGGATGAGGCACATCTCCAACGAGGCAGGATGCCCTTTGGTGGCCAGCGTAAGGGCAGTACACCGACGGAATCACACCGCAGAGCTCCGCCTGTGCAGGGCGCTGCCTCTGCCCGTCATTCAAAAAGTTCTTTGGTGTGGGCCTTTTTTGAGGCTAGTGCATCAGATCGCACAGCTGCTGTTTGCAACATATGGCTCAAGCGTATATCGCGTGGCCAAAACATCAGCCGCTTGGGTACCACATGCCTGACCAGACATATGTTGACCTGCCATGCAGCTCGTTGGCAAGCCTACCTCAAAGACCCACACCAAAGAACAAAGCGGACCTCTCCTTGCACCGCATCAGCTGGGATCTCCAACCCCACTATAACTTCAATCCTCTCTGAAACATGCACTGAGAGGAATGAAGGTGTAGAATTAGGTGTGTCACAGCCAAGTACTTGCGGCCACTCTGCTAGCAGTACACCGACGTCCGATTCTAGCAGGCAAATTTCCCTGCCCCAGCTGCTGGACCGTCGAAAGAAGTTCACTCCCAGCCATCCACATGCCCAGCGGTTGAATGCTAGCTTGGCTAAATTGCTAGCGCTTCAACTGCTGCCTTTTCAGTTGGTAGACTCGGCCCCCTTCCGTGAGTTTGTGCAATGTGCGGTTCCTCAGTGGCAGGTTCCCAAACGCCACTCTTTCTCACGGAAGGCTATTCCGGCTCTCTACCGGCATGTGGAAGGCAATGTCTTGGCCTCGCTGGACAGGGCGGTCAGCGGTAAGGTGCATATTACCGCTGACTCATGGTCCAGCAGGCATGGACAGGGACGTTACCTTTCTTTCACGGCCCATTGGGTCACTCTTTTGGCAGCTGGGAAGGATGCAGGACAAGGTGCAGTAGTGTTGGAGGTTGTTCCACCGCCACGCCTCCAAAATGCTACTACTGGTTGTGACACACCTCTCTCCTCCACCCCCTCCTCTTCTTCCTCCATGGCCTCTTCCTGTGGTTTGTCCTCGGAACCAGCGGTGCTCCGTAGGCGTTCAAGGGGCTACGCAAGTACGCAGGCAAAAAGATGCCATGCCGTGCTTGCGCTGGTGTGTTTGGGGGACAGAAGCCACACTGGGGCAGAGGTCCTGTCTGCTCTGCAGGGCCAGGCCGAGAGGTGGTTGACGCCACGCCAGCTTAAGCCAGGAATGGTGGTTTGCGACAATGGCACCAACCTCCTCTCCGCCCTCCGACAGGGACAACTGACCCATGTGCCCTGTGTGGCTCACGTCCTTAACCTGGTGGTGCAGCGGTTCTTGGGCAGGTACCCGGGCTTACAGGATGTCCTGAGGCAGGCCAGGAAAGTCTGTGTGCATTTCCGCAGATCTTATAATGCCAGTGCTCGCCTGGCTGAGCTGCAAAAGGAGTTGAACCTGCCCAAGAACCGCCTTATATGTGACATGCCCACCAGGTGGAACTCAACGTTGGCCATGCTGCAGCGGCTGCACACGCAGCAGAGGGCCATCAATGAGTACCTGTGCGACTACGGCACCAGGACAGGGTCAGGGGAGCTTGGTTTTTTTTCTCCACGCCAGTGGGGCATGATCAGGGATGCATGCACTGTCCTGGCACCATTTGAGGAGGCCACGAGGATGGTGAGCAGTGACAGTGCATGCATCAGTGACACTGTACCTCTTGTCCACCTGTTGGAGCACACGCTGCGTGGAATAATGGACAGGGCACTTGAGGCAGAACAGAGGCAGGAAGAGGAGGACTTCCTTGCCTCTCAAGGCCCCCTTTACCCAGACAGTGTTCCTTCTGTCCCACCCATCGCACAGGAAGAGGACGAGGAGGAGGAGGAGGATTGTGTCAGCATGGAGGTGGAGGCTGGCACTCAGCATCATCAGCAGCAGTCTTTTAGGGATGATTTACAGTCCCAAGAAACCAGTGGACTTGTACGTGGCTGGGAGGAGGTGGCTGCGGATCATGTCGTCCTTAGTGACCCAGAGGACTCCGGAGCGAATGCCTCAGCAAACCTACGCTGCATGGCCTCCCTGATCCTGCAAAGTCTGCGGAAGGATCCTCGTATTCTTCGGATCAAGGAGAGGGACCATTACTGGCTGGCCACTCTCCTTGATCCACGGTACAAGGGTAAGGTTGCGGACCTTATGTTACCGTCGCAGAGGGAGCAGAGGATGAGACAACTCCGGGAGGCCTTGCAGAAAGGTCTGTGCAACGCGTTCCCAGAGACTGGGAGGTTACAAACTCCTGGTCCTGGACAACGAGTTGCTGAGGCTTCGGCCAGTCAAAGAAGGAGCGGTGGGGAAGGTGGCCGTCTGACCGATGCGTTCAGACAATTCTTTAGTCCGCAGCCCCAAAGTATGATCGGTTCCAGCAACCATCGCCAGCGTCTGATAAACATGGTGCAGGAATATCTAGGGGCAAGGTCAGACTTGGACACCTTCCCCACCGAAAATCCTCTGGCTTACTGGGTCTTGAGGATGGATCACTGGCCAGAGCTTGCACAGTATGCAATTGAGCTACTGGCCTGTCCTGCATCCAGCGTTCTTTCGGAACGCACATTCAGTGCTGCTGGAGGATTTGTCACGGATCACAGGGTGCGCCTGTCCACCGACTCGGTTGATCGACTGACTTTCATCAAGATGAACCAGTCTTGGATCACCACCAGCTACCACACACCTGATGCTGATATAACAGACTAATTGATTTTAACATGTCACATCCCTTCAAGACTGATGCTGATGCTGAGTGCCTGTGCTGTTATGTTGACTGGCTATCCTCCTCCTCCGAGTCCTCAATGATACGATTGATGATGATAGCTTGGAAGATCATTTTTGTTTATGGGTGCCGCCACCAGTGGCTAAGGCCCAATTTTTCAGCCCCTGTTTTACAGGGGCGTGTAATTACAATTTTTTTAGCAATAATTTGCCATAGGGCTCATTGCTGTGCTCCAAGTACAGTATCTGTGAGGGGTTGGAGTGTTGTGGCACCAGTGCCTAAGGCCCAATTTTTCAGCCCCTGTTTAACAGGGGCGTGTCATTACAATTTTTGAAGCAATACTTTGCAACAGGGCTCATTGCTGTGCTCCAAGTACAGTATCTGTGAGGGGTTGTAGTGTTGTGCCACCAGTGCCTAAGGCCCAATTTTTCAGCCCCTGTTCAACAGGGGCATGCAATTACAATTCTTGATCTAATAATTCACAGCAGGGCCCATTGCTGCACCCACCAAGAGTAACTCTGAGGGCTTACAGTGTTGTGGCAACACCACCACCACCACCACCACCACGAAAGGCCCAATTTTTCAGCCCCTGTTCAACAGGGGCATGCAATTACAATTCTTGATCTAATAATTCACAGCAGGGCCCATTGCTGCACCCACCAAGAGTAACTCTGAGGGCTTACAGTGTTGTGGCAACGCCACCACCACCACCACCACGAAAGGCCCAATTTTTCAGCCCCTGTTCAAAAGGGGCATGTAATTACAATTCTTGATCTAATAATTCACAGCAGGGCCCATTGCTGCACCCACCAAGAGTAACTCTGAGGGCTTACAGTGTTGTGGCAACACCACCACCACCACCACCACCACGAAAGGCCCAATTTTTCAGCCCCTGTTCAACAGGGGCATGCAATTACAATTCTTGATCTAATAATTCACAGCAGGGCCCATTGCTGCACCCACCAAGAGTAACTCTGAGGGCTTACAGTGTTGTGGCAACGCCACCACCACCACCACCACGAAAGGCCCAATTTTTCAGCCCCTGTTCAAAAGGGGCATGTAATTACAATTCTTGATCTAATAATTCACAGCAGGGCCCATTGCTGCACCCACCAAGAGTAACTGTCAGGGCTTACAGTGTTGTGGCACCAGCACCACCATCAAAGGCCCAATTTTTACTACCACTGTTCAACAATTATATGTAATTAAAATTCCTGATATAATAGTTGACAGCAGGGCGTTCCAGCACCAACCAAGAGTAACTGTGAGTGCTTACAGTGTTGTGCCAACACCAACAACTAAGGGGCCTATTTCTGCAGAGTATATACGGCAGGTCCCTACTTTCAAACATCCAACTTACAAACGACTCCTACTTGCAAACGCAAGAAGACAACAGGAAGTGAGAGGAAATCTACCACTAGGAAGGAAAATTCTCTCCTGTAAGAATAAATATGGGAGAAAGGTGTCTCCTCTGTACTGATGCTTTATCAGCAATCCTTGTTTCAAGAAAAACACCACATTTCAAAAACAGTTGTCATTGGGACGGAAAGTGAGGTGAAATGTTCTGAACAGGGGCACAGACAGCAAAACAAATGTTACAGGGGTGATAACCCTTACCTATGTTTTCCAAAAAGTTTAAAAATAGATTTTTGGTCTGGAGCTACACTTCAACAATGTACCTGTTCAAAATTACAAACAGATTCTACATAAGAACAAACCTACAGTCCCTGTCTTGTATGCACCGCCTGTATACGGCTGTTCAGAGTATATAGGGCCTTTTTTATTTTATGTGCGGGGTTCCCCTTAATATCCATACAAGACCCAAAGGGGCTGGTAAAGGGCTGGGGTAGGGGGGGGGGGTCATGGGGTAGCTATGCCATTTTTCTTAAAGATTTTCATCCATATTACCGGGACCAGACATTACATTAAAGACGCAAGCAGTTTTAAATGGCTTTTTTTCCTTTAGAAATGTAATTTTGTGCAGGGACAGTTCTAAACACGGGAAACACGTGGCACTTCACAGGCATACTTTAGACACCCCCCAGGTACGATATTTAAAGGAATATTTGACTTTTTTTTTTTCACTTTATGCATCATTAAAATGACTGCTCCCGAAAAACGACCGTTTTTAAAACTTCTTTTTGCATTGATACATGTCCCCTGGTGCACAACCCGGGTTCCCAAACCCTTTTTAGGACAATAACATGCATAATAGTTGTTATAATTAGCACTTTAGAATTCGAACGTTCGCATCCATTGTATTTAATAGGGTTCTAATGTTCGTACGAACTTTCGGTCCGTTCGCGGGTTCTGGTGCGAACCGAACCCGGGGATGTTCGGCTCATCACTAGTCGGGAGCATTGGAGACAATGGAGTGTGCACTGCAGTGGCTTAGGACATAGTCTTTAGTGCGTTTGAGGGGGTCTTCCATATCTGCTATGTTTAGTTTAATGCTGTCTTTCTCACTTGCACCTTCGTCTGCACTGATAGCTTGCTGTAGGACCCTTAGCTTTGCCATAGCTGCGTCATGTTTACACTGTTCATTTAAGGTTTCCATTGTTGCTCTTTGACGTGCTGACTGAGCTTCCGACTCTGCTCTCTGAGCTTCCAACTCTGCTCTTTGACGTGCTGACTGCGTTTCCAACTCTGCTCTTTGACGTGCTGACTGCGCTTCCAACTCTGCTCTCTGAGCTTCCAACTCTGCTCTTTTTTCTGCATATGCCACCTGCACTTTGCTGGCTTCCACTTCAGCGCGGGCATTAATAAGTCGCTCACTGAGTGTTGAGTATCTTGAACTATGGGATCTTGACGAGTTTTTAGAACGTCTGGTGGAAACAGATCTGTGAGATGCAGTGTCCTGTAACAGCTTTATTTTTACTTCTGCCTTTAATCTGGTTTGCTGGATAAAACTGTCTCTTTCAATATTGAGAGCATTGACGCGCTTTAATTGCATCATCGCATTTTTTGACTTCATGTTTTGTAAGACATTAGTGAATTTGATGCTGGTAAGCTGATAAAGCTCATATGAGGCAGAAATTGTTTAATGGCGCCCTCTAGTGTCAGTAGTTCACGTTCAACAGACACTGTATTGGCTTCAGCAAGGATTTTCTCCCAGACTAATTCCAAGCTATTTGACAATTCAGTCCTTGAAGCTTCATAATTCTCCATTACTTTCCAAGTGGGTTTAACTGAGCGTTTGGGTAACTCAGTTTCTTCAGGAACTTGTGAGGAAGGAGATGTGAGTTCACATGCAGAAGCTTGGTCACTCATGATAGCAGACTGACTGTGAAAGCAGGCAGGATCTGTGTGCTGAAATATGACACTGTGCAGATTGTCTCAGGCTATAAGGCTGCCATGTGCTGCTCTGTTCCTTCTTTCTTGCTATGAGGGCAGTAAATCTTGTCTGTTTCAGTACTGACATGCAGAAATCTTGTAATTAGGCTGTGAAACTCAGTTTTTCTACTGTTCTGTCTCAACTACAAAGCGATAAAGTTCAACTCCAGGTTTAAGTAGGCCTTACTCAAGCTGGTTTGATATTCATCCCTTGCATCGATACAGGCAGTTTAACTCAATGAATAAACTCACAGTTAGGACGACAGACGATGAATCCTTTCGAATGTTCTGTTTTATGATGGATATTCATAGGTAGAAAAACGTTGCAGTTGTAAGCCACATGTAAGATGTTTAGCATTGAAGAAATACAGGAGTAATGAGAGAGAATCAGGAAGTGGAGGAGACATATAAAGAACTACGGTGAGAGAGAGAGTTCAGCTAGAAAGAAGGGGACAGATCTTAAAGACACAGAGCAAGAATAATCACATAGTGTAACACAACACAATAAATACAGTAATTATGCTACAAGTCTGAAAATGACTTGCTAAGCTATTGCTAGACTTGCCAAGCTTCACAAGTTTGTTGCACAATTGCAGAAAGTCTGCATTGCATGACTCCAGATTAACTTACTTTGCAAACGCTCTGTAAGTCTGCTGCAAGTTCTGGTTCAGTTATGTTGTGTAATAGTTATCCCACCGCAGGGGTCACTGTGGCTGCATTTTCATCATTGCTCCCTGCTGTGTGTAATGCCGCGTACACACGACTGTTTTTCATGATGAGAAAAATGCCATTTTTAAAAATGGGTGTGAAAAACGGTCGTGTGTAGGCTCCAGAGCATTTTTCTCGACGAGAAAAATGCCCGAAAAAAAATTAGAACCTGCTCTATTTTTTCTCGTCGTTTTTCACGTCGTTCTTTTTAACGTCGTGAAAAACGGTCGTGTGTATGCTTTTACGAGGGAAAAAAAAACCGCGCATGCTCAGAAGTTTGATACGGGAGCGCTCATTCTTGTAAAACTAGCGTTCGTAATGGAGATAGCACATTCGTCACGCTGTAACAGACTGAAAAGCACGAAGACTGAAAAGCGCGAATCGTCTCTCACCAAACTTTATTAACACGAGGATCAGCAAAAGCGTCCCAAAGGGTGGCGCCATTCAAATGGAACTTCCCCTTTATAGTGCCGTTGTACGTGTTGTACGTCACCGCGCTTTGCTCAAGCGTTTTTTTTCATGAACGTGTGTATGCAAGGCAGGCTTGAGAGGAAACACGAAAAATCATGGCGAGAAAAACTTAGTTTTTGTCCATGACATGAGTAACGGTCGTGTGTACGCGGCATAAGGTTTTTCTTTAATTGGTGCTGGGGCAGCCATAGAATCACTTTGTGAGAGGTGAGTGGTAACCATGAGATCTGATATGGAGTTCAGGGAGGTAGAAATCAAGGAGTGACTAACCCTAATATCCCATTGGTGTAGCACAATTTGGAAGGTTTTATTTTTCCTTGTTTATATGCTGAGATTTAGCAGAATATGTGTGTATTTAACGAGAGGTGGAAATAGAAAACTGATAGTTCCACTACTGTATAGAGCAGTGTTTCTCAACCTTTTTTTAGTTAAGGCACCCTTTAAAACTATAGACAGTCTCGAGGCACCCCATAAAAATTATGGAAAGCCTTGAGGCCCCCCTAAAAATTATGGACAGTCTCGAGACACCCTATAAAAATGATGGACAGTCTCAAGGCACCCCATAAAAATTATGGACAGTCTCGAGGCACCCCATACAAATTGCGGACAGTCTCGAGGCACCCCATAAAAATTATGGACAGTTTTGAGGCACCCCATAAAAATTATGGACAGTCTCGAGGCACCCCATAAAAATTATGGACAGTCTCGAGGCACCCCATAAAAATTATGGACAGTCTCGAGACACCCCATAAAAGTTATGGACAGCCTCGAGGCACCCTATAAAAACTATGGACAGTCTCGAGGCACCCCATAAAAATGATGGACAGTCTCGAGGCACCCCATACAAATTGCGGACAGTCTCGAGGCACCCCATAAAAATTATGGACAGTTTTGAGGCACCCCATAAAAATTATGGACAGTCTCGAGGCACCCCATAAAAATTATGGACAGTCTCTAGACACCCAATAAAAGTTATGGACAGCCTCGAGGCACCCTATAAAAACTATGGACAGTCTCGAGGCACCCCATAAAAATTATGGACAGTCTCGAGGCACCCCATAAAAATGATGGAAAGTCTCAAGGCACCTTATAAAAATTATGGACAGTCTCAAGGCACCCTATAAAAATGATGGACAGTCTCGAGGCACCCATTCTAAAATGTAAAAGCTAATCTAATAGTTTTACATAATGCAGCAACATCCACACAGGTTGGACACCCAACGTAAGAGGTGGTTAATCTGGCAATACACTAGTAGATTTTTAACCAAACGTACAAAATTTCTCATCAGTACATTAGATCAGTGTTTCTCAACTTTTTTTTAGTCAAGGCACCCTTTAAAAATGTGGACAGTCTCGAGGCACCCCATAAAATTTATGGACAGTCTTGAGGCACCCGATACAAATTGTGGGCAGTCTCGAGGCACCCCATGAAATTTATGGACAGTCTCGAGACACCCCCATACAAATTGCGTGCAGTCTCGAGGCACCCCATGAAAAATGATGGACATGTTCCAGACACCCCATACAAACTATGGACAGTCTCGTGACACCCTATTAAAATTATGGACATTGTCGAGGCACCCCATAAAAATTATGGACATTCTCGAGGCACCCCATAAAAATTATGGACAGTGTCGAGGCACCCATAAAAATTATGGACATTCTCGAGGCACCCCATAAAAATTACGGACAGTCTCGAGGCATTCATAAAAATGGACAGTCTCGAGGCACCCCATTCTAAAATGTAAAAGCTAATCTAATAGTTTTACATAATGCAGCAACATCCACACAGGTTGGACACCCAACGTTAGAGGTGATTTATTCTTCCAAAGCAAATACATTTTTGCACACTTAAAATGACTAGTATTCCAGTGTTTCTCTTCTCCCTTTTCTCCATCACTCAGCTAATGTGACCCCAGTGCTGCTGGACAGGGTGAAGGGAGGGTTAAACAAGGATGCTATAGAGGCGACTGATATCTTCCTTATTAATAAATGATGCCATTTGTCATTTGGATGGTGGCAGCTAGAACGTTGTAATGTTTCACAAGGAAAACCTGTGGCTTTGTGTAACTAAAAGGCAGGCTTCATCCATATGCCAGCTTGTATAACATCTTTGGGTAATTTTTAGGCATTTTGCCAAGGCACCCCTGAAGAAACATCAAGGCACCCCAGGGTGCCTGGGCACCCTGGTTGAAAAAGGCTGGTATAGAGGACTACAAATCACAGCAATACAGTAACAATGCAGAATACCACTAGCTATAGGGGGTGTACAGTATATAGAGAGCCAAGCATTGTATATAGAGAGATGACTGCACTGTAGTGTGTTTTAAAGAGATCCATGTACTGTACTGTATACAGGGAGACCCTTGCATTGTGCTGTATACAGAGAGACCCATGATTTGTACTGTATACAGAGAGATCCCTTTCATGGGAAATAGGAAAAGGTGGATACATTTGTCACCATCTATACCGGGCTCACCCCACTCTACAAAGGTCGCAGGTCACATTACTTTTCTGGTCTAGGCCTGCCTTATATCCCTGAGAGTAAAGCAGAGAGATGACCGGAGGGTTCCCCCACTACTGTTTTCTCTATTGTGCTTGGTCTAAAAAAGGCTAGATTTGCCTCCTACATTGGGTGCAATGTCTACCATTTCCCTCTTACATTCTGTTGACGTCTTCTGTAGCTTTATTCCTGGCTGGCTATTCTCTGCAATCTCTGAATTTATGCATCTGTTGCCCCTCGATATGAAAACACAACGATTCCCATCACGGGATGCCCTGTGTTTTTGTGTATATTTAATAATAATAATAATAAAAAATAGTGCGCTAATTCAAGAAGCTTTGCAGCAAAAATAGACAAATATGCATGAATGACTATCCTTCATTTAAAAAATAAAAATAAAATGCAGTAATATGCAATATTAAGTGAAACAGTGATGAAGTGCGCTAATTCAACCAGCTAAGCAGCAAAAATAGACAAATATGCATGAATGCCTATTATCGCATTTTACTGCAATTTTTGATTTGTGCTTTTTTTTAAATTAGGGATAGGCATTCGTGCTTATTTGTTTATTTTTGCTGCATAGCTCCTTAAATTAGTGCACCATTTATTATTATTATTATTATTACATATACACAAATACACAGGGCATCCCATGATGGGAATCGTGTTTCCAGATTGAGGGGCAACAGATGCATAAATAGAGAGATTGCAGAGAATAGTCAGCCAGGAATAAAGCGTCAACAGAATGTAATAGGAAAATGGTAGACATTGCACCCAATGTAGGAGGCAAATCTATCAATTTATAGACCAAGCCCAATACAGTACAATAGAGAAACCAGTAGTGAGGGAACCCTCCACTCATCTCTCTGCTTTACTCTCATGCCGCGTACACACGGCCGTTTTTCTCGTCGAAAAAAACGAAATTTTTCCCATTCGACGAGAAAAACGATAGTCTGTGGGCTTTCTGTCGACGAGAAAAACGGCATTAAAAACAACGAGAAAAATTAGAACATGTTCTAATTTTTCTCGTCGTTTTTTTTCGACATGTTTTCCGCTGCAGTGTTTCCCATAGGGAAACACTGCCGCGGAGCCCACAGACGGTCGTTTTTCTCGTCAAGAGAAAAAATGACGTGAAAAACGACCGTGTGTGGGGAACAAGCTGTTCCCCCGTTTTAAATGACATTATTCACGGCGGTTTTTTAACCGCCGTGAATAATGATCGTGTGTACGCGGCATGAGGGATATAAGGCATGCCTAGACCAGAGAAGTAATGTGACCTGAGACCTTTGTAGAGTGAGGTGAGCCCAGTATAGATGGTGACAAAAGTATCCACCTTTTCCTATTTCCCATGAAAGGGATCTCTCTGTATACAGTACAATTCATGGAAGTGGCAGTGCGTCCATAAAAGGGCGCAGGAGCCACCCCCTCTCTCCTGCACCTGTCAATCACCAATAGATAGATTCATGCATTGCATGCACTTCTGCCACCCCCTATTCAGGTGTCCGGCCCCTTGTCGGGCATCAGAATTACAGCAGCGTTTTTTTTTTTTTGGAAGCGCCTGATTAGAGCCGTCGGCTCTAATAGGCATCCTGATTAGAGCCATAGGCTCTAATAGGCTTCCAAATTGGTAAACAGCGAGCGCAATGCTGTGCGTTAGCTGTTTATACAGTGTTGTGTTAGGGAAGCAAATGAATCGCTTCCCTAACACCGACCCGCCTCTCAGCCAATCAGGTGCTCGGTCTGGTTACCCTGTCACCTAATTGGCTGAAGCGACAGGCGCTATCGTCTCCCATAGGGAAACATTGATTTTCACACGTCATGCGACATGAGCTCCCAATGTCGGAGCGTTTGTCGTACCAGTGTGAACCCGGCCTTAGGGCTAGTCACTCCTTGATTTCTACCTCCCTGAACTCCATATCAGATCTCATGGTTACCACTCATCTCTCTGCACATCACTCCCAAAGTGATTCTAAAGTTGCCCCAGCACCAATTAAATAAAAATAAAAAAATACACACAGCAGGGAGCAATGATGAAAATTCAGCCACAGTGATCCCTGGCAAGTCTAGCAATAGCTTACCAAGTAATTTTCAAACTTGCAAAACAATTACTTACTATCTGGGGAATTACCTACAGTTAGGGACAGATGATTGCCCCTGGATGCAAGCTGTTTGGCCGCTGTCAGCCTGTCAATGCTTTGTGCAGGCTAAGTGTTCACAACTATCCGAATATGACGGGTTCTTGCCACAACTAGCATATAAATTACGCTTGACTGAGGATTAAGTGTATTAACCACTTGAGACCCGCGCTATAGACAAAAGACGTCTGCAGCGCGGCTCTCAAGTGCTGAGTGGACGTCCCTGGACGTCCTGCCTTGTTCACTCCCCCTGCGCGCCATCGAGGGCACGCGGCGGGGAACAGCTGTGCCCGCCGGGTCACGTGTTGACGATGCGCGTGCCTGGCGGCCGCGATGTCCGCCAGGTACACGCGATCGTCTGTTACAGAGGCAGGACGTAGATCTCTGTGTGTAAACACAGAGATCCATGTCCTGTCAGGGAGAGAGGAGACTGATGCTGTGTCCCTTGTACATAGGGACATCGATCGGTCACCTACCCCAGTCAGTCCCCCCTCCCCCACACAGTTAGAATCACTCCCAGGGAACACATTTAACCCCTTGATTGCCCCCTAGTGTTAACCCCTTCCCTGACAGTCACATTTATACAGTAATCAATGCATTTTTATAGCACTGTTCACTGTAGAAATGTGAATGGTCCCAAAATAGTGTCAAAAGTGTCCGATATGTCCGCCGCAATATCGCAGGCCTGACAAAAATCACAGATAACTGCCATTACTAGTAAAAAAAAAATATATAATAAAAATGTCATAAATCTATCCCCTATTTTGTAGGCGCTATAACTTTTGCCCAAACCAATCACTATACGCTTATTGCATTTTCTTTTTACCAAAAATATGTAGAAGAATTCGTATCGGCCTAAACTGAGAAAAATAATATATATATTTTTTTAAATTTGGGATATTATTATAGCAAAAAGTAAAAAAATATTGTGTTTTTTTCAAAATTTTCTGTCTTTTTTTGTTTATAGCGCAAAGAATAAAAACCCTAGAGGTGATCAAATACCACCAAAAGAAAGCTCTATTTGTGGGAAAAAAATTATAAAAATATCATTTGGGTACAGCGTTGTATGACCGCGCAATTGTCATTCAAAATGCGTCAGCGCTGAAAGCTGAAAATTGGTCTGGGTACGAAGGGGGTTTAAGTGCCCAGTAAGCAAGTGGTTAAATGTGGCAAAATGCAAATCTTTTTTTAATTACCGGTAGATTTTTATTCTCCGTAAAGTGGACTGGAACCCAAAAAGTAAAGATTTACTGTGCTATTGGAAAAATCTGGATTTACCCTAAAAGATTTACCTTCTGCCTGGAATTCCTCTTGAAAAATAGTAGTGTTCCTCCTGGCGTGTGATGATTCCTAGGCAACCCTTTGCCTACAGCCTAATAACTGTGAATCTGTAGTTGGAGATCTAAGGCACTACTGCCCCTGACTGCTAGTCTCAGGAAAACTGGAGTGATATTTGGTGATGTCACTACTGTTTTGCCTATTGTTCTCCTAGCTGGAGGCTATGACGTGATGAAGCAAAGTTATGCCTCCACCTAGATGACTGCCTTCACACAAAGACACAGTGTAAAACGAGGTATAAAAAATAAGTATACAGGGAAAAATCAGCTGCAGGGAGACCACAGACAATACCAGTGATTAGTCATTTGCCGTGTGCCTTCTTTTTTGGGCACAGCTTCCAGAGTTCAGTTCATCTTTAAAAAAAAGCCTACATAACAATTAAAAAAAAAAAAATTGAACTAAGAGGTCTGCGTTTACATAACATACTCTGTGTTGCCTAGGGTGACCACGTGTCCCGGATTGCCCGGGACAATCCCGCATTTTGCAGGTGTGTCCCGGGCACCTTCATTCAGGGATAATACAGTCACAGCCAACCGCTGAGGGGTCGATCTGTAGCCCCCAAAAAAGGCAAGCCGAGACCTGTTTTACCTTGTTCCATCGCTGGTTCTACACTGCCTGAACTGGTTGCTAGGACTGCCTGCCGCCTGGCGTCCAGCAACCAGTGACATCACATCACCACAGAGCGAGGCTGAGGCCTCAGCATTGAGAGCTGAGGAGGATTTAACTTCCTCCTCCTCTGCACCTAGTGCTTTAGCTCCACCCACTTCCTCCTCAATCCTCTAAAAGTGAAGGACTACAGGTCCCAGCATGTACCCCTCAGAGCTGAAGATGTGACACCCCTGCCCCCTCCAACTAGTGAAGAACTACAGGTCCCAGCATGAACCCGTGAAATCTATGGGGTCACACTTGTAGTAAATTTTGGTCACATCCTTAGATCTCAGGGGTTCATGCTGGGATTTGTAGTCCATAACTTTTTGGGGGAGAGTCACATCCTTAGATCTCAGGGGTTCATGCTGGGACATGTAGTCATGTTGACACCATATGAAAAAGCCTCTGACCAGATGGTGTGGACCATCAGGATATAAATGGTCATAAGAGCTCAAACTCTCTTCATGGAGCACAATCCACTAGACACACGACATATCCGCCATCCTGTTTTCTCTGCCAGCATTACATGTACACCAAAAAATTAAAATGATTCGTGCCCATAGTGATATACACTATATTACCCAAAACATTGGGACCCCTGCCTTTACATGAACATGAACTTTAATGGCATCCCAGTCTTAGTCGTAGGGTTCAATACTGAGTTGGCCCACCCTTTGCCGTTATAACAGCTTCAACTCTTCTAGGAAGGCTGTCCACAAGGTTTAGGAGTGTGTCTATGGGAATGTTTGACCATTTTTCCAGAAGGACATTTGTGAGGTCAGGCACTGGTGGCACTGATGTGGCGGAGAAAGCCTGGCTTACAGTCTCTGCTCTAATTCATCCCAAAGGTATTCTAGGTCAGGACTCTGGGCAGACCAGTCAAGTTCCTCCACCCCAAGCTCATTCATCCAGGTATTTATGGACCTTGCTTTGTGCACTGGTCCAATTAATTTGGTGGAGGGGGGTTATGGTGTGGGGTTGTTTTTCAGGGGTTGGGCATGGCCCCTTAACTCCACTAAACGGAACTCTAATGCCGCGTACACACGATCGGATTTTCCGACGGATAAACCTTGGATGATTTTTCCGACGGAATTCCGCTAAAGCTTGGCTTGCATACACACGGTCACACAAAAGTTCTCTGAACTTTCGACCGTCAAGAACGCGGTGACGTACAACACTACGATGAGCCAACATGGCTTCCGAGCATGCGTGAAATTGTTTCCGAGCATGCGTATTTTTTTGCGCTGTGGAATTGCATACAGATGAATGGAATTTCCGATAGGAAAAATAGAGAACCTGCTCTCAATCTTTTGCTGGCAGAAATTCTGATGGAGCATACACACGGTCGGAATTTCCGACCAAAAGCTCTCATCGGACTTTTGCTGGCGGAATTTCCGACCGTGTGTACGTGGCATTAAGGTGTCAGCATACCAAGACATTTTGGACAATTTTATGCTCCCAACTTTGTGGGAACAGTTTGAGATGTTCCAACATGACTGCACACCAGTGCACAAAGCAAGGTCCATAAAGACAAATTTATTTTAATAAGATGCTTTTGGAGTAAAAATCTATTCAAAGATAGTTTTCTTTTTAAGATACATTAATAATTTAGTAAATTCAGCATGAAATTGAGCTTAGTTATGTAGCATAAGGCTGTATATTCTGCAATATTTAAATTTTTGGTAAACTTATTTAATGAATAAGCTCTGCAAGCTGAGATACATACAATGCATTGATGCATTCACACAATTTCACAGAAATCATGAGATAAAACAAAGTTCAGGAATATTCCTTTATCTCACTGATTTGCAAATCTACAGTATGTACACTACAAATTGTATGATTGAATCGGTTCTGATATCGCTGTTTTACTAATCTGACAGCTTATTCTAAATAGGAAACCTTCATTTTGTTTGCAAATATTAAAGGTTCTAACTACCAGCAAAAATAAGTCCTTACATTTAAAGAGCACCTATCGTTTCAGATTCATCATGGCAGCGCCTGTTAGTGGGCATCCACTCACCTGCTGCCGCCACGTCCCTCACCTTGTTGTGTCACTGCCACATCACCAGCCGTCCCATTAAAGTGAATGGGACTGTTGGTGAGTCAACAGCGGGTCAGAGGAGGAGCCGCTACGGGACAGAGATGACAGTTGCTTAAAAATTATGATTTAAATCAAGCATTTTTACTAGTGATTAAAATCATGATTTAAATCGTGATTTAAATTGACTTGATTTAAATCAAATCCACCCTGGTTACTGCACATAGGAACCCAAATGCATGCGGTGCATCACCAAGAACATCAGAGCGAAAGCAGCTATTTTAGGGCCATCATTTGTGGCTAACTCTAAACCTGTAATGCCGTGTACACAGGACCGTTTTTCATGACGAGAAAAATTCCATTTTTAAAAATGGTCGTGAAAAACGGTCGTGTGTAGGCTCCAGAGCATTTTTCTCGACGAGAAAAATGCCCGAAAAAAAATTAGAACCTGCTCTATTTTTTCTCGTAGTTTTTCACGTCGTTCTTTTTAACGTCGTGAAAAACGGTCGTGTGTATGCTTTTACGAGGTGAAAAAAAACGCGCATGCTCAGAATCAAGTATGAGACGGGAGCGCTCGTTCTGGTAAAACTAGCGTTCGTAATGGAGATAGCACATTCGTCACGCTGTAATGGATTGAAAAGCACGAAGACTGAAAAGCACGAATCGTCTCTCACCAAACTTTATTAACACGAGGATCAGCAAAAGCATCCCAAAGGGTGGCGCCATTCGAATGGAACTTCCCCTTTATAGTGCCGTCGTACGTGTTGTACGTCATCGCGCTTTGCGCAAGCTTTTTTTTTTCATGAACGTGTGTATGCAAGGCAAGCTTGAGAGGAAACACGAAAAATCACGTCAAGAAAAACGACGTTTTTTTCCATGACATGAATAACGGTCGTGTGTACGCGGCATAAAGGTTTTTAAAGCGACACCTAGGGACAATTTTGGGTACCAAAGTTTGATCCTATTTTACAGGTCTGCATAATTTTATGGTTTGACATGTTGGATATCTATATACTGTTCCCAATTGTGTTTGTGTGCAGTAAAATTAACGTTAGTGTATTTTTACTGAAAATTTGCAATAAACATGTGCTGTCACCATTTTATTCTCCAGGGTCTTTGCTTTCAGAAAATATACAGTGGGTACGGAAAGTATTCAGACCTCAGACTGGGCCGAAGGTTTACCTTCCAACAAGACAATGACCCTAAGCAGACAGCTAAAATAACGAAGGAGTGGCTTCACAACAACTCCGTGACTGTTCTTGAATGGCCCAGCCAGAACCCTGACTTAAACCCAATTGAGCATCTCTGGAGAGATCTAAAAATGGCTGTCCACCAACGTTTACCATCCAACCTGACAGAACTGGAGAGGATCTGCAAGGAGGAATGGCAGAGGATCCCCAAATCCACGTGTGAAAAACTTGTTGCATGTGTAGCGGGGTGTTAAATTTAGGGGAAGTGTCTGAGTGGTAATCAGGCTCAGACACACTGATTGTTAGGGTTTGTGGACCATTTCTGTTCATGGGAGATGGTGTTGGTGTGCAGTTCCCTGTGGCCTACAGGTGGCGCTGTTGCCGTAGGCCAGGGTTGAACCACTGATACAAGGCTGTGCCTTTTTGGTCCCCTCTCGGCAGTAGTGTGGCGGGGCGGGGAACCTGCTGTGCCTGTCGGGAGAGGGTATAAAAGGGGGCGGCCATCTTCCATTGGGGTCGTCGTTTGTGGGTCCGCGCCCAGGCACCTTCAGCCTGGGTGCGTGTGTTATCTCCGGGTGCCCTAGGCCCAGAGGCCAGGTTCCTGTTCCATCCCAGACACCTTCAGTCTGGGGTGAGGTACTATTTTCAAAGGCCCGGGGCCCAGCAACCTTCGGCTGAGGTCCGCTAGGGATCGAGAGCTCCCAGGGTGCAGCCTTGCGAGGGGACCCGTATCTGAGATGAGGAGGCCAGGGAGGTAACCCTTTCCGAAGACCCAGCGCAGAGTCGTGGTGACGGTGAGGGCCTCTGGTAACTCTCCGGAGGAATGGTTTTCTCCTTTACATGGGCCAAATACTTCAAGAAGGAAGTTCACCAAGTCAGTGGCAGTGACTTCATAGGGCAAGGCCCTATTCACCAAGTCAGTGGCAGTGACTTCATAGGGCAAGGCCCTATTCACCAGGTCAGTGGAAGTGACTTCTATTCACCAGGTCTGTGGCAGAGATCGTGCGCCAAAACTGTTCGTGAAACCTGAACAGTCTGAGGAAATCATTTGAGTTTGTGCCTGGACCTCCTCCCACCTAAGCTGTCCTGTGTCTTGTTCCAACCTGTCTGCTGTTAAAGAGACTATTTGTTATCCGTGTGAAATAAATATAGAAGTTGGACTTTCAGTTGGTGTGGACAGTTACATTAGTGGGGATAAATAAATACTTGCATCTATTCAAGGTAGAGGTGAGAATCATCCTCAGGAGGATCATAACACCAGCCGCAGGCAGGCCCGAAACTAACACCGCTCAACCTCCTCACACAGGAGGGTATGGGCTTGTGGTGCGGTGTGCCTCTCTCTGCCTGCGACGAGCTGAATTAAATGCAGGTAAAGACAGGGGTGTGTGCGCTACACATCTTTCCCAAAAAGACTCATGGCTGTATTAGATCAAAAGGGTGCTTCTACTAAATACTGAGCAAAGGGTCTGAATACTTAGGACCATGTGATATTTCAAGTTTTATTTTTTAATTAATTCTACAAAAATGTCAACAATTCTGTGTTTTTCTGTCAATATGGGGTGCTGTGTGTACATTAATGAGGAAAAAAAATGAACTTAAATGATTTTAGCAAATGGCTGCAATATAACAAAGAGTGAAAAATTGAAGAGGGTCTGAATACTTTCCGTACCCACTGTGTACTGTTTGGGAGATTTAACTAATCCTTAACCTCCCTGGCGGTATGATTCTGTCAGATTTTAGGTGCTGAAAGCGGTACCATTATTCTGCATGGAAATTTGGCGTTTTATATTGCAGGCCTGTAATTCTTAGGAATAACTCACTTAAATCTGTCCAAACCAGAGTCTGGTAGACATCCCGGGTATGATAAAGTTCAAAAAATAAAATTATACATTATAATAAAATAAATAACTATAAAATAATTATAACAAATAATATAATAATAATAATAATAATAAAAGTGTTTTTCAGTGTTTGATGACGAATTTCCCCACAAATCGCTATCGCTTAATTCTGCGAGTGATTCTAATTTATTATCGCTGTTTTCTAGCTGGTCTAAAACCACTTTTGACATAAAGGGACACTTTTTGGTTGCTATTGTGAGGGGGTTAGCTCGGCAGCGGGTGTGTGTGACCCCCGGGATGGGCTCCCCACACAAAAACAGGCCCAGCAGACGGAGGTTGTGGTTTTCAAAATCAAAAAGGTGCCGTTTATTTTCTATTTACAGTGACAAAAACACAGCAAAGCAAAAGAAACAAACAAAATAAATCCTGGTCAACTTGACCTCTGACTAAACATACAGGTTTCCTAACTAACAACTGGGATCAGCCTAGTGCTGTCCTAGTCCCTGGTTTTAAATGTCCAAGCAAAATATAGCCACACAGGCTTTCTCTCATCGCACAGGGGTTCACTCTCCCTAGACAGTCCACACAGGTCTGCTTCCAGGCATGAGCTAACACCTAATGAAGCTGGGAGTTTTTATAGAGGCCTTAAACGAACTGACAGGCTTCAGCTGGCCTCATCAACTCCCTGCCTGCACGACGCCCAGCCCTCTCCCTAGAGGTATGAGTCATCAATGAGCCCACTAGTCTCAGCTGGGCTTATACAACTCTCCACCTAGCTGTATAAATCGGCGTAAAGCCTGAATCTGGGCGAAATATATCTACCCCCCTGGATGCAACCAGGTGACTTTACCTTCCTGCTGTCACATACCCCCCCCTCTTGTTTTAACCTCGGGGTTGGAACACCAGCAATCAGGCATTCATGTACTCGAGACAAAGCATCCACATTCCCCATTTGAACGCCAGGGCGATGCTTTACTGTGAAGTTGAATTCCTGGAGGGCCAGGAACCACCTATTCACTCTTCTATTTGTTTCCTTGTTTTGAGCCATCCACTTTAACGGAGCGTGATCCGTAACCATGTCAAAGTGCCTACCTAGCAGGTAGTACCGAAGGGAATCTAGAGCCCACTTCACCGCTAAACACTCCTTTTCAACGGTGGCGTAATTTACCTCATGGGACTTCAACTTCCTGCTGAGGTAAATGACTGGGTGCTCTTCCCCGTTCCAGACCTGGGACAATACTGCTCCTAACCCCACATCTGACGCATCACTTTGTACGACAAAGTCTTTAGAGAAGTCGGGTGAGTACAACACTGGCTGGCTACATAAGGCTTGTTTCAAGAATTGGAATGCTGCCTCAGCCTCGGGGGTCCATTTAATCATGACCGACCCTTTCCCCTTCGTCAGGTTGGTTAGGGGCACAGCCTTAGAAGCAAAGTGGGGAATGAATCGCCGATAATACCCAGCGATTCCCAGAAAGGCTCGTACCTGCTTCTTGCTGTTGGGACGTGGCCAACTCTGGATGGCCTCGACTTTGTTGAGTTGGGGTTTTATTACTCCCCTCCCAATGGTGTACCCAAGATATTTGGCCTCCTCCTGCCCAATGGTACACTTCTTGGGGTTAGCCGTAAACCCTGCTTCCCGAACAGAGTCCAGGACTGCTTGCACTTTTGGCAGATGTGAGGCCCAATCTGTGCTATGGACAATTACGTCATCCAGGTAAGCCGCAGCATACTTCCGATGGGGCCTCAGCATCTGGTCCATTTTCCGCTGGAATGTGGCCGGCGCATTCTGTAACCCGAACGGCATTCTTTTATATTGGAACGCCCCGTCTGGGGTTACAAATGCGGTTTTCTCTTTGGCTGACTTGGCCAGGGGGATTTGCCAATACCCTTTTGTGAGGTCAAGAGTCGTCATGTATCGGGCTGTTCCCAGCCGGTCGATCAACTCATCTATACGTGGCATGGGGTAGGTGTCAAATTTTGTAACTTTGTTCAACTGACGAAAATCGTTACAAAATCGCCAGCTCCCATCCGGTTTAGGCACCAACACAATGGGACTAGACCAATCACTTTGGGACTCCTCTATCACCCCTAAGTTCAGCATTTTCTGTACTTCCTCCCGTATTGCCTCCCGTCGGGCCTCTGGGATCCGATAGGGTTTTAACTTCACCCTTTCACCGGGCGGGGTAATAATGTCATGCTCTACCCCAGATGTTTGTCCCGGCAGCTCAGAGAATACCTCCTTGTTGCGAAGCACAAACTCCTTAACCTCCTGTTGTTGGGGTTGTGACAAGGTGGCTGCGATTCCAACCTCAGGAATCACGCAACCAGTTTGAGCTGGTGACCAAGTGTCTGCGACTAGGGACTCTCTATCCCTCCAGGCTTTCAACAGATTAACGTGATAGATCTGTTCGGGCTTTCGCCTTCCTGGTTGTCTGACCTTGTAATTCACTTCGCTCACTTTTTCCATTATCTCGTAGGGGCCTTGCCATTTGGCAAGGAATTTACTTTCAACCGTAGGGACAAGTACCAATATCCTATCCCCCGGGGAAAAGGTACGGGTCTTGGCTCCACGGTTGTACACTCTCTGCTGTGCCAACTGCGCTTGGGCCAAATGTTCCTTCACGATGGGCATTACCTGTGCAATTCGATCTTGCATCAGGGCGACATGCTCAATCACACTCCTGTGGGGAGAACTCTCACTTTCCCAAGTTTCCTTGGCAATATCCAACAGCCCTCTTGGGTGTCTCCCATACAGTAACTCAAAGGGGGAGAATCCCGTAGAGGATTGGGGCACCTCCCTAATAGCAAACATCAAATAAGGAAGTAGACAGTCCCAATCCTTTCCATCCCTATCCACCACTTTCTTCAACATTTGTTTTAGGGTTTTGTTGAATCTTTCAACCAGCCCATCGGTTTGGGGGTGATACACAGATGTACGTAATTGCGTCACTTTGAACAATTTACACAGCTCCTTCATAACCCGGGACATAAAGGGTGTACCTTGGTCCGTAAGCAGTTCTTTACAAATACCCACCCGGCTAAAAACAAGAGATAGCTCTTTGGCTATGGTTTTGGCCGAGGTATTTCTGAGAGGGATCGCTTCTGGATAACGGGTGGCATAGTCCATTATAACCAATATGTACTGGTGCCCCCTAGCGGACTTGATTATAGGACCTACCAAATCCATTGCGATTCTCTCAAACGGGACCTCAATGATGGGTAGAGGGACCAGCGGGCTACGGAAGTGTGGCATCGGGGCCGACCTCTGACACACAGGGCAGGAGGAACAATAATTTTCTATGTCCTTCATCACCCCAGGCCAATAGAATCTCTGTAATACCCTCTCTCGGGTTTTCTCTGTCCCCAGATGACCTCCAAGAATGTGCCCATGGGCCAACTCCAACACCAACTTCCTGTAAGGTTTGGGCACCACAAGCTGCTCAACGGTTTCTTCTGCCCTTTTTGCCACCCGATACAGTAGGTCCTTCTCTACGCTGAAGTATGGGTAAGTGCAGGTATTATCTGGGTTCACTAACTCGCCATCTATTTTCACTACGTTTTCCCGTGCCTTTATTAGGGCGGGGTCTTTCAACTGTTCTGTGGCAAAGTTTTCCCTGTGAACCTCAAGATCAGAAAACTCCACAGACGGTAGGTTTTCGTCTGAGGAGGTGGGCTCCTCTCCAGTTTCTTGAGTCTCCCCTGCCAATACTGACAAGGGAAATTCGGGAGAGTCCTCACCACTCTCAGAGGAGTTCTGGCTATCATATTCCTGGTACATAGGGGCACCAGTGGGGGGCTCAGGATCATCCCACAGTTCCCAGAACTTCGGAAAATCCCTTCCCACAATGGCGTCATGCGGTAACTGAGACACTAAGCCCACTGGATGAGAAAGGGTACCCTTGGGGGTCTCGAAACACACTGTAGTCACTGGATACTCTCGGGTGTCCCCATGCACACAAATAACAGCTACCTTGCTATTCCCAGAGACCTCTGTTTTAACTAATTCAGCCTTTATCAGGGTCACAAGGCTACCTGAATCCAGCAATACCACAACATTTCTACCATTAATACACATTTTGCATAAATGTTTCTCAGTTCCCCGAATGGCAGTGCATGCGACTGTCGCACACAGCGACTGACGTCTGCCCGTCAGAAAGTCACACTGCATGGGTTCCTCCAAAACCGGGCAATTTGCTGCAATATGTCCCGCTTGCCGGCAGCGGTAGCAAATGATCCTTCTTGCCGCCTCTTGAGCCGCTGATTTCCCAGGCTGTTCTCGCCAAACTTGGGGTAGAGCTCCCACCCTCTCACTCTCTCCACCCTTACCCCTTGGAATCATCTTATCCGCCCCTGGGGATGGTCTGGTCTTAGGGTGGAAAGTCCGAGTGTCTCTGGAAGAGGCCGTCAGGTTCTCTGTAGCCAAGTATTTCTCCACACGATCCACAAGACCATCGGCCGTCTCTGGGTCTCCATGGCTTACCCACTTTTGGATGGCAGTAGGAAGAGCTCTCAAAAACCGATCCATTACAACACGTTCCACAATCTTTGGTGCGGACAAAGTCTCTGGCTGTAGCCACTTTCTGCTCAGGTGAATGAGATCATACATTTGAGACCTGGGGGGTTTTCCAAGCTGGAAAGTCCAGTTATGCACACGCTGAGCCCGGACAGCCAGGGTGACACCCAGCCTTGCCAATATTTCAGCTTTTAGCATCACATAGTCTTTTGCTTGGTCAGGCTCTAGGTCATAGTAAGCTTTCTGCGATTCACCCGTTAACAGAGGAGCCACCAGTCCAGCCCACTGCTCCTCAGGCCACTTTTCTCTTTCAGCAGTCCTTTCAAACGTGGTCAAAAATACCTCTGGATCATCCTCTCCAGTCATTTTTGTCAATAAACGACTCACCCCAAAGGACGCGGTATTAGTGGGACGGCTTTCCTCACTGGTCTGCGGACGTTGCTGCATTACTGCTTCCATTTGTTGTAGTCTCTGCTCTTGCTTCTGTAATAGGTCTATGAAGCGGGCCTCAGATCGTTGCTGGGCTTGTTGCTGAGCTTCCAGACTCTGTTGGTGAGCTTGCTGCTGGGCTGCAAGGCTCTGTTGATGAGCTTGCTGCTGGGCTGCGAAGTTCTGTTGTTGAGCTGCAAGGCTCTTTTGCAAACCTGCATTTGTCTGCTGTTGATTGGCATTTGCTAGAGCCAGCTGTTTCAGTATCTCCTCCATGCTGGCTTAAAAAAAAACTGCCACTGGTTCTCCACCAACTGTGAGGGGGTTAGCTCGGCAGCGGGTGTGTGTGACCCCCGGGATGGGCTCCCCACACAAAAACAGGCCCAGCAGACGGAGGTTGTGGTTTTCAAAATCAAAAAGGTGCCGTTTATTTTCTATTTACAGTGACAAAAACACAGCAAAGCAAAAGAAACAAACAAAATAAATCCTGGTCAACTTGACCTCTGACTAAACATACAGGTTTCCTAACTAACAACTGGGATCAGCCTAGTGCTGTCCTAGTCCCTGGTTTTAAATGTCCAAGCAAAATATAGCCACACAGGCTTTCTCTCACCGCACAGGGGTTCACTCTCCCTAGACAGTCCACACAGGTCTGCTTCCAGGCATGAGCTAACACCTAATGAAGCTGGGAGTTTTTATAGAGGCCTTAAACGAACTGACAGGCTTCAGCTGGCCTCATCAACTCCCTGCCTGCACGACGCCCAGCCCTCTCCCTAGAGGTATGAGTCATCAATGAGCCCACTAGTCTCAGCTGGGCTTATACAACTCTCCACCTAGCTGTATAAATCGGCGTAAAGCCTGAATCTGGGCGAAATATATCTACCCCCCTGGATGCAACCAGGTGACTTTACCTTCCTGCTGTCACACTATGGACAATCTCCAGTTTCTAGGCAGAAAGAAAAGTTTTTATTATATAAAAGTGCATGCAGGACACTGGACAGACCACTAGGGACAATGGGGGTGTGTAATTATTACATACAGTACTGTAATCTGTAAGATTACAGTGTACTGTATGTGTACTGTGTTTTAACTTTTTTGAATTTGGCGCCGATCTCCGTCCCCGTGCGTCGTAACGTCGCAGGGAACGGAGCTTGGCGGCACTCGGAAGTGTGTGAATCGAGCGAGGAGACGGCTCGCTCACACAGCGGAGAGGCATCGCAGGATCCAGGGGACAAGGTAAGTAACTCTGCCTGGATCACTGCGATGCAGCCCGAGTCTGGCTCGGGGTTACCGCTTTTGGTGCTGAAATTTAACCCCGAGCCAGACTCGGGAATACCGCTAGGAAGGTTAAAGCGGAGCTCCGCTGGAAAAAAAAAATATTAAAAGCCAGCAGCTACAGCTACAGCAGCTGCTGGCTTTTAATATTTGGACACTTACCTGTCCTGGAGTCCAGCGATGTCCGCAGCAGAGGACGAGCGATCGCTCGTCGCTCTGCTGCTCCCTCCGCCATCCTCGCTGAGGGAACCAGGAAGTGAAGCCCTGCGGCTTCATGCCCGGTTCCCTACGGCGCATGTGCGCGCTGCGCCGTTCTGATTCGTCCTCCTGTGTTCTGGGAGCCGAGTGTCTCTCAGAACACTACGGGAAGTCTGGGGGAAGTGACGTCACTCCCGCAGATTCCCGGAGAGAGGACTCCCGGATGTGGGTGAAAATACCTGTCTTAGACAGGT
Source organism: Rana muscosa (assembly GCA_029206835.1). NCBI lineage: Eukaryota > Metazoa > Chordata > Amphibia > Anura > Ranidae > Rana > Rana muscosa. The sequence goes on along the minus strand of CM055117.1, from coordinate 303,871,846 downwards.
ATCTTCACCCCCCTCCCCCTGAAAGGTGTCAATTGTGACACCGGAGGGGGGGAGGAATCCGATTAGCACAAGTTAAAATTTAGGGTGGAGCTCCACTTTAAGCCTCGTACACACGACCGAGTTTCTCGGCAAGAACCAGCAAGAAACTTGCTGGCAGAGCTTTCTTGCCGAGTAAATTGGTCGTGTGTACGCGGCTTTCAGTTTCGTCAAGAAAACTGGCAAGAATCTCGACGAGAAAAATAGAGAACCTGCTCTCGTCGGCATGTTTCTCGACGAGAAAAGTGTGTGTGTGTGTACACTTACCTGTCGCCGTGGAAACCCGCACATGCTCAAAATGACTTTGACACATGCCCGGTAGCTTCCTAGGCATAGGTAGGGTGTAACAAGATGGCGGCGACGGCATCGAATGTGACGAGCGCACGCTCTTCGTAGTAGATGACGTCATCGCGTTCGCTCCATTCAAAGAACCGCGGGTTCTTTGAATCGAGCATGTGTACACTCGGCCGGAACAAGTTTCTTGTCCAAGAATCTCGTCAAGAAAAACAACAAGTTTTTTCCTGACGAGATTCTCGGCCGTGTGTACGAGGCTTGAGGTTTAAAGGAGAAGACAAGCCTGAGCTTGTTTGGCTGTAATCCTATGGATCACAGGGGTGCAATTTGAAGTCCGCTCTCTGCTGACGTCACAGAAATCAGTCCAGGCACCGCGTCATCCCGACCAGGAAGGTGCTGCGAGCCGCTGAGAGACTGAGCGGGCCGCCCCCGCCCCTTCCACAGTTCAGCGCTCCAGTGAGCGAGGAGGGAGAAGAGCACAGAGTCTACAGATCTCTGCTCGGGGACCTGTCAGAACCGAGCAATCAACGATTTGCGATCGCCCAGGGTTCTCAGTGCAGGGGCACCGGGGGACAGATGCAGCATCCACCAAGGTAAAATGAATAAAAAAAAAAAATTAAACCCATACTTTTTTTTTTAAATGTGTATGTTAACATGTGCGCAAAAAAGTAAAAAATGGCTGTGGTAGAAAGTGGTTAATCTGCCCCATTAAACTATATACTTTTTTGTTAACATTCAACTACAAAATTTGCCTTTCCATTTTGCTTAATTTTAACCATAACATACCGTACACGTTGCTCATCCTTTTCCCTAAGTTGTGTGTCTCGCTCAAGAACCTGTGTGATCGTTTTTTGCTCCTCCCCCGTCAAGAAACTGAGATCCAGAAAGTCCCCATTTTCTCCCACTTCCATCCTTTGAGCACATTGGTCCCCGCCCTTTAAGGCGCACAGGTCAGCTACAGCAGCCAAGGACAATAGGTAGGAGATATTCAATTACCTGTCAGACAGAGCAGCACACAATACAATAATTAATACGTCTCAAATAAAAAGTAAATAAAGGAATTGAAACATGATCTGATTATTGATCATTGTTAATTAAACGTTCATTAGTCATCTGATCTTAAAACATCAATAAACTGATCATTAATAATCATAATTTGCTATATATTTACTAACTAGTTTACTCCAGAGGCACAAAAAAAGTACGATGCTGTATATGGGCTGTATGTACAGCTGAACTAATCACACGGTATGCTAAGCATTTACATTACACATACAAAGAATTTATATACATTTGGACAATATTCATAATATATACTTCAAAACAAAAACGTGTATTTACCACAAAAGCCATCGATCGGTACATCACATCATATAAGTAAAACAACATTAAACATACAAAGTAGCATAACACACAAACAATTAACAAATGACATTAAATACATATACATGCTTTGCTGGGAAGGTATAGTGGTGGCTCGTGGTGGTTTATGTACAGGATGTATTTATAAGACAAAGACCACAAGCACTGAATAAGGAAGTGATGAATGGCAGATAATTAGCAAAATGAAAAATAGCTTATTTGCAATATCTGGACTGGATAACGTGCCCAAAAATCTTAAACAAGTTAAACATTTAAAAACAAATGTATCACAATTTTAAAAATGTCCAACAGAAGCATGAAAAAAATAAAAAATTAAAATTAAAAAATTAAAAAACAAAAATAAATTAAAACACACAAAAACACGATTTTTCAAACAAAAGTTCAAAGCTACAGCACAAGAACCAAGGTATGTTTTCAAAATGATCTGTTGAAAGGGTGGGAGCTTCTGCATATACAGTACAGAAGCATAAAAAAATAGAAAATTCAAAAAATTCAAAAACAAAAATAAATGAAAACACAAAAAAAACGATTTTTCAAACTAATGTTCAAAGCTACAGCACAAAAACCAAGGTATGTTTTCAAAAGGATCTGTGAAAAGGGTGGGAGCTGCTGCATATACAGTACAGAAGCATAAAAAAGAAAAAAAATGTAAAATTAAAAAACAAAAATAAATTAAAACACACAAAAAACTATTTTTCAACCAAAAGTTCAAAGCTACAGAACAAAAACCAAGGTATGTTTTCAAAAGGATCTGTTTAAGGGTCCTTTCACACGGGGCGGATCCGTGCAGATCCGCCCCATGAAGCTCCGCTTGCTCAGCGGGGATCGCTCCGTTGATCCCCGCTGAGCCGACGGATGACTGGGCGGTCCCCGCACACTGTGCAGGGACCGCCCTGTCAGAGCGCCGCTCTCCCCTATGGGGAATCGGATGACGACGGACCGTAGAGTCCGTTGTCATCCGATCCGCTCCGCCGACGGAAGGAAAAATAGGGTTTTTCTCCGTCACACTTTGGCAGAGCGGATGTCAGCGGACATGTCTCCGCTGACATCCGTGCCTCCATAGGGCTACATGGAGGATCCGTTTCAGGTCCGCCTAAAAAACTGACAGGCGGACCTGAACGGACCTCCGTGTGAAAGAGCCCTAAAGGGTGGGAGCTGCTGCATATACAGTACAGAAGCATAAAAAAAGAAAAAAAGAAAAAAAATTAAAATTATAAAACAAAAATAAATTAAAACACACAAAAAACGATGTTTCAAACAAAAGTTCAAAGCTTCAGTACAAAAACCAAGGTATGTTTTCAAAAGGATCTGGGGAAAGGGTGGGAGCTGCTGCAAATACAGTATAAAGCCTTGTACACACGGTCGGACTTCCATCTGACTTTTCTGTGGATTTTTGTCCGAACGGAGTTGGCCGGGCACACCCATAGCATACACACCACAGGACTTTTCTGCAAACTTTCCCAAAACTTTTTCCATCACGTGGTTTTTCTGCTCTTTTCTGCTCTTTACCGCCACCCTTTGGTCAACTTCTGCTATTGTTGGTTGATTTTAACATTATTTGTTTTGTCCATCGGACAAAAGTCCGATGGTTTTCTGTACACACGGTCAGACTTTGCTCCATCGAACTTTTGTTGGCGAAAAGTTTGTCCGTTTGCAGACCGAACATTTGTCCGATGAAAACCAAAAAAGTTTGTCCGATGTAGCGTACACACGGTCGGATTTTTTGTCAAACTTGCTCAAAATGAAGTTTGTTGGGAAAAAGTCTGACCGTGTGTACGGGGCTTTAGGTAGCCCATAGACAAGCCATTGTTTTTCGTTCAACCAGCGGGCTGAGAAAAAAAAGAATCGAATCAATTCCCTCATCCACCCACTTGAGGTGGATGGGGGAATCCTTCCTATTGTATTCTGACAGCGGGGAAATTATTGCTTTAGCCTGCAACACTCAATGGAACAGGGAAAATCTGTCGTATCCGTAGGTCAACTTCTGTACAACCTCCTTGACCATACATGGATCAAAATTTGTCCGGGTCAGCAGGGACTTTCAATCTACAGTATACATGGCTGGCTTAAAGCGGAGCTCCGCCGGAAAAAAAAAATATTAAAAGCCAGCAGCTACAGCTACAGCAGCTGCTGGCTTTTAATATTTGGGCACGTGGAATGGATAAGACACAATGGGAGAGGGACATTGCTGCTCACCCCGATGTCAGATGAATGGGATGTTCCCCCAAGTGGGGTTTTTAGGCAGCTCAATTCAAAAATTGATGACAATGTATGTAAGAAAAATAGATTTATTAAAATTCAAAGGAAATTGATGATACAGATTTAAGATATGAGTTCTGGTAACATGTCATTGAACACAGTTGCAAACACTGAAAGTGGTCATACAGCTTAACACAATTGTATGTGAAACTATGTAGCACTTCCTAACGCGTTTCGACCCTTTCCATGGGTCTTCTTCAGAGGTTTCGGTGTTGCTATAAGAAGGTTATATAAAGTAAGTTTCAAATATTTTCACCAATTTTTACAAAATTTTTAAATATATAAGTAACATAATCACCAATTTATCGTGTGTAGACACTGAACATTTTTACCAAAATTTCCAACGGAAGATGCCCCGGGGTCTCAAAACACCCTCCTGGTCGTGTGGATTCCCCACGCACTGGAATGGCACCGAAAGGGGGTGCAGTTTACAAGAATTCACCATATAGGATGAAGATCCCGGAATGGGGGAGAGAGCCCAGGAGGGGGCTGACACCTGCATCGGAGCATTTTAGGCATGGTTACACAGTGCATGGCATTGTGTCATTTAAATATTAAAACATATAAAACTTTAAGGTGTTGAGCAGACAAAATTATACATCCTCCCAGTTGGGTAAGTTGTCTCAGTTGTTCAATTATATTATTAATTTGTTTATAGTTTCATTATCTTTAGAGTAGCGCTGTGACAGAAATTAAGCAATGATGTATGTGATGATAAATGTGATGAAATAATAAAGCAGTAAATTAGTGTGAATGGTGTGATAGGGGTGTCAAATTAAACTAGTGCATGTTGTGAAAAAATTAATCAACCCATCACCCCCCCCACACCGACCCCCCCCCCCACTCACACCAACCGCCCCCCTCCCCATTCTAGGAGTCTCCCCAACTAATGTGTGGCTTATGAGCTCCTCCCCTCCCTCCTCCTCCCCCCCCCCGAAACCCCCCCCCCACACCACAGGAAGCAAAACCCCCCCTCCACAGGGAGATTAAAACAGAAGACAAATATGCCATGGGTCAGTGACAAGTGATAAGCTAATAACATATTGAAAAGGTATAAACATATTACCTTGTGATGTGAGTATATACACAATCCCAGTGAAAATGGAGTCTACACTGAAATGCTCCTTCAAAGTGGGAGATTCAGTTATAATGTGTAGTGGTGATTCTATGAGAAAATGAATAGTCAAATTTAGAATTTTAGTTTAGAGAATGTAGTTGCAAAGGAAAAGAATATGATGGGTTGATTAATTTTTTCACAACATGCACTAGTTTAATTTGACACCCCTATCACACCATTCACACTAATTTACTGCTTTATTATTTCATCACATTTATCATCACATACATCATTGCTTAATTTCTGTCACAGCGCTACTCTAAAGATAATGAAACTATAAACAAATTAATAATATAATTGAACAACTGAGACAACTTACCCAACTGGGAGGATGTATAATTTTGTCTGCTCAACACCTTAAAGTTTTATATGTTTTAATATTTAAATGACACAATGCCATGCACTGTGTAACCATGCCTAAAATGCTCCGATGCAGGTGTCAGCCCCCTCCTGGGCTCTCTCCCCCATTCCGGGATCTTCATCCTATATGGTGAATTCTTGTAAACTGCACCCCCTTTCGGCGCCATTCCAGTGCGTGGGGAATCCACACGACCAGGAGGGTGTTTTGAGACCCCGGGGCATCTTCCGTTGGAAATTTTGGTAAAAATGTTCAGTGTCTACACACGATAAATTGGTGATTATGTTACTTATATATTTTAAAATTTTGTAAAAATTGGTGAAAATATTTGAAACTTACTTTATATAACCTTCTTATAGCAACACCGAAACCTCTGAAGAAGACCCATGGAAAGGGTCGAAACGCGTTAGGAAGTGCTACATAGTTTCACATACAATTGTGTTAAGCTGTATGACCACTTTCAGTGTTTGCAACTGTGTTCAATGACATGTTACCAGAACTCATATCTTAAATCTGTATCATCAATTTCCTTTGAATTTTAATAAATCTATTTTTCTTACATACATTGTCATCAATTTTTGAATTGAGCTGCCTAAAAACCCCACTTGGGGGAACATCCCATTCATCATTAATATTTGGACACTTACCTGTCCTGGAGTCCAGCGACGTCCGCAGCAGAGGACGAGCGAACCGCTCGTCGCTCTGCTGCTCCCTCCACCATCCTCGCTGAGGGAACCAGGAAGTGAAGCCCTGCGGCTTCATGCCCGGTTCCCTACGGCGCATGCGCGAGTCGCGCTGCGCCGTTCTGATTGGTGCTCCTGTGTTCTGGGAGCCGAGTGTCTCCCAGAACACCAAGGGAAGTCTGCGGGAAGTGACGTCACTCCCGCAGATTCCCGGAGACAGGACTCCCGGATGTGGGTGAAAATACCTGTCTTAGACAGGTATCTTCACCCCCTCCCCCCTGAAAGGTGTCAATTGTGACACCGGAGGGGGGGAGGGTTCCAAATAGCAAAAGTTGCTATTTAGGGTGGAGCTCCACTTTAAGTTGCCCGCACTTAAGCCTCATACACACGGTCGGACTTCAAACAAACTTTTCCGTGGATTTTTGTCCGAAGGGAGTTGGCCGGGAACACCCATAGCATACACACCACAGGACTTTTCTGCAAACTTGCCCAAAACTTTCCCAACATCACGTGTTTTTTCTGCTCTTTACCGCCACCCTTTGGACTACTTCTTCTATTGTTGGTTGATTTTAACATTGGCTCTGGCCATGCGTGTTTGTACTTCGAACAAAAGTCTGATGGATTTCTTTACACACGATAGGACTTTGCACCGTAGGACTTTTGTTGCCAAAAAGTTTGTCCGTTTGCAGAGAGAACTTTTGTCCGATGAAAACCGAAAAAGTTTGTCCGATGGAGCGTACACACGGTAGGATTTTTTTGAAAACCTGCTCATTTAGAAGTTTGTTGTCAAAAAGTCCTACCGTGTGTATGGGGCTTTACTTACAATAGTCTAACAAACCCTTCTGTCAGTGGCTATATCTTTTGCTGACCATATGCTATACAATCTGAATTGCACAGTCTCTTTTAGATTTACTGACAACCATTTAGTGCAAGGGCCTTTTTGATTGGATACACATTGAATGGATTGTTTAGGTTTTTCCCTCATATTATAAAGTTTTGGTAAATTTAAAAGAGCTTTGACAGCGCTTGTACAATCACATTGTAGTGTTTATTCTGGCCAAAGCACCAACAAATTGCAGGGAGTGTTGGAGCTTGCTGCCAAGCCCCATTCCCACACATTGCTTTAGACCCATCACTATGCAGCCCCTTGCGTCAATAAAAAAGCCCAACTTGGCTCTTCTATTTGAATCTATGGCGCATGTAGTCACACTTGTTTAACTGACAAGCTAAAGCTTTGGCTTCAGTACCTCTGAGTCACTGCCTGAAATAAGTAAAAGATAATTGTTGCTGGATTTTTTTCAGATTTTTGTTTGATGCATGCTTGTTTGTGGTTTGTAACTCAAAGCTAGATTTAGCCTGGGAATCATTCTTCTAGGGCTCTTTCATACCAGACAGCCATGCTAATTCCATGGCCACTGATGTGAGATGGCTGGAACAGCAACATAGTGCCGATCAATCACCTTGTTTTTCTTTTGTCTGAACTTTATTGAAATACCTAAGTGGCATTTCGTAAAGTTCTATTCATATAGTGTTAGTGCCGGTTCACACAGGGGCAACCCGACTTACAGCGCGACTTTGCAAGGTGACTTCAGTGCGACTTGGAGCAACTTACAACGCGACTTTAAGTCGCCTCCAGGACAGGCGACTTTGGCTGTGGCCAATCACAGAATAATCAGCTCTGTGGGAGGGAACGGATTGCCTAGGTTAACTATTTTCTCTTCCTGTAAAGTTGCTTCAGTTACGATGGAGATCCGACTTTGGAGGCGACTTCCATTGAAATCTATGGGTACAAGTCGCCTTGAAGTAGTACAGGAACCTTTTCTGAAGTCGGAGCGACTTCAGTAGTGTACATTAAGACGGCTCTCATTCACTTCAATGGAATTTCTCATGTCGCGCGACTTGGGGCGACACAAGTCGGATCCCAAGTCACTGTAGTGTGAACTGGCACTAACTGTAATGTGGTAGTTTGCATCACAACCCCTTGCGCTGAAAAAAAGTACTGTATGCAGCACCCTTTTCAACACACATCACAGCGGTGTTGTGAACTCACACCATAGGAAGCAAAGCTTTTTACCTTTTCCTGCACTGGAGCTGCACAAGGCAAGGCTGCCAAGTGCAGTTGCAACTCACCTGGTATGAACAAGCCCTAAAGTGTAACTAAACCCATCGATTGAAGAGTTTCAAAAACAGGTACATTCCCGGCATGCCAGGAATGCTAACTGTCACATTTGATTGTGCTCTCAACCAAACTGTCAAACCATGGCTGGTTTCATAACTGATCACATGTGCAGCATCATGGCAGTGGCAAATCAAACAGAGGCTAAAGCCTAGTACACACTGGCCGAATGTCGAGCGGCATTGGCTGGTTCAATAGAAACCGGCTGACATTTGGCCCGTGCACCTGGTAATGACCGAAAAAGGTCTGCCAGTCGGCTCCCGTTCAGCCATTGGCTGAGAGCACTGACCGGAGCGTTCTGGTGATGGTGTCAGAACATAATAGAACGGCAGGGGAGATTGCTGTGCTAACATGGGATTGTTAGTACAGTGGCTTCAACCTGAGCTGTTTTTTTTCGTTCAGCCCATTGAGTTGAACGAAAAAAAACTATTAGTGTGTACCAGGCTTAACCACTTCCGGACCGCTCGCCGTTGTTTTACGTCGGTACTTTGAAGAGCAATACCGTTGTTATGGCAGCAGCTAGCTGCCATAACCCCAGTATCCTCTTCTTCAGCAGGCAGTCCGCTTCCCGATAAAAGTGGTCTCTGTGGCTGATTCGCCGCAAGATCACTTTTATCGGCGGCGGGAGAGGCCCCCCCTCCCGCCGCGCTCCAGTCCCTTCCACCATTTACCGGAGCTGTTGATCACGTGCTCTTGCTGGCTATGTATGGAGACGAGTGAGGGGAAGATGGCCCCCACCCGTCTCCATATCATTGCAGGGCGAAAGCGACGTCAAAATATAACTTCCACCCGAATTTTTTTTTTTTAAAAACCAGCAGCTACAAAGACTGCAGCTGCTGACTTTTAATAAATGGACACTTACCTGTCCAGCGCGGCCGCGATGTTGGCAGACGAGGCCGAGCAATGGCTCGGTACTCAGATGCTGCCACCGCCATGCTCGGTGAGGGAATCAGGGAGTGAAGCCTTGCGGCTTCACTGCCTGGTTCCCTACTGCGCATGCACGAGTAGCGCGGCACGCCGTCACTGGTCCCCGCTCTCTCCTGGGAACAGTGTGTTTCCCAAGAGACAGCGGGGGGATGGGAAGTGGCGTAAACTCCCACGGGAGTCTATGCCCGGAAGTGGGTGCAAATACCTGTCTTAGACAGGTATCTGCACCCCCCTCCCCCCTGAAAGGTGCCAAATGTGTCACCGGAGGGGGGGGAGGGTTCCGAAAAGCGGAAGTTCCATTTTTGGGTGGAACTCCGCTTTAAGAGGTCCTGTCATGCTTTTATTCTATTACAAGGGATGTTTACATTGCTTGTAATAGGAACAAAAGTGACACATTTTTTTTTTTTTTTAAAGAACAGTGTAAAAAAATAAAATAAAAGGTAAAATAAATAAGAAAAAAAAAATTAAACGCGTCCCGTCACGCCGAGCACGCATGCAGAAGCAAACGCATACATGAGCAGTGTCCGCATATGAAAATGGTGTTCAAACCACACATGTGAGGTATCGCCACGATCGAGTGAGAGCAATAATTCTAGCCCTAGACTTCCTCTGTAACTCAAAACATGCAACCTGTAGAATTTTTTAAACGTCGCCTATGGAGATTTTTAAGGGTAAAAGTTTGTCGCCATTCGTGACACATTGGGTACCAATTTACTCGGTGTAACATTATCTTTCACAATATAAAAAAAAAATTGGACTAACTTTACTGTTGTCTTATTTTTTAATTAAAAAAAGTGTATTTTTTCCCCAAAAAAAAGTGCGCTTGTAAGACCGCTGCGCAAATACAGTGTGACGGAAAGTATTGCAATGACCGTCATTTTATTCTCTAGGGTGTTAGAAAAATACATATATAATGTTTGGGGGTTCTAAGTAATTTTCTAGCAAAAAAAAAAAACAGTTTTTAACTTGTAAACACCAAATCTCAGAAAGAGGCTCGGTCCTTAAGTGGTTAAGATGGCAGCTTCCTTGGCTGAAAAAAATAAGAGGATTTAGTTACCCTTTAATGAGGGGTCCAGCATTGACAGCTCACATATTTTTTACACTCTACCTTATAAATTTAGATAATCGGTAGACAGTTCTTTGTCGTGGTCCATATTTTTCGCTATAGATTTTACATTTCACTCATTTATATTTAATGTATACCAACTCCCACGGTATTGAGGAACCATCCAGTAAACTAGCTGAGCTGTGTTTGAATGGTGGAAAAGAAAGGTAAATTCTGAGAATAAAAGGTGCGACTTTGCCAAACATTGTACACCACCCATACATGGCCAGGCACTGCTTGTGTGACACTCGCAACCAAAGTAAAGATCAGTAAACTGGTTCATAAAGTCAAGATGCTCTTTCTAAAGATGTTTTTCTAGCTTTAATACTATTTTACCAGCTATCTGCCTGTTTTCTCACCAATCAGCTCTCATAAAATGTTTTTTTTTTTTTTTTGCACCGATCTTTCTAATTCCTTGAATCTTGCCAAATTATTAGATTAAAAATTGTCTCCTACTGTCCTCTAATTCAGGGGTCTCCAAACTATGCCCTGAGGGTCACATCTGATTTGTTAAAAATACCCAGCCCACAGTACTTCTGATGTAAAGGGATGGGGGCTGGCGTGATATGAAGGGGGGCTTTAGCTGTGAAAGGGGGCTCTGATGTGAAAAGGAGGGCTCTGATGTATAAGAGAGGACTCTGATGTGATGTAAGAGTACTCTCTTAAAAGTCAGCAGCTACACGTTTTCTAGCTGCTGACTTTTAATTATTTATTTTTTGACAGAACTCCGCTTTAAAGTGGAAGTAAACCCTCCTATCATTTTCAGGCAAGGAAGCTGCCATCTTGGCCTCTGTTTAATCTTCAACTGCCATGATGCTGCACATGTGATCAGTTATGACACCAGCCATTGGAAGGTTTGACAGTTTGGTTGAGAGCACAACCAATGTGACAGTTGGCATTCCCTGCATGCCGGGAATGTAACTGCTTTTTGAAACTGTTAAATCGATGGGTTTACTTCCACTTTAACTAAAATGCAATTGTAGCGATACCCCCTAGAGGGCTGCTGATTACATTTGGGTCCTGCCGTTACCCCACCTTTCACTGTCCCAATACTATGAGTCTATGATAGGAGATGTCAAACAGATGTGAGTGCCAGTCACCTTAGTATCTTTTTCCAATGCTTTAATAGTAAAACTTGAAGTAGCAGAAGGATAGAGGGTTAGGGGAAGATTCAGATACCTTTTTGCAGATCACTGATTACTTTCTTGGATCCAGAGGACAAAACAGCTTTCTGTCAGCGGATCTTGCAACTCCCGGATAGGATTCATTCGATGCACGGATAAGTTTCTCTCACAGACTTAGCGATAAGTGGGACTCCTGGATAATCCTCTCTCACAGGACTTTGTAGCCAGCAGTTAGTTAGTTGTAGAACAGCTGCTAAGTACCAGAACCTTTAAACCATCCGGCAGTACTGTGAGGTAGGTTAGCTTAGGTGCGTCCTCCAAACGAGTTACCAGGCTCTTCCTGAGAAATCAGCCTTCGGCCTGGTTCTCTCCAGCAAGAGTCCCCTTCCTGGATATGCTACGTTTGACTTGGCTTCTTCCGCGCAAGCAAGACAGCACAGGACCACCTCCGGATAAGTAGGCCCCAGACAGGTTTCTGGGCCTACTCGTAGCAACATAGCCTCAGGCCTGGAGGGCCATGAAGCAGAGAGCCTCGAGGTAGAAAAGTGACACAGCCTTAGGCCAGGAGGGCCATGAAGTCAGAGAGCGACCGTGAGCACAGCCTCGAGCCAGAAGGGCCCAGAGGCAGAGAGAATCAAACATGGCGTCTGCCCCTTAAATACCCTCTCCCAGAATGCACAGCCACTGGGCTGTTTCTGGGGAAAGAATATTCAATGCACTTCAGCTTTCTGTATTTCTCACACTGGCCTGCGGTGACAGTGACACCTACTGGCAACAGTGAGAAATTAGCACAACATAGCCAAAATTAGAACAGAAGCTAATTTAACTTGTAAAATCAATCTGAACTATTTACAATTCAGACACACACTAAATTTACAAAATAGCCCCTATTCATTAGGAACAGGGCGCTACACAATATATGGACATTTTATTTGATTTAATATATATATACAGTGGGTATAGAAAATAATCACCCCCCCCCCTCCTTAAAATAATCACATTTTGTTGCTTTGCAGCCTGAAATCAAGACAGACACAGTTTTTTGTTTTATTAGCTGTATTTACAACAAGTAAAAGATATAACACCAACATGTCAGAAAAAAAACAAAAACTGAATCACTGAGTTGGAAAAAAGGATCACCCCCCTTATGTCAGTATTTTGTTAAACCATCTTTTGCTTTAATCACAGCCTTTAGTCTGTTGGGATATGTCTCTACTAACTTTTCACATCTAGACTTTGCAATATTTGCCCACCCTTCTTTGCAGGGGGTTTGCGGGTGACCCGGCCGGGGGGGGGGGAGGGTGGCTGGCTGTGCACTGTTTGCGGCCCCCCAAAAAAAATCCCACCGGCCGCCACTGATCGTGGCCCTCATACTGAAAAGATTGCAGACCCCTGCTCTAATGCAATGGTTTGCATGCATAGACTGCATGATTTCTGTAGAATTACACCAACGTTATCTGTGTGGCCAATAATACTGTCAGACAGTTAATGACAGATACATTACAGGTGCAGCCTTTATTCTACAGCATTTTCTATAACTCTATTCTATCTTTACAGTTTCCACCTAAAAAGAAAACAGTAACTTGGAGAAACAAGGGAGTAAAATGGTGTCATTCGCAACCTTTACACCACTCTGTAACACAAAGACATGAAAAGCGTTATCTCACAGACAGATTTTGTTACAGGAAAATAAAGCTGGCAGACTTCCTCTTTGTAAGAGTACACTACACCCCTGCATTGCTCACATAGCAACGCTGTTTCATCTATTATTCCTAGGTCATTTGTAGATGCTTTGACATTTGTCTTTATTAAACAAGCCACACCTACTAAAGTGCACTATACATCAAGTATTCTGATATCGTTTTCACAGAAAGTTTATTTTTTTATGAGGCCATGATATGTGTGCATATCACATAGGACAGGGTGTAGGACCATATGTTATCTGTTTGGTTTTCCACTGACTCTGGGCCCGCTCACATTTAGCTGGTCCATTGCATGTTAGGCCTCATGCCCACGGACGTTTTTACAGACACGTTTTTGAGCAGTTTTTACAGCTTAAAAACGCCTCTCCATGTTAGTCTATAGCTTCATGCCCACCTAGGCGTTTTTGAGCTGCAAATAGCATAGACGTTTTTAAGCTGTAAAAAAAACCCAGGACCAGTGCGTTCCCCGGCATTTGGCATAAAAAAATGCGAAGCGTTAAAAAACGCGCAAAAATGCGCGAAAATGCTCAAAAACTCGCAAAAACACCGCAATTGCGTTTTTGAGCTCCGGCGTTTTTTTTCGAAATAAAATACGGTCGAAAAATGTATACAATAATGGACAGGCGTTTTTAAGCTGTAAAAAACGCGGCTGTAAAAACGTCCGTGGGCATGAGGCCTTAACATTAACAAAAAGGCTGGCCACACAAAAAATCTATTAAGCCCCGTACACACGATCGGATAACCTATGGATTTTCGTCTGATGGATTTGTCCATCGGAAATCCGATGAAACTGTTTTTCATCAGTCTTGGCCACATACTATCAGTCAAAAAACTGACCGTTCCAAACGCGGTGACGTAAAACACTCCGATGAGCCGAGAAAAATGAAGTTTATTGCTTCTGAGCATGCGTCGACTTGATTCTGAGCATGCGTGGGTTTTTTAACCGATGGACTTGCCCATAGACGATCGGAAAATCCCATTGGTTTTTTATCCATCGGAAAATTTTAAAACAAGTTCTATTTTTTACAACCGATGGAAAAAAGACCGATGGGTACCATACACGATCGGTTGGTCTGATGAAAACCATCCATCGGACGGTTTTCATCAGTCAAACCGATCGTGTGTACGGGGCTTTATTTTTCAATCAGCCAGTGGGCTGATAGAAAATGGAAACAATTGGAATGAGGGGCTGGACACTGCCTTGGGGAACATGTACCAAAAAAAATTAAGAAAAATTTAGTTTGGCCGGGAGCAGTGATTTTAAGTTTGCAAAAGCCCATTAAATTCCATGCCTGGAGAATGCTCTTAACCTGCCTTTGAAGTGATGCATCCGTGCGATGTATACAAACTTCTACAGCAGTGGTTTCCAAACTGCGCCCCGGGGGCCAGGTGCGGCCCTTTGCATGCTTTTATCCAGCCCTTGGGACACTTTTCCTGCTACTGATGCAATACACCATTCCTCCCACTGACACCAACAAATTGGCATAATTCCTGTTAATAACATCAATAATGGGGCACTATTTCTCTCTTTGACACCAATGATGGGGCACTGTTTCTCTCACTGACACCAACAATAGGGGCACTATTCCCCCTACTGATACCAGCGATGGTGCACTATTCCTCCCCTGAATGCCAAAAGATGCACTGTTTACTCCCACTGATGTCAGTACAATTTCTACTCCCACTGTCCACAGTCTGGCCCCCCTAAAGTCTGAAGGATAGTAAACTGGCCCTTTGCTTAGGCCCCTTTCACACTGGGGCGGGCAGGAGCGGTGGCGGTATAGCAGCGCGATTTGCAGCGCTGCTATACCGTCGTTCTTACCGCGGTATGCGGTCGCTAGGGGGGTGAATTTAACCCCCGCTAGCGGCCGAAAAAGGGTTAATACCGCCCGCAAACCGCGGCTATTGCCGCGGTTTGCGGGCGGTATTACCGCGCTGTCCCATTGATTTCAATGGGCAGCCGCGGTAAAGGAGCGGTGAACACACCGCTCCTTTACTGCTGTAAAGAAGCGGCTAGCAGTACTTTTGGAGCGGTCCTGCTAGCGCACCGCTTCAGTGTGAAAGCCTTCGGGCTTTCACATTGAAGGCTACAGGGCAGGATTTTTTCATGCGGTATAATAGCACTATTATTAGCGCTAAACCGCATGAAAAACGCCCCAGTGTGAAAGGGGCCTTAGAAAGTTTGGAGACCCCTGTTCTACAGCAAATCTGAAATTCATAAAGAAAAAAATGCTGTTTAAATTGCCTTGAAACTACAGCTTTTAGCTACTTTCTTCTGTTTGTACACAAAGCATTCAGGGATTTCCTTCATCATTTCCACAGATGAGGATCTGATATAGATGTCAATGAGGATCCCATTCCACACACAAAAATAAAACAACAGTGTGGGATTCCCCGTAAAAATACATTCTTGATGAGGATCTGGTCTGAATATTATGGGGGACCCTATGCAAAAGAAGCCAAAAAAACACCCTGCAACCCCCCAAAAATCCACATCCTTATACGAGCATGCAGACTGGCAAGCCAAAAAAGGGGGGAATGGGCGTGCGCCCAACCCCATTCTGCACCATACCAGGCAACGTGCTCTTAACATGGAGGAGTACCTTGCCAGGGGAACCCCCTTGTTCATGAGGACAGGACCTCTAAATCACAAATCTGGTGGCCTGGAGGTGGTGGGGGTCTAGGGGCATGGGGATTGTTGGAATCTGGAAGCCCCCATTAACAAAAAGGGGGTCCCCAGATACCACCCCGTATGTGAATGAGTAAGGGGTACATAGTATCCATAGTATCCCTACTCATTCATGCACAAAGTAAATAAATTCACTCTTAGCCCTGGTTCACACTGGTGCGATTTGACATGCAATTTGACATTTCAAAAAGTAGTTTCTGTACTACTTTTTGCGATTTCGGCCCGTAATTTACATTGACATCTGTGCAGAGTCTTATGCCGCGTACACACGATCATTATTCACGGCGGTTAAAAAACCGCCGTGAATAATGACAGGAAAAATGAGGGAACCGCTTGGTTCCCTACACACGGTCGTTTTTCCCGTCATTTTTTCTCTTGACGAGAAAAACGACCGTCTGTGGGCTCCGCGGCAGTGTTTCCCTATGGGAAAACTGCCGCGGAAAAAAATGCTGGAAAAAACGACGAGAAAATTTAGAACATGTTCTAATTTTTCTCGTCGTTTTTTATGCCGTTTTTCTCGACGAGAAAAACGACATAAAGCCCACAGACGATCGTTTTTCTCGGCGAAATGAAAAAATGCAGTTTTTCTCGTCGAGAAAAGCGGTCGTGTGTACGCGGCAAGAGAGTTGCCATCTCATCCCTTTAAACCCGAACACATATGAATTACACAGGTTCTGTGGATGATTAAGGTGGTAATTAAACTCACTTGGTGTCGTATCTGCATTTAATTAGCCTCAGAACCTGTGTAATGTATATGTGTTCGGGTTTAAAGGGATGAGGTGGCAACCCTAGTGCAGAGACCTGCACAGATGTCTCTGTAATCGCGCCCGAAATCGGGACTGACAGGCGGAAGTGAAATCGTGGGAGTTCAGCTGAACTCGCACGGCTTCATTCCCGCAGCCCAGTGTGAACCTGAACAATATATAAATGGATACTGGCGCCAGTGGTGAAACAAAAAAGAGAGAGAGAGGTTGCTGCACCTGAAATTAGTAAAAGATAATAATTAATGAATAATGTAGTAAAGAGCGCTCCCAAAACAATCACTATGAATGCAAAAAGTAATCTAAGCAAATAATATATATGCGTTTGTGTCTGTGTATAGACGTGTATTAACCACTTTCTTGCTGGGCACTTAAACCCCCTTCCTGCCCAGGCCAATTTTCAGCTTTCAGAGCTGTCACGCTTTGAATGACAATTGCGCGGTTGTGCGAAGTGGTTCCTAAACAAAATCCTTTTTTTCCCACAAATAGAGCTTTCTTTTGGTGGTATTTGATCACCTCTGCGGTTTTTATTTTTTGCGCTATAAACAAAAAAAGAGCGACGATTTTGAAAAAAAACACAATATGTTTTACTTTTTGCTATAATAAATATCCAAATTTAAAAAAAAAATGTTTTCCTCAGTTTAGGCTGATACGTATTCTTCTACATATTTTTGGTTAAAAAAATCGCAATAAGTGTTTATTGATTGGTTTGCGCAAAAGTTATAGCGTCTACAATATAAGCGATAGTTTTATAGCATTTCTATTAATATTTTTTTTTTACTAGTAATGGCGGCGATCAGCGATTTTTATTGTGACTGCAACATTATGGCGGACACACTTTTGACACCATTTTGGGACCATTGTCATTTTTACAGCGATCAGTGCTATAAAAATGCACTGGTTACTGTAAAAATGACACTGGCAGGGAAGGGGTTAACACTAGGGGGCGAGGAAGGGGTTAAATGTGTGCCCTGGGAGTGATTACTACTGTGTGGGGGAGGGGACTGACTGGGGGAGGTGACCGATCTGTGTCCCTATGTACAAGTGACACAGTATCGGTCTCCTCTCCCTGACAGGACGTGGATCTCTGTGTTTACACACAGAGATCCACATCCTTGTCTGTGTACCAGCCGATCGCGGGTGCCTGGCAGACATCTCAGTGACGCGCCGGGCGCCCCCCAGTAGCCGGAATAGCTGAGGCCGTCTATTGACGGCCTCCCGGATTTGTAGATCCACCTTGAGGCCGTCATTTGTATACGGCCCGGATCTCAAGAAGTTAATAAATTGCTTCACTTCAAGCATGTGCACAAATGTTTCAAAAATAATTGATTGCTCAAACAAATATATCATAAAAAGTTCAAAACAGCTTAAGAAAACTTTTTGGATGATTCCGCTCCAACACCATGTGAAAAATAAATTCTGTGTTCCAAATAATATTCGTGACTTTCACCCAAAGTGACAACAAAATGCGCTCACCAGATGTCTCTGGCCAGCAAGTGACCATAAGACATGAAGTAACTCCTCAGTTCCTGGGAACTATTCACCGATCTCCTTCCAATCGATCGTTCACATGTATAGTGAACTTGGTCGAATGAACCCGGGATCAACCAGATCAAATCCTTAGTAACTATCCTCCACTTCGATCTCCCACATCTGCAAATCAAGCTCCGCTAAAAAGAGCCAGGGAAGGCAGATATAGTGTAGTACCGCTTATTTATTGTTAAAAATAGTCACTTACAATTTTTCCAGCAGGGGAGTGCATCAGTATATCGGGAACACCTAGTGCGGTGGAAGTCCATTCAGACAGCGCTATCTGACCAGCGGTGTGTACTGTGCATTAGGCAAATTACCAGCGGAAGTGACATGGAGTGCGTGTCAGACCTAGCTTCTATGCATTTCGCATTCCAGCACACGTCATCAGGAAGTCAGACAAGTTTATAATAAAATAAAAAGTCCCACAATGTAAATTCATAGTCATTCAGGTAGCCTAGTAATACAGATCCATGTTAATCACAATGAATGATGCCCACCAACCCTCCAAAAGAATAAAAATATTTCTGACTGCCAACACAATCTGTTCTCCTTGCTCACTTGCCAATGAATGACATCTCCTGGTCCCCCGTTAAAACTAAACAAAGGGGAAGGGTCTCCTGGGTGACCTCATTAACAATGTCAATGTCTCTGCACAAATATGCCCATATGGCCATTTGGTCAGTTCCGTCAGCACTAGACTTGCCTGCTTGTTTATATGGACAATAAATGGTTGCTAAGGGCCCGGAGGGTGCTGGCACCAGCTGCTAACTTAAAAATCATTCACAGGAAGCTGTCGCCAAATGAGCAAAAAGACTGGTATGTAGATGAATGCCTCGATAAGCTAAGTTCAGTACGAACTTGTGCTTGAGCTCATCCCTACTGGATAGCAGTCCTCATTTTCTTTAATATACTGTATATTCCACGATTTCCTCTCTGTTGCATCTGTAGTATCAGAAAAATAGAAAGACTAAGACCTGCTAACACACATTATTTCAACGAAATACTGATTAAAGTGGTTGTAAACCCTGTTTCGAAAAAACATTTTTTACTAACCTGCAAGACAAAGCTATAATGAGCTAGTATGACTAGCATACTAGCTCATTATGTACCACTTACCTTCGATCGGGGCCCCCAAAGTCGTCCGTGTCCCTCCTCTAGCCGCATCCATCACTGCGGCGATAGCCGGAATGTTACTTCCGGGTATCGCCGCTGCAGCCAATCACAGCGCCGCTCCGGCGCTGTGATTGGCCGGAGCAGCAAAGACGTGACTCCGCGCATGCGCGCGTGAGCCGTCAAATTCGGCTACGTCGTCGAATGTTGCGACCTAGCCGAATTTCTGAATGGGGTTAACCCCATGCGCGTGACGTCAGCGTCGCCGCATTTAAATGCAAATATCTCCTTAACCGTGTAGGTTAAGGAGATATTTCATGCACCTACAGATAAGCCTTAATCTAGGCTTACCTGTAGGTCTTTGTTTATAAAGTGGGTTTACAACCACTTTAATTGCAACTTGGGTGCACAAAAATAAAAAAATACATTGCTTTTAGGGCTGGTTCACACCAGAACGCAGAGCGGGAAAGGCGCAGTCCATGCTTTTTTCCAACACTGTGCTCAAACGCCCTGCCCTTGCGATCTGCTGCGGGTGCCAATGCAGATTGCAAAGGCAGTGTGTTTGTGATGAACCAAATTGCATGGTACCGCCGTACCATGACAATTTGTGCGGTGCGTTTTTAAAGATGCATTATTGTAAAAAATGCCTAGCACTTTATACCATTTCAAAACAGGGGCATTGCAAGTAATGTGAAAGAAATTGCATACCCCGAACCACTACCTCTCTATACTGCACTATAAATTGTTTAATCCTGACCCCTACTCTCTTTACACTAGGCTGTTTGTTACATTACATTACAAAATGCACCTTTGACTAAGCAAACAAAAATCCTTGCACCGGCCCTGGCACAATGACTGCTGTGGCGGTGATCAGGGACGATGTGACTGCTGTGGCGGTGATCAGGGGCGATGTGACTACTATGGCGGTGATCAAGGACACTGTAACTGGTGTGGCGGTGATCAGGGACACTGTAACTGGTGTGGCGGTGATCAGGGACACTCTAACTGGTGTGGCGGTGATCAGGGATACTGTAACTGGTGTGGCGGTGATCAGGGATACTGTAATTGGTGTGACGGTGATCAGGGACACTGTAACTGATGTGGCAGTGATCAGTGATACTGTAACTGGTGTGGCAGTGATTAGGGATACTGTAACTGGTGTGGCGGTGATCAGGGACACTGTAACTGATGTGGCAGTGATCAGTGATACTGTAACTGGTGTGGCAGTGATTAGGGATACTGTAACTGGTGTGGCGGTGATCAGGGACACTGTTACTGCTGTAACGGTGATTGTCATGCCTTTGGCCTACAAAGAAATACAGTAATATCTTCTGGACTTGTAATTCAAATATCGTCCACTAGATGTCACTCTTAACAAAAGACAGAGAAAGTGCAGCAAGAGGCACAGTTAGAGGCAGAGAAAGTGCAGCAAGAGGCACAGAAAGTGCAGCAAGGGGCACAGTTAGAGGCAGAGGAAGCCCTCCTAGAAGTAGCCCTAGAGAAACTCACTGTAGAGAAGGAAACAGCAGCCGCCATAGCCAAAGCAGAGGCCTTAGAATTAGCTGTATACCCGAGAAGCAAATGCAGCAGACGCAGCAATATTCTCAACCCAGAAGCTGAAACTCAAGATTCTCTACAACGAACTTCAGATTACATCAATCAACATTTTAAGCCAAGCAGTGATAAAGATGACGTCAAAGAGACGAGCCAAAGACATTACACGGTACCTCCGCAAGTCAGCGACAAGTCTCCAGCCTGCAAACAGGAGAAATACACGCAAAGTGATGCCTCCTATGACAGAATCCCTATACGTGAGGTAACAGAGCCTTCTACTCGTCCCCTGGAACCAACGTCCAAGTCAGAACGGTATGACAGAGGCCAGCTGGACACCCTCAAAAGGTATGACTATACACAGCCATATCACCATGGGAACACACAGCAGGTTAACCAAGCCACCATAGACCTTGCAAGGTTCTTTGCACGACGTGAGTTAGTCACCAAAGGATTTGAAAAGTTTAATGACTGCCCTGAAAGCTACAGAGCCTGGCAGTCTTCCTTTCAAAATGCCATCGGAGACTTAGGTTTTACTTGCAGTGAAGAGATAGACCTTCTGATCAAATGGCTTGGAAATGAGTCTGCCGAGCACGCCAGACGAATCAGGACAATAAATATAAACCACCCAGACACTGGTCTTAAAACGATCTGGGATAGATTTGATGAGTGTTATGGTTCAGCAGAAGCATTAGAAAGTGCACTATTCAAAAGACTTGATAACTTCTCCAAAATACCCAACAAAGCCTACCAGAAACTTAGGGAGCTAAGTGACTTGCTAATAGAACTTCAAGTAGCTGAATCCGAGGGGGACTTACAAGGACTGGCATTCCTTGACACAGCCAGAGGTGTCAACCCCATTGTACAAAAGTTACCCTATAACTTGCAAGAGCAGTGGATTACACATGGATCTCGATTTAAAAGACAGCATGATGTTCCATTCCCTCCATTTTTGTGGACTTTGTGTGTCAGCAAGCTAAAACAAGAAATGATCCAAGTTTTGATTTTACATTGTCATGTGCTGCTCCTTCAGGACTTAACCCTCGCAAGCCTCCAGTAACAGTACAAAAAACTAACGTGACTCATCCAGACTCTTTTCACAGGTCTGCCAGCTTCTCTAACTCGGAGACAAAGGTCAAAGATCCTGGTAAGCAGTGTCCCTTAAATCGGAAACCACATCCTCTCCTAAAATGCAGAGCCTTCAGAGAGAAAACCCTGCAGGACCGCAAGGCCTTCCTCAATGAGAACCACATCTGCTACAGGTGCTTCTCTTCAACATCTCACCTCGCCAAGGACTGTATGGTCAGTTTAAAATGCACAGAATGTGACAGCTCAGATCACAACATAGGTTTACATCCTGGGTCAGCTCCATGGACTTTACAACACACTCTCAGCACTAGTGAGCATGGCGGGGAGGAAGAGCACACCATTACAACTCCACCAGAGATCACTTCACAATGTACAGAGGTCTGCAAAGGAGTCATAGGTGGCAAATCCTGCTCCAAAATATGCCTAGTCAGAGTCTACCTAGCAGGCCAAAAAGACAAAACTATTAAGCTCTATGCAATTCTGGATGACCAAAGTAACAAGTCATTAGCCAGCTCAACCTTCTTTGACATCTTTGGCATTAAAGGCCTCAGCATCCCCTACTCCTTAAAAACTTGTGCAGGAATAGTGGAGACAACGGGTAGGAGAGCATCCGGCTACCAAGTCGAGTCCATTGACGGACAATCATGCTTGTCTTTGCCAACTCTTATCGAATGCAACCAGATCCCTGACCACAGATCTGAAATTCCTACACCAGATGTGGCTGCTCATCACCCACACTTGAAATGCATAGCGCATCTGATACCAGAACTTGATCCTCAGGCTCAGATTATCCTACTCCTTGGGAGAGATATCTTGTGAGTCCACAAATCAAAAGCTCAAAATAATGGTCTCAACAACGCTCCTTATGCTCAGAGGTTAGACCTTGGATGGGTCATCATAGGAGATGTCTGTCTAGGAAGTGTGCACAAACCTAACTCCGTTAGCAGCATGCTCACAAATACCCTAGAGAATGGGCGTCCCTCTCTTTTCCAGCCATGCCACAACCAGTTCCTTGTTAAGAAATTGGCCTACACCACCCACTTGTCTAGTCCCTTCACAAGCCCCACTAGTGACAACTTTGCCTGTGACAGTGACCGAGGCCATTTAGGGTGCACAGTCTTTCAAAGAAGTAAAGATGACAAACGTGCGGCAATGTCTATTGAGGACAAACTATTCTTAGAAATAATGGAGCAAGGACTAGTCAAAGATAGCACAAACAGCTGGGTCACACCTCTTCCCTTCAGACCACAGAGACAACACCTACCCAATAACAGAGAACAAGTGCTACAACGTTTTGCTTCCCTTATACGTAACTTACAAAGAAAGTCAGAGATGAGAGAACATTTCTTTTCTTTTATGGGGAAGAGCTTTGAGAACGGTCACGCCGAGATAGCTCCCAGCCTTAAAGACTCTGAAGAGTGTTGGTACCTCCCTATATTCGGAGTGTACCATCCTAAAAAGCCAGGTCAAATCAGAGTAGTGTTTGACTCTAGTGCCAAATTCAAGGGTGTCTCCTTGAACGATGTCCTCTTGACAGGCCCAGACCTCAACAACAAACTCCTGGGAGTACTCTTACGCTTCCGCAAAGATTCTATTGCCTTCATTGCTGACATCCAACAGATGTTCCATTGCTTCCTGGTGAGAAAGGAAGACAGAAACTTCCTAAGGTTCCTTTGGTTCAGAGACAATGACCCTTCTAAAGACATCTCAGAGTATCGCATGAAGGTACACATCTTTGGCAACAGCCCTTCACCTGCAGTCGCTATCTACGGACTCAGACATTCCACCCAAGAAGTTGAACTTGAGTATGGCTCAGATACAAAACAATTTGTAGAGAAAGACTTTTATGTAGATGACTGTTTGAAATCCTTACCATCCAGTGAGTCTGCAATCTGTCTTCTTAAAAGAGCACAGGAAATGCTCGCTTGTTCCAATCTCAGACTTCACAAGATTGCAACAGCAAAGAGGTAATGGAAGCTTTCCCTGCTCAAGACCATTCCAACGATCTAAGGGACTTAGATCTAGGTACAGACTCTTTACCTGTGCAGCGCAGTCTAGGTTTACTTTGGGACTTGAAATCTGATTCCTTTACCTTCCAAATAAACAGAGAAGAAATGCCCTTCACTTGCAGAGGTGTCTTGTCCACAATCAATAGCCTATACGATCCATTAGAATTTGCGGCACCTGTTACAATTCAAGGTAAAGCCCAACTTAGAGACTTGATTCATGAAACATCCGACTGGGATGCCCCACTACCCCTTGATAAGAGGAACTCTTGGGTAGAGTGGAAGAACTCTCTGTCAGTCTTATCTGCATGTTTCACGCCCCTATGCTCCTGTACCTTCTACAAAGACACAGAGCCAAACCCTTTGCATATTCTGTGATGCTTTTATCAAGGCAATAGCTGCTGTGGCCTACTTAAGAACTGTCGACACTACAGCACGATGCCACGTAGGATTTATCATGGGCAAGGCAAAGCTAGCTCCACACCCTGAGCACACTGTGCCTACGCTAGAACTTTGTGCTGCGATACTAGCCGTAGAACTGGCAGAACTTATAACCTCAGAGATGGACATTGACCTCAAGGATATCCAGCTCTACACTGACAGCAAGGTAGTGCTAGGCTACATCTACAATGAGACCAAACATTTCTATGTTTACGTCAATAACAAAGTGTTGAGGATTAGGAGATCCACTCGCCCAACACAATGGCACCATGTACCTACTGACCATTAGGGATGAGCTTCGAGTTCGAGTCGAACTCATGTTCGACTCGAACATTGCCTGTTCGCCCGTTCGCCGAACAACGAACAAATTGGGGTGTTCGCGGCAAATTCGAAAAATCTATGGGAGAAATCTAAAGTGCTAATTATAAAGGCTTATATGCAAGTTATTGTCCTAAAAAGTGTTTGGGGACCGGGGTCCTGCCCCAGGGGACATGTTTCAATGCAAAAAGAAGTTTTAAAAACGGCCGTTTTTTCGGGAGCAGTGATTTTAATAATGCTTAAAATGAAAAAATAAAAGTGAAATATTCCTTTAAATTTCGTACCTGGGGGATGTGTATGATATGCATGTAAAGTGGCGCATGTTTCCCGTGCTTAGAACTGTCCCTGCAAAAAATGTCATTTTTGAAAGAAAAAAATGCATTTAAAACTGACTCGCGGCTATTAATGAATTGTCGGCTCCCGGCAATACATACAAAAGTCATTGATAAAAAAAAAAAAAAAGCGTGGGGGTTCCCCAGAATTCAATTACCAGGCCCTTCAGGTCTGGAATGGATATTAAGGGGAACCCCGCTGCAAATTTAAAAAAAAATTGACGTGGGGTTCCCCCAAATATCCATTCCAGGCCCTTCAGATCTGGCATGGATTTTAAGGGGAACTCCACCCCAAATTTAAAAAAAAATGGCGTGGAGTCCCCCTAAAAATCCATACCAGACCCCTTATCCGAGCACGCAACCTGGCCGGCCGCAGGGGAAAAGGGGGGGACGAGAGAGTGGCCCCCCCTCCCTCCTGAACCGTACCAGGCCACATGCCCTCAACATGGGGAGGATGTCCCCATGTTGATGGGGACAAGGGCCTCATCCCCACAACCCTTGCCCGGTGGTTGTGGGGGTCTGCGGGCGGGGGGCTTATCGGAATCTGGAAGACCCCTTTAACAAAGGGGACCCCCAGATCCCAGCCCCCCCTATGTGAATTGGTAAGGGGTACATTGTACCCCTACCATTTCACGAAGAAAGCGTAAAAAAATGTTTAAAAAAACACACAAACACCTTGAAAAAGTCCTTTATTTAAAAAAAAACAAAAAACATTCCAGCGGTGAAATCCAGTGTCCCGCGGCGATCCCGATGTCCAGCGCTGTCCTTCATTGGTTGTGCCTGAGCGAACCTGATGGGGAACTCCCTCTCAGTATTTTAAATGTATAGACCCGCCCCTTCTAAAGTTCCCCATCAGGTCCGCTCAGCGGACCAGATGCGGAACATGAGAAGGGGCGGGTCTATACATGTATTACCAAAGTGAGAGCAGTTCCCCATCAGGTCCGCCCCCTCGGTATGTCGGACCCGCCTACGTCATTGGCTTGAGCGAGGAACTTCCTTCACTATGTAAATTTAAATTACACAGTGAAGGAAGTTCCCCGCTCAAGCCAATGACGTAGGCGGGTCCGACATACCGAGGGGGCGGACCTGATGGGGAACTGCTCTCACTTTGGTAATACATGTATAGACCCGCCCCTTCTCATGTTCCGCATCTGGTCCGCTGAGCGGACCTGATGGGGAACTTTAGAAGGGGCGGGTCTATACATTTAAAATACTGAGAGGGAGTTCCCCATCAGGTCCGCTCAGGCACAACCAATGAAGGACAGCGCTGGACATCGGGATCGCCGCGGGACACTGGATTTCACCGCTGGAATGTTTTTTTTTTTTTAATAAAGGACTTTTTCAAGGTGTTTGTGTGTTTTTTTTAAACATTTTTTTACGCTTTCTTCGTGAAATGGTAGGGGTACAATGTACCCCTTACCAATTCACATAGGGGGGCCAGGATCTGGGGGTCCCCTTTGTTAAAGGGGTCTTCCAGATTCCGATAAGCCCCCCGCCCGCAGACCCCCACAACCACCGGGCAAGGGTTGTGGGGATGAGGCCCTTGTCCCCATCAACATGGGGACATCCTCCCCATGTTGAGGGCATGTGGCTTGGTACGGTTCAGGAGGGAGGGGGGGCCGCTCTCTCGTCCCCCCCTTTTCCCCTGCGGCCGGCCAGGTTACGTGCTCGGATAAGGGGTCTGGTATGGATTTTTAGGGGGACTCCACGCCATTTTTTTAAAAAATTTGGGGTGGAGTTCCCCTTAAAATCCATGCCAGATCTGAAGGGCCTGGAATGGATATTTGGGGGAACCCCACGTCAATTTTTTTTTTAATTTGCGGCGGGGTTCCCCTTAATATCCATTCCAGACCTGAAGGGCCTGGTAATTGAATTCTGGGGAACCCCCACGCTTTTTTTTTTTTTTTTTATCAATGACTTTTGTATGTATTGCCGGGAGCCGACAATTCATTAATAGCCGCGAGTCAGTTTTAAATGCATTTTTTTCTTTCAAAAATGACATTTTTTGCAGGGACAGTTCTAAGCACGGGAAACATGCGCCACTTTACATGCATATCATACACACCCCCCAGGTACGAAATTTAAAGGAATATTTCACTTTTATTTTTTCATTTTAAGCATTATTAAAATCACTGCTCCCGAAAAAACGGCCGTTTTTAAAACTTCTTTTTGCATTGATACATGTCCCCTGGGGCAGGACCCCGGTCCCCAAACACTTTTTAGGACAATAACTTGCATATTAGCCTTTATAATTAACACTTTAGATTTCGAACGTTCGAGTCCATTGTATTTAATAGGGTTCTAAAGTTTACACGAACATTTTGTCTGTTCGCAGGTTCTGGTGCGAACCGAACAGGGGGGTGTTCGGCTCATCCCTGCTGACCATAATCCTGCTAAAAGAGCTGTTACCGCATGTAACCTTAAAGACACAACATGGTTTACAGGACCTGCATTCTTGTATAATGCAGAACAGACTGTTCCTAAGAGCAACACTATTGAATTAGTAGATCCAGACTCAGATACTGACATCCGTCCTAAGATCTCAACATTTCAGACTGCAACTTCAGACTGCCAGCTTAAAGGGGTTGTAAAGGTTTGTTTTTTATTTTCTAAATAGGTTCCTTTAAGCTAGTGCATTGTTGGTTCACGTACCTTTTCCTTCGATTTCCCTTCTAAATGTTTTTTTTTCTTTGTTTTCTTTGTCTGAATTTCTCACTTCCTGTTCCTTCTTAGTAAGCTGTTCAGTAAGCTGTTCTGGCTGACTAAACACCGCTCGGATGATGGTGTGAAGTTTACTGAGGAAAAACAGGAAGTGAGAAATTCAGACAAAGAAAAAAAAAATTTAGAAGGGAAATTGAAGGAAAAGGTAAGTGAACCAACAATGCACTAGCTTAAAGGAACCTATTTAGAAAATAAAAAACGAACCTTTACAACCCCTTTAAATCTGACAGATTTACCATATTCTCAAAATGGCAAGACAACAAGCCCAACTTTAAAGGAGGAGACCTTGTTCTTGTTAAGGACTGTCAATCTCAAAGGAATGAGTGGCCTTTGGGTCTCATCACCAAACTTTTCCAAGTGAGGATGGAAGGGTCAGAAAAGTGGAAGTCAAGATCCATAGAAACAAAGAGACAAAGTTGTTCCTCAGACCAGTTTCTGAATTAGTTTTATTGTTGTCATCTGAGAAATAAATAGTGGCATCTTATGATACCAGGCGGGGAGTGTCATGCCTTTGGCCTGCAAAGAAATACAGTAATATCTTCTGGACTTGTAATTCAAATATTGTCCACTAGATGTCACTCTTAACAAAGGACTGTTGATGGGCAGTGTTCTATGGTAATGTACATTGTCGTGTTATTGAAAACTGTCTTCACTTCCTATCACAACTCTTATCTTTTTCCACTGGACAGTCCACATGGAGTCAGCTAAGCCTGCGCCACATGTTTCCTAAGTCCTAATCTCCTTAAGGCAGCATCGCTGGTTTGATAAAGACTGTTTATCTATATGCCTATTAGACATTTGTTTGCGTTCATATAATTCTTATATGTTCATTTATTTGTTTATCTCTAGTTTCACCATTATTCATACCAACACTGTATCCTGGCCTAGGCCAACAAGGCCCAGGCCTAGGCCAGCACTTTGCAGGGGGGCAGCATGGAAAGAGTCCATGCCGGCTTGTGCTACACTGTTAGTGTAACGCAAACTGCTTCTAATTTTGACTGTCCTATCAGCCTGGACCACAAACCTTCCTTACTGTGCTATATGTTTTCTGCTGCACCATTGGCATGGTTATATCTTTTTAGTCCTCTCCATAAAATTATCAGAAATTTGTGCTTAAAGTAGAACTGTAGGCAACACTTTTTTTTTTCATTTTGAATAGACTAAGGGAGGGTTATGGCCCCTGTCAGTTTATTTTTTACCATCCCTGTCCCATTGCAGAGATTTCCCTTCACTTCCTGCCCCATAGCCAAACAGGAAGTAAGGGGAAATCTATGCAAATTAAGGCAATCCATTGCTCCCCCAGGCCCTAAGAACTAGTGTCCCTACTTGGAAACTTCAGGGTGGATCTTAAACAGAAAGGGGTGTGGCCTTGACAGGAAGAGTGGGTCATATTTAAATTAGGGGGTGCACGAGTTTAGTCAGGCCTAGGGCAGCACAAAACCTAAATACACTACTGATTCATACGCATCTTATATGGCCACCACCTGTCCATCGTAATAAAGAACCAAAGTTACAGACAGTCTGGTTATTTAGGATGCAAGGTTTAAGCTGTATGTTGAGCTACATACATGCCAGGGGCAAACATGTGGCTAGAACAGAACAGTGATCATGAAAACTGTAACTGGTGTAGCAGTGATCAGGGATACTGGTGCGGTGGAATTAGGGGCACTGTGAGTGGCTGGCGGTGATTAAGGATACTGACTGGTGACAGTATGTAAACAAAAAAATTTTTATTTTTGTTTTACAATTTTTTTTCATTATTATTATTATTATTTTTTTACATTCTGTCAGCAGAGTAGTGCAGTGTCACCATAGTAACACTGCATTACTCTGGGAAGGTGATCTGGATTTTTTTTTTTACACTGTGATTCTTTGTTACAGTGATGATCACAATAACAGCAATTGTTTTAACTGTCACAAATGGCTTTCATTCATGACAGCTTGCTTACTATTGTGATTTCTGTGACTGGCTACGGCTATCACATGGTACAGGGCTGCTGTGGATGGTCCTGTACTATGTGATTACCGTGATCTATCACAGAGATCACAATAGTAAGCAACAGTGGTGGCCGGTGCTTAATATATTGGAAGGGGGGCTGGCAAACTAACACCAAAGTCCTAAGACTCCCTGGCCAATCGGGTCATAGGAACTGCTTCCTGATTGGCTGGGAGGGGAATCAAGAAGACAATAGCGAATATATATTCGCTATTGTCACACAAGTGGGTGGGTTTGGGGCGCGGCCCGAGCCCACCCGTTCTTTAAGCCAATTAGAGCCTGATGCCGCGTACACACGATCGTGATTCACGGCGGTGAAAACACCGCCGTGAATCACGACATGAAAAAAAATGAAAAACGAGGGAACGGCATGTTCCCCCACACACGACCGTTTTTCCCGTAATTTTTTTCTTTGTCGAGAAAAACGACCGTGTGTGGGCTCCGTGGCAGTGATTCCCTATGGGAAAACTGCCGCGGAAAAAAATGCTGGAAAAAACGATGAGAAAAATTAGAACATGTTCTAATTTTTCTCATCGTGATTAATGCCGTTTTTCCCGTCGGGAAAAACGGCAAAAAGCCCACAGACGATCGTTTTTCTCGTCCAAAGGAAAAAATGTCATTTTTCCCGACGGGAAAAATGATCGTGTGTACGCGGCATCAGGCTCTATTCATGTGCTTAAAAAAAAAAAAAAACATTAAAATCCATGCGTCCGGTGCCCCGCATGTAGATTAGAGGGACAGACATATGGATGGCCCTGCATGAGCGGCCGCCACTGGTAAGCAAGCTGTCATGAATGAAAGCTGCTTATGACAGTTTTGTTTACATGTTATCGTAAAATTACTCTAAATGGTCAGTGGTCACAGTGATTACATGATACCTGGGCTGCTCACAGTGGTCAGGTACCAAGCACTGGTCACAGGATCGCACTGCTGCGCATGTCAGGGAGACTTCCCTTGAAGCCCTCCTGGAACTGGAAAAACCCCTGATGGCTGTATGTTGACAATACAGTGGGTGAGAGGTGGTTAAGGAGCTTATTTACTAAATGATCTGGCATTTCTATCTATGTTCACCTGCACTTCATAATTAGAGGTCGACCGACATGGGTTTTTCTCTGGCCGATGCCGATATTTAGAAATCGCGGCGGCCGATGGCCGATATATGATGCCGATTTTTTTGGGCCGATATGTTAGTCCGATTGTTTTAGTTTTTTTTCCCCTTCATCTCATAAAATCTAACAGTTGGACCCCTTTCACACTGGGGTGTTTATCAGGCACTTTTGGGCTAAAAATAGCACCTGTAAAAGTGGCTGCAAAACAGCTCCCCTGCAGTCTCAGTGTGAACGCCTGAGTGCTTTCACACTGAGGCGGTGCGCTGGCAGGACGTTAAAAAAAGTCCTGCAAGCAGCATCTTTGGAGCAGTGTATACCGCTCCTCCACCACTCCTGCCCATTGAAATGAATGGGCACTGCTGCCGAAGCGCCTGCCAAGCGCTTCTGCAGCGGTGTTACACGGGCGCATTTAACCTCTTCATCGGCCGCTAGCTGGGTTATAAGCGCCCCGCTAGCAGCCGAAGCGCCGCTAAAATGATGGCAAACCGCCGCTAAAACTAGCGGCGTTTTACCGTCAACGCCTGCCCGCTCCAGTGTGAAAGCCGAAAAAAAATATTAAAAGTCAGCAGCTACAAATACTGCAGCTGCTGACTTTTAATATAAGGACACTTACTTGTCCTGGGCGCCCGCGATGTCGGCACCCGAAGCCGAACCCTCTCCCTCGGCCTTCGGTAAGGAAATCAGGAAGCAGGCACAAAAACAGGTAATCAAAGCTTTTAGACGAAAAAAAATAAAAAAAACGGGCTAACTTTAGAGCCCATTCACACAGGGGCGTCTTTGGATCCGACTCCAAATCGCCCCAGGTCGCCCCTAGTCGCCTCAGGTCGCGCTGGCTGAAGAAATCAATGTAAGTTAATGGAGCTGTCCTTATGCACACTACTGCAGTCGCTCCGACTTCAAAAAAGGTCCCTGTACTACTTCAATCCGACTCCTAGGCGACCTGTAACCATTCACTTCAATGGGAGTCGCCTCTCACTGTCTTAATAGGAGCAACTCTCCAGGAAGAAAACATACATTTATCAGGCAAACCTCTCCCTCCCCCTCCCTCCCACAGAGCTGATTCTTGTGTGATTGGCCACTGGAATGTCTCCTGTCCTGTCCTGTAAGTAGCTCCAGGTCGCGCTGTCATTCATTCTCAAGTCGTGTCTGAGTTGCCTCATAAAATTGCGCTGGAAGTCGTGTTGCCCCTGTGTGAATGGGCTTACTGTTTAGTTTTTTTTAAAATTAATAAAAGTGTATTTTTTCCCAACAAATTGCGTTTGAAAGACCGCTGCGCAAATACCGCGTGACATAAAATATTGCAACAACCGCCATTTTATTCCCTAGGGTCTCTGCTAAAAAAATATATATAATGTTTGGGGGTTCCAAGTGATTTTCTAGCAGAAAATACAGGATTTTTACTTGTAAGCTACAAGTGTCAGAAAAGATTTAGCCTTTAAATGGTTAAACTGAGAACTTCTACACGAGTTCAAATCATTGATAAGTAGAAACATTGTATTCTTTTCTCACACTTGGCAGGCTGCCCAGAGACAAGTCTCCACAGAAACTCCAGGCAACTTGCATTGACTTCTATGAAAGAACTTATTTGCAAGTCGCCCTGAAGTTTTTTAAATCTGCTTTTTTTTTCAGCACAATCGGCCGATGCCGATTAATTAAAAAGTGCCAAAAATCGGCCGATATATCGGTTGACCTCTATTTATAATACATATTTCTCTTATCATCCATGGACCGACACGGCGTGTCTTACACTTTACACGTGGGTATATGTCCCTGCTTGCAGGAGAAGACCTAGGCAGAATGTTAAATGTTAAAACATTCCAGAACAAACCAGAGCTGAACAGCCCCGCCCAGGGGGGCGGTCCCTCCGGACATTACCCTCACACCTGCAGCTAGCAGGCCTCAGTTTTTTTCTGCCTAGCAGAAGGAGAAGACGTGGCTCTCTCAGGAGCCAGTCTCCTGGAAGATTTTACTTTTAATTTTTATTCCTTTGGAAATTTTATTATTTTATTTTTGAGACCTTCAATCAACTGTCGGCTGGGCAACAGGTTGGGTACACTAGTATCCTCGTAGTCTTCCCTGTCCGACCATCGAGCGTGCTGATCCTCGCCTTGTGTGCATGAGACTCAGTTCACGACATACCCCATGGCTCCAGGGGTGGCCGGGTTGCTTTCATGCTCCCGCGGTCCTCTCAAGATCGAACAGTACCTACTGTATCTTTTGCGGTGGACCGGGCCGACAGCTACGCAGTACGACTCTGTGATAGGCCTGTCTGAAACAAGCCAGTGAGTCCCTTTATGGGCACCGGGGGTGTTCTCCAAGGTGCTTGCGGGACGGGTAAGTAGTCTCTCCTGCTGCAAGGTGAGTACATGCTGGCTGTGTTTCTGTGTGTGGGGGGTTCTCCCTGTCTCCCCCCTGTTATGCTGCTCTCTGCACCCTGTTGTGCTGTTGTGCTGTGTGGGGATGCTTGGGGGGTCACTCTGCCCTGGGGGGGCCGCTCCATGACTGTTATTTTGCTTGGGAAGTGTTCTGGGGGACTGGCTGTGTTGTTTTCTGTGCGCCATTGGCGCGGTGTTTTATTATTAAAAAAGTGCGCCATTGGCGGCCATTTTGGCTGGGGCTTAATGCATAGTTATACTGGTGCCCGGCGGCCATTATCTTGTAGGCGCGGCACTTTCACTTTCGTTTTCGGCCTCTAGCAGTGCTGCTGTACGGCGCGAAATACACACATCCTCACAGATTCTTCACCTCAGGCTGCACCAGCGCTACAGCGCGACTCATACAGCGCTACAGCGCGACTCATACAGCGCTACTGCGCGGCTCATACAGCGGTAACGAGCGGTCCCTAGGGGTGGTGAGTACTCCAGGTATCCCCTCCTCAGCCCCAGCACGGCCTGTGGGTGGGCTGTATTATTCACCGTAATGGTGAATAAGGTCTCAGAGGGTGGCAATATTGGAGTGTGGTTCACCTGTTTCTTCACATTGTTAGAGACAACTGGCAGTGCTCCTGCACCTTCGGTCCTTAGGGACCAGTTGTCGGCAGTCCTGGTAGCATTAATCTGACCGGGAGGAAGCAGTGTGTGAGCGCAAGGGAGCAAAAAAGCCCCTATCCCCACTTTTTTTCCACAAAAAAAAAAAGGGGGGGTGTGCACTGATTCAGATATGGGCCTAGCCACTACCGCTCAGGACCCTAGCTCTGAATATATATTTGATGGTTTTGAACAGGACATTCCTTGCAAGGAAAACTCCAGTTCTGTGTCAGTAAATGACAGGGTGCTTGTTTTGTGAACTCATTGATGCAGTGTGGGACACTCGCAAGCTAAATGCTGCGGATGCAGAACCTCAGGCGGATGGTCTCCTCTGGTTCCTTAGGGCCGGGCCTTCTAAAAAGTGTTTTTTTCAATATGTACCTTTCTTTGACCAGCTCACTGACAAGGTCTGGGGAAAAAGGCGCAGAAGACTTTTATGGCCCCGCAGCGTTTGCCTATAGATACCCCTTTGAAAATGCCTTACTTAAAATGTGGGCTTCTCCCCCAGTGGTCGACCCTCCAGTCGCCCGGTTGAACAAGGCCACCATTCTCCCGGTGGAGGGGACTCCTGCATTACAGGACCCCACTCACAGGAGGTCAGAAGTGGTGAGTAGAGCTATGTTTGCCTTGTTGGGGTCCGCCCTACGGCTTGTGGTAGCGGCGACCCTTGTGTCTCCAACACTTGCGGGATGGGCAACTAATACAGGAACATGATCTTCCTCCAGACACTAGTGCTCTGGCCCACAAATGGTGCAGGGCCTGGTTTATGTGGCGACGCCACGTTTGACGCGGCCCCTTATAACTCAGGGTATTGCATTGTCTGATCTGGTTGAAATGCTGGTCTGCTGACCTAGCTTCTAAAAAGCCTCCGAAGGGTTTACCATTGAAAGGTGGTAGGCTTTCCGGTGCTGCACTGGATGACATCATCAAGGATGTCACGGGAGGTAAAAGCACTGTTCTTCCTCAGGCTGGCAAGGAGGCCGCTATAAGCAGGGTCCTTCCTTTCCAGAAAAAAGGTTTTTTTTTGTCAATCAACGGGGAGGCCCTCCCAGACTGACAGCGGTACGGCTGGTGGACACGAGCGCCCCAGGGTGCGTATGCCGAACAAGCCGGCTC
The DNA here is from genome assembly GCA_029206835.1 of Rana muscosa. Taxonomy (NCBI): domain Eukaryota; kingdom Metazoa; phylum Chordata; class Amphibia; order Anura; family Ranidae; genus Rana; species Rana muscosa. The sequence continues at coordinate 303,836,883 of CM055117.1, read as the reverse complement.
CCTAGCCCGCCTCCGCGTGAAGTCTTGCCCCCTCCCGACTCTGGGGTAGGGGGGATGACTTTGCAGGTCCACGGATCAATGGACCTCCCGGATCTCCTACTGGTGGGTGGGCGAGGTGATCACCTCAGGTTACAGGATAGGTTCCGTTCCTAATTCCAGACAGATTCTTCCCTCGAATCTTTCTCTCCTTCCTGCCCGTCGGGTGGCCCTATGGGGCCTATTCAGGTTTGAGGTCCGGAGTGATTGTGCCGGTTCTGTCACAGGAGAGGTTTCAGGGATTCTACTTGAATTGTTTGTCGGCCCAAAAAAGGGACGGGGTTCGGCCTATCTTGGACCTCCAGGTCCTGAATGCCTTTGTGAAGGTGCAAAAGTTCCGCATGGAATCCATTCGCACGGTGGTCAGTACACTCCGTCAAGGGGATTTTCTGGCGACCTTGGAAATCAAGGACGCCTACTTGTATGTTCCGATCTGCGCTTGCGATCGGCGAAGTCCACTATCAATTTGTGGCTCTTCCTTTCGGCCTAGCCCCGGCACCGAGGGTGTTCACCAAGGTGCTTGTGCCGGTTCTAGCTTGCTGAGACAGCAAGGCATTGCTGTCGTGGGCTATCTGGAATCTCGGTCTGATTCTGGACTCCTTGGAGGCAAAAGGTATTCCTACCTCCGGGGAAGCTACTGACACTTCAGTCTGCAGTGCGGATGCTGACATCCCAAAGAATGGTCGTCAATCCGTTTTTGCATGGGAGTCCTGGGACTCATGGTGACGTCTTTCGAGGCCATTCCGTATGCTCAATCACACACCAGGGCATTGCAGAAGGAGATCTTGTTCCCTTGGGACAAATCCGCGTTGTCTTTGGATTTTCCGATCCAGGTGAGCCACCTGGTCGGGGCGTCCCTGACATGGAGTTTGGGTCCCCGGCTCTTCGGTCCGGGAAGTCGTTCCTCCCCATCCAATGGACGGTGTTCACTACGGACGCCAGCCTGAAAGGCTGGGGTGTAGTCTGGGGAGTCCTGTTGGCCCACGGGCTTGGACTCCGGACGAAGCCCGTTTGCCGATCAATGTTCTGGAAATACAAGCCATCAGACTGTGCCTATCCTCGTGGTCTGAGAGATTACAGGATCGCTCCATTAGGATCCTGTCGGGCAAGTCACGGTGATGGCGTATGTCGACCATCAAGGGGGGACTCGGAGCTCAGCTGTGGCTTCCGAGGTCCCCCGTACCCTGAAGGGGGCTAAAAGAAGCGTGCCGGCTCTGTCAGCCGCATACATTCCGGGCATAGAACTGGCGGACTATTGAGTCACCAGATGTTGGACCAGGGAGAGTGGTCCTTGCACCCAGAGGTATTTCAACTCCTTTGCCACACAGACGGTGGGGCACGCTGGAGGTGGACCCGATGGCCTCTCGACTCAATTGCAAGTTGTCGAGATTTGTGGCCAGATCCAGGGATCCTTGGGCGGATGCCTCAGAGGCGTCAGTGGCCCATAGGGTCATGATCACCTGATACACGTTTATCCTCCGCTGCAGTTGCTTCCTCGCCTGCTGCGCAGGGTGGCGACCGAGGGAATTCCGGTGATCCTCATTGCTCCGGATTGACCTCGGCTTCACTGGTACGCCGATCTGGTACGTCTCGTCGTGGCCGTTCCCTGATGGTTGTCAATAAGAGAGGACTTTCTGTCTCAAAGTCATATATTTCAGCTGCCTTTACAGTCTCTGGCCTTAACGGCATGGTTGTTAAAAGCCAGGTGTTGAGAGACCGAGGTCTCTCAGACTTGGTCATTTCGTCCATATTAAGGACACGGAAGTCTTCCTCCAGAACTATCTCTGTACCTGGAAAAGCTTACATCGCCATGTGCGAAGAGCTGGACTGACATCCTCGGACGTATTCCGTCCTTAGAATCCTGCGTTTCCTACAGCATGGCGTGGCCCAAAGGCTCGCTTTGAGTATCATTAAGGGTCAGTTTCGGCCTTGGCCGTCTTCTTTCGGTGACCATCCGCGGGTCATTCCTTGGTTGGCACCCTTGTGCAGGGGGTTCGCCATGGGCTCCCTCCTGTCAAGTCTCCTCTCCCCCCGTGGGATCGGAATTGGTACTCTCGGTTCTCCAGGAACCTCCTTTTGAGAATATCAGGGATATTCCCCTCTTCACTTTGTCTCAGAGGGTGGCCCTTTTAGTGGCAATCACTTCTGTTAGACGAGTATCTGAATTGGCGACCTTGTACTGCAAGTCGCCATGTTTAGTCATCCATAAGGATAAGGCGGTGTTGCATCCGCGACTTTCTCTTTTGTCAAGGGTGATCTCGACCTTTCACCTAAAATGAGGACATTGTCCTCCTGTCCTTGTGTCCTCACCCATCGCATCCCAGAGAGTGTGCGCGGCACACTTTGAATGTGGTACGAGCCTTGCGGGTGTGCCTGTCTGCCGCTTCTATTCGGAAGTCTACTCTCTGGTTGACTGTCTCTGGTCAGAAACGGTGTCAAGCGGCTTCGTCTGCCACCTTTTTCTAGGTGGATCGGACAAACCGGCTTTCAAGCCTATGCTCTCATGGGGCGGGCGCCTCCCTTCCCGGTTACGGCACATTCCACCAGGGTAATTGGTGCTTCCTGGGTTTTCCGACATCAAGCGTCGGTTGCACAAGTGTGCAAGGCGGCTACCTGGTCGACTGTTCATACCCTTTCTAAGTTTTATAGGGTTGATGTGGCTGCATCTCCGGATGCTTCCTTCGGCCGCAAGGTGTTGCAGGCCGCTGTTTAAAGTGGCAACTCCTCCGTTGAGGAGCTCTGCCTTGTTTGGAGTGAAGTTTTTTGGTTTTTCCATTTATACTGCTCCCATCCCTCTTGACACTGCTTTGGGACATCCCACGTGTAAAGTGTAAGACACGCCGTGTCGGTCCATGGATGATAAGAGAAAATAGGATTTTTGTACTCACCGTAAAATCCTTTTCTCTGACATCCATGGACCGACACGGCACCCACCCTTCCTTTAAGTTTGTGCTGCTTTGTTACGAACTGAGGCCTGCTAGCTGCAGGTGTGAGGGTAATGTCCGGAGGGACCGCCCCCTGGGCGGGGCTGTTCAGCTCTGGTTTGTTCTGGAATGTTTTAACATTTAACATTCTGCCTAGGTCTTCTCCTGCAAGCAGGGACATATACCCACGTGTAAAGTGTAAGACACGCCGTGTCGGTCCATGGATGTCAGAGAAATGGATTTTACGGTGAGTACAAAAATCCTATTTTTTCATGTAATAGCTGATTTACCTGCCATAGGGTTTGAATTTCTGTTCATCCAGTCCTCATATTTACACAGCTCTGCCACACACCTACCTGGTGGGGAAAAGGGACAGATTTTTTTTTGCTGCAGCTTCACTTACAAGCCTCTTTCTCATCCTCACCTTGTGACTGGAGAGTGAAAAGAGAAGCAGCACACTGATGAGCTTATCTCTCTGTCATTTTTTCCACCTATAAGCATGCTCTGTGCACTTTAACACAACTGATGGGCTACTATGTAACTTCCTTCTATGTAACTTGAGCTGCTGTTTCTTCCTCCCCCTATCCGAGCTCTACTGTACAGTAGGGTGACCAGATTTTTAAAATGAAATCCGGGGACATATTTTTTTTTTACTAGTAATGGCGCCAATCAGCGACTCTTTGCCCGTGGCCGCCGTCGCCCGCCTTACAGCCTGTCAAGTTATAGTCTCCGGGCCCCGGCTACTACTGGGTGGGGAGCGGAGGAAGATCGCTCCGCCAGGGAAGGCAAGGAGATAAGAAGGCGGGCGGCTGGCCAGGACTTGAGCCAAGGCAGAAGAACATGCAAGTTGAATGGGCATGCACCTGAAACTGAAGAAATATTCCCTCCGCTCCGACCAGCACATGATCATCAGAAAGGGGCACAGATAATGTAATGTAATTCAGATTTTTTTTTTTTTATTCTGCACTGACTGTCTTTAAAATTGCCCCAGCCCCTGTTCAAATCCAATCCGGGGACAAAACTGGGGACAGACTTGGTCCGGGGACAGTGTCCTCAATCCGGGGATGTCTGGTCACCCTACTGTACAGGAGACTGCAAGAGGCTGATACAAAGTCAAAGGCAGGCATTAGGCCTCATGCCCACGGGCGTTTTTTCAGCCGCGTTTTTGAGCGTTTTTTACAGCTTAAAAACGCCTGTCCATGTTAGTCTATAGCTTCATGTCCACCTAGGCGTTTTTGAGCTGTAAAGAGCATAGGCGTTTGTAAGCTGTAAAAAAAACCCAGGGCCAGTGCGTTCCTCAGCGTCAGAATTAGGCAGAAAAAAACGCGAGCGTCAAAAAACGCGCAAAAATGCGCACTAACGCGCACTAACGCGCAAAAAACGCGCACTAACGCGCGGTCGCGTTTTTAGCTCCGACGTTTTTTTTGTTTTTTGTTTTTTTTCAAAATATTTACAATAACATGGACAGGCGTTTTTAAGCTGCAAAAAACGCAGCTGTAAAAACGCCAGTGGGCATGAGGCCTTAACAATGCTCGCATTTACAAATATACAATTAATGATGTAGTAATAATTAGAGGGCTGCATTTGTTATACCTATTATATCGTTTAACTTTAAAGTAGATTGAAATATGATCATTAAAAAATGAATTCAAGCTTTAATATGTTAATATAATTTCAAAAGTTGTTTCTTTACAACTTTAATAAAATGAATACCTGGTATAATCCTGGTATAACGTCCTTGTTCAGGCATTTCCTGTTATGAGTTGATTACTTTATCCAAGTGGTGCTCCTGCAGTGCCACCCTGTCACATACACCCTGGAGGAGAAAGCATGTGGCTATGCTGGTAAACATTAGCAGCGATGGGCCACCTACTGTATGTCACAATCAGTAATGAAGTGCACAGCAAAATTGTGCAGCTAATTCTGGAGCTAGTGCATGTAAATAGGAAGTTGTTGAAAAAGACTGGAGCAGATCAACAGCAATGAGATGAAAAAAAAAAAAAAGGTAAAAAAGTATTTCATAGAAAAAATGTAATATTTATGGTACACGGTGCTTTAGCATCGGCTTTAAACTTAAAATCTAAAAAAGATTATATTAGTCTAATGCCGCATACACACGCTCTGAATTTCCAATGGGAAAAGTCAGACGGAATTCTTTCATCGGATATTCCGACCGTGTGTATGCCCCATCTGACTTTTTCCCTCGGAAATTCCGACGGACTTAGAAAGAGAACATGTTTTCTTTTTTTCCGATGGAATTTCCGTTCGTCTGGATGCAATTCCGACGGACTAAAAACCACGCATGCTCAGAATCAAGTCGACGCATGCTCGGAAGCATTGAACTTAATTTTTCTCGGCTCGTCGTAGTGTTGTACGTCACCGCGTTCTTGACAGTCGGAAATTGGTGTGACAGTGTGTATGTAAGACAGCTTGAACGGAATTCCGTCGGAAAAACCCGTCGGACTTTATTGGATCGTGTGTACCGGGCATTAGACACAGATCTGATCCTTAGATGATTCTTACTACCAGCTAAATACATTCCCAAGTACACATTGCTTAGTTAGAGAAATGTAATATAGGATGTGGTGAAAACAGAAGTGTTGCAAGATATTTTTCAAGAGCTATTTGACTGTCCTACTTCTCTGGCTTGAGGCCGCTTGCCATAAGACTAATGGTTCATTTCTAATGAAGTGCAGCAAGAAAGAGGAAAAGATAGATGAAGAGGGACAAGAACCAGAAGAACAGTGAAAGGAGAAGAAGAACACGACGAGAGACTAAAAACAGCTTTATACCCTTTATGTCTTGTTAGTGTAGTTAGCTAGGGTTGCTAGTGTAGGTTTGTAGAGTAAGCTTGTTAGTGTAGCACCATCTAGTGGGTGTGCTAGGGTTGTTAGTGTAGGTTTGTAGAGTAAGCTTGTTAGTGTAGAACCATCTAGTGGGTGTGCTAGGGTTGTTAGTGTAGGTTTGTAGAGTAAGCTTGTTAGTGTAGGTAAATTTATTTCAGCTCAGGGATAAGCCTGAGCTGTGAATCTGGGTCAGGGTTCATTGACAGCTTCTCCGGGCCTCCCCCTCTTTTCTGGGACATTAAAGAATGTTCTCAGGGCTGCATGACTCATCCTGAGAGCTTCTCCAGTGCCTCCCCCTTTTCTGGGACATTGAAGAATGTTCTAGACATAGTGGGTGGAGGTTAGGAGGAGCTGCTTGGAATATTTATGAGGGCCTCAGCCAATCCCCAGTAAAGGGCTGGCAGGGGGCAGGCCACCAGGGGGGGGGGTGGAGTCTGTGAAAGATGGAGTGCTCTGGGGGGGGGGGGTTGCTGGAAGGATCCTGCCAAAGCACACGGAGGAAGCCCTTTCATTGCCATGATCATCAATATGGGGGGGGGGGTTAATTTCTACTACCATGATCACCAACGAGATGGGGTAGTTAACGTTCACTACACTGGCCACCAATGCAGGGGGGGTTAAACTTCACTGTCAGGGACCATCAATGCAGGGGAGGTGGGGATGGGGATAGATTTCACTACCAGTGGCGATCAATGTGAGGGTAATTATTGTAACTGTCACCAGTACTGGGGGCTATTATTTCATCTACTGACACCAATGTTAGGAATTTGGGATTATTATGGCATCCACTGACACCAATGTTGAGGGTTATTATTGCATCTACTGAATCCAATGCTTGGGGCTATTATTGCACTCGCTGACATTAATCCTGGAGTTAATTTTACACTCACTGACACCAATGCTGGGAGTTATTATTGCATCCAGTGATAACAATTCTGGGAGTTAATATTGCACTCACTGGTACCAATGCTGGGGGTTATTATTGCATCCAGTGATAACAATTCTGGGAGTTAATATTGCACTCACTGGTACCAATGCTGGGGGTTATTATTGTGTCCACTGACACCAATGCTGGAGGTCATTATTGCACTCACTGACACCAATGCTGAGGGTTATTATTGTCCTCACTGACACCAATGCTGGGGGTTATAGTACTCCAACTTCTTCAGTTTGCATTGCGATATGCTGCAAAAAATGTAGCAAGACCAAAATCTTGGGGCATTTATGTGCAAAAACACACAGCTATTGTACGGCCCTCTTGAAGTGTTGGGGGCCCCACTTGAGGCCCTCCATAGTTTTCAAGTTGACCCCCACTGGTCTAGAGGAATAATCTGTAATACTTTCCTAATTCCTCACTATGGCAGCTTCCACTACGCCATGGCTTGATCCAGTGGTTGTACTTTGATGTTATGTATATAACACAGGACCAGCAGAGAGAAGAGGAGTGTGCCAGGGAAGCGAAGACTAAGGTCATTATTATAACATATTCCTCTATTTCTGCTAGACCAAACAAACATTTAACCCTTGCAGTGTGGCAGGGCTATAGATTTTCTTTTTCCTGGAGGGGGGGTCAACTTTGGGCATCCAGAAGAAAATAAGTAGGCAGCTCGTGCAGCGCCAAATTGTTGGTGTAGCAAAATTGTGGGAAGGGCTTAAAACTTGAGAGTTGAGTTGAGTTGAGTTGAGAGGTATCTTAATATAGCGCGGTTTTACCCCGAAGGGTCCCGACGCGCATAGCAGAGTTTCTGGGAAAAGAGGACCCAGGAACCAGAAGCAGCACAGAGTGGCAGAAAGGGTGGAAGAGAGAGGCTACGCAGGGAAGGCTTGCGTGAAAAGCCAAGTCTTCAGTAACCCGTGGAAGACTGGAATAGTAGGGGCCTCCTGGAGCTCGACAGGTAGGCTATTCCACAAAACGGCACCCTGGTGGGAGAAGGCCCGACCACCACGCCGGATCTTCTTGGGCACCGAGATGTGGAGGAGATCTCTGCCGGTAGATCTGAGTGAAAGAGATGAAAGCTTGTTTATGAAAACGAGAGCAGAGATAGCTTGGGGCCAGGCCTCTTATTATCTTAAACCTAATACATCCGGCCTTAAAGTGCGATAGTGGACCAGCAGCCAGTGCAAGGCGCAAAGGACAGGGGTGATTTGATCCCTCAGCGGGACATCCATGAGTAACCTAGCCGCAGCATTTTGAATAAGTTGAAGCTTCTGCACTAACATCTTTGTCAATCCCAAATAAAGAGAGTTGCAGTAGTCTAGGCAGCTACCTATCGTGGCGCAGATGACAGTTTTTCTGTCCGAGATATCCAAATATTTAAACAGTCCCCTCAGGAGTTTTAGCTGTCAGTGACATGCACTGACGACCCTCTTTACCTGAGGAGCCAAAGTTAAACCTGAATCTAGGACAAATCCCAGATCACGGACCTGGGGGGCCACTTCCAGAGCAGGACCAAATGAGGGAGGCCAAGGTGGGATATCTGGAGGGGTGGCCAGATTGCTGAAGATGATCACCTCAGTTTTTCCCCCATTAAGTTTCAGGAAGTTGGCAGACATCCATGTGTTGATGGCCTCCAAACAGCTGGCAAGGGTGGCAACAGCCGTCTGGTTCCTTGGAATCTTTAGGTAAACCTGGGTGTCGTCCGCATAAACATGGTAATGGACGGCGTGGGACTTTAGCAGGTCGGCAAGGGGCCTCATATAATAAAACTTGAGCCTAGTCACTGTGTACACAGTAACATATGCTACAGTAATTGTATTCAAATAGTTCATATGAGCAGCAAAAACATATGAGAGGTTGGCAGAGGTGCCACTAAACAGAGTCCTAGGGGAGCCTGGATTACCACCACCTGAATGATTAATCCATGTGGACTGTCCTTTTTCTTCTTGTGGCCTTCCAGCAGCTCTCTCTGCCTGTTGTGGGTCCCGTTTATCACCTTCAGTGTCTCATACTGTCCCTGGCTCATTTTTCTTGCTAGTGGGCATGACCAAAGTCCAGCTTCAAATCAGAGTTCACTTATCTCTATTTTCTCCCTGACACACTTCCCTATCATCAGCCTAAATTGTCCACCAGTTAGGACACTCTGAGGGTGGGAGTTTGGACCCCTGGTCCCCCTATTTATGCCCCAGCAGTGTGGGGCACTGCAAGGGGACCCAACTGCAATTTGTTTTATTTTAAATCCCAGTGTACAACTTTAACCACTTGCCGCCCGCCCTATAGCGGATTGACGGCGGCAAAGTGGTTTCAAAATCCTGACTGGACGTCATATGACGTCCTCAGGATTTTGAGCCGCTGCGCGCTCCCGGGGGCACGCATCGCGGCGATCGTTGTTGCAGGGTGTCAGTCTGACACCCCGCAACACCGATCTAGGTAAAGAGTCTCAGACGGAGACTCTTTACCACGTGATCAGCCGTGTCCAATCACAGCTGATCACGATGTAAACAGGAAGAGCCGGTCATGACAGGGGGGGTTTGTGCTGATCGATTATCAGCGCAGCCCCCCCCCCGAGGATGCCAACACTGGACCACCAGGGATACCACCAGGGATGCCCACCACCAGGTATGCCTCCCTAGACCACCAGGGATGCCATTCTGTGCCCCTAATGGATGCCAATCAGTGCCCACAATGGATGCCAATCAGTGCCCACAATGGGCATCACTGATTGGCAGGCATTATTGTTTGTCACTGATTTCCATCCATTAGTACCACATTACAGTACAGTGCCACCTATCAGTTCCCATCCATGCCCATCCGTGCCACCTATCAGTGCCCATCCGTGCCGCCTATCGGTGCCCATCCGTGCCGCCTATCGGTGCCCATCCGTGCCGCCCCGCCTATCTGTGCCCATCCGTGCCGCCTATCTGTGCCCATCCGTGCCGCCTACCTGTGCCCATCCATGCCGCCTACCGGTGCCCATCCGTGCTGCCTATCAGTGCCCATCCATGCCGCCTATCGGTGCCCATCCATGCCGCCTATCGGTGCCCATCCGTGCTGCCTCATCGGTGCCCATCCGTGCCGCCTTATCAGTGCCCGTCAGTGCAGCCCCATCAGTGCCCATCAGTGAAGGAGAAAACTTACTTATTTACAAAGTTTTGTAACTGAAACAAAAAAACTACGTTTTTTTTTCAACATTTTCGGTCTTTTTAAAAAAATGTTAGCAGAAAAAAAAATCGCAGAGGTGATCAAATAGCACCAAAAGAAAGCTCTATTTGTGGGAACAAAATGATAAAAATTTAGTTTGGGTACAGTGTAGCATGACCGCGCAATTGTCATTCAAAGTGCAACAGCGCAGAAAGCTGAAAATTGGTCTGGGCAGGAAGGTGTATAAGTGCCCAGTATGGAAGTGGTTAAACCACTCCAGTATAGCTCAGGCTCTATTTTTGTGGCTATTGGACTTTCCGAGACTCTGGTCTCCTGCACACTGAAACAACCTAGAATCGACCTTTATTTCCATCCATCCACCCTCAGCCCTGACCTGCATTTTATTCCCATGGACAGCTGCGCCCAATTCATCCACAGACCTCAAAAACTTCTCTATGTGATGCCCTTTTTAATCTGGCTACTGGGTCTTGGTGGGCAGTGGGGTCACAGTTGTGCTATATGCTCTTTCCATATTTATAAAATAATTTGCAACATGGGATGTTCACAATTGGGAATATAAATTGATTCTGATTGCTGCTGCGTCGGAACATTATTCCAGACTTGTTTTGAAACAAGGAAGGAATGGCTGTGTTTATTCTGAGATTATATGACAATTTAATTGCACACAGGAAAAACGTTCTTCAACAACTCAGATGACTTCTGTAGCTGAATGGTTTTATCAGCGCTTATTTAGGGGTTTCGAAGCATTGGGGGTGAATACTTTTTCAGTGTTTATTTGTGAAATGTTTGGAAAATTATGTAGCCCTGGCCAGCTGACAAGGAGAGGAGAGGCTGAGGTTTCACTGTGTTTGTTGTTCTGTTACTGCCTTTGCTCGTGTTGAAAAAATACTTTTATACAGACACACTGTAGGAGGAAGCTACTATTAAAGATCCTGTAGCTGCTGACTTTTAATAAAAGGACACTTACCTGTCCAGGGATCCAGTGCTGTCCTCAACCAGGCTAATTCTTCATTAGCCTTTGGGTTCCCGACGCCGGCATCCTAACTGTGGGCTGCAGGCTATGCGGCTTTCATCTTCAAAGCTGGCTGCTCACTTCACAAGCACAAGCCAAGCTGTGCTTTGTGAATGGTCCCGCAGTCTTGTGGGACCTGTAGCATGGTCCAGAAGACTGCAGGGAGGGAGGGGAAGAGGAGAACTTCCACTTAGATCACCTAGGCCAGGGGTGCCCAAGGGTTGACCCATGGGCCACATGTGGCCTGTGGAGCCCTCTAATGTGGCCTGCAACCTCCTGTTCTGGGATGGCGGATCACAAAGCCCAGCTTTCGGGTTTCCGACGTGCCATCCCAGAGCATCGGTGTTCCAAATGGAGCTGGCGCTACAGGGAGCACGGCTGTGGAGGGAGTTTCTTGTAGTGCCAGCTCCTGTTACAGGCGGAATTATACCAATTGCACTCCGCCTGGGACAGCAACAGCCGGAAATACCTGTAGCAAGGGGGAATCCTCAATGGAAGATTATTATTAAAGATCAGTTTATATTCTAAAATCACAGTGTATATACAGTATATGGGCATATCTCTTCTGTAGTGGCTACTGGGCTGCTGTCAAACTGATCCTATGGTTTACCTGCACTGAGCCATAGGCTTCTGTTATTTCCTACGGGTTTGGTACGGGTTTGGTGCACTTTCTGAAAGTGCACCACACCTGCAGGATATAATACAAGCCTATGGCAAAGTGCAGCTAAACCGCAGGAAAGCCACAGGTGCACTGCGCTGCAGCCGCAGTGCTAGTAAACCGCAGCACATCAGTATGAAAGCAGCCTTAGGTCCCTTTTCACACGATCAGTCAGATCGGATCCACCTGTCCATTTTTCAGGTGGTCCCAATGGGGCCCCTACATTCACCTCTATGGAGCGGCAGATGTAAACGAACTTGTGTCCATTTCCATTGGCCTACCTCTAATCCAATCTGCTAAAAAAATAAAAGAGAAGGGGATCCGTCCCCTTCCACCTGGGTGGATCGGATCAGAGGGCCCATAGAGTAGAGTGGGCTGTGTCCGCTCGGCATATGCAGAGTGGACACGGACCTGTCATCTGCCTGCTCTGCTCATTGTAGCCCGCGACTGGTTACCAAGTCGCTTAAGTGGCCCTCGCTCTTCAAAAAGTTGAACACCCCTGACCTAAGCGATCCAAGGTACCCGCTCCCCCCAAAAATTGACATGCCAAATGTGGCAGGGGAGGAGGACTTAAAGAGGTTGTAACCCTAAAAAGAAAAAAAAAAGACCCAGTTCCCTTATAGCAGGTTAAACAGCACACTGTAAAAAACCTGGTTGATCCTGCCTGTTCCTGTACCCCCTTAGTGTGCTGACCACGGTTATCATGGCTGCTGATCCATGGTACCATGGTCAGTTTATGTGTCTTAATCATCCCGCTGCTCTTCTCTCTCCTTCTCCCTCTCTGCCTGTCAGCTCCACTGTGTGAGGCTGTGAGTGATCTCTTCCCCTCCCCTCCTGCCACTATTAGTAGCTGGCAGTAAAGTCAAAGAAAGATTACTGCCAGCCCCTCTGTTCTACTAAGCTATGCTACACTGTGTACATGTTTGTTTAAAATTACGCCTCTAAATACCTTCTTTCAGATCTTTTCTGGTCAGTCACCTGACCTCCCACCTGCGTCAGAGGGGGAGATCTCAGCCCCTCCCACTGTAGCCTTTAGATCACTGAACAGAAAAGATCTGAAAGAAGGTATTTAGAGGCATAATTTTATACAAACTTGTACACAGTGTAGTATAGCTTAGTAGAACGGAGGGGCTGGCAGTAATCTTTCTTTGACTTTACAACCACTTTAAATCGGAAATTCACCTTTTGGGTGGAGTTCCACTTTAAGAAACTGCAGCCAGTGTTGAGCCTGCCCTTGTGGGAAGCACACAAGATGTGGACTGCAAGAATTGTGGGAGGTATAGTCGTACATAGACTGCACTGGATTAATAAGATAGAAATAGAGCAGTGTTTCTCAACTCCAGTCCTCAAGGCACCCCAACAGGTCATGTTTTCAGGATTTCCCTCAGATGAAAACGGCTGTGGTAATTACTAAGGCAGCGAAACTGATCAAATCACCTGTGCAAAATAATGGAAAGACTGAAAACATGACCTGTTGGGGCGCCTTGAGGACTGGAGTTGAGAAACACTAAAATAGAGGACCGCAGTTGCCAGGTGACTCTGGGACAAAAAGAGGGTTATTGTTCCTGCTGTTTTCCCGGGCTGGGGAGAAGAAGTGGGAAGGCCATTGAAGGAGGACTTAATGCACAGTCAGTTTTGGACTTAGAGACCCACGGATGTCGTTGGAGAAGGCTGCTTAAAGCGATTATAAAGTCTCGTTTTTTTTAGTTAAAAATAATAATATGTTATACTCACCTGCTCTGTGCAGCGGTTTTGCAAAGAGCAGTCCAGATGCTCCTCTTCTCAGGTCCCTCTTCGGTGCTCCTGACCCCTCCCTCCTGTTAAGTGCTCCCACAGTAAGCAGCTTGCTATGGGGGCACCCGAGCCGAGCCACAGCTCCCTGTGTCCAATCAGACACAGAGCCGCTACTCAGCCCTGCCCCCTTTCTCTCCTCATTGGCTGACTGACTTTGATTGACAGCAGTGGGAGACAATAGCACCATGCTGCTGTCTCAGCCAATGAGGAGAGGAGTCCCGGGCAGCCAAGTCACTCCTGAAACATCGCTGGATCTAGAGGGACCTCAGGTATGTATTAGAGGGGCTGAGGGGGGCTGCTGCACACAGAAGACATTTTATAGAATACATTAGGATAAAAAAACTTCTGCCTCTACAATCACTTTAACCACTTGAGCTCCAGAATGACCAGCCCATTTTTAGTTATTTGGCACTGCGCTACTTTACCTGGCAATTGCGCGGTCATTCAACACTCTTCCCAAATTAAATTTATGTAATTTTTTTCACACAAATGGAGCTTTCTTTTGGTGGTATTTGATCACCACTGGGATTTTTATTTTTTATTATATAAGACGACAGAAAATTATATTTTCTACTTTCTGTTATAAAATATATCTAATAAAGTCGGATTTCTTCAAAAATTTAGGTCAAAGTGTATTCTGCTACATGTCTTTGATAAAAAATCCCAATAAGTAGATATTAATGTGTAGCGCCCCCCCCCAATATTTGGGGGCGCTATGTGTCTATTTAGGGGTAATTTGGGCCAGTAGTTGGGCTCAGACCAATTGATATTTCATTATTGCTTCTGCTCTGAGTGTGATACTTCCTGGCAGTAGTGTTCCCTGTTGCCTGTAGGTGGCACTGTCACCACCGGCATAGGCGAATCAAGAGGGGTATCACAGCACCTTGGGTGTTTTCTCTCGGCAGCCGTGCGGTGGGCGTGTTCAGCCCGCTTTGCATGCTGGGAGAGCATTCATAAGGGGCAGACACCATTGGGGTTGGTGTGTGATCCAGGGGACCCTTGGTCCTGTATGTGCGCCTCGTGGCCCGTATGGCACGAGGTGCGTGTGTGTGTTTGGGCCTCGGGCACCTTTAGCCCGAGGCAGCTTCACTTCATGGTAGGCCCGGCTCTGCTGGCTGAGGCCTACACCTCAGAGAAGGATCCCAGGCTGCCCACCTGTAGGGAGCCCACCTTTAGGAAAGGAGACCAGGGGAGGATCAGTCCCAGAGGAGACTAGTGACGGTACCGCTGTCTCGGGAGGAGGCCTGGAAACTCGCCTAAAGAGGGATCCATCATCTTTATCACAAGCCCTGCAATACACCAATTTGGTACAAAGGTTTCTCTCATTATTGCTTGGCTGGGAGGTTCATGACTATTGACAATCCTGTGGCAGAGGATTTCCGGAAAGTATCCTTTCAAATTTAACTATTCATTCGTGCTCTATCCCGGCTGCTAGGATCGCTCTCAAAGGGACTATCCCTGTGAGCAATACCCACTCAGGCTTGAGTGGCGATGAAAGATTAACACTGTGCTCTAGGTGTTGCGTGTCTGAACCTTATTTTTTTTCCTTACTTTTCTCATCTTCCTACTCTTTATTCAAGTTCACTGCAAATATAAAAGAATGTGTAGCGGGGTGTTCCCCTTTAATGCAGAGAGACAAGAAGTTCTAGGGGAGAGGTGAGTCAGGAGGAAGTAGAGAAAAGACATTGCTGGAGTGAGAGCAGAGGAGAGAGAGAGACTACATCACCCAGAACCACATTCTTCATATGTTCCCACCGCAAAGACTCATGGGAGGGGTTATAAAAGGAGGAGGCGAAGCTGGGCTCGGCCTCTTTGGGACACGAGACTTCACAGCCTGATCCTCCTGGGCGGATGTGTCGGAGTGCAAGGCCTGAAGCCTGAGGCCTTGCTCAGCACCAAAGAGCCTTCCACCCCTCTGCGAGCCTGGGTGGCATCTGACTTCGCTCAGCTACAGCCTTGTTGGATCGGGGACCCGATCGCTGGAGAGACCGAGTGCGTGTGACACAGCCGGTGGAAGTTTCCCGGACTGGATCCGTAGTCCGGCGGGTGAGAGGGCATATGCCCAGAACGAGATACTGTTAATGCATATAGGCCAATAGACTGCCGTGGCCCCCTCTAGTTGTTCCTGATACCCTTAGTGAAGAAGAGCCATACCATAGCTGAACTTGTAGTCGGGATAGCCAAGTTCCTGCCCATCTCTACCTACCTCACTGGATTACAAAGTTGTATTTTGTTAATGTGCACCACCGTTAAAGACCTGCCGGTGAAGAAAAAGGACTAAGTTATAGACCTCAAAAACCAGGCCTGGTGGGGTTACTAATGTGTTTTGGGTTATTGCGCCATAGGGCATTTAGCTAACGGTCGCCCGTGTGGCGCACTTGTTGCATGTCAGTTCTTTAGTGTGTTAGCATTGCAGGGCTCTGCATTACCAATGATTGAATGTAAACTGTGATCAATGTTATTATCTTTCTTACTAAGAGCTTAAGTAAAACCTTATACCCTTTTTTTTCTTTAGTATTGTCTCAATGCTCACTTATTCATAAGGTATAAGATAGATAGTTTACTTTTAGTACTAGCTGTGCCAGCAGAGGGTAGTGCATATTGCCGGGGGTTGGCGGAGCTGTCATCAGGGCCCAAACTAAATCTGCGGCCTTCTTAGTTGGAGGTATCGCTACACGTGGGGGTTCTCGTCCGGGATCCTGATACAGCAAGCGAACACGCCAAAAGACCGGCATGGACCCGCTAGAAGTAGGACGGCGGCAGTTATTGAACTCCCGGGGATCTGGCAAAGAGATGCGATAAAGCAGTTAATGACATCCCTATCACCATGCCAGAAATCATGGGTGATGGATGTGAGACCACATGCTTCGTGTACATACTGTGAGGGGGGGTTAACTCGGTAGCGGGTGTGTGTGACCCCCTGGTTGGGCTCCCCACACAAAAACAGGGCCAGCAGACGGAGGTTGTGGTTTTCAAAATCAAAAGGTGCGGTTTATTTCTCTATGTACAGTGACAAAAACACAGCAAAGCCAAAAAGAAACAAACAAAATAAATCCTGGTCAGTTTGACCTCTGACTAAACATGCAGGTTTCCTAAACTAACAACTGGGATCAGCCTGGTGCTGTCCTAGTCCCTAAGTCCCTGGTTTAGTAAAAGTCCAAACAAATAGCCACACAGGCTTTGCCTCACCGCACAGGGGTTCACTCTCCCTAGACAGTCCACACAGGTCTGGTTCCAGGCATGAGCTAACATCTAATGAAGCTGGGATTTCTTATAGAGGCCTAAATGAGCTGACAAGGTTCAGCTGGTCTCATCAACTCCCTGTCTGTACGACGCCCCACACTCTCCCTAGAGGTATGAGTCATCCATGAGCCTACTAGCCTCAGCTGGGCTTATACAACTCTCCACCCTAGTTGTATAAGTCAGCATAAAGCCTGAATCTGGGAGAAATATATCTACCCCCCTGGATGCAACCAGGTGACTTTACCTTCCTGCTGTCACATACCCCCCCCTCTTGTTTTAACCTCGGGGTTGGAACACCAGCAATCAGGCATTCATGTACTCGAGACAAAGCATCCACATTCCCCATTTGAACGCCAGGGCGATGCTTTACTGTGAAGTTGAATTCCTGGAGGGCCAGGAACCACCTATTCACTCTTCTATTTGTTTCCTTGTTTTGAGCCATCCACTTTAACGGAGCGTGATCCGTAACCATGTCAAAGTGCCTACCTAGCAGATAGTACCGAAGGGAATCTAGAGCCCACTTCACCGCTAAACACTCCTTTTCAACCGTGGCGTAATTTACCTCATGGGACTTCAACTTCCTGCTGAGGTAAATGACTGGGTGCTCTTCCCCGTTCCAGACCTGGGACAATACTGCTCCTAACCCCACATCTGACGCATCACTTTGTACGACAAAGTCTTTAGAGAAGTCGGGTGAGTACAACACTGGCTGGCTACATAAGGCTTGTTTCAAGAATTGGAATGCTGCCTCAGCCTCGGGGGTCCATTTAATCATGACCGACCCTTTCCCTTTCGTCAGGTTGGTTAGGGGCACAGCCTTAGAAGCAAAGTGGGGAATGAAGCGCCGATAATAACCCGCGATTCCCAGAAAGGCTCGTACCTGCTTCTTGCTGTTGGGACGTGGCCAACTCTGGATGGCCTCGACTTTGTTGAGTTGGGGTTTTATTACTCCCCTGCCAATGGTGTACCCAAGATATTTGGCCTCCTCCTGCCCAATGGTACACTTCTTGGGGTTAGCCGTAAACCCCGCTTCCCGAACAGAGTCCAGGACTGCTTGCACTTTTGGCAGATGTGAGGCCCAATCTGTGCTATGGACAATTACGTCATCCAGGTAAGCCGCAGCATACTTCCGATGGGGCCTCAGCATCTGGTCCATTTTCCGCTGGAATGTGGCCGGCGCATTCTGTAACCCGAACGGCATTCTCTTATATTGGAACGCCCCGTCTGGGGTTACAAATGCGGTTTTCTCTTTGGCCGACTTGGCCAGGGGAATTTGCCAATACCCTTTTGTGAGGTCAAGAGTCGTCATGTATCGGGCTGTTCCCAGCCGGTCGATCAACTCATCTATACGTGGCATGGGGTAGGTGTCAAATTTTGTAACTTTGTTCAACTGACGAAAATCGTTACAAAATCGCCAGCTCCCATCCGGTTTAGGCACCAACACAATGGGACTAGACCAATCACTTTGGGACTCCTCTATCACCCCTAAGTTCAGCATTTTCTGTACTTCCTCCCGTATTGCCTCCCGTCGGGCCTCTGGGATCCGATAGGGTTTTAACTTCACCCTTTCACCGGGCGGGGTAATAATATCATGCTCTACCCCAGATGTTTGTCCCGGCAGCTCAGAGAACACCTCCTTGTTGCGAAGCACAAACTCCTTAACCTCCTGTTGTTGGGGTTGTGACAAGGTGGCTGCTATTCCAACCTCCGGAATCACGCAACCAGTTTGAGCTGGTGACCAAGTTTCTGCGACTAGGGACTCTCTATCCCTCCAGGCTTTCAACAGATTAACGTGATATATCTGTTCGGGCTTTCGCCTTCCTGGTTGTCTGACCTTGTAATTCACTTCGCTCACTTTTTCCATTATCTCGTAGGGGCCTTGCCATTTGGCAAGGAATTTACTTTCAACCGTAGGGACAAGTACCAATATCCTATCCCCCGGGGAAAAGGTACGGGTCTTTGCTCCACGGTTGTACACTCTCTGCTGTGCCAACTGCGCTTGGGCCAAATGTTCCTTCACGATGGGCATTACCTGTGCAATTCGATCTTGCATCAGGGCGACATGCTCAATCACACTCCTGTGGGGAGAACTCTCACTTTCCCAAGTTTCCTTGGCAATATCCAACAGCCCTCTTGGGTGTCTCCCATACAGTAACTCAAAGGGGGAGAATCCCGTAGAGGATTGGGGCACCTCCCTAATAGCAAACATCAAATAAGGAAGTAGACAGTCCCAATCCTTTCCATCTCTATCCACCACTTTCTTCAACATTTGTTTTAGGGTTTTGTTGAATCTTTCAACCAGCCCATCGGTTTGGGGGTGATACACAGATGTACGCAATTGCGTCACTTTGAACAATTTACACAGCTCTTTCATAACCCGGGACATAAAGGGTGTACCTTGGTCCGTAAGCAGTTCTTTACAAATACCCACCCGGCTAAAAACAAGAGATAGCTCTTTGGCTATGGTTTTGGCCGAGGTATTTCTGAGAGGGATCGCTTCTGGATAACGGGTGGCATAGTCCATTATAACCAATATGTACTGGTGCCCCCTAGCGGACTTGATTATAGGACCTACCAAATCCATTGCGATTCTCTCAAACGGGACCTCAATGATGGGTAGAGGGACCAGCGGGCTACGGAAATGTGGCATCGGGGCCGACCTCTGACACACAGGGCAGGAGGAACAATAATTTTCTATGTCCTTCATCACCCCAGGCCAATAGAATCTCTGTAATACCCTCTCTCGGGTTTTCTCTGTCCCCAGATGACCTCCAAGAATGTGCCCATGGGCCAACTCCAACACCAACTTCCTGTAAGGTTTGGGCACCACCAGCTGCTCAACGGTTTCTTCTGCCCTTTTTGCCACCCGATACAGTAGGTCCTTCTCTACGCTGAAGTATGGGTAAGTGCAGGTATTATCTGGGTTCACTAACTCGCCATCTATTTCCACTACGTTTTCCCGTGCCTTTATTAGGGCGGGGTCTTTTAACTGTTCTGTGGCAAAATTTTCCCTGTGAACCTCCAGATCAGAAAACTCCACAGACGGTAGGTTTTCGTCTGAGGAGGTGGGCTCCTCTCCAGTTTCTTGAGTCTCCCCTGCCAATACTGACAAGGGAAATTCTGGAGAGTCCTCACCACTCTCAGAGGAGTTCTGGCTATCACATTCCTGGTACATAGGGGCACCAGTGGGGCGCTCAGGATCATCCCACAGTTCCCAGAACTTCGGAAAATCCCTTCCCACAATGGCATCATGCGGTAATTGAGATACTAACCCCACTGGATGAGAGAGGGTACCTTTGGGGGTCTCGAAACACACTGTAGTCACTGGATACTCTCGGGTGTCCCCATGCACACAAATAACAGCTACCTTGCTATTCCCAGAGACCTCTGTTTTAACTAATTCAGCCTTTATCAGGGTCACAAGGCTACCTGAATCCAGTAATACCACAACATTTCTACCATTAATACACATTTTGCATAAATGTTTCTCAGTTCCTCGAATGGCAGTGCATGCGACTGTCGCACACAGCGACTGACGTCTGCCCGTCAGAAAGTCACACTGCATGGGTTCCTCCACAACCGGGCAATTGGCTGCAATATGTCCCGCTTGCCGGCAGCGGTAGCAAACGATCCTTCTTGCCGCCTCTTGAGCCGCTGATTTCCCAGGCTGTTCTCGCCAAACTTGGGGTAGAGCTCCCACCCTCTCACTCTCTCCACCCTCACCCCTTGGAATCCTCTTATCCGCCCCTGGGGATGGTCTGGTCTTAGGGTGGAAAGTCCGAGAGTCTCTGGAAGAGGCCGTCAGGTTCTCTGTAGCCAAGTATCTCTCTACACGATCCACAAGTTTACCGGCCGTTTCTGGGTCTCCATGGCTTACCCACTTTTGAATGGCGGTAGGAAGAGCTCTCAAGAAACGATCCATCACAACACGTTCCACAATCTCCGGTGCGGACAAAGTCTCTGGCTGTAGCCACTTCCTGCTCAGGTGAATGAGATCATACATTTGAGACCTGGGGGGTTTTCCAAGCTGGAAAGTCCAGTTATGCACACGCTGAGCCCGGACAGCCAGGGTGACACCCAGCCTTGCCAATATTTCAGCTTTTAGCATCACATAGTCTTTTGCTTGGTCAGGCTCTAGGTCATAGTAAGCCTTCTGCGATTCACCAGTTAACAGAGGAGCCACCAGTCCAGCCCACTGCTCCTCAGGCCACTTTTCTCTTTCAGCAGTCCTTTCAAATGTGGTCAAAAATACCTCTGGATCATCCTCTCCAGTCATTTTTGTCAATAAACGACTCACCCCAAAGGACGCGGTATTAGTGGGACGGCTTTCCTCACTGGTCTGCGGACGTTGCTGCATTACTGCTTCCATTTGTTGTAGTCTCTGCTCTTGCTTCTGTAACAGGTCTATGAAGCGGGCCTCAGATTGCTGCTGGGCTTGTTGATGAGCTTGCTGCTGGGCTGCAAGGCTCCTTTGCAAACCTGCATTTGTCTGCTGTTGATTGGCATTTGCTAGAGCCAGCTGTTTCAGTATCTCCTCCATGCTGGCTTAAAAAAAACTGCCACTGGTTCTCCACCAACTGTGAGGGGGGGTTAACTCGGTAGCGGGTGTGTGTGACCCCCTGGTTGGGCTCCCCACACAAAAACAGGGCCAGCAGACGGAGGTTGTGGTTTTCAAAATCAAAAGGTGCGGTTTATTTCTCTATGTACAGTGACAAAAACACAGCAAAGCCAAAAAGAAACAAACAAAATAAATCCTGGTCAGTTTGACCTCTGACTAAACATGCAGGTTTCCTAAACTAACAACTGGGATCAGCCTGGTGCTGTCCTAGTCCCTAAGTCCCTGGTTTAGTAAAAGTCCAAACAAATAGCCACACAGGCTTTGCCTCACCGCACAGGGGTTCACTCTCCCTAGACAGTCCACACAGGTCTGGTTCCAGGCATGAGCTAACATCTAATGAAGCTGGGATTTCTTATAGAGGCCTAAATGAGCTGACAAGGTTCAGCTGGTCTCATCAACTCCCTGTCTGTACGACGCCCCACACTCTCCCTAGAGGTATGAGTCATCCATGAGCCTACTAGCCTCAGCTGGGCTTATACAACTCTCCACCCTAGTTGTATAAGTCAGCATAAAGCCTGAATCTGGGAGAAATATATCTACCCCCCTGGATGCAACCAGGTGACTTTACCTTCCTGCTGTCACAATACGCATTAATAGAGTGGAAAGACGAAATTCCAGAGCATTTTAAAAGCCAGAGCATACAAGCTATGGATGGGCAGACCTACCATCTGACACATGCGCTGCCACATAAGGGAGATCGGTTCCAAATAAGAAAGTCATCATCTCCACAGATACCTCCCCCACCATCCCCTAAGGCACAAGAGCAGGAGGATACAGAGAGTCCCAGATCATCACCGGCCACCCTCAGCACAGAACTATGCGCTGTACTGGGAGAGATTGTGGCCCAGTGCAAGAAGAATCCCACAGATTACCCAATGTCGGGGTACAGAAAGCTCCGGATTTTCTCAGGGAGAAAACCTGTGCCCTCAGGGGAAGAAGGATTTGAGGAGTGGCTAGATGGCATCACTCAGGCCTTAGAGGAATGGGAAGTTCCAGAACGCAGCAAGAAACAGCGAATTGCTGAAAGTTTGAAGGGGCCTGCTCTGGATGCCATACGCAACCTGAAGATGAGCAGGAAAGACTGTACTGCACAGGACTACTTGGACATCTTGCAGAATGTGTTCGGTGGGACAGAAAAAGTTACCGAGCTCACCTATCAGCTGGAGCACTGCTACCAGAAAACAGGAGAGAAACTGTCAGAATATATGGGACGTCTAGATAAGATCCTGCATAGAATTATTCTGAAGAAGGGGATCGACCCAGGGAAGGTAGACGAGGCCCGGGCTCAGCAGGTATTGAGGGGAGCTCAGCCCCTGGATCCTATTGCATTGGCGTTGCGCACCCGACAGGACGGGAAGAACCTGGAATACCCCGACCTCATTCGAATGGTCAGAGAGGAAGAGGCCATGTGGGAGGAGAAAAAGAGGGAACAGCCAGTCGAGCCAACCAAACCTCTGGTGGTGATGGTCAGCCCGGCCATGACCCCCGAAAGAGATGCAGAAATGGACACCCTGAAATCGCAGATGTCCCAAGTGTTGGAGATACTGACCTCTTTGATGGAGAAAGATCAAAGGAAACCAGAAAAGAAAAGTCCAAGAAAGGAGTTGTTCCCGAATACCTCAGCGCCCGCTTCTCTACAGGATCGTGAAGAAGAGGTGATTGATTTGTTACAACTGCGGAGGGATTGGTCATTTTGCAAACATATGTTCCAGTCCCAGGAAGAAAAAGATAAATAACCGCCAGCCGGCGGAAAACTTCAGAGGGCCCCGGTGAAGGAGTCAACCGGGTGCCCATCATTTTCAGTGAGCTCCAAACTGAATAAAAAACAGAAGAAGAGAGAAAATAGAACAACTCAGAGGAAACACAACATTCTCCAACAGAGATACACCGCAGAGAAAGGGGGCAAGACCCCTCAGAAGAGACACAGCACTCCCCAGAGGGGGTGCACACCTAAGAAAAATAACAGTATCCCTCAGCGGGTTCCTACACCCATAAAGAGGAGGGAAGTCAATGCATACCAGGCTCAAGAAAGGTTCAAGTCCAAAGGGAATAGGACAAGAGAGAGTCCAAAAGGAAAAGGTCTGAAGAAGGCGACCCCTGCCGGGCCATATCCGGAGAAGCTGGTGGGCCCATCTCCTATAGTACCCATTCAAGTGGAGGGAGTCTACACCAGGGCCCTCTTGGATACCGGGGCACAAGTGACCCTACTATACCGGGACTTCTACGATAGGCACTTGAGTCATCTGCCTATCCAGAAGATAGAAGAGCTGGAAATATGGGGAATTGGAACCCAGAGTTTCCCTTACGACGGCTATCTTCCCATCAAGATGACCTTTGACCCATCCGTGGCTGGGAAGGCCGAAGTGTTTGACACACTGGCAGTCGTGTGCCCTAGGCCGCCTGGAGCCAACAAGAATTCCCTTATAATAGGGACGAACACGGACCTGGTCCGAAGACTCCTGACCCCTCTAGTAAAAGAAGAGGGGAAAACAGCCACCAAGATCCATCCCATGCTGAAGACGGCCTACCAACGGCTGGTCCAAGAGCAGGAGACCCCTGGAGAGGGGATAGGGAAGGTGTGGAGACTTGGAAGAGAAGGGGTAGTGTTGCAGCCCGGCGAAGTAACCTGTCTCAGAGCCACTGTGAAGCTTACTTGGGAGCAGCCTGGTCCCTTTGTCGTGCTGGAGTCAGACCCAAGGGGTGAGTCCTCAGGTCTGGAAGTGATACCGGAAGTGATTCCGCTGAAGGTCCTGAAGAAGGCCCATTGTAGAGTTCCAGTGAGTGTTAGGAACACTACCAGAGACCCCATGGAAATCCCAGCCAGAATGCTGCTAGGCCAGGTGAGCCCTGCGGCCCCTGTTACCCTGTCAGAAGTGAAGAGGACAGGTGAAGGAGGAGATGCTTGGGAGAAGCTGTCCATGGAAAACCCGAATCTGCCAGGAGCTTGGAAGGAGAGAGCCGAGGCCCAGTTGAATAGATGGGAGAAGATCTTCTCTAAGGATGAGTTCGATGTGGGGTGTGCAAGAAGTGCCACCCATCGGATCCGCCTCCAGGAAGACAAGCCCTTCCGAGAGAGGGTCAGGCGGGTCCCCCTAGCAGATCTGGAGGATCTAAGGGAACAACTTGCAGAACTCAAGAGGACCGGTGTGATACGGGAGTCCAGAAGTCCCTATGCCTCTCCCATCGTGGTGGTCAGAAAGAAGAATGGATCATTGAGGCTCTGTATCGACTACAGGACTCTCAACAGGAGAACCATACCTGACCAATACACCACTCCGAGGATAGAGGATGCCCTACAGAGCTTGTCTGGAGCTAAATGGTTCAGCGTTATGGATCTCAAGAGCGGGTACTATCAGATTCCTATGCACCCAGAAGACAGGGAGAAGACAGCCTTCATAACCCCAGTAGGGTTCTTTGAATTCAACCGGATGCCCCAAGGTCTGTCTGGAGCCCCAGCGACTTTCCAACGTCTCATGGAGAAGACTGTAGGAGACATGAACCTTATTGAAGTCCTTGTATACCTGGACGATGTCATTGTCTTTGGGAGAACCTTGGAAGAGCACGAAAGGTGGCTGGAAAAAGTGTTGAGAAGACTTAGTGAGGAAGGACTCAAGCTTTCGCCTGAGAAGTGTCGGTTCTATCAGTCTTCTGTGAACTATCTGGGGCACATAGTGTCCGAAGAAGGTGTTGCCACAGACCCTGAGAAATTGGAGGCAGTTACCTCCTGGCCACGACCCACCACAGTAACAGAACTCAGATCCTTCTTGGGGTTCTGCTCCTATTACAGGAGGTTTGTGGAAGGATTCGCCCGAATTGCCAGGCCATTGAATGAACTACTCCGAGCAGGTATTGAGCCGGGAGAGTCAGTCAGAGATCAGTGGAACCAGAAGTGTGAAGAGGCCTTCCAGGCATTAAAGGAGAGCCTAACCACTGCCCCAGTCTTGGCCTATGCAGACCCAACCAAGCCCTATGAACTACATGTAGATGCTAGTCATGACGGTCTGGGAGGAGTACTTTATCAAGAACACGAAGGGCAACAACGGCCTGTTGCCTATGTGAGCCGGAGCCTGACCCCCCCTGAGAAGAACTACCCCACTCACAAGCTGGAGTTCCTGGCCCTTAAGTGGGCGGTAGTAGACAAGCTCAAAGACTACCTGTATGGGGCGGAGTTCACTGTGAAGACCGACAACAACCCCCTTACCTACCTTTTCACCACGGCCAAGCTGGATGCCACTGGACACAGGTGGCTGGCCGTACTTTCTGGATTCAACTTCAGCCTAAAGTATAGGCCAGGGACTGGGAATTGAGATGCAGACGCTCTGTCCACGAGATCTCATTCTCTCACCAGTGACGTAGAAGATTGGACCCAAGTGGCACCGGACGGGGTGCGGGCCCTTTGTCAAGGAGCTGAATTCCAAGCTCAAGGAGGTTCCAGAGCAGAGGAAATAGGAGTTACCATGGTGGGAGTCCCCAAACACTACTGTGGAGTAGCTCAACTGGGAAAGGACAACCTGCCAAGACTGTCCAAGAAGGAGTTGAGGTGTGACCAATTGGAAGACCCCATGGGGAGATTGGTCCTGGAGGCCCTGGAGAATCAGGATCCAAACAGACTCATGCGTCAACCTTCAAAAGAAGCTTGCCTGCTGAGGAAAGAGTGGGACAGGTTGCAGTTACATCAGGGAGTGGTCTACCGAAGGGGCCCCTCTGATGACTCAGAAGATAAGTGGCAACTGTTCCTCCCAGAGAAATATCGAGAGACTGTTCTGATTGCCCTGCATGACAACCATGGCCACCTAGGGGCTGAAAGGACCTTTCAACTTGTCAGAAGTCGGTTCTATTGGCCGTGCATGAGGGCAGAGATAGAAGAGTACTGCCACTCATGTGCACAATGCATCCAGAGGAAGACTTTACCCCATCAAGCTGCCCCAATGGGCCATCTACAGAGTCAAGGCCCAATGGATCTGGTATGCATTGATTTTCTCTGCCTCGAACCCGACCTGAGTGGACTAGGAAATGTTCTGGTGATAACCGACCATTTCACCAGGTATGCCCAGGCTTTCCCCACCAAAGACCAGAAGGCCTCCACCGTAGCCAAGGTACTTATGGAGAAGTACTTTGTCCATTATGGGCTGCCACAGCGACTCCATTCAGATCAAGGGAGGGACTTTGAGAGTAAGCTGATCCGGAAGCTCCTGGATTCTTTGGGAATCAAGAAGACTCGAACTACACCTTACCATCCACGGGGAGATGCTCAGCCGGAAAGGTTTAACCGAACCTTGCTCAACATATTGGGGACTCTGGAAAGCGAGAAAAAGCAACATTGGAGCCAACACATAGCAGCCAAAGTACATGCTTACAACTGCACCATCAGTGATGCTACAGGCTACTCCCCATATCGACTCATGTTTGGGAGAGAAGCGAGACTACCGGTGGACTTGGCCTTTGGCACCTCTCTGGACCATTCCTCAGCCACATCCCACAAAGGATATGTGGACAGGCTCAGACACAGCCTGAAAGTAGCCCATGAACATGCTCAAGCGGCCTCAGATCAAAGGGGAGCTCGAAATAAAAGAAACTTCGACTTGAAGGTTCGGGTACAAGACCTACAGCCCGGGGATCGAGTACTGTTACGCAATCTGGGGGTCCCTGGAAAGCACAAACTTGCAGACAGATGGAGACCTGAACCCTATGTCATCTGCAGGAAGTTGCCAGGCCTACCTGTCTATACGTTGAAGCCAGAAGGAAAGGTAGGCCCACTGAAGACGTGGCATCGAAACCACCTTCTCCCACTTGCTGAGGCAGTTAGAATACCTCCCGTGGGAGACTCCCCTGAACCGGCCTCTATCCTGGATACTCCTAGGCCGAACACTCAGTCGCAGACCTCCCGAGCTGAAGATGGAGAGGCCTCTCAACTTAGTGGAAGTGAGGAGGGAGAACTTGATTGGCTGTGGCCTTCCCCAACTCCAGGAACTTCTACCATAGATCTTCCAACCACTGAAGACACCACAGATGAAACACTGAACCCAGAAGCCACAGAGTTCATCCCTTCTAGTCCTTCAGCAGAATACTGGGAAGATGCCCATGATGGTTGTTCAGAGGAAGAGGAGCCTGTGGCGCCAGAGCCAGAAATCCCAAGAGAGCAAAGGGCTCGAAGAGTCATCCGGCCTCCTAAGAAGCTGACCTACCCACAAATGGGGAACAGCTCAGAAGACTCTGTAGTTACTGCTAGGAGGAATGCTGAGAATCCGGATCCCTCCACGGTCCATTTGGTGGAGGGCAACCCCAGCTCACTCTCTGGCACAGCTAGACAGGTCGCCCCCACTGAAGCGACCTGTAGACAGGACAGCTCTCCATCTTATGATGATTGGTGGGAGGCTCCTCTGTCAACCCTATGCAACCGCATTGAATCTAGAATGTTTTGCAGACCTAAAAAAAAAAATGTCTTTGGGGACCAAAGATTCAAAGTGGGGGGAGTGTGTAGCGGGGTGTTCCCCTTTAATGCAGAGAGACAAGAAGTTCTAGGGGAGAGGTGAGTCAGGAGGAAGTAGAGAAAAGACATTGCTGGAGTGAGAGCAGAGGAGAGAGAGAGACTACATCACCCAGAACCACATTCTTCATATGTTCCCACCGCAGAGACTCATGGGAGGGGTTATAAAAGGAGGAGGCGAAGCTGGGCTCGGCCTCTTTGGGACACGAGACTTCACAGCCTGATCCTCCTGGGCGGATGTGTCGGAGTGCAAGGCCTGAAGCCTGAGGCCTTGCTCAGCACCAAAGAGCCTTCCACCCCTCTACGAGCCTGGGTGGCATCTGACTTCGCTCAGCTACAGCCTTGTTGGATCGGGGACCCGATCACTGGAGAGACCGAGTGCGTGTGACACAGCCGGTGGAAGTTTCCCAGACTGGATCCGTAGTCCGGCGGGTGAGAGGGCTTATGCCCAGAATGAGATACTGTTAATGCATATAGGCCAATAGACTGCCGTGGCCCCCTCTAGTTGTTCCTGATACCCTTAGTGAAGAATAGTGATGAGCCGAACACCCCCGGGTTCGGTTCGCACCAGAACCCGCGAACGGACCGAAAGTTCGTACGAACATTAGAACCCTATTAAATACAATGGATGCGAACGTTCGAATTCTAATGTGCTAATTATAACAACTATTATGCATGTTATTGTCCTAAAAAGGGTTTGGGAACCCGGGTTGTGCACCAGGGGACATGTATCAATGCAAAAAGAAGTTTTAAAAACGGTCGTTTTTCGGGAGCAGTCATTTTAATGATGCATAAAGTGAAAAAAAAAAAGTCAAATATTCCTTTAAATATCGTACCTGGGGGGTGTCTAAAGTATGCCTGTGAAGTGCCACGTGTTTCCCGTGTTTAGAACTGTCCCTGCACAAAATGACACTTCTAAAGGAAAAAAAAGCCATTTAAAACTGCTTGCGGCTTTAATGTAATGTCTGGTCCCGGTAATATGGATGAAAATCTTTAAGAAAAATGGCATAGCTACCCCATGACCCCCCCCCCCCTACCCCAGCCCATTATCAGCCCCTTTGGGTCTTGTATGGATATTAAGGGGAACCCCGCACATAAAATAAAAAAGGCCCTATATACTCTGAACAGCCGTATACAGGCGGTGCATACAAGACAGGGACTGTAGGTTTGTTCTTATGTAGAATCTGTTTGTAATTTTGAACAGGTACATTGTTTAAGTGTAGCTCCAGCCCAAAAATCTATTTTTAAACTTTTTGGAAAACATAGGTAAGGGTTATCACCCCTGTAACATTTGTTTTGCTGTCTGTGCCCCTGTTCAGAACATTTCACCTCACTTTCCGTCCCAATGACAACTGTTTTTGAAATGTGGTGTTTTTCTTGAAACAAGGATTGGTGATAAAGCATCAGTACAGAGGAGACACCTTTCTCCCATATTAATTCTTACAGGAGAGAATTTTCCTTCCTAGGGGTAGATTTCCTCTCACTTCCTGTTGTCTTCTTGCGTTTGCAAGTAGGAGTCGTTTGTAAGTTGGATGTTTGAAAGTAGGGACCTGCCGTATATACTCTGCAGAAATAGGCCCCTTAGTTGTTGGTGTTGGCACAACACTGTAAGCACTCACAGTTACTCTTGGTTGGTGCTGGAACGCCCTGCTGTCAACTATTATATCAGGAATTTTAATTACATATAATTGTTGAACAGTGGTAGTAAAAATTGGGCCTTTGATGGTGGTGCTGGTGCCACAACACTGTAAGCCCTGACAGTTACTCTTGGTGGGTGCAGCAATGGGCCCTGCTGTGAATTATTAGATCAAGAATTGTAATTGCATGCCCCTGTTGAACAGGGGCTGAAAAATTGGGCCTTTCGTGGTGGTGGTGGTGGTGGTGGTGTTGCCACAACACTGTAAGCCCTCAGAGTTACTCTTGGTGGGTGCAGGAATGGGCCCTGCTGTGAATTATTAGATCAAGAATTGTAATTACATGCCCCTTTTGAACAGGGGCTGAAAAATTGGGCCTTTCGTGGTGGTGGTGGTGGCGTTGCCACAACACTGTAAGCCCTCAGAGTTACTCTTGGTGGGTGCAGGAATGGGCCCTGCTGTGAATTATTAGATCAAGAATTGTAATTACATGCCCCTTTTGAACAGGGGCTGAAAAATTGGGCCTTTCGTGGTGGTGGTGGTGGTGGCGTTGCCACAACACTGTAAGCCCTCAGAGTTACTCTTGGTGGGTGCAGCAATGGGCCCTGCTGTGAAATATTAGATCAAGAATTGTAATTACATGCCCCTTTTGAACAGGGGCTGAAAAATTGGGCCTTTCGTGGTGGTGGTGGTGGTGGCGTTGCCACAACACTGTAAGCCCTCAGAGTTACTCTTGGTGGGTGCAGCAATGGGCCCTGCTGTGAATTATTAGATCAAGAATTGTAATTACATGCCTCTTTTGAAGAGGGGCTGAAAAATTGGGCCTTTCGTGGTGGTGGTGGTGGTGGCGTTGCCACAACACTGTAAGCCCTCAGAGTTACTCTTGGTGGGTGCAGCAATGGGCCCTGCTGTGAATTATTAGATCAAGAATTGTAATTACATGCCCCTTTTGAACAGGGGCTGAAAAATTGGGCCTTTCGTGGTGGTGGTGGTGGTGGCGTTGCCACAACACTGTAAGCCCTCAGAGTTACTCTTGGTGGGTGCAGCAATGGGCCCTGCTGTGAATTATTAGATCAAGAATTGTAATTACATGCCCCTTTTGAACAGGGGCTGAAAAATTGGGCCTTTCGTGGTGGTGGTGGTGGTGGCGTTGCCACAACACTGTAAGCCCTCAGAGTTACTCTTGGTGGGTGCAGCAATGGGCCCTGCTGTGAATTATTAGATCAAGAATTGTAATTGCATGCCCCTGTTGAACAGGGGCTGAAAAATTGGGCCTTAGGCACTGGTGGCACAACACTACAACCCCTCACAGATACTGTACTTGGAGCACAGCAATGAGCCCTGTTGCAAAGTATTGCTTCAAAAATTGTAATGACACGCCCCTGTTAAACAGGGGCTGAAAAATTGGGCCTTAGGCACTGGTGCCACAACACTCCAACCCCTCACAGATACTGTACTTGGAGCACAGCAATGAGCCCTATGGCAAATTATTGCTAAAAAAATTTTAATTACACGCCCCTGTAAAACAGGGGCTGAAAAATTGGGCCTTAGCCACTGGTGGCGGCACCCATAAACAAAAATGATCTTCCAAGCTATCATCATCAATCGTATCATTGAGGACTCGGAGGAGGAGGATAGCCAGTCAACATAACAGCACAGGCACTCAGCATCAGCATCAGTCTTGAAGGGATGTGACATGTTAAAATCAATTAGTCTGTTATATCAGCATCAGGTGTGTGGTAGCTGGTGGTGATCCAAGACTGGTTCATCTTGATGAAAGTCAGTCGATCAACCGAGTCGGTGGACAGGCGCACCCTGTGATCCGTGACAAATCCTCCAGCAGCACTGAATGTGCATTCCGAAAGAACGCTGGATGCAGGACAGGCCAGTAGCTCAATTGCATACTGTGCAAGCTCTGGCCAGTGATCCATCCTCAAGACCCAGTAAGCCAGAGGATTTTCGGTGGGGAAGGTGTCCAAGTCTGACCTTGCCCCTAGATATTCCTGCACCATGTTTATCAGACGCTGGCGATGGTTGCTGGAACCGATCATACTTTGGGGCTGCGGACTAAAGAATTGTCTGAACGCATCGGTCAGACGGCCACCTTCCCCACCGCTCCTTCTTTGACTGGCCGAAGCCTCAGCAACTCGTTGTCCAGGACCAGGAGTTTGTAACCTCCCAGTCTCTGGGAACGCTTTGCACAGACCTTTCTGCAAGGCCTCCCGGAGTTGTCTCATCCTCTGCTCCCTCTGCGACGGTAACATCAGGTCCGCAACCTTACCCTTGTACCGTGGATCAAGGAGAGTGGCCAGCCAGTAATGGTCCCTCTCCTTGATCCGAAGAATACGAGGATCCTTCCGCAGACTTTGCAGGATCAGGGAGGCCATGCAGCGTAGGTTTGCTGAGGCATTCGTTCCGGAGTCCTCTGGGTCACTAAGGACGACATGATCCGCAGCCACCTCCTCCCAGCCACGTACAAGTCCACTGGTTTCTTGGGACTGTAAATCATCCCTAAAAGACTGCTGCTGATGATGCTGAGTGCCAGCCTCCACCTCCATGCTGACACAATCCTCCTCCTCCTCCTCCTCCTCCTCTTCCTGTGCGATGGGTGGGACAGAAGGAACACTGTCTGGGTAAAGGGGGCCTTGAGAGGCAAGGAAGTCCTCCTCTTCCTGCCTCTGTTCTGCCTCAAGTGCCCTGTCCATTATTCCACGCAGCGTGTGCTCCAACAGGTGGACAAGAGGTACAGTGTCACTGATGCATGCACTGTCACTGCTCACCATCCTCGTGGCCTCCTCAAATGGTGCCAGGACAGTGCATGCATCCCTGATCATGCCCCACTGGCGTGGAGAAAAAAAACCAAGCTCCCCTGACCCTGTCCTGGTGCCGTAGTCGCACAGGTACTCATTAATGGCCCTCTGCTGCGTGTGCAGCCGCTGCAGCATGGCCAACATTGAGTTCCACCTGGTGGGCATGTCACATATAAGGCGGTTCTTGGGCAGGTTCAACTCCTTTTGCAGCTCAGCCAGGCGAGCACTGGCATTATAAGATCTGCGGAAATGCACACAGACTTTCCTGGCCTGCCTCAGGACATCCTGTAAGCCCGGGTACCTGCCCAAGAACCGCTGCACCACCAGGTTAAGGACGTGAGCCACACAGGGCACATGGGTCAGTTGTCCCTGTCGGAGGGCGGAGAGGAGGTTGGTGCCATTGTCGCAAACCACCATTCCTGGCTTAAGCTGGCGTGGCGTCAACCACCTCTCGGCCTGGCCCTGCAGAGCAGACAGGACCTCTGCCCCAGTGTGGCTTCTGTCCCCCAAACACACCAGCGCAAGCACGGCATGGCATCTTTTTGCCTGCGTACTTGCGTAGCCCCTTGAACGCCTACGGAGCACCGCTGGTTCCGAGGACAAACCACAGGAAGAGGCCATGGAGGAAGAAGAAGAGGAGGGGGTGGAGGAGAGAGGTGTGTCACAACCAGTAGTAGCATTTTGGAGGCGTGGCGGTGGAACAACCTCCAACACTACTGCACCTTGTCCTGCATCCTTCCCAGCTGCCAAAAGAGTGACCCAATGGGCCGTGAAAGAAAGGTAACGTCCCTGTCCATGCCTGCTGGACCATGAGTCAGCGGTAATATGCACCTTACCGCTGACCGCCCTGTCCAGCGAGGCCAAGACATTGCCTTCCACATGCCGGTAGAGAGCCGGAATAGCCTTCCGTGAGAAAAAGTGGCGTTTGGGAACCTGCCACTGAGGAACCGCACATTGCACAAACTCACGGAAGGGGGCCGAGTCTACCAACTGAAAAGGCAGCAGTTGAAGCGCTAGCAATTTAGCCAAGCTAGCATTCAACCGCTGGGCATGTGGATGGCTGGGAGTGAACTTCTTTCGACGGTCCAGCAGCTGGGGCAGGGAAATTTGCCTGCTAGAATCGGACGTCGGTGTACTGCTAGCAGAGTGGCCGCAAGTACTTGGCTGTGACACACCTAATTCTACACCTTCATTCCTCTCAGTGCATGTTTCAGAGAGGACTGAAGTTATAGTGGGGTTGGAGATCCCAGCTGATGCGGTGCAAGGAGAGGTCCGCTTTGTTCTTTGGTGTGGGTCTTTGAGGTAGGCTTGCCAACGAGCTGCATGGCAGGTCAACATATGTCTGGTCAGGCATGTGGTACCCAAGCGGCTGATGTTTTGGCCACGCGATATACGCTTGAGACATATGTTGCAAACAGCAGCTGTGCGATCTGATGCACTAGCCTCAAAAAAGGCCCACACCAAAGAACTTTTTGAATGACGGGCAGAGGCAGCGCCCTGCACAGGCGGAGCTCTGCGGTGTGATTCCGTCGGTGTACTGCCCTTACGCTGGCCACCAAAGGGCATCCTGCCTCGTTGGAGATGTGCCTCCTCCTCATCCTCCTCCTCCTCCTCTCTCCTATTAGGCACCCACGTGGAGTCAGTGACCTCATCATCCCCTCCCTCCTCATCACTGGAGCCAATCTGGCAGTATGCTGCAGCTGCTGGAACATGACTGCCAGATTGGTGTCCTTCTTGAGCATCCCCTCTGTCTGCTCTCACGCTACTGCCTTCCTGTAGCTGGGTTTCATCATCAGACCCTTCGAAACGCTGGGCATCCTCCTGGAGCATGTACCCAACACTGTGCTCAAACAGTTCGGGGGACTCCTCAGGAGGAGGACATGGTGGGTCTAGGGAAGGAGTGACTGATGATGAGTCTGACATTGATACCAGGGAAGAGGACGCTTTGGCAGCTGCTTTTCCAGTACCCTGAGCCTGGGTGAGAGAGGATGAGGAGGAGGAGGAGGGCTTGGTCATCCACTCTACCAAGTCTTCGGCATGATGTGGCTCAACATGTCCAGCTGCCGAAAAGAAGGACAAGCGTGTCCCATGGCCATGTGCTGATGACAATGCACCGCGTCCACGACCAGCACTGTTGCCCCCAGACACAGAGCCTGCTTGCCCTCTTTTATTGCCTCCTGACTGTCTGCCTCTCCTTGTTTGCCTTCCAGACATTCTAATAGATGGCCTGCAGGGAGATGGGAAAAAAGCAATAAGGGCTACCTTCAGGTGTCCTTCTCTGTCCCTTTACTTAAGGATTTCTAAATATGGTTGAGGATGATTGCTTTTGCACAGAATAGCACAACGACAATTTCCCTGACTGTCCAAAAAACAAGGATTTCAAAGATGGTTGATGAGGAATGCTTTAGCACACTATAGCACAAGGAGAATTTCCCTCACTGTCCTTCCCTGTCCCTAGAAACAAGGATTATCACAGTGAAAGAAACTGACACTCTTCCTACCTATAGTTTTCTGTCCCTAGAAAAAATGTTTTTTTAAAGCACACTATAGCACAAGGAGAATTTCCCTCACTTTTCTTCCCTGTCCCTAGAAACAAGGATTATCACAGTGAAAGAAACTGACACTCTTCCTACCTATAGTTTTCTGTCCCTAGAAAAAATGTTTTTTTAAAGCACACTATAGCACAAGGAGAATTTCCCTCACTTTCCTTCCCTGTCCCTAGAAACAAGGATTATCACAGTGAAAGAAACTGACACTCTTCCTACCTATAGTTTTCTGTCCCTAGAAAAAATGTTTTTTTAAAGCACACTATAGCACAAGGAGAATTTTCCTCACTGTCCTTCCCTGTCCCTAGAAACAAGGATTATCACAGTGAAAGAAACTGACACTCTTCCTACCTATAGTTTTCTGTCCCTAGAAAAAATGTTTTTTTAAAGCACACTATAGCACAAGGAGAATGTCCCTCACTTTCCTTCCCTGTCCCTAGAAACAAGGATTATCACAGTGAAAGAAACTGACACTCTTCCTACCTATAGTTTTCTGTCCCTAGAAAAAATGTTTTTTTAAAGCACACTATAGCACAAGGAGAATTTCCCTCACTTTCCTTCCCTGTCCCTAGAAACAAGGATTATCACAGTGAAAGAAACTGACACTCTTCCTACCTATAGTTTTCTGTCCCTAGAAAAAATGTTTTTTTAAAGCACACTATAGCACAAGGAGAATTTTCCTCACTGTCCTTCCCTGTCCCTAGAAACAAGGATTATCACAGTGAAAGAAACTGACACTCTTCCTACCTATAGTTTTCTGTCCCTAGAAAAAATGTTTTTTTAAAGCACACTATAGCACAAGGAGAATTTCCCTCACTTTCCTTCCCTGTCCCTAGAAACAAGGATTATCACAGTGAAAGAAACTGACACTCTTCCTACCTATAGTTTTCTGTCCCTAGAAAAAATGTTTTTTTAAAGCACACTATAGCACAAGGAGAATTTTCCTCACTGTCCTTCCCTGTCCCTAGAAACAAGGATTATCACAGTGAAAGAAACTGACACTCTTCCTACCTATAGTTTTCTGTCCCTAGAAAAAATGTTTTTTTAAAGCACCCTATAGCACAAGGAGAATTTCCCTCACTTTCCTTCCCTGTCCCTAGAAACAAGGATTATCACAGTGAAAGAAACTGACACTCTTCCTACCTATAGTTTTCTGTCCCTAGAAAAAATGTTTTTTTAAAGCACACTATAGCACAAGGAGAATTTCCCTCACTTTCCTTCCCTGTCCCTAGAAACAAGGATTATCACAGTGAAAGAAACTGACACTCTTCCTACCTATAGTTTTCTGTCCCTAGAAAAAATGTTTTTTTAAAGCACACTATAGCACAAGGAGAATTCCCTCACTGTCCTTCCCTGTCCCTAGAAACAAGGATTCGCACAGTAAAACACACTGACACTCTCCCTACCTATAGTTTTCTGTCCCTAGAAAAAATGTTTTTTTAAAGCACACTATAGCACAAGGAGAATTCCCTCACTTTCCTTCCCTGTCCCTAGAAACAAGGATTATCACAGTGAAAGAAACTGACACTCTTCCTACCTATAGTTTTCTGTCCCTAGAAAAAATGTTTTTTTAAAGCACACTATAGCACAAGGAGAATTTCCCTCACTTTCCTTCCCTGTCCCTAGAAACAAGGATTATCACAGTGAAAGAAACTGACACTCTTCCTACCTATAGTTTTCTGTCCCTAGAAAAAATGTTTTTTTAAAGCACACTATAGCACAAGGAGAATTCCCTCACTGTCCTTCCCTGTCCCTAGAAACAAGGATTCGCACAGTAAAACACACTGACACTCTCCCTACCTATAGTTTTCTGTCCCTAGAAAAAATGTTTTTTAAAGCACACTATAGCACAAGGAGAATTCCCTCACTGTCCTTCCCTGTCCCTAGAAACAAGGATTCGCACAGTAAAACACACTGACACTCTCCCTACCTATAGTTTTCTGTCCCTAGAAAAAATGTTTTTTTAAAGCACACTATAGCACAAGGAGAATTCCCTCACTGTCCTTCCCTGTCCCTAGAAACAAGGATTCGCACAGTAAAACACACTGACACTCTCCCTACCTATAGTTTTCTGTCCCTAGAAAAAATGTTTTTTTAAAGCACACTATAGCACAAGGAGAATTCCCTCACTGTCCTTCCCTGTCCCTAGAAACAAGGATTCGCACAGTAAAACACACTGACACTCTCCCTACCTATAGTTTTCTGTCCCTAGAAAAAATGTTTTTTTAAAGCACACTATAGCACAAGGAGAATTCCCTCACTGTCCTTCCCTGTCCCTAGAAACAAGGATTCACACAGTAAAACACACTGACACTCTCCCTACCTATAGTTTTCTGTCCCTAGAAAAAATGTTTTTTTAAAGCACACTATAGCACAAGGAGAATTCCCTCACTGTCCTTCCCTGTCCCTAGAAACAAGGATTCGCACAGTAAAACACACTGACACTCTCCCTACCTATCCTTCTCTTTCCCTAAACTAAAGGAATCCAGGTTAAGCAAGAAAAAATAAATGTCACTGTCCCTGCCTATGCTTCTCTTTCCCTGCTCCGGAACACACTACACTAGGCCGCCGTGCTGGCGGCCTTTTATAGTGTGGGGCGTGTACTAAACACCCTCAGCAATAATTGGCCACAGGCATCCTGCCTGTGGCCAATCATTGCTCTCCTCGCTGCCGGCGCTGTGATTGGCCAAGCATGCGGGGTCACAGTGCATGCTTGGCCAATCACAGCGCCTGGATGACACTGCGATGGCGTAGTGCATTGTGGGCCGTTCGCGTCACTCGAATTTGGCGCGAACGGCCCAAATCGTTCGATCTTCGTCGAACGATCGAACAGCCGATGTTCGAGTCGAACGTATGTTTGACTCGAACACGAAGCTCATCCCTAGTGAAGAAGAGCCATACCATAGCTGAACTTGTAGTCGGGATAGCCAAGTTCCTGCCCATCTCTACCTACCTCACTGGATTACAAAGTTGTATTTTGTTAATGTGCACCACCGTTAATGACCTGCCGGTGAAGAAAAAGGACTAAGTTATAGACCTCAAAAACCAGGCCTGGTGGGGTTACTAATGTGTTTTGGGTTATTGCGCCATAGGGCATTTAGCTAACGGTCGCCCGTGTGGCGCACTTGTTGCATGTCAGTTCTTTAGTGTGTTAGCATTGCAGGGCTCTGCATTACCAATGATTGAATGTAAACTGTGATCAATGTTATTATCTTTCTTACTAAGAGCTTAAGTAAAACCTTATACCCTTTTTTTTCTTTAGTATTGTCTCAATGCTCACTTATTCATAAGGTATAAGATAGATAGTTTACTTTTAGTACTAGCTGTGCCAGCAGAGGGTAGTGCATATTGCCGGGGGTTGGCGGAGCTGTCATCAGGGCCCAAACTAAATCTGCGGCCTTCTTAGTTGGAGGTATCGCTACAAATAAAACCTTGCTGCTTGGGTTTTACTCCTGTGTGGACATTGGCCTTATTCTGAGGAACTACCTAGAAAACGGAGAGAGGGGATCCACTCGAGAGAGGTAATTGCTGCAAGACCCAACAATAACACCGCTCGCTCCTCTCTATATACAGGGAGGGGATACCGGGCAAGTAGCAGGTGTGCCCCACTGCAAGTGGAGGACGGCAGGAGAAAAAGGGGTTTGTGTGCTACAATTGGTTTGTGAGAAAGTTATAGCTACAGACTATAATATATATATTTGAAAACAAATCTATCCTAATGTAGGACGGCCTATCTAATTTCTTGAGGCCCTAAAACACCAGGACAGTGCAATTACCACCCAAATGACCCCATTTTTGGAAAGTAGACAGTCTAAGGTATTTAGCAAGAGGCATCACAAGTTTTTTTTTGTCTTAATTTTTTTTGAAAAATGAAGAAATTAAATAAAATGTGTTATAATAAATTAAATAATTTTTTATTACAGTATTTAAACTTTTTACAAAATAGTTAACACTTTTTAATTTGTGACACTGTACTACTCTCTACTTGATTTTTACACTTTGATGATCACTGTAAAAGCAATAGCTTTGGCTGTCACGAATAGGTTTCTCATTCATGAACAGCTTGCTTTTGTTTGTGATCTGTGATTGGCTAAGCTAATGGTATGGTACAGGTAGCAGGGTACCATGTGATTACTGTGGGCCAGTCACAGAACACAACATTACACAAGCAGTTCATGAATGGGAAGCCATTCATGACAGATTGTTTCCATTGTTATTATGGGGTCGCTATGACCAATCATAGTGATCACATGATACCAGGTTACCAGTAATTGGCAACAGTGTCCAGTAGACACAGCAGTCACAGTATGGGCTCATAAGTTGAAGCAGGCTCAATCACTTATACAGTATATAGGTGACTGAACCTGCACATGCAAACCCGCCACAGTAAATGTACTGTGGCGTTCCAGGAAGTGCTTAATCAATGAGAAGGATGCTACGAATGCTGACCAGCTGTACTTCACACAGTGAGCAGAGGGAAATCATCTGTTGACACAGGAGTTGGTGAGAGGCTGTATCAGGGGACATATAGGCACATTTGTGTGTGCCAGTTCGCATCAGCATGCACATCCACATGCATAGGCACCAAGCTGCTTATGTAAAGGAAACCCTGGTGTGTGCTAATCTCTGGATGTTCTTCAGCTTTCCCGTGACCCGTATTCCTCCTTTTGCTGACTGATCCTCCGTTGCTGGGCCAGCTCGTTCTTGGCCTTGCTCTGTGGATTTTGGACATCAACCTCGGCTTGCCTCTGACTATTCTCTACCTGCTTTCCTGACTCTGACCTTGGTCTGCTGCTGGACCTTGCTCTCTCTGCTTCCTTGTTACTGACTTGCTACTACCTCACTGTGTATGACCCTGGCTCACTTTGACTATGTCTTAGTCCGTGGCAATCCCCTTCTACCAAGATACCGGCACCCATGCTTCTTTGAGCCTTGTACGCCTGTCGCCATATTCTGGGGTGCCTTGACCAGAGCCGCAAGAGAGTCAGTACGTGGTCAGCCCAAGTTGTCAGTGTATGGTACAATTTGCAGAGTCATGGCCACAGTAACAGGGGGCCCGAAAAACATTTCTACAACTATTTTTGTTTTCACTTCAACCAAATGGACTATTTTGGCATATCACTGACAAAAAATCCCAATTAAAATCCATTTAAATTCCAAGTAGTAACACTACAAAGTATAGAAGATATGGCAACCCACACTAAGCATTCTGCTGGCATTCATTCTGAAAGATACCACCATGCACCTGCATCACAGCACAACACAACTGTGTATTCTCATTGTTCATGCACTTTTTTTAAATAAATAGGATGCTTTAACATAATGCACATTAACACATGTGCAGCAATGAATAGGCCCTGAAACATTGTGTAATCACAATATATCCTAGAAGTAGTGCCTAAGGTAATTTATTTTAAAATGTAGTGTACAACAATTTAAAATAGGCGTTAACCAGCACCTGACAAATAGTCTGTTACTGGGTGGACTTTGTGATTTCATTCCTGGTTTATATGCAAAAATAGGTCAGGCAGAAACCCTTATCTTTTCAGAATTGGGACCATGCATAATGTATACTTTCTCTTCTTCAGGATTCCTGTATGATCTGTATCTTTCAGGTTAAATGTACATTAATAATATTAGTTGCTTTATGTTTTGTTTCATTAAACCCATAGCTCCCAACTGTCCCTGATTTGGAGCAATGTCCCTCTGTCCCTCTTTCCTCCTCATTTGTCCCTCATTTTGGTCTGATCTGCATAGTTGTATATAAAATGCACTTTTTAGTATTCAAAAAGTGTTTCCCAGAGCTAAATTTTTCATCCAATTTCTAAATTGCTTCATTTGTAAATGACAAAACCCAGTATGAAGGAATAGTAGTGGTAAAAATAAAGCACTTGGGGGTTTAACTTATTTTTTTTAATGTATAATTCTCCTTTAAAGGGGCGTGGCAGAGGGTGTGTCCTATGCCTACATATATTTGCTAATAGGTGTCCCTCATTCCCATCTCAAAAAGTTGGGAGGTATGATTAAACCTCCTACCAACCACAGCTCGCAGCACGGTGACCAAGGTTTCACCAGCAGCAGCAAGTCTCTAGTTATGATCAGGAGCTGGCGGGACAGACTCCCGATTACGTGGCTACTGTAACAGCCAAATAAAGTAGTCACATAATCAGGAAGTCAGTCCTGTTCTACCTACATTAAGACCTGTGCCTGGCAGATGAGAACGGGTTAAAGCAGCCCTGTTATTATGAAATTGGTAAACACATCTGCAAAAGAAGAGAGGGGAAACTTTTCCTGATGCCTGCACCACCAGGCAGGAGAAACCCTCCACCAAAGTCTGCTGGAAAACCAACAATTCCAAGAATGTTGATCTCTATGGCCCAACACAATTCTCAGTGGTTTCTCCTGCTGCTCTATAAATGACTACTATATCCTGTAGTGATATGAAGGCTGGTGAAAGAACCACTGAGTGCCGTTGGGGACCAAGATGACTGACACTCCTGGAAGTATCTTTCACCAGATTTTAGCAGAAGATACACTGTACATGACCCCAATGCTGAAAAAGTAACTGTTTCTGCTAACTTCCCCTTGGCCTAGCATGGAGCCATTTATATTTTTGGTGCATAATAATGTACATTAATCCTTATCGAGGCAATAACAACCAACAGTAAAGTGTAGTAAAGCTTCCTGATTGGAACTACTGTAAGCACTGTGACTTGGACAAATACCAGGCGGATGCAGCTTTCCATTGTTTATTGCACATATAAGGTTTATAATTTCTTTCTCTGTGTTTTTGGATTCCTCTTATCTGACCAAAATGGAAATTGTTCGAGGTGAAGTCCTTTAATCATATCTGTGCAATCCCAATCGGTTTTTATTTGGCTTTACAAATAATAAAAAGATAGATCTGTCTGCCATAGGACTATCAATGTCAAAAGACATAAACATCGTAGTAATAAAGATAAAGAACTATTACAAAAGTCTTTTATATATCCACACCAATCTATAAGTCTTTCAACACCTTAATTAAATATTTCATATCAATGCTGAAGCATCCTATCTGTATCATACATTTTCAGGGAGGATGGGTCGATTGTTACAGCCTTGCATTGGGGTTACCAAAAAAAGACCCTAACTTGTGCATAAATAGGCTAATCTCCTTTACTCAGAGTGAGGGTGGGGGGTAGTAGTAGAATAGGGGAAAAAAAGGTGAAAAAGAAAGAGGCTGTCCCCTTGGGCCTCACATTCTTATGATGAATATTGGATTCATGGGTCAAAGTGTATACATGTAAACAGTAACTAATGCCGCGTACACACGATCGGAAAATCCGACAAGAAAACCGTGGATTTTGTTTTCCGACGGAATCGTGGCTCAAACTTGTCTTGCATACACACGGTCACACCAAATTCCGACCGTCACTACGACGAGCCGAGAAAAATTAAGTTCAATGCTTCCGAGCATGCGTCGACTTGATTCCGAGCATGCATGATTTTTGGTGCGTCGGAATTGCATAAAGACGATCGGAATTTCCTCCAAGAACTTTTCTTGTCGGAAAATTTGAGAACCAGCTCTCAAATTTTTCTTGGTGGAAATTTCGACAGAAAAATTCCGATGGAGCCTACACACGGTCGGAATTTCCGACCAAAAGCTCACATCGGACTTTTCTTGTCGGAATTTCCGTTCGTGTGTACGCGGCATTAGGTGTTAGACTTATAAGACTAGCTTCTTTTGGATAAAGTTGATTTGGATAAGGCTGGGAGAAATAGCAGGTGCTCTTTTTGAGTTAAAGTGTTAGTTCCCCTTTTACGAAAAAATGAAAAGGCGAACTATCATTGTACAGCCTCCCTACTCCCCCAGTCCCTGCTGTACTTACCTCTGTGGATGTTGAGCTGTCAGTCCCCATGCAGTTGCTTGAGCATTTCCAGCTCTTCTCCCTCTTATCTTTGCAGCACTTCCGGGACAGATCAGGTCGATTCTGATTGGTTAGAGAGGGCATAGTCATCACTCTTATCTGTCCTGGAAGTGTCCCTGGATCCTGGACTGCTGGCCGTCTGCATGGGCACTGACAGCTCAGGACCCACAGAAGTAGGTAAAGCAAGGATTGGAGAGGGGTAGAGAGGGTGTAAAACAAGGCAAAGGCAAACAGACACTTTAGGATTACATACTTTAAACCAGAGCTTTTGTTCCTTTAATTCCTTTTGCATGCGTGCATCTATACTTATCTCTACTACTTTGCTGGCCATCTGTGTTAACAAGGCATATACACACTCCTTCAGTAAACTCGAAACACACAAAAGACAAGCATTAGGCAAATTCAATTTGACAACGTGTAAGTGAAGCAAAGATGAAAACTATTATTTTTTTTTGGTCTAACAGAAAATGTTGCTGATATCACACAAGAAGGCCAAATCACCTACAATATGTTGGTGTAGCAAGCTTAGAAGAACAAGGCCCCTTACCTTGATTATTTCATGATCACAGTACAGGAACGCCCTCCACCTGCCAGTGTGCCACATTAACAGGAAAAGGGATCCCTCTCCCTGCATGCTCCAAATACACAGGTGTGGTGGTATCAGACGTTCTAAACTACATACATGGTAAGAGTTCCTTTAATGAAAAATAAACCAGACTGCGCCTTTCCGTATGTCACTATCAGGCGTACATGATACACAATAATCACACAACCAAACAAAACTAAATAGGGATTATCTCAGCAAACAATAAAACGCCTATTTCTAATTATGTTTACATACTGGCAATCATATATCTAGCAACATATGATGACGGTGAAAAAATTTAACTTCCTAAACCTAGCTCCATTGCTTCTCTTTTTTTTTTATCTGTATTTGCAAGCCTTAGTTCCCATAATTGTCCCTTACCTGTGTGTGAGTGTTCTGATCCTTTCCAGGTGTACAGGTGATTTGTGTGAGAGCTCAGGTATGTGAATGTGTGCATACAGTATGCATAGCACTGAGTCACTGCACAGCACTCCTCCCCTTGGCAGGCACACCTCTTACAAATATAAAACGCTATTAACTTTCTAGCCACCAGCCGAGTTCTCAGGAGTCCTACAGCTCCAGAAACGTTCAACAGGCCTTCACCTTCTGCAAAGTTTCTGGTACATCTCAGTTCTATGAATATGTTCATTGTATACACACTTTAAAGTGCAATATGCATTCATAGTATAATTTTATTCAAAAATTTCAAGGATCGTGCATTTGATAACTGATAAAAGCTCAAGTTCGTCGGATAATGACTCTTCAAATTTTGGTGGACTTTGGTAGACTAAATCATTTATGAGCTTCTTCTGTCTCTGGAGGACATTGGTTGCAAAATCAGGTTTTTGCTTTCTTTTTTTGCTAAAACAAAAGTTAAGCTTATTAACGGAGTTTGGCTCAACCTCCTGCATAAAAAAATGACATTTTGAAATATTTTGACACAGTGATGTTTCATAAAATACTGCTACAGCACAGGGTAAAAAAAAACTAATAGAAGAAAAGAAACAAGGGTGCACCAGCCTAGTGTATTATCATTTAG
Source organism: Rana muscosa (assembly GCA_029206835.1). Taxonomy (NCBI): domain Eukaryota; kingdom Metazoa; phylum Chordata; class Amphibia; order Anura; family Ranidae; genus Rana; species Rana muscosa. Next base: position 303,792,641 of record CM055117.1, on the reverse strand, counting down.
GATAGATTTTATTAAAAGAGCAACAATACTACTCACAAGCGTAGCAAAAAAAGTCGCAGTGCAATGACGTTTCAGGTAGATGGCAGCTGAAAGTTGAGCTCGAAACCACACTCCACAAAGGTACCGCGGATATGATGAGGGCCACTGCCGGCTTACGCGTTTCGAAGCATTACACTTCTTCCTCAGAGCCCAGCAGTGCTTTCACCATATGTAACACTCTATTTATAGACACATGGACATGTGAGCTCAAGCACAGGCAGAGGGCGGACCAAAAAAAACTAATGATTGGTGCCTAGAGTTGCCACCTCATCCCTTTAAACCCGAACACATTTGAATAAGCCCTGGTTCACACTGGTGCATTTTGACATGCGATTTGGCATGTCAAATCGCATGTCAAAACAGCGATATTTGCCACAAATTGCCAGCAATGGCACCGCCCTAATCGGTGCGACGCCACATCTGCGGCGCTGCACCGATTTCAAAAAGTAGTTTCTGTACTACTTTTTGCGATTTCGTCCCACGATTTACATTGACATCTGTGCAGAAACCTGCACAGATGTCTTTGTAATCGCGGCTGAAATCGGGACGGCCAGCGAGAGTGAAATCGTGCGAGTTCAGCTGAACTCACACGGCTTCACTCCCACAGCCCAGTGTGAACCTGGGCTTACACAGGTTCTGAGGCTAATTAAATGCAGATAAGGCACCAAGTGAGTTTAATTACCACCTTAATCAGCCACAGAACCTGTGTACTTAATATGTGTTCGGGTTTAAAGGTATGAGGTGGCAACCATACTGGTGCCCCCTTCACACCTGGCTGATTTGCTGCAGTGTATTACTGCAGACAGGTTACCGTGCTGTATTTCACGCATTATATTTATAAAACAGCACTAAAACCACTTAAAGTGGAGCTAAAGTCTGATATTAAAAAACTGTGAGCAGGCAGCTCTTTATTGTAGAAGAGATGTGAAATGTATGTTTTGCAATAAAATAAAAATACATGCCTGTTCATAATCTTTTGTAGAGTGTACACTGACTGAGAGGCGCATGCCCAGCTCCATATACATTCTGGAGCAGTGATTGTGTGCTGGGATGGCAGCATTCCTGCCAGCATTGGCATCTTATCAATGGCTTCTTCTGGGTACTGGTCTTCAACTATCTTGATTGGCTGGTGCGGGATGACGTCTTTCATGCACAGGAATGAAGTCATCCCGGGTCAGCCAATCAAGACTGAAAACAGCTGAAGACCAGCACTCGGAAGAAGGCAGGGAGAAGATGCAGCTAAAAACGCCTCTTCATGTTATTATATGGCCTCATGCACCCAGGCTTTTAGGAGCTGTAAGTGGCATAGGCGTTTTAAAAAAAAAACAGGACCAGCGCATTCTCAGGCGTTAGAGCTGTAAAAACGCCTGACGCTGGTAAAAGCTGCTAAACGCGGCTTAACGCTAGATACAGCCACATTAAGCCTCGTCAAGCGTTTCTCATGCCTCTATTCAAAATCAATGGTTCCCTATGGGAGTCCATTGATTTGAATAGAGGTTGCACCAGAAGTAGGATCATGGTGATCTGACTTGGGGCGCGTCTTGTGTGCTGAGGATTTTGAAGGGGAACCCCTTGCCAAAATGAAAAAAAAAAAACTGGCGTGGGGTTCCCCCCAAGATGATACCAGACCCTTTGGTCTGGTATGGATTTTAAGGGGAACCCCCATGCCAAAAACAATGACGTGAGGTCCCTCCAAGATCAACATGGGGAGGTGGGTGCTTTGGGGCAGGGGGGGCCTGCACCCCCATCCCAAAGCACCTTGACCCCATGTTGTCCCGCCCCGTGTGACATCACTGCCCAGTGAATGATGGGACGGTGATGTTGCAAGGGGGCAGGGCCTCTGGATGATGTCACCGAATGGCCCCACCCCATGGCTATATAAGTAATAACACACGGCGGCCCTAACATTACACTGGGAGAGCGCGTTGAGGCAACATCAGAGGAAGAACAGAGGGAAAAGGCAGCAGAGAGAGGAGACCCGGCAGAGGCAGAAGACAGCGCAGAGAGGAGAAGAACCAGAGAAGGGAGAAGACATCAGCGGAGAGAGGAGAAGAACCGGAGAGGGGGAGAAGACATCAGCGTAGGAGGGAGAAGAACCGGAGGATGAAGACACTTTTTTGGGGGTGAATGGGTAGGGGTACAATGTACCCCATACTCATTCACATAGGGTGGGGGGTCGGGATCTGGGGCCCCCCTTGTTAAAGGGGGCTTCAAGATTCTGATAAGCCCCCCGCCGGCAGACCTCGACAACCTCTGGCCAAGGTTGTCGGGAAGAGGTCCTTGTCCCCATCAACATGGGGACAAGGTGCTTTGGGGTGGGGGGGCGCAGGCCTGGTATGGTGCTGGAGGGGGGCATGCTCGCTCGTCCCCCCCTTCCTGACCTACCAAGCTGCATGCTCGGATAAGTGTCTGGTATGCATCTTGGGGGGGATCCCACGCCATTTTTTTGGGCGTGGGGGTTCCCCTTAAAATCCATACCAGACTGAAGGGTCTGGTATCGTCTTGGGGGGAACCCCACACCAGTTTTTTTTTCCATTTTGGCGAGGGGTTTCCCTTCAAGATCCTCAGCACACAAGCCGTGGCCCAAGTTGGAACATCATGATTCGACTTCTATTCAAATCAATGGGCTCCCATAGGAAACCATTGATTTTGAATAGAGGCAGAGAAACGCTGCTAAAAGCTAGCGCGGCTAAACGCACATTAACACCAATGCAAAAAGCTACTAAAAGCAAGTTTTTACAGCCACTTTTTCCTGGCGTTGGTAGTGGCTTTGCAGCTCGTTTTTTTTTAATGCCCCGTATGCATACCTCCCAACTTTTCAAATGTCCTCTGCGGGACATTCATCATCAATTTTCCTCTCCCATTACAGTTGTTGAGCGGGGGGGCATTCATTTAAATGTCATTCATTTAATCTTGTTGAGCGGGGGGGGGGGGGATAAGAGGGGAGGGGGGAGCCGCGGGAACGAAGCACTTATGAATCAACTCACAACAGATAAGAGTTGTGGAGGAGGGGAGGGCGGAGGTGTTTCCGCGGGAACAGAGGGTTTTAAACACACAACTGCTAACAGTTGTAGAGCGGGGGAGCTACGGCTTACCTCCTCCTCCTCCTCCTCCTCTTGCTGCCTGCACTCTGCCTCCTCTCTTCTGTGCGGGAATTCGGACTCTATCGCGGGAATGCGGGAGGTAAGTGGCTGTGCGGGATTAACCTGCAGAATCCGTGCAGGTTGGGAGGTATGCGTATGCATGAGGCCTCACATTAAAGGCATGCTTTTGGTGATAACAGTCATGGCTACTAGTGTGCTTATATCAGCTCTCAACCGAACTGTCAAGCTATAAAATTTTAGCTGATCACATGTGAAGAACCATGGCAACTGCAGATCCAGAAGCTAAGATGGTGGCTTCCTTGGCTGTAAATAATAGTAGGGATTAGTCCTGTTTTAAGGCAGGGCAATGGACCTAAAACCGACCTTTTTTAATTTTTTTTCTTTTTTTTTAATGAAAGTGTATTATAGATCTGTGCAGGATCACTGCACGTGACCATAATACATAGATGTGAAGCCAGTCTAATACTTGATGCTTATCAGGATTTTTTTTTTTTTAAGTGACTTGCTGTCGGGGAGCTGCACGCAAAACTGTACACACAATAAAATACAATCAGGCCTAATAAAATAAATATTTTTTTATGTAGCGGGGTATTGCCCTTTAAACCTCAAGAGACTACAGTACCCAGTACACCTTGAAGCACCCAGGGTGCATTGCCCCGTGCAAAGACTGCTGAGATGGACTTTATAAGAGGGAGGCGGGCCCCAGTTTCTTTCTCTTTGGACACCGCCCTCCCAGCAAGAGGATCCCTGTGCTGATCTGCTGTGTGTACAAGGCCTGAAGCCTGGGCCTTGTGCTTTTCCAAAGAGCCTTCCGCTCCACCGAGGAGCCTGCGGAGCGTCTGATCCTTTTGCTGAGTGCTGTCATCAGGAGGACCGAAGACCCGGGTGTCGTGGACACTGTGAAGCGAGTCACAGTAACGGAAGTAACGGACAAGGACTAGTCCGGTCTGGTGAGAGAGCACCTGCTCTGAGCTATATTACAATATCTTTAGGCCCATTAACTTTATTCAGGGCAATCACAGTGATTGCAGTTACACTCTGGGGAGACTATCTGCTGAACTGAGTTACTAGTCTCCCTGGCATTACAAGGTTACCGATCATCATTTCTTTGTTGGATTACAATTGTTTCTGAAAGTGCACCACCGTGTTTTGCTAGCGAAGATTTCTTCCACAGAACTATACCCAAATCATAGTCAGGCCTGACTGGGTATTATAGGACATTGCTGGGCGCCATTTTGCTCACGAGGGAAGATAGCTTAAGCGGGGTCTGTTAAACTGTCTATCATATTGCTGAACGTTTAATGTTTTAATAACTATGCCCATATTGCAGGGCTCTGCATGTGACATTGCATACTGTTTTATCTTTTTAACCTTTACCAACAGTAAAATAATAGAGTTAAGTATATTGGTTGTCAGTGTCATTTACTGGTCTATACCCTTACTGTGTGCCTTACTGTGGGATTATGTCATAGAGAATATTAGAGTGATTTCAATTCTATCATCCCCTTTACTAACTGTGCCACGAGAGGTTAGAGCCGATTGCCAGGGGTTGACAGCGGTGCACTACAGGGCCTGAAACAATCAAGGCAGCCCTCTTAACTGGGGGTATCGCTATATGTGGGGGCTCGGGTCCGGGATTCCTGTATACTGCACGCTGCAATCAAGCCGGTCAGAAGCACCAGAATGGACCCTTCTGCCGTAGCCCGGTGGTGCAGGAATGAAGACATCCTACCTGGGAATGGCCTGGTGGTTGAAATCCAGAGAAAGGCCTGGGTAAAGGAGCAGCTAACTCCAGTCTTGAGAGGATTGTCCACGGACAATGACATGAAGACAGATACTGTAAATCCCCACACCTATGCATTGTGTGAGTGGAGGAACGGAATCTCTGACTACTTCAAGGGTGCCAGCATAAAAACTACAAACCAAGTAGAACTCCCCATGATACACCCAGCAGAGAATAAAGATGGCCCCACATCCACTACTTCAGGAGGCCCCAGCACAGGAGGAAGCGCCCAACAACAGGGTCCCGGTTCACCACCATTGACCACCCTTAGCTCGGAATTATGCGATGTCCTAGGGGAGATTGTGGCCAAGTGTAAAAAGGACCCTCCAGACTACCTGATGTCAGGATACAGGAAACTCAGGACTTTTTCTGGGAAGAAACCTGTACCTTCAGTGGAGGAGATGGATTTGAAGAGTGGCTAGATGGCGCCACTCAGGCCCTAGAAGAATGGGAGGTGCCAGAACAACAAAAAAGACAAAGGATTGCGGAAAGCTTAAAGGGGCCTGCTCTGGAGGCCATACGTAACCTCAAGTTAAACAAGAAGGACTGCAATGCACAGGATTATCTGGATATTCTGCAGAATGTGTTCGGCGGGACGGAAAAGGTCACTGAACTCACTTACCAGCTGGAGCATTGCTACCAAAAGGAGGGAGAGAAGCTGTCAGAATTCATAAGACGTCTGGATAAGATTCTGCATCAGATCCTACTGAAGAAAGGGATCGATCCAAGAAAAGTGGAGGAGGACCATACCCAACCAGTATACTACCCCCAGGATAGAAGATGCCTTACAGAGTCTGTCTGGAGCCAAGTGGTTCAGCGTCATGGACCTGAAGAGTGGGTATTACCAAATCCCAATGCACCCTGAAGACAGAGAGAAGACGGCCTTCATCACCCCAGTGGGATTCTATGAGTTTAATAGGATGCCTCAAGGCCTGTCGGGGGCCCCTGCCACTTTTCAGAGATTGATGGAGAAAACAGTGGGGGACATGAATCTTATCGAAGTTCTGGTGTACCTAGATGACATCATTGTCTTCGGGAAGACTCTGGAGGAGCATGAAGAGAGATTGGAGAAAGTCCTGAAGAGACTCAGTGAAGAGGGACTAAAACTCTCCAGGGAGAAGTGCCAGTTTTACCAGTCCTCGGTCCACTATCTGGGACACATAGTGTCTGCAGAAGGAGTGTCTACAGATCCCGACAAACTGGACGCAGTTACCTCCTGGCCCAGACCAACTACAGTGACTGAGCTCAGATCCTTCCTGGGGTTCTGCTCTTACTACCGTAGATTTGTGGAAGGGTTTGCGAAAATTGCCAAACCCCTGAATGAGCTGCTGAAGACAGAAGGAGAGGAGGATGATACTGGCCCCAGAAAGCCTGGAGAGTCCGTGGAAGGCCAGTGGACAGAGAAGTGTGAAGAAGCCTTCAAAATGTTGAAGAAAAGTCTGACCACTGCCCCAGTCCTGGCCTATGCTGACCCCAGTGATGTAAGTAACTGAGTTAGAATAAACTGAGTTACGTAACACAGTTATTTTAGAGGGTAACGAGTAATCTAACTGATTACTCTTCCCCTCATGGTAACGCAGTTACCATTACTTGGGCGGCGTTACCCCAATTACATCTACCGCCACTAGATGGCAGTAGTGTAATTCCTCCTCTCCTCTATGTCCGGGTCTCTCTCATGTCATGGCACTGACGGCAGTCACACTGCTACCCGCGCCCCTCCTCTCTTCTCGTCCATCCCCATTTGCTTGTGACATCATCTGGGATGGACAAGAAGAGAGGAGGGGCCGTGGGGAGTAGCTTGACTGCCGTCAGTGCCGTGACATGAGAGAGAACTTATTACACACGCTTTCTGCGCTACTCTGCATGGCTGGTAAACAATGTGCTATGTTCCCTGCCCTGATGTGCCCCGCCCTGATGTGCTATGTGCCACATGTCCTGATGTGCCCTCATGTGCTATGTGCCCTGTGCCCCATGCCCTGATGTGCTATGTGCCCCATGCCCTGATGTGCTATCATGTGCCCTGATGTGCAATGATGTGCTATGTGCCCTGATGTGCTGTGTGCCCCGATGTGCTATGTGCCCCATGCTCTGATGTGCTATGTGCCCCATGCCCTGATGTGCTATGTGCCCCATGCCCTGATGTGCCCCATGCCCTGATGTGCCTTGTGCCCTGATGTGCTATGTGCCCCGATGTGCTACGTGCCCCGATGTGCTATGTGCCCCGATGTGCTATGTGCCCTGATGTGCTATGTGCCCCATGCCCTGATGTGCTATGTGCCCTCAAAAAAAAAGTCAGTTACTTTGCTGAGTAACTAATTACTTTTTCAATGTAGTAACTGAGTTACTAACGCCATTACTTTTTGGGAGAAGTAATTTGTAACTGTAACTAATTACTTTTTTTAAAGTAAGATGACCAACACTGGCTGACCCTAAGAAACCATATGAACTGCATGTAGATGCCAGCCATGATGGTCTGGGAGGTGTGCTGTACCAAGAGTATGAAGGACAGTTAAGGCCAGTTGCCTATGTTAGTAGAAGTCTAACACCAGCAGAAAAGAACTACCCCACCCACAAGTTGGAATTCCTGGCCCTAAAGTGGGCAGTTGTGGATAAGCTCAGAGATTACCTGTATGGAGCTGACTTTACAGTAAAGACTGACAATAATCCACTCACCTACCTCTTCACCACGGCCAAGCTGGATGCCACTGGCCACCGTTGGTTGGCAGTCCTGGCCGGATTCAACTTCAGTCTCAAGTATAGGCCTGGAGCTGGGAATCGTGATACAGATGCATTGTCCAGAAGGGCTCATGCACCCACCCACCACACAGAAGACTGGACCCAGGTGACCCCGGTTGGGGTACGGGCCTTGTGTCAAGGAGCACAACTTCAAGCTAGTGGTGGGTCAAGGGCAGAAGAGATCGGAGTTTCGGTAGTGGGGGTGCCCAAGTGTTATTGTGACGTGACCCAGATTGTCGAGGACGACCTGCCAAAGATGTTCAAGAAGAACATAAGAAGAGACCAGTTGGAAGATCCCTGGGGAAGATAAGCTTTGAAGGCATTGGAAGACCAGGATCCAGGCAGGCTCCTGCAGGACCCCTCAAAGGTGGCTCAACTGGTCCACAAAGAATGGGACAAGTTACAGGTGCATCAAGGGGTGGTCTACCGAAGGGGCCCCTCTGATGACCTGGAAGAGAAGTGGCAACTGTTCTTGCCAGAAAAACACAGAAGAACTGTCTTGGCTGCCCTACATGATAACCATGGCCACTTGGGGGCCGAACGAACCTTCCAGCTTGTGAGGAATAGGTTCTATTGGCCTTGTATGCGGGCTGAAGTGGAGGAGTACTGTCACTCATGTGCTCGCTGCGTTCAAAGGAAGACATTACCACGTCAAGCTGCCCCAATGGGCCATCTGCAGAGTCAAGGACCCTTGGACTTGGTATGCATCGACTTTCTCTGTCTAGAACCTGACTTGAGTGGACATGGAAATGTTCTGGTGATAACCGACCATTTCACCCGTTATGCCCAGACCTTTCCAACTAAAGACCAGAAGGCCTCCACCGTAGCCCAAATCTTGGTGGAAAAATATTTGTGCATTATGGGCTACCACAGCGCCTGCACTCAGACCAAGGGAGAGACTTTGAGAGTCGACTGATTAGGAAATTGCTGGACTCTTTAGGTATAAAGAAAACTCTTACTAGCCCTTATCACCCCCAAGGTGATGCCCAACCGGAAAGATTCAACAGGACTCTGTTAAATATGTTGGGGACTCTGAGCAGCGAGAAGAAGCAGCATTGGAGCAAGCACATAGCAGCAATAGTGCATGTCTATAACAGCACAACCAGTGATGCCACAGGGTACTCTCCCTACAGATTAATGTTTGGCAGGGAAGCAAGGCTGCCTGTGGATCTGGCCTTTGGCATATCGATGGATCACACATCAGCCACCTCGCACAAGGGATATGTAGACAGGCTGAGGAGGAGCCTGAAACTGGCGTTTGAACAGGCCCAAGCGGCATCAGAGCAAAGAGTAGCCGGGAACAAGAGGAACTTTGATCTTAAAGTTCGGATCCAGGGTTTGCAACCCGGAGACAGAGTGCTCTTGCGGAACTTGGGAGTCCCTGGGAAGCACAAACTAGCAGACAGATGGAGACCCGAACCTTATGTGATCTGCAAAAGGTTACCAGGCTTGCCGGTATATCAGCTGAAGCCAGAAGGGAAGATAGGGCCGCTGAAGACCTGGCACAGAAACCATTTACTTCCACTTTCAGAAGCAGTTCGGATACCTCCTGTAGAGGATTCCCCTGGACCATCCTCAAGTCTGAATACACCTAGGCCCAACACTCGGTCTCAGGCACCTCAGTCTGGAGGAATGGATGTCACTGATCAAAGTGATGATGAAGAAGAAGAGCTTGAATGGTTGTGGCCGTCCCAGGCCCCGGAGCCTCTGCTAATAGACCTTCCGCCCTCTGAAGATACTTTAGATAGTACATTGAATGTAGAAGCCACCGAGTTTGTCCCGTCTAGTTTTCACTCTGAGGAGTGGGAAGATGCCATAGAGTCGCCTCCTGTTGAAGATCAAAGGAATTCTCTGTGTCTTCCTGCACCTGATCTGGATGCTCCAGAAATATTGGAGCCCATTACACCTACCCCAGAGGAAGAGCCTGTGGAGACGGAGACAGCTACCCCAAGAGAACAGAGAGCGAAGAGAACCATTCGTCCTCCACGGAAGTTAACCTATGCCCAAATGGGAGAAAGCTCTGAGGATACAGTAACTACTGCAAGAAGGACAATACAAACACCTGGTCCCTCCACTGTGCATTTGGTGGAGGGCAACCCCAGCTCACTTTCTGGCACAGCTAGGCAGGTTACCCCCATTGACGTGACCTGTGGGCAGGACAAGCTCCCTTCCCAGTTTTGGTGGGAGCTTCCCATGCCAACTTCCCTTGCAGCCCTCAATGACCTTGTCTGTGCATATTGTTAATACTGTCTTTGGGGACCAAAGATTCTAAGTGGGGGGAGTGTGTAGCGGGGTATTGCCCTTTAAACCTCAAGAGACTACAGTACCCAGTACACCTTGAGGCACCCAGGGTGCATTGCCCCGTGCAAAGACTGCTGGGATGGACTTTATAAGAGGGAGGTGGGCCCCAGTTTCTTTCTCTTTGGACACCGCCCTCCCAGCAAGAGGATCCCTGTGCTGATCTGCTGTGTGTACAAGGCCTGAAGCCTGGGCCTTGTGCTTTTCCAAAGAGCCTTCCGCTCCACCGAGGAGCCTGCGGAGCGTCTGATCCTGTTGCTGAGTGCTGTCATCAGGAGGACCGAAGACCCGACTGTCGTGGACACTGTGAAGCGAATCACAGTAACGGAAGTAACGGACAAGGACTAGTCCGGTCGGGTGAGAGAGCACCTGCTCTGAGCTACATTACAATATCTTTAGGCCCATTAACTTTATTCAGGGCCATCACAGTGATTGCAGTTACACTCTGGGGAGACTATCTGCTGAATTGAGTTATTAGTCTCCCTGGCATTACAAGGTTACCGATCATCATTTCTTTGTTGGATTACAATTGTTCCTGAAAGTGCACCACCGTGTTTTGCTAGCGAAGATTTCTTCCACAGAACTATACCCAAATCATAGTCAGGCCTGACTGGGTAGTATAGGACATTGCTGGGCGCCATTTTGCTCACGAGGGAGGCTAGCTGAAGCGGGGTCTGTTAAACTGTCTATCATATTGCTAAAAGTTTAATGTTTTAATAACTATACCCATATTGCAGGGCTCTGCATGTGACATTGCATACTGTTTTATCTTTTTAACCTTTAGCAACAGTAAAATAATAGAGTTAAGTATATTGGTTGTCAGTGTCATTTACTGGTCTATACCCTTACTGTGTGCCTTACTGTGGGATTGTGTCATAGAGAATATTAGAGTGATTGCAATTCTATCATCCCCTTTACTAACTGTGCCACGAGAGGTTAGATCCGATTGCCAGGAGTTGACAGCGGTGCACTACAGGGCCCAAAACAATCAAGGCAGCCCTCTTAACTGGGGGGATCGCTATATTTATTTACAGGTTACAGGAGCTCTGAACTCTGCAGTGATTTACTATATTGTGGTATTTGATGTCTTGGAGGCTGCTCTCAATCAATAGGGGTATCCCGAAGGACCCCCAGAGGAAGACACTAGAGCTTTAGAAGGATAAGTGCCACACTACTAGTTTGAAAGTTAATTCCACATTAAAAAAAAATAGTTTTGGGGGTTCAACATAGGAGGAAGTTGAAGAAATTCAGTCCTGGACTCCTGGCAGAGTACAGGAATGCACGGGTGCCTAAAATGGACAGCCAATAATAAAAAAAAAATCCAGGTCACCCAATTGTTTTAATCAACAAGACATAGTTTAGTATGTATTGAGATTATTGCACAATCTCTACCATATCTAGTGAATTGCATGAACAGATAGTAATGCGTGAGTATAATATGGTACTCATATGCAAAGTCCTCTATACAGATTGTAACAGTAAGTACAGAGATCGTGAATATGCTAAAATTACTAGGTGGATTTCTAGTTACTGTCAGCAGCCTACTAATACTTACCTCCAAGGTATACTAACGTGTCATTATTGCTCTCGTAATACTATGTTTACAGAAATATATGCAACTTAAAAACAGTTTTATACTTTCTTCTGATACAAACGTGTATTTCTTCAAAAGACAGGAACCAAAGCAGAACTAAAAATCGAACAATTCACCTTTTAAAACATACATTTTCAGCAATTATTCTTATTAGAGTTTTACCGGTTATATTTTAATAGCGTAAGGAAAGCCTTTAATTAGATGGGAGTTCCTTCAGAGAGTATTTCTAGCATTTCTAGCATTATTTCTAGCCTCAATGCTGCTCCTTCTCAGTGCATGGAAGATCCCTATCTGAAGCCAGAGAAGCTGGAGGCTGATAGACTGGAGGTAATATAAGGCAATACATTTAACCACTTCAGCCCCAGAAGGATTTTCCCCCTTCCTGAACAGGCCATTTTTTGCAATACGGTACTGCGTCGCTTTAACTGACAATTGCGTGGTCGTGCGACGTTGTACCCAAACAAAATGTATGTCCTTTTTTCCACACAAATAGAGCTTTCTTTTGGTGGTATTTTATCACCTCTGCGGTTTTGATTTTTTTGCGCTATAAACAAAAAAAAGCAACAATTTTGAACAAAAAAACAATATTTTGTACTTTTTGCTATAATAAATATACAAAAATAAATGAAAAAAAAAATGTTTTCATCAGTTTAGGCCGATATATATTCTACATATTTTTGGTAAAAAAATCGCAATAAGCGTATATTGATTGATTTGCGAAAAAGTTATAGCGCCTACAAAATAGGGGATAGATTTATGTAATTTTTTTTTTTTACTAGTAATGGCGGCGATTTGCGATTTTTATCAGGACTGCGACATTGCGGCTGACAGATCGGACATTTTTGACACTTTTTTGGGACCGCTGACAGTGATCAGAGACAGCGATCAGAGCTACTGTAAAAATAGCCACTGATTACTGTATAAATGTCACTTGCAGGGAAGGGGTTAACACTAGGGGGCGATCAAGGGGTTAAATGTGTTTCCTCATTGTATGTTCTAACTGTGGGGGGGATGGGAGTGACTAGAAGAGGAGACAGATTGTGTGTTCCTACTTAGGAGGAACACACGATCTGTCTCCTCTCCCCTGACAGAACCGGGATTTGTGTGTTTACACACACATCCCCGCTCTCGTTCTGTCACGAGCGATCGCGGGTGCCCGCCCTCGCTTCGGCTCCAGGGACACGCCGTGGGTGCCTGCAATAGCGTCTTAAAGAGCCAATGTATACCTACGGCGATTTGCACAGCCATGCCAACCTGCCGCAGTATAACTGCAGCAGCTGGTCGGCTAGCGGTTAAAGTAAAAGTTTACCAGTATTATGCATTATATTTAAAATGACTATATCAGTGCAAAAAAGTCTCAGCCTTTAGTACTTCTTTAATATAAAAGATTAATATGCCCCCCTCCACCCTTCATGTCTGACTTCCAGGTAAAATACCCTGTGTATCCTACTTCTGGGTATATTTATTATCATTTATACGTCTAGAGCAGGGGTGTCAAACTCGAGGGTTCTGGGGGAGTGGTATCATTTGGCGATGTCGATGCAACACTTGCGTTTCTGGTGCGACTCCATTGAAGTCTATTACACACAAAATGCAGTCTACTGTGGGGAAAAAAGTCCCCAACCCTTTCCAAAAATGCACCGGCTAAAAAACGCATAGATGTGAACGTAAACTATAGGAAACCATGTTAAGTGGAGTGTAGTTCATTTTTTTTTTAAACTGAAAACACACAAAAAAGTGCATAGCTGTAAACGTAGGGTAAAAAGACAGGGCTCAACCCATCAAGCTTCACCTTTAACCACTTAAGGACCCCTCACTGTATATATACGTCGGCAGAATGGCTTGTACGGGCACAATCACGTACCTGTACGTGGCCCTTTAACTACCGAAGTCGTGGGCACGCTCGCGACCACCCTGCCTTCCCCGTAAGTCGGACCGCGGGTCCCGCGGACTCGATCGCCGCGGGGATCCCCGCAATCGTCTCACGGAGGCTCGGAGCGGGGAGATGTTAGTGTAAACACATCTCCCCGCTCCCCTACTGACAATGTCAGCGATCTCCGCTCTGTGTAATCAGAGCGGAGATTGGTGACGTGTCACTAGTAGCCACGCCCCCCTCAGTTAGAAACACGCCCCTAGGCACACTTAACCCCTCCAGCGCCACTAGTGGTTAACCCCTTCACTGCCAGTGTCATTTTTACAGTAACCAGTGCATTTTTATTGCACTGATTGCTGTAAAAATGACAATGGTCCAAAAAATGTGTCAAAAGTGTCCGATGTGTCCGCCATAATGTCGCAGTCACGAAAAAAATCGCTGATCGCCGCCATTACTAGTAAAAAAAAAAAAAAATTATAAAAATGACTTAAAACTATCCCCTATTTTGTAAACGCTATAATTTTTGCGCAAACCAATCAATAAACGGCGATTGCGTTTTTTTTTTACCAAAAATATGTAGAAGAATATGTATCGGCCTAAACTGAGGAAAAAAAATGTTTTTTTATATATATTTTGGGGATATTTATTATAGCAAAGAGTAAAAAATATGTAATTTGTCGCTCTATTTTTGTTTATAGTGCAAAAAATAAAAACCGCAGAGGTGATCAAATACCACCAAAAGAAAGCTCTATTTGTGGGGAAAAAAGGACGCCAATTTTGTTTGGGAGCCACGTCGCACGACCGCGCAATTGTCAGTTAAAGCGACGCAGTGCCGAATCGCAAAAAGGGGCCTGGTCATTATGCTGCGTATTGGTCCGGGGCTTAAGTGGTTAAAATATCACATTTGGAGTATATACTGACCTTATTTTTCCTTGCTTACATGCAACAGTTAATTTTAACAGGAGGCACTTTTTAAGCCCCTAATAATTTTTCAATTGCCCCTGTCTTTCTAATTTAACAAACCTGTTTGTCAAGGTGACTGTACAAAAATGATCTGGTTACTATGTGGTTGAAAACCTTTTTACACAAAAAGCTTCTTCTGGATAGCAGAGTTACATACAACAGAGCCTATACATGTATTAACATAGGATTTTTGTGTTTAATGAGGAATATATTGTATGCTTACTATAATAAAGTAGTTAGAGCACAACTTCAGACTAAAGGTACCGTACCTACGACTGAGATCCAGATTAGACTGAATCTCCACCCATGTCATGTTGTTTAATATTGTCCCAAGGCAAAATGCTCCCAGGTGGACTCTGCAACGTGTATTCACAGGCACTCGTTCCATTTCCTACATGCCAAATGCCACTTAGCAGCAAATAGAATGCAGCGCACTAACTTATGGCTTCATACTGTAATTATTACGCTGTAATATTACTGTACTATTCAGTCTGCCTTATTGAATATTGTAAATATTTTCACAAATGAACTACCACACATCCAGGATATGTTGCAAAACTAAAAAAAAACGCAACAGCGAGAATAATTTTTTTCTACTTTGATATAATGAAAAAAAGAAAAAAAAGGTAACAGCCAAGTTTAAAAGAAAAAAGAAAAAAGAAAAAAAAACAGCAAGAATGGAAGAAGAGAAAAAGGTTTTTGTCTTCTGCTTTTATAAACCAACATAGATACAGTGAGTGGATAGAGAAAATTATCTGTTTTATGTCTACAAACTATAATAATAAGTTAGATTGAAAAAACTATCTGCATTCGGAGCATACGTCAGAGTGCATGCAGGTGCCTTATGCAACCCCTGGTGCACAACTGCCTCCCAAATACGGAAAGGTTTCTTCACAGTAAAGCCTCGTACACACGATCGGATTATCCAACGGAAATTGTGTGATGACAGGCTGTTTTCGGAAAATCCGACCGTATGTATGCTCCATCGGACAATTGTTGTTGGATTTTCCACGGACAAATGTGGGATAGCATGCTTTCAAATTGTCTGCCAACAATTGCGTGTTGTCGGGTTTTCCGATTGTGTGTACACAAGTCCTTCGGACAGAACTCCAAAGTACAAACACGTATGCTCAGAAGCAATGCTCACCATAACACAACATTAGCAGAAGTTGCACAAAGGGTGGTGCTAAAGAGCTAAAAAAACGCATAGTTTCTTTCGCGTTGGTTGGCCGACAATTCTTTGCCGTTTGTATGCAAGACAAGTTCATGGCCATTGCCCTTCGGACAAAAGTCCTACGCTTTGTCCGCAGAAAATCCGATTGTGTGTGTAGCGGACCCCCCAATGATTGGGGTCGCTATACCTAAATTTAGAGGGTAGCCTGAGCTAATAGTTGGGCTCAGGCTGTTGAATTGTTTAAACTGGCTTCTGCTCTAAGGTATTGTTGCCTGGCAGAACAGTTCCCTGTGGCCAGTGGGTGGCACTGCAGCCCCAGGCCCAGGTTGAACCACAGGTAGCATTGCAGCATTATTGGGTGTCCTCTCTCGGCAGCCGTGTAGTGGGCGTGGTCTACCCGCTGTGCATGCTGGGAGAGGATACATAAGGGGCAGACCCCATTATTCAGAGAGCAGTTCGCTCCTCCCGGCCCTCCAGGCCAGATGTGCGTGTGTGTACCAGCCTCGGGCACCTTTAGCCCAAGGTTGCATCGTTCCAGGTAGGCCCAGCACCTTTGGCTGAGGCCTACATTAGAAGAGGAGTCCCAGGGTACTCAAGTAGGGGGTAACCCGCTCTGAAGGAGACGAAACCAGGGGAGGACCTATCCAAGGGGATCGGTGAAGGAAGTCACTGTCCCGGGAGAGGCCTGGTTACCTATCAGAGGGAAGGACTTCATAATCCACCACAAGCCTTGTAATGTGCCCCATTGGCACCTAAGTGTCAGGTCACCTACGGCCAGGTGACAGATGCACTCGAGAAGCCAGATCCTGGAGGAATCGCATCACCTGAGTCTGATTCGATTCCTGGGATTCAAGTCTGCGAACTATGCCCTGCAATGGATCATCCGCGGGGAGCAGCATGTCAGCCGGGTTCATGGCTGATCAAACTGTCAGGTCACCTACGGCCAGGTGACAGATGCACACCGTAGGGGGACAGGAGTGCACCGCAAGGTAGTGAACCCTATGGCTGACTGCTGCGGATAGGACACTGGGTGGTTGTGGAAAGCGGGACCAGAGGAGCACAACCGGGATCCTATAGGAAGCTAGAGCCAAGATTCCCCAGGGCACGGAGTCTAAGACCCAGCAGGTCTTCTCCAGAACCTCTAGTGGTGAGGATGTTATGCTGCAGGCTGGGTCCAGGTCGCGGCCCCTAGAGTCTCCTAGCTCACGCCCCGTAGGATAATAGGACAAGAGGGGAAGCAGCAGCACAAGATATAAGAGTAACGAATAACAAGCTGATGGTCAAGGGTCACAAGCAGACAAGGATAACGAAAGACAAGCCGAAGGTCATGGGTCACGAGCAGACAGGGATAGTCGGGGACAAGCCAATAACGTAACAGAGAGACAGACGTAGCACACAGCAGGCAGGAACACAAACACACAATGCCTAACAAACACGTTGATCAGCAATGCAGGCTTGCAGTGCACAGGTTAATATAGTGTTCTGTGATAGGGCCTGGGGTGGAGTCAGGCTGGGAGGAGATTATAAAGGAAGCCAGGAGAAAGGGATCTGGCCTCTAAGATGAACACATGAGGAGGAAAGGTAAGATGGCAGACAGACATTAATGCATATCCATGACAGTACCCTCCCTCTTACGAGGCCTCCCCCTTCGCCGCCTGGGCCCAGGTTTAGAGGGAAACTTCAGATGAAACTCCTTTAACAGACGAGGTGCAAAGACCTCAGATGCAGTGATCCAAGACCTCTC
Source organism: Rana muscosa (assembly GCA_029206835.1). Lineage (NCBI taxonomy): Eukaryota > Metazoa > Chordata > Amphibia > Anura > Ranidae > Rana > Rana muscosa. The sequence continues at coordinate 303,775,333 of CM055117.1, read as the reverse complement.
CTCAGGACCAAACCCTTTACAATGAACGAGGTACTGAAGAACGCCTTTACAGAGTCGGGAGTCCAGAATTTGACTGATCTCGTACTCCTGATTATCCTCAGAGACAGGTGCCACGGTAGGGAGAGGACGAGAGAATTTATTGAGGACTAAAGGCTTTACAAGAGCAACATGGAAGGAGTTAGTGATTTTAAGGCTTTTAGGAATCTGGAGTTTGAAACAAACCGGATTCAGTTTAGCAGTTACCGTGTATGGACCAATGAATCGTGGAGCAAACTTCAGAGAAGGAACTCGGAGCTTGATGTTCCTGGTAGAGAGCCAGACTTTGTCCCCTGGCTGAAGAGAAGGCGGTTTACGCCTGCGGCGGTCGGCAAAGCCTTTGAATTTTTCAGCAGCTGCCCGGAGGGAATCGTGAACGTCACCCCAAACGGAATTGAGAGACTCCTGAACCGAAGCCAAGAAAGCGCTGCGTGGCCTTGAGGCTAGCAGGAAGAGGCCAGTTGGTAATAGCCAAGACCTTCCCAGGATCCATACGAAGACCCGAACATGAGACAAAGCACCCCAGAAACAGGACCTCAGAACATTCAAAGGAACATTTCTCCAGCTTGGCATAGAGATTGTTCTCTCTAAGACGCTGAAGTACAGTGCGGACATGGTTTCTGTGGACGAGCAGATTTTCAGAAAAGATCAGAATGTCATCCAGATAGATGACAACAAACTGGTACAGCAGATCTCTGAAGATTTCATTGACAAAGTTTTGAAACACGGTTGGAGCATTACACAGACCAAAAGGCATCACCAGGTATTCGTAATGCCCGTCTCTAGTGTTGAATGCAGTCTTCCATTCGTCACCCTCCCGTATTCGAATAAAATTGTACGCGCCTCTGAGATCCAACTTGGTGAAAATGGAGGCACCCTTCAACCTATCGAATAGCTCAGATATTAAGGGTAAGGGGTATCGATTTTTAATAGTAACCGCATTTAAACCCCGATAATCGATGCAGGGTCTTAAGGTACCATCCTTTTTGGCAACAAAAAAGAACCCTGCCCCTGCAGGCGAAGAGGATTTCCGGATGAAACCTCTCTCCAAATTCTCTGCGACATACTCAGACATGGCCTGGGTCTCTGGGATGGACAGAGGGTAGGTACGAGCCCTGGGTAGAGTTGCCCTGGGGACAAGATCAATAGCACAGTCAAAAGACCTGTGGGGAGGAAGCACCCCAGCTGATTTCTTACAGAACACATCCTGGTAATCGCTGTATGCAGCGGGAAGATCAGAAGAAACAGAAGTGGCAGCAACTGGAAGACTCTCCTTGGGGGTCACCTTGAGAAGACATGACGAGAAACATGAGGAACCCCAGGCCAGGATCTGCCCAGAGACCCAGTCCACATGTGGAGAGTGGAGCTGTAGCCAAGGGAGGCCCAATACAACTGGGGTAGAGGCCTTGGGTAGAATAAGAAAGGATATCCACTCCTGGTGGAGAATCCCTACCGACATCCTAATGGGTAGCGTCTGGAAGCGAATAGGGCCCCCTGGGAGAACAGTGCCATCAATTGCCGAGACTACCAATGGGGGAGTGAGAGGTGAAAGGGTAAGCTTCATAGAAGAAGCAGTTCTCCAATCCATAAAATTGCCGGCAGCCCCGGAATCCAGATATGCAAGGGTTGACTGAGGAGAAGTGCCTACATGAAGGAACACCGGCAAGAGAAGGCGAGAAGGTGATGTTTCTGGGTCCAATACTCCACCTTCCAAATGTATTAGACCCGAGCGTTTCCCGGACGAAGCGAGCAGGAGTCACGAAAATGACCCTTGCCCCTACAATAGAGGCACAAGCCCAGAGTTCTGCGCCTAGCACGTTCTTCGGGGGTTAGTCTGGTCTGGCCCAGCTGCATAGGTTCCTCAGCAGGTAGAGGATGCTCCACGGGACGAAGGGAGGGGAGCTCAGACTGGCTAGAACCCAGAGAGTGCTGGCGTCTTTTTTCTAAGGACCTCTCTTGAAAACGAATGTCGATCTGATTGCATAACGAAATTACATCGTCCAGACCGACGGGAATGGCTCTTCCCGCTAATTCGTCTTTCACTCGGTCAGAGAGGCCATGTAAAAAGGTAGCGACCAGGGCCTCATTATTCCAGCTCAATTCAGCTGTGTGGATACGGAACTGAAGAGCATATTGTCCCACTGAACTAGATTCTTGGCGAAGACGTAAGACAGCACTAGCCGCTGAAGAAGCCCGAGCCGGCTCTTCGAAGGTATTACGAAAGAGCTTCAAGAAGTCGGACAGGCTGGAAACCACCGGATCATTCCTCTCCCACAGGGGGGCAGCCCAGGCCAAAGCTTCACCGGAGAGGAGGGAAATGATATAGGCTACCTTAGCCCGGTCAGACAGGAAGTTTTGAGGCTGAAGCTCAAAATGAATCGTGCGTTGGCTGAGAAACCCTCTGCAGGCCTTGGAGTCCCCAGAGAAACGGAACGGAGCTGGCAGTGTTAGTGAGTGTGTGGCTGCGACTGGTGCGATAGGTACAACCGCTGGTTGTACTTGAGGTTGCGGATTCGGGGTTCCCAAGGAGGCCTGAAGCTGCTCGAATCGAGAAGCCAGATCCTGGAGAAATCGCATCACCTGAGTCTGATTCGATTCCTGGGATTCAAGTCTGCGAACTATGCCCTGCAATGGATCATCCGCGGGGAGCAGCATGTCAGCCGGGTTCATGGCTGATCAAACTGTCAGGTCACCTACGGCCAGGTGACAGATGCACACCGTAGGGGGACAGGAGTGCACCGCAAGGTAGTGAACCCTATGGCTGACTGCTGCGGATAGGAAACTGGGTGGTTGTGAAAAGCGGGACCAGAGGAGCACAACCGGGATCCTATAGGAAGCTAGAGCTAGAGCCAAGATTCCCCAGGGCGCGGAGTCTAAGACCCAGCAGGTCTTCTCCAGAGCCTCTAGTGGTGAGGATGTTATGCTGCAGGCTGGGTCCAGGTCGCGGCCCCTAGAGTCTCCTAGCTCACGCCCCGTAGGATAAGGGGACAAGAGGGGAAGCAGCAGCACAAGATATAAGAGTAACGAATAACAAGCTGAAGGTCAAGGGCCACAAGCAGACAACGATAACGAAAGACAAGCCGAAGGTCAAGGGTCATGAGCAGACAGGGATAGTCGGGGACAAGCCAATAACGTAACAGAGAGACAGACGTAGCACACGGCAGGCAGGAACCCAAACACACAATGCCTAACAAACACGTTGATCAGCAATGCAGGCTTGCAGTGCACAGGTTAATATAGTGTTCTGTGATAGGGCCTGGGGTGGAGTCAGGCTGGGAGGAGATTATAAAGGAAGCCAGGTGAAAGGGTTCTGGCCTCTATGATGAACACATGAGGAGGAAAGGTAAGATGGCAGACAGACATTAATGCATATCCATGACACTAAGGACTTAAATATTACAAGTGCTGGGACGTTCAAGATTTGGAAGCTGTAACGGCACCCCAAATACGAAGGGGGTTAACAAACGCCGTATAAGATGTTCCCCTCTCCTGGACACACATCCACTCGCTACCAGTCTTCCACAGCCAGGCGATCACTTCCCATAAGATTAATCCTTCTGGAAGAATGAGACGCACGCTCTGTATCTTCCAGACAAGTAGACTGAGTTTATTGAGAAAAACATTGTAACTTTTATATACATCCAATACACATTAGTTTAACATGAACAGTGGCCCAGCTCCACCCACACATTACAAGACTCAACACATTATTTTGACGTCTGTTAGGAGACAACAGACTTTACACAATAGACATAACGATCTTCAATACACATCTTAAATGACCTTTGTGTTCCCCCAGTCTGTCTTTACAATACACACAAGTACAGACTTAATTATCCCTTTTCACAATGAAAGGGTCTCCAGATGCCCTCCTAGATTAATTTACAACACAAGCAGGCAGGCGATTAACCTGTCTGCTGCTGGTTCCAAAACCTATAATTATAGGCGTAATTCCTACCAGCCACAGTAGACAATAGAATGCAAATTACCTTAATTCCTCACAGCAATGATTACACAACCCCCCCCCCCCCTCACAGTACACATCCAATCTAGATACAATGTATGTGCAGCATTGAATATGGCTATCACAGACCATATTTGGGGTTTTCATTCACCCTGTGCCCCTAATAGAGACACAGGGTGGTTGACACATAAGAGACATTGGGGAAGTTGAAGCAAGGGTATCTCATACTTTCTAAGCGATTCTGAGTTCCCCGGGCCTTCCCGTTACATCTCTCCCCTTTTGGCAGGAGACTAACAGAGGAGGGGACCCCAGACGGGTTGACTCCGAAGTTAGTTCATAGGTCCCTTCTTCTAATGCCGGTATCCACACCGTACCCCAAATAAATTGCTCCAAACAGAGCATTACTTACCCAGCCAACCTCTGCCTCTCTCAGAGAATATACCCGCCGCTGGGGAGAGGCCTGGACTGGCCCTTCTCCCTGGAGTCCTTTCAGCCGCTGGAGAGAAGACAGGGTGACTGGGCTCAGTCTGTCATGCTGTTGGGGATCTGGGTCGACTGCCCGGCATCCCTGGGGTATACAAGTGGAGACTGAAGTCCCCTCCACTTGTGGTAGGTGAAAATCCCCCAGTGCTTGCAAAGCAAGGCTGACATCCTCCTGTCTCAGTGTCACACCATTTCTGGGGTTGTGTCAGTGAAGACCGAAGTCCCATCCAATATCACAGGAACTCCCTCTTCTGTTAGTTGAGAGAAGAGGCCCGTGGCACTCTGCTCTGTTGCCAGCTCTTCTGCTGGGTTGCTGTGAGTGGAGACCGCAGTCCCATCCACCGATATCCACTCAAGCTGCAGTTGTGTGCAGAGGCCAGTAGCATTCTGCCCTGCTGCCAGTGATTCAGCTGGGGGTAAAAGCTTTACCACCTCAGCTTGTTGCTGGAGAGAGGGGCCAACTGCGCCGGCTCCCTGAAACTCCACAGTTGTTTCCGGTGCTGGACAGAGGTTGCCATCACTCTGCCCTGTTGCCAGCACTTCTGCTGGGGACTCCACACCATCTGCTTTGGTAACTGTTGGGGGGGAAATGGCCTGATTCTCCTCCCTGCATCTCTGAAATCCACTGGGAAAGAGGAACCATCGCCTTCTCACCTCGGGCCTCCAAAACTGCCACGGGTGTAGAGCAGGGGTCTGTAGTACTCTGTCCTGCTGCCAGTACTTGGGCAGGCGATGCATAATCCCTAACATCCTCTGAACAGTCCCTTAAGTTCATACCTTCTGTAATCTGTGGCTGGGGAGATGAGCCAACTGCTCTAGCTCCCTGGAACTCCATATCATCCACTTCGGCTTTAGGGATGGCCATCTTCAGATTTTCCACTGCTGATTCTTCAGCCAGGATTTCAGAGTGGTCAACTGGTATTTCCTGATAGTCCCAGGCAAAGGTAGCACCACCCTGCTGCTGAGCAGATTCTAGCAGCTGTCTGTAGGCAATCTCCAGCTCCCATTCCTGAACGGCCAGAAATTCCAAATCTTCCTCTGCCCAGTGCCCTTCCGAGACATTCAGTTTTCGCTCTCTGTGCTCCATTATTTCCTCCAAACGCCACTCCCGATCACTCCCAAAGTCAGGGTCACTGGACAGCCCCCAATACAATAATCCCAGGCCATCATAGTCAAAGCCTTCCGTGGGGCTGTCATCTGCTGACCATGGGCACTCTTGGGCTACATACCACCGGAGGGCTCTGTAGCTCTCGTCCAACCGCATCTCTGCCCGGATCAGCCTGCTTAACTCAGCTGTCCACTCCTGCTTTGGTTGTTCCCCCAATAACGGCATTCGTACTTCATACTGCGACCAGTACCTTACATAGATGGAGGGGAGAGTCTTTCCCTGGTGTTGCTGCTTGAGAGCTAGCGCTTTCTTCCAGAGTTCGCAGCGGATCGAATCCGACCATCCCAGCAGGACCTCCTCTGATACTGGTCCTCTATGCTGTATCTGCATCTCTCGCAACCTCCTTTCGAATTCCTCTTCCATGGCGGCTGGTTCTTTAGGCGTTGTCTCCGATTGCCGTATTTCCGCCATTCTCCGCTCATGTTGCCGCTCTAGTTCTCTCTTTTGTCGCTCTCGTTCTCTCTCTTGTCGGGTATCCTGCAGCTGGATGCCTTTAATGGCTTCCTGTATGGTGGCCTCTGATGGGTTAGCACCATATAATGCCAACCGCTGTTGAACTCGTTGCTGAAACAAGTCTTCAACTGACCGGGGTCCTGCATCACCCTCCTTCGGCTGCATAGCTGGTCATTCACTGTGGTGGTTTGGAGTGTCCCAGGAACTGGAGGGAAAATCCCACCGCTGCCACCAATGTAACGGCACCCCAAATACGAAGGGGGTTAACAAACGTTGTATAAGATGTTCCCCTCTCCTGGACACACATCCACTCGCTACCAATCTTCCACAGCCAGGCGATCACTTCCCATAAGATTAATCCTTCTGGAAGAACGAGACGCACGCTCTCTATCTTCCAGACAAGTAGACTGAGTTTATTGAGAAAAACATTGTAACTTTTATATACATCCAATACACATTAGTTTAACATGAACAGTGGCCCAGCTCCACCCACACATTACAAGACTCAACACATTATTTTGACGTCTGTTAGGAGACAACAGACTTTACACAATAGACATAACGATCTTCAATACACATCTTAAATGACTTGCATAACCTTGGTGTTCCCCCAGTCTGTCTTTACAATACACACAAGTGCAGACTTAATTATCCCTTTTCACAATGAAAGGGTCTCCAGACGCCCTCCTAGATTAATTTACAACACAAGCAGGCAGGCGATTAACCTGTCTGCTGCTGGTTCCAAAACCTATAATTATAGGCTTAATTCCTACCAGCCACAGTAGACAATAGAATGCAAATTACCTTAATTCCTCACAGCAATGATTACACAACCCCCCCCCCCTCACAGTACACATCCAATCTAGATACAATGTATATGCAGCATTGAATATGGCTATCACAGACCATATTGGGGTTTTCATTCACCCTGTGCCCCTAATAGAGACACAGGTGGTTGACACATAAGAGACATTGGGGAAGCTGAAGCAAGGGCATCTCATACTTTCTAAGCGATTCTGAGTTCCCCTTCCCGTTACAGAAGCTGTCTCTTGATCGTATCCCTAGGAAATTATCAGTGAATGTTCCGTGCTCCACACCGGCTGTTAGGACCGTGAGAGGGGACTATCCTGGTGAGCAAGTCCCACTCAGGCCTGAGTGGCGATGATTGTTAGTTGAGCGCCGTGTGCCTGAACCTACCTCCCTGTCATTTTTTCTCTATCTCCAACTTTCCTGTCAAGTTATCAAGCAAGGAAAAATAAACCTTTCTTTAGTGGGTTTAATACTGTCTGGACAATGGCCTTCTTGAAATAAAGAGAGAGAATAGACTTCTTCCTACACTCTAGTCTAGGGTGAAGAACCAACGGAAAGAGGTAACTCGCTGCAGGACCCAAAAATAGATAACACCGCTCACCCTCTTCATAAGGCTACTTTCACACTGAGGCGCTGGATGCGCTGGCGGTATAGCAGCGCTATTTTTAGCGCCGCTATACCGTTTTTTTGGCCGCGATTTGCGGGCGCTAGCGGGGGTATTTTAACCCCCGCTAGCGGCCGAAAAAGGGTTAAAAACGCCCGCAATAACGCCTCTTTGAGGCGTTTTGTGGGCGTATTAGAGGCGCTACCCCATTGATTTCAATGGGCAGGGGCGCTATAGGAGCGCTATTTTTAGCGCTCCTATTGCGCCTCAAAGATGCGGCTCGCAGGAGTTTTTTGAGCCTCCTGCAAGCGCAACGCTCCAGTGTGAAAGCCCTCGGACTTTCACATTGGATAGTATTGAGAGGCTTTTTTGGGGCGCATTGCAGGCGCTATTTAGAAAGCAATAGCGCCTGCAAAGCGCCTCAGTGTGAAAGGGGCCTTAGGAGGATACTGGGCATGTGGCATGGTGTGTCCCACTTGCTAGCGGAGGTAAGCAAGAAAGGGATCTGTGTGCTACACGTGTATGAGGCTTAAGAGTAGTGATGAGCCGAACACCCCCGGGTTCGGTTCGCACCAGAACCCGCGAACGGACCGAAAGTTCGTACGAACATTAGAACCCTATTAAATACAATGGATGCGAACGTTCGAATTCTAAAGTGCTAAAATTATAACAACTATTATGCATGTTATTGTCCTAAAAAGGGTTTGGGAACCCGGGTTCTGCACCAGGGGACATGTATCAATGCAAAAAGAAGTTTTAAAAACGGTCGTTTTTCGGGAGCAGTCATTTTAATGATGCATAAAGTGAAAAAAAAAAAGTCAAATATTCCTTTAAATATCGTACCTGGGGGGTGTCTAAAGTATGCCTGTGAAGTGCCACGTGTTTCCCGTGTTTAGAACTGTCCCTGCACAAAATGACACTTCTAAAGGAAAAAAAAGCCATTTAAAACTGCTTGCGGCTTTAATGTAATGTCTGGTCCCGGTAATATGGATGAAAATCTTTAAGAAAAATGGCATAGCTACCCCATGACCCCCCCCCCTACCCCAGCCCATTACCAGCCCCTTTGGGTCTTGTATGGATATTAAGGGGAACCCCGCACATAAAATAAAAAAGGCCCTATATACTCTGAACAGCCGTATACAGGCGGTGCATACAAGACAGGGACTGTAGGTTTGTTCTTATGTAGAATCTGTTTGTAATTTTGAACAGGTACATTGTTTAAGTGTAGCTCCAGCCCAAAAATCTATTTTTAAGCTTTTTGGAAAACATAGGTAAGGGTTATCACCCCTGTAACATTTGTTTTGCTGTCTGTGCCCCTGTTCAGAACATTTCACCTCACTTTCCGTCCCAATGACAACTGTTTTTGAAATGTGGTGTTTTTCTTGAAACAAGGATTGCTGATAAAGCATCAGTACAGAGGAGACACCTTTCTCCCATATTAATTCTTACAGGAGAGAATTTTCCTTCCAAGGGGTAGATTTCCTCTCACTTCCTGTTGTCTTCTTGCGTTTGCAAGTAGGAGTCGTTTGTAAGTTGGATGTTTGAAAGTAGGGACCTGCCGTATATACTCTGCAGAAATAGGCCCCTTAGTTGTTGGTGTTGGCACAACACTGTAAGCACTCACAGTTACTCTTGGTTGGTGCTGGAACGCCCTGCTGTCAACTATTATATCAGGAATTTTAATTACATATAATTGTTGAACAGTGGTAGTAAAAATTGGGCCTTTGATGGTGGTGCTGGTGCCACAACACTGTAAGCCCTGACAGTTACTCTTGGTGGGTGCAGCAATGGGCCCTGCTGTGAATTATTAGATCAAGAATTGTAATTGCATGCCCCTGTTAAACAGGGGCTGAAAAATTGGGCCTTAGGCACTGGTGGCACAACACTCCAACCCCTCACAGATACTGTACTTGGAGCACAGCAATGAGCCCTATGGCAAATTATTGCTAAAAAAATTGTAATTACACGCCCCTGTAAAACAGGGGCTGAAAAATTGGGCCTTAGCCACTGGTGGCGGCACCCATAAACAAAAATGATCTTCCAAGCTATCATCATCAATCGTATCATTGAGGACTCGGAGGAGGAGGATAGCCAGTCAACATAACAGCACAGGCACTCAGCATCAGCATCAGTCTTGAAGGGATGTGACATGTTAAAATCAATTAGTCTGTTATATCAGCATCAGGTGTGTGGTAGCTGGTGGTGATCCAAGACTGGTTCATCTTGATGAAAGTCAGTCGATCAACCGAGTCGGTGGACAGGCGCACCCTGTGATCCGTGACAAATCCTCCAGCAGCACTGAATGTGCGTTCCGAAAGAACGCTGGATGCAGGGCAGGCCAGTAGCTCAATTGCATACTGTGCAAGCTCTGGCCAGTGATCCATCCTCAAGACCCAGTAAGCCAGAGGATTTTCGGTGGGGAAGGTGTCCAAGTCTGACCTTGCCCCTAGATATTCCTGCACCATGTTTATCATACGCTGGCGATGGTTGCTGGAACCGATCATACTTTGGGGCTGCGGACTAAAGAATTGTCTGAACGCATCGGTCAGACGGCCACCTTCCCCACCGCTCCTTCTTTGACTGGCCGAAGCCTCAGCAACTCGTTGTCCAGGACCAGGAGTTTGTAACCTCCCAGTCTCTGGGAACGCGTTGCACAGACCTTTCTGCAAGGCCTCCCGGAGTTGTCTCATCCTCTGCTCCCTCTGCGACGGTAACATAAGGTCCGCAACCTTACCCTTGTACCGTGGATCAAGGAGAGTGGCCAGCCAGTAATGGTCCCTCTCCTTGATCCGAAGAATACGAGGATCCTTCCGCAGACTTTGCAGGATCAGGGAGGCCATGCAGCGTAGGTTTGCTGAGGCATTCGGTCCGGAGTCCTCTGGGTCACTAAGGACGACATGATCCGCAGCCACCTCCTCCCAGCCACGTACAAGTCCACTGGTTTCTTGGGACTGTAAATCATCCCTAAAAGACTGCTGCTGATGATGCTGAGTGCCAGCCTCCACCTCCATGCTGACACAATCCTCCTCCTCCTCCTCCTCCTCCTCCTCCTCTTCCTGTGCGATGGGTGGGACAGAAGGAACACTGTCTGGGTAAAGGGGGCCTTGAGAGGCAAGGAAGTCCTCCTCTTCCTGCCTCTGTTCTGCCTCAAGTGCCCTGTCCATTATTCCACGCAGCGTGTGCTCCAACAGGTGGACAAGAGGTACAGTGTCACTGATGCATGCACTGTCACTGCTCACCATCCTCGTGGCCTCCTCAAATGGTGCCAGGACAGTGCATGCATCCCTGATCATGCCCCACTGGCGTGGAGAAAAAAAACCAAGCTCCCCTGACCCTGTCCTGGTGCCGTAGTCGCACAGGTACTCATTGATGGCCCTCTGCTGCGTGTGCAGCCGCTGCAGCATGGCCAACGTTGAGTTCCACCTGGTGGGCATGTCACATATAAGGCGGTTCTTGGGCAGGTTCAACTCCTTTTGCAGCTCAGCCAGGCGAGCACTGGCATTATAAGATCTGCGGAAATGCACACAGACTTTCCTGGCCTGCCTCAGGACATCCTGTAAGCCCGGGTACCTGCCCAAGAACCGCTGCACCACCAGGTTAAGGACGTGAGCCACACAGGGCACATGGGTCAGTTGTCCCTGTCGGAGGGCGGAGAGGAGGTTGGTGCCATTGTCGCAAACCACCATTCCTGGCTTAAGCTGGCGTGGCGTCAACCACCTCTCGGCCTGGCCCTGCAGAGCAGACAGGACCTCTGCCCCAGTGTGGCTTCTGTCCCCCAAACACACCAGCGCAAGCACGGCATGGCATCTTTTTGCCTGCGTACTTGCGTAGCCCCTTGAACGGCTACGGAGCACCGCTGGTTCAGAGGACAAACCACAGGAAGAGGCCATGGAGGAAGAAGAAGAGGAGGGGGTGGAGGAGAGAGGTGTGTCACAACCAGTAGTAGCATTTTGGAGGCGTGGCGGTGGAACAACCTCCAACACTACTGCACCTTGTCCTGCATCCTTCCCAGCTGCCAAAAGAGTGACCCAATGGGCCGTGAAAGAAAGGTAACGTCCCTGTCCATGCCTGCTGGACCATGAGTCAGCGGTAATATGCACCTGACCGCCCTGTCCAGCGAGGCCAAGACATTGCCTTCCACATGCCGGTAGAGAGCCGGAATAGCCTTCCGTGAGAAAAAGTGGCGTTTGGGAACCTGCCACTGAGGAACCGCACATTGCACAAACTCACGGAAGGGGGCCGAGTCTACCAACTGAAAAGGCAGCAGTTGAAGCGCTAGCAATTTAGCCAAGCTAGCATTCAACCGCTGGGCATGTGGATGGCTGGGAGTGAACTTCTTTCGACGGTCCAGCAGCTGGGGCAGGGAAATTTGCCTGCTAGAATCGGATGTCGGTGTACTGCTAGCAGAGTGGCCGCAACTACTTGGCTGTGACACACCTAATTCTACACCTTCATTCCTCTCAGTGCATGTTTCAGACAGGACTGAAGTTATAGTGGGGTTGGAGATCCCAGCTGATGCGGTGCAAGGAGAGGTCCGCTTTGTTCTTTGGTGTGGGTCTTTGAGGTAGGCTTGCCAACGAGCTGCATGGCAGGTCAACATATGTCTGGTCAGGCATGTGGTACCCAAGCGGCTGATGTTTTGGCCACGCGATATACGCTTGAGACATATGTTGCAAACAGCAGCTGTGCGATCTGATGCACTAGCCTCAAAAAAGGCCCACACCAAAGAACTTTTTGAATGACGGGCAGAGGCAGCGCCCTGCACAGGCGGAGCTCTGCAGTGTGATTCCGTCGGTGTACTGCCCTTACGCTGGCCACCAAAGGGCATCCTGCCTCGTTGGAGATGTGCCTCCTCCTCATCCTCCTCCTCCTCCTCTCTCCTATTAGGCACCCACGTGGAGTCAGTGACCTCATCATCCCCTCCCTCCTCATCACTGGAGCCAATCTGGCAGTATGCTGCAGCTGCTGGAACATGACTGCCAGATTGGTGTCCTTCTTGAGCATCCCCTCTGTCTGCTCTCACGCTACTGCCTTCCTGTAGCTGGGTTTCATCATCAGACCCTTCGAAACGCTGGGCATCCTCCTGGAGCATGTACCCAACACTGTGCTCAAACAGTTCGGGGGACTCCTCAGGAGGAGGACATGGTGGGTCTAGGGAAGGAGTGACTGATGATGAGTCTGACATTGATACCAGGGAAGAGGACGCTTTGGCAGCTGCTTTGCCAGTACCCTGAGCCTGGGTGAGAGAGGATGAGGAGGAGGAGGAGGGCTTGGTCATCCACTCTACCAAGTCTTCGGCATGATGTGGCTCAACATGTCCAGCTGCCGAAAAGAAGGACAAGCGTGTCCCATGGCCATGTGCTGATGACAATGCACCGCGTCCACGACCAGCACTGTTGCCCCCAGACACAGAGCCTGCTTGCCCTCTTTTATTGCCTCCTGACTGTCTGCCTCTCCTTGTTTGCCTTCCAGACATTCTAATAGATGGCCTGCAGGGAGATGGGAAAAAAGCAATAAGGGCTTCCTTCAGGTGTCCTTCTCTGTCCCTTTACTTAAGGATTTCTAAATACAGTGCCTTGCGAAAGTATTCGGCCCCCTTGAACTTTTCATCCTTTTGCCACATTTCAGGCTTCAAACATAAAGATATAAAATTTAAATTTTTTGTGAAGAATCACCAACAAGTGGGACACAATTGTGAAGTGGAACGAAATCTATTGGATATTTTAAACTTTTTTAGCAAATAAAAAACTGAAAAGTGGTGCGTGCAAAATTATTCGGCCCCTTTACTTTCAGTGCAGCAAACTCACTCCAGAAGTTCAGCGAGGATCTCTTAATGATCCAATGTTGTCCTAAATGACTGATGGTGATAAATAGAATCCACCTGTGTGTAATCAAGTCTCTGTATAAAAGCACCTGCTCTGTGATAGTCTCAGGGTTCTGTTGAAAGCGCAGAGAGCATCATGAAGACCAAGGAACACACCAGGCAGGTCCGTAATACTGTTGTGGAGAAGTTTAAAGCCAGATTTGGATACAAAAAGATTTCCCAAACTTTAAACATTCCAAGGAGCACTGTGCAAGCGATCATTTTGAAATGGAAGGAGTATCAGACCATTGCAAATCTACCAAGACCTGGCTGTCCCTCTAAACTTTCAGCTTAGACAAGGAGAAGACTGATCAGAGAAGCAGCCAAGAGGCCCATGATCACTCTGGATGAACTGCAGAGAACTACAGCTGAGGTGGGAGAGTCTGTCCACAGGACAACAATCAGTCGTACACTGCACAAATCTGGCCTTTATGGAAGAGTGGCAAGAAGAAAGCCATTTCTCAAAGATATCCATAAAAAGTCTCGTCTAAAGTTTGCCACCAGCCACCTGGGAGACACACCAAACATGTGGAAGAAGGTGCTCTGGTCCGATGAAACCAAAATCAAACTTTTTGGCCACAATGCAAAACGATATGTTTGGCGTAAAAGCAACACAGCTCATCACCCTCAACACACCATCCCCACTGTCAAACATGGTGGTGGCAGCATCATGGTTTTGGCCTGCTTTTCTTCAGCAGGGACAGGGAAGATGGTTAAAATTGAGGGGAAGATGGATGCAGCCAAATACAGGACCATTCTGGATGAAAACCTGTTGGAGTCTGCAAAAGACCTGAGACTGGGACGGAGATTTATCTTCCAACAAGACAATAATCCCAAACATACAGCAAAATCTACTAAGGAATGGTTCACAAATAAACGTATCCAGGTGTTAGAATGGCCAAGTCAAAGTCCAGACCTGAATCCAATCGAGAATCTGTGGAAAGAGCTGAAAACTGCTGTTCACAAACGCTCTCCATCCAACCTCACTGAGCTCGAGCTGTTTTGCAAGGAAGAATGGGCAAGAATTTCAGTCTCTCGATGTGTAAAACTGATAGAGACATACCCCAAGCGACTTGCAGCTGTAATCGCAGCAAAAGGTGGCTCTACAAAGTATTAACGCAAGGGGGCCGAATAATTTTGCACGCCCCACTTTTCATTTTTTTCTTAGTTAAAAAAGTTTCAAAAATCCAATAGATTTCGTTCCACTTCATAATTGTGTCCCACTTGTTGGTGATTCTTCACAAAAAATTAAAATTTTATATCTTTATGTTTGAAGCCTGAAATGTGGCAAAAGGATGAAAAGTTCAAGGGGGCCGAATACTTTCGCAAGGCACTGTATGGTTGAGGATGATTGCTTTCGCACAGAATAGCACAACGACAATTTCCCTGACTGTCCAAAAAACAAGGATTTCAAAGATGGTTGATGAGGAATGCTTTAGCACAGTATAGCACAAGGAGAATTTCCCTCACTGTCCTTCCCTGTCCCTAGAAACAAGGATTATCACAGTGAAAGAAACTGACACTCTTCCTACCTATAGTTTTCTGTCCCTATAAAAAATGTTTTTTTAAAGACGGTTGATGATCAATGCTTTAGCACACTATAGCACAAGTAGAATTTCCCTCACTGTCCTTCCCTGTCCCTAGAAACAAGGATTATCACAGTGAAAGAAACTGACACTCTTCCTACCTATAGTTTTCTGTCCCTAGAAAAAATGTTTTTTTAAAGCTGATTGATGATCAATGCTTTAGCACACTATAGCACAAGTAGAATTTCCCTCACTGTCCTTCCCTGTCCCTAGAAACAAGGATTATCACAGTGAAAGAAACTGACACTCTTCCTACCTATAGTTTTCTGTCCCTAGAAAAAATGTTTTTTTAAAGACGGTTGATGATCAATGCTTTAGCACACTATAGCACAAGTAGAATTTCCCTCACTGTCCTTCCCTGTCCCTAGAAACAAGGATTATCACAGTGAAAGAAACTGACACTCTTCCTACCTATAGTTTTCTGTCCCTAGAAAAAATGTTTTTTTAAAGCTGATTGATGATCAATGCTTTAGCACACTATAGCACAAGTAGAATTTCCCTCACTGTCCTTCCCTGTCCCTAGAAACAAGGATTATCACAGTGAAAGAAACTGACACTCTTCCTACCTATAGTTTTCTGTCCCTAGAAAAAATGTTTTTTTAAAGACGGTTGATGATCAATGCTTTAGCACACTATAGCACAAGGAGAATTTCCCTCACTGTCCTTCCCTGTCCCTAGAAACAAGGATTATCACAGTGAAAGAAACTGACACTCTTCCTACCTATAGTTTTCTGTCCCTAGAAAAAATGTTTTTTTAAAGACGGTTGATGATCAATGCTTTAGCACACTATAGCACAAGGAGAATTTCCCTCACTGTCCTTCCCTGTCCCTAGAAACAAGGATTATCACAGTGAAAGAAACTGACACTCTTCCTACCTATATTTTTCTGTCCCTAGAAAAAATGTTTTTTTAAAGCTGATTGATGATCAATGCTTTAGCACACTATAGCACAAGGAGAATTTCCCTCACTGTCCTTCCCTGTCCCTAGAAACAAGGATTATCACAGTGAAAGAAACTGACACTCTTCCTACCTATAGTTTTCTGTCCCTAGAAAAAATGTTTTTTTAAAGCTGATTGATGATCAATGCTTTAGCACACTATAGCACAAGTAGAATTTCCCTCACTGTCCTTCCCTGTCCCTAGAAACAAGGATTATCACAGTGAAAGAAACTGACACTCTTCCTACCTATAGTTTTCTGTCCCTAGAAAAAATGTTTTTTTAAAGACGGTTGATGATCAATGCTTTAGCACACTATAGCACAAGGAGAATTTCCCTCACTGTCCTTCCCTGTCCCTAGAAACAAGGATTATCACAGTGAAAGAAACTGACACTCTTCCTACCTATAGTTTTCTGTCCCTAGAAAAAATGTTTTTTTAAAGACGGTTGATGATCAATGCTTTAGCACACTATAGCACAAGGAGAATTTCCCTCACTGTCCTTCCCTGTCCCTAGAAACAAGGATTATCACAGTGAAAGAAACTGACACTCTTCCTAGCTATAGTTTTCTGTCCCTAGAAAAAATGTTTTTTTAAAGCTGATTGATGATCAATGCTTTAGCACACTATAGCACAAGGAGAATTTCCCTCACTGTCCTTCCCTGTCCCTAGAAACAAGGATTATCACAGTGAAAGAAACTGACACTCTTCCTACCTATAGTTTTCTGTCCCTAGAAAAAATGTTTTTTTAAAGACGGTTGATGATCAATGCTTTAGCACACTATAGCACAAGGAGAATTTCCCTCACTGCCCTTCCCTGTCCCTAGAAACAAGGATTATCACAGTGAAAGAAACTGACACTCTTCCTACCTATAGTTTTCTGTCCCTAGAAAAAATGTTTTTTTAAAGACGGTTGATGATCAATGCTTTAGCACACTATAGCACAAGGAGAATTTCCCTCACTGTCCTTCCCTGTCCCTAGAAACAAGGATTATCACAGTGAAAGAAACTGACACTCTTCCTACCTATAGTTTTCTGTCCCTAGAAAAAATGTTTTTTTAAAGCTGATTGATGATCAATGCTTTAGCACACTATAGCACAAGGAGAATTTCCCTCACTGTCCTTCCCTGTCCCTAGAAACAAGGATTATCACAGTGAACGAAACTGACACTCTTCCTACCTATAGTTTTCTGTCCCTAGAAAAAATGTTTTTTTAAAGATGGTTGATGATCAATGCTTTAGCACACTATAGCACAAGGAGAATTTCCCTCACTGCCCTTCCCTGTCCCTAGAAACAAGGATTATCACAGTGAAAGAAACTGACACTCTTCCTACCTATAGTTTTCTGTCCCTAGAAAAAATGTTTTTTTAAAGACGGTTGATGATCAATGCTTTAGCACACTATAGCACAAGGAGAATTTCCCTCACTGTCCTTCCCTGTCCCTAGAAACAAGGATTATCACAGTGAAAGAAACTGACACTCTTCCTACCTATAGTTTTCTGTCCCTAGAAAAAATGTTTTTTTAAAGCTGATTGATGATCAATGCTTTAGCACACTATAGCACAAGGAGAATTTCCCTCACTGTCCTTCCCTGTCCCTAGAAACAAGGATTATCACAGTGAAAGAAACTGACACTCTTCCTACCTATAGTTTTCTGTCCCTAGAAAAAATGTTTTTTTAAAGACGGTTGATGATCAATGCTTTAGCACACTATAGCACAAGGAGAATTTCCCTCACTGTCCTTCCCTGTCCCTAGAAACAAGGATTATCACAGTGAAAGAAACTGACACTCTTCCTACCTATAGTTTTCTGTCCCTAGAAAAAATGTTTTTTTAAAGCTGATTGATGATCAATGCTTTAGCACACTATAGCACAAGGAGAATTTCCCTCACTGTCCTTCCCTGTCCCTAGAAACAAGGATTATCACAGTGAAAGAAACTGACACTCTTCCTACCTATAGTTTTCTGTCCCTAGAAAAAATGTTTTTTTAAAGACGGTTGATGATCAATGCTTTAGCACACTATAGCACAAGGAGAATTTCCCTCACTGTCCTTCCCTGTCCCTAGAAACAAGGATTATCACAGTGAAAGAAACTGACACTCTTCCTACCTATAGTTTTCTGTCCCTAGAAAAAATGTTTTTTTAAAGATGGTTGATGATCAATGCTTTAGCACACTATAGCACAAGGAGAATTTCCCTCACTGTCCTTCCCTGTCCCTAGAAACAAGGATTATCACAGTAAAACACACTGACACTCTCCCTACCTATAGTTTTCTGTCCCTAGAAAAAATGATTTTTTAAAGATGGTTGATGATCAATGCTTTAGCACACTATAGCACAAGGAGAATTTCCCTCACTGTCCTTCCCTGTCCCTAGAAACAAGGATTCGCACAGTAAAACACGCTGACACTCTCCCTACCTATCCTTCTCTTTCCCTAAACTAAAGGAATCCAGGTTAAGCAAGAAAAAAAAAATGTCACTGTCCCTGCCTATGCTTCTCTTTCCCTGCTCCGGAACACACTACACTAGGCCGCCGTGCTGGCGGCCTTTTATAGTGTGGGGCGTGTACTAAACACCCTCAGCAATAATTGGCCACAGGCATCCTGCCTGTGGCCAATCATTGCTCTCCTCGCTGCCGGCGCTGTGATTGGCCAAGCATGCGGGGTCACAGTGCATGCTTGGCCAATCACAACGCCTGGATGACACTGCGATGGCGTAGTGCATTGTGGGCCGTTCGCGTCACTCGAATAAGGCGCGAACGGCCCAAATCGTTCGATCTTCGTCGAACGATCGAACAGCCGATGTTCGAGTCGAACGTATGTTCGACTCGAACACCGAGCTCATCCCTACTTAAGAGCTGTGAAAATGTGGAATAGACTCCCTCCAGAGGTGGTTCTGTCAAGCTCAGAAGATTGCTTTAAGAAAGGCCTGGATTCTTTCCTAAATGTACATTATATAACTAGGTACTAACATTTATAGGTAAAGTTGATCCAGGAAAAAAATCCGATTGCCTCTCGGGGGATCAGGAAGGAATTTTTCCCCCTGCTGTAGCAAATTGGATCATGCTTTGCTGGGGTTTTTCACCTTCCTCTGAATCAAATATAGGTAAAGGATTGCATATATGGGATTGTATTCTTTTTTGTTTTTATTGGTTCAACTAGATGGACTCTTTTTCAACCTGACTAATTAACTTAATAATGTATCTCAAAGGGGCAGCTGTACATGGTGGTAACAAGTCCCAGAAATGTCATTACACAGGCTCTGCATGTTGTACAGCCCCTGTACAGCCATGTACATGATGGCTTAGGCTACATGCACATGAATGTAAATACAGGAGCATTGCCATACAGCAAAATACACCTGTATTTACAGTGCCTGGGAGCTCCAGCTATGGCGTATTCTGTCTATTTTGCTTTATTACAAAATACACTGTGCATCTGTAATCATGTGTAGCTGGCATTTAAATTTGGGGGGGAGCATCTGGGTTATTCAACCCGGATGCACTAATTGTTAGGGAGTCTGAGAACCTCTTTTGTGGTTATTGGAGGACTCTGGTGATGTGAAGTTCCCTGCGGCCTACAGGTGGCGTTGTTGCCCTGGGCCGGGGGTGAACTCACATCGCAAGACTGTGCCTTTTTGTCCTCCCCTGGAGCTGGTACAGCGGGGCGGGGAACCTGTTCTGACGCAAAGGGAGAGGGGATAAAAGGGGCGGACGCCCTTACCACGGGGTTGTGTGGTCCGAGGGTTCAGAGTTCGGAGTTGGAGGACGCGGCCGCACCCAGGCACCTTCAGCCTGGGTGCTGGCGTTCCGGAGTTCCGGGCCCAGGTGCCCTTGACCTGGCCGGAGCGAGAGATGGAGTCCATCCCAGGCACCTTAAGCCTGGGGTGAGGTACTATGGCCGAGGGCTGGGGCCCAGTAACTTCGACTGGGTTCCGCGAGGGTGGAGGAGTCCAAGGGTCCTAAGGTGTTGGGACCCGTATCTGAGATGAGGAGGCCGGGGAGTGTAACCCTTCCGAAAAGGCCGGTACAGCATTAATCCGGTGACGGCGGGGCCTCTGGTAACTCTCTTGGAGGGATGTCTTCCCCCTGACAGGGGCTGCAGCATAGCGAAGGTAACAGGTAGTTCCTGTTCATTAGAGTCGCTGGAAGAGACTCTGAAACCAAAAAGTACATTTTACAGCCACTGTGCTTAGCAACCGTTGGTGAAACCTCAACGGTTTAGTTTCTTTGAGGATTGTGCCTTGACCTACTCCCCACCAATACTGAACTGTTCTATGGGTCTCAAACTGTCTGCTCGCAAAGGACTATTTGTTTGCCGTTATGGAATAAATAAGTGTTGGACATTTTCAGTGTGTGGTACTCCAATTACTGGGAGCAAAGGGGGTTATCAGCAGAACAGACTTGGCTCTGAGCGTATACACAGTCCGAAGGTAATCTGGTGCTGGCTTTCACCTCTACATGCTATAATCTAGAGGACATGGGCCGTGGCGCACCTCGCTCTCTCCTTCAAGGTACCCCTAGACCGAAGCCAGAGTAACTGCTAAAGAAGAAGAGAAAGGGTGAGGCCGCTACACGTGGGGGCTCTCGAGTCCGGGATCCTGATACAGCAAGCAACGCGCCAAAATACCGGCATGAACCCATTGGAAGTGGAACAGTGGTGCACGGTGGCTGGCACCGATTCAGCCGCGGCAGTAGTTATTGAACTCCCGGGGATCTGGCAAGAAGTAGCGGTAAAGCAGCTAGTAATGTCACTGAGCCCGCACCAAAAAGCATGGGTGATGGATGTCAGGTTGAATTCTTCGCTGACCCACACACTAGTGGAATGGAAGAATGAAATCCCAGAGCATTTCAAAAGTCCAAGCATAAAAGCAATAGATGATGATCAGACCTATAGCTTAATACATGCACTGCCAGTCAGGGGAGGATGGTTTCAGACACCAAAACCATCACCTCCACAGATATCTCCACCACAGTCCCCAAAAGCAGGAAAGCAGAAGGCTAAAGAGAGTCCCGGGTCACCACCGGCCACCCTCAGTGCAGAATTATGCGCGGTCCTGGGGGAGATTGTAGCCCAGTGTAAGAAGGATCCTACAGACTACCCGATGTCGGGATACAGAAAACTCAGGATATTTTCTGGAAGGAAACCTGTACCTTCGGGAGAAGAGGGATTTGAGGAGTGGCTAGACGGTGCCACTCAGGCTTTAGAAGAATGGGAAGTCCCAGAACAACGAAAGAAACAGAGAATCACAGAGAGGCTGAGGGGGCCTGCCTTGGAGGCCATACGCAACCTCAAGCTGAGCAAGAAAGACTGTGATGCACAGGATTATCTGGACATTTTGCAGAATGTGTTCGGTGGAACAGAGAAAGTCACTGAGCTCACTTACCAGCTGGAGCACTGCTATCAAAAGACAGGAGAGAAACTGTCAGAGTACATGAGGCATCTGGATAAGATCCTGCATAAAATTTTACTGAAGAAGGGGATCGACCCCAGGAAGGTGGATGAGGCCCGTGTTCAGCAGGTGTTGCGGGGAGCTCAGCCCCTGGACCCCATCGCATTGGTGTTACGCACTCGACAGGACGGGAAGAGCCTGGAGTACCCCGACTTAATCCGAGTGGTCAGAGAAGAAGAGGCTATGTTGGAAGACAAAAGAAGGAACCAATCAGTCAAGCCAACCAATCCTCCGACGGTGATGGTCAGGACAGCCATGACCCATGAGCCATGAGAGAGAGACTCAGAGGTGGATACCTTGAAGTCGCAGGTGTCCCAAGTATTGGGGATGCTGACCTCCCTGATGGCCAAGGATCAAGGGGTACCGGAGAGGGAAAGTCCGAGGAGGGAGCTGTTTCCAGACACCTCAGCGCCCGCATCCCTGCAAGATTGGGGGGATGCGATTTGTTTCAACTGTGGAGGGGCTGGCCATGTCGCCAAAGTGTGTTCCAGTCCAAAGAAAAAAAAGATGAATAACCGCAAGCCGGCGGAAAACTTCAGAGGGCCCCGGTGAAGGAGTCAACCTGTCAGGGACATACTGGGCTTGAACCTGGGACCTCGTCTGTGTCTGGCATTGACTCTTCCCACTGAGCTATCTGGGATGCTGGACAGCTCCCCGCCTGATCTGCTGGATAACCTATCTAATGGATTAGACTACTCTGCTTGGTGTCTTGATTGATGTTGAACCCTGAACCCCTTGCTCCTCCCATGAACTTCCTATAAAAGACGTTCCAGAGATGTTGCCCCTTGCGGTTTGATCTGCTTCTGTTCCTGACTCTGTGCCTGTATCGTGTTCCTGTGTATGACCCGGCTTCCTGACCTCCCTCCTATCTCCAGTCCTGACTCTGGCTTGTTTGACCCTGCTAAGTTACCTGTCTGATCATCTGTTGCCAAGACCCAGCCTGGACTCTGACTACTCTCTGCCTGCCGTTTATGCTGTTTACCCTGATGTGAAAGACCTGGCTTGTCTGACTGCGCTGCTCTGCATACCTACACCTGCTGACCTGCATCCGCGGTCCTGCACACCTGCACCTGCTGACCTGCATCCGCTGCTCTGCATACCTGCACCTGCTGACCTGCATCCGCTGCTCTGCATACCTGCACCTGCTGACCTGCATCCGCTGCTCTGCATACCTGCACCTGCTGACCTGCATCCGCTGCTCCCAGTTCCAGCTGTTCCAGCTTTCGCTTGGCTTTACTACACCCAGCCAAGAGGACCAAGCAGGCACCCTTACCTCACCGCGCTCTTACCACCACTGTCCCCACTCCAGTGGTCTCCGAGCCAGGGTTGTACGGGAGGTCTCCCTCTGCACGTCAGGCTCACACCAAAGGTACGTGACAGTATCAAACCGCCATGTCTGAGCCTGCAAGAGGGACCTCGCCTATGGATGACGTCAGTCAGCACCTCGCAGCCCTCAACCGGGTCGTGAAGTCTCTACAAGGCACGTTACGTTCAAGTGGATAGGCAGACGCAAACCCAGACCATCACTGCAGATGCACCTTCAGTCCCAACTTCCTCCTCTGGAACGCCACCACCTCCTGAGCCTAGGGTCCCCGTTCCCGATAAGTTTTCTGGGGATCGAAGCAAATTCCGGGCGTTTCGCAACGCATGTGAACTATACTTTTCCTTACTACCTCTGACTTTTTCATTAGAGGTCACCAAAGTAGGGTTTGTTATCGCTCTACTACAGGGGGAACCTCAGGCTTGGGCCCACCATCTGCTGGAAGTCCGCCATGAAGCTCTGGACTCTCTCTCATCTTTTCTTGATGCCATGGCTCGACTCTATGATGACCCTCAACGGACTTCCACCGCCGAGGCTGCCCTCCACGTGCTCCAGCAAGGCCGCAGAGCGGTCGAGGACTATGTGACTGATTTCAGACGCTGGAGCACGGATGCCCAGTGGAATGATGCAGCCCTACGGCACCAGTTCCGTCTCGGTCTCTCTGAGGGACTGAAAGACGAGTTAGCCCGGGTCGGTGTTCCTGATGCCCTAGAGACTTTAATCACCCTGTCTATTCAGATAGACCGACGACTCCGGGAGCGCAGAACAGAGAGGGCTACCCAGCATCTCCGTCCAACCTGGATGCTACCCCGGGTATCTCCTGCTGTTGCCAGTTCAGTTCCAGTTAACTCCTTACCTGCCAATCAGACTTCTGTTACCATAAAGCCGAGACAGCTTGGACTGATGAGACCTTCCCTGTCGGCCGAAGAACGACTTCGCCGGCGACAGAATGATCTTTGTTTATATTGTGGAGGAGCCGGCCATTACGTTTCCTCATGTCCTGCTAAGCTGCGCAAGGTCCCAGCTACCCCTTCTCCAAGTGGTCCACCTCCCTCTGCCAACACCACCCACCTGGCCCTACCTATCTCGTTCCAATTGCCAGGAAGGACAATACCAGTCACCGCGATAATTGACTCAGGAGCATGTAATTGTTTCATCGATCTTAACTTTGCAGCACAACAGCACATCCCACTCCAGCCAAAGACTCAGGGACTTTCCATCTTTTTAGCAGACGGGTCCCGTATTAAGTCAGGAGTAGTGACTCAAGAAACCCCACCTTTGCTTGTAACCACCTCTACAGATCATAAGGAACTATTAAGCCTGAATGCCATTGCATCCCCTCTGTTTCCAGTCATCTTGGGTCTACCCTGGCTTCAGGCCCATAACCCACAGATCGATTGGGGGTCCGGGAGTATTAGGTTCCAGTCGCCTTATTGCCAACACCACTGCATGCCTCCATGTCTCAGCACTTCTGGTCCTCTGTTATGCCTGGAGCCGGATTCAGAGGTACGCGCAGCTGTGCCCAAACAATACCATGGATTCCTGGACGTTTTCAGCAAACGGGGAGCTGAGACCCTTCCGCCTCATCGTCCATACGATTGTCCAATCGAGCTTCTCCCTGGGGCTGAAATTCCCTTTGGACGGATCTTCCCCTTATCTGAACGGGAGCTAGAGGTTCTGAAAGAGTATGTTGACGAAAACCTAAAGAGGGGGTTCATCCGTCCTTCCACTTCTCCAGCAGGGGCGGGAATCTTTTTTGTGGAGAAAAAGGACCATTCTCTCTGGCCCTGTGTGGACTATCGGGAATTAAATAAAATTACGGTCAAGAATCGGTACCCTCTGCCCCTGGTACCCGAACTCTTTCAGAGGCTCAGGACCTCTTCTGTGTTTACCAAGCTAGACCTGCGGGGGGCGTACAACCTGGTCCGCATCCGCGCAGGGGATGAATGGAAGGCTGCTTTTCGGACCAGGTTCGGCCATTACGAATACCTAGTAATGCCCTTTGGCCTATGTAACGCCCCTGCTACTTTTCAGCATCTAGTCAATGACATTTTTAGGGACTGCCTGGACATTTACGTAATTGTTTATCTAGACGATATTTTGATTTTTTTCCACTTCAATTGAGCAGCACCGGGAACATGTCAAGATCGTACTCTGTCGACTCCGTCAACATGGACTGTACGCAAAACCAGAAAAATGCGAATTCGAGCGACAGAGTATTCAGTTCCTCGGCTTGGTAATTTCAACAGAGGGATTCAAGATGGATCCGTAAAAAGGTTCAGCTATTCTGGATTGGCCTGCACCTTCAGACAAGAAGGGGGCGCAGCGCTTCGTTGGCTTCGCCAACTTCTACCGGAGGTTCATCAAGGGATTCTCCGCTATTATTTCCCCGATTACGCAGCTGACCAAGCAGAATGTCCGGTTTTGTTGGAATCCCGAGGCACAGGCTGCCTTCACAAATTTAAAAGGACTGTTCACGTCAGCTCCTATTCTGAGTCACCCTGACCCTGCTCTACCTTATCTACTCGAGGTAGATGCCTCAGAGACAGCGTTAGGAGCCGTTATCTCTCAACGCCAGGGTCTCAAGGACTTGATGCACCCAATAGCCTTCTTCTCTCGTAAGCTTACTCCGGCTGAGAAGAACTATGACGTGGGGGACCGGGAGCTCCTGGCCATCAAGTCCGCCCTTGAAGAATGGAGGTATCTGTTGGAAGGAGCGGCGCATCCCATACTCATTTATACAGACCACAAAAACCTGGAGTATTTGAGAGCTGCCAAGCGTCTGAGACCACGCCAGGCATGATGGGCCTTATTCTTCTCTAGGTTTTCATTTCACATAACTTACCGGCCCGGCTCAAAGAACACCAAACCAGACGCCCTTTCTCGCATGTTCGATGATCCGAAAGAAGTGTCAGCTCCTGATACCATCCTATCGGAAGGTAACTTTCTACTCTTGCAAACAAATCTAATGTCCGGCTTGAAACAAGCTTCAGCAAATATGTCAGGGCCTCCTGGGATTACCCTGTTACCCAAGGATGGGTTACTATGGAAAGACAACAAGATCTTTGTACCAGAAGATGTCAGAGTAACCGTATTAAATCTGTGCCATGATCATCCCCTGGCCGGCCACTTCGGAATGCATAAAACTCAGGAACTAATTCAACGCACATTTTGGTGGCCGGATCTTGAAAGGAACTGCAGGGAGTATGTAAATTCATGTGCCACCTGTACCCATAGTAAGACCACTAGAAGCAAGGCCTGGGGTCTTCTCAGACCCTTACCAGTTCCTGATCGACCCTGGCAAAGGATTGCTATGGACTTCATAGTGGAACTTCCCCCGTCAGAAGGTTGCTCAGCCATTTTTGTAGTGGTCGACCGTCTATCTAAAATGGCCCACTTCGTGCCACTGAAGAGCACGCCATCTGCCATGGAAACTGCCCAGGTCTTCATAAAAGAGATAGTAAGGTTACATGGGGTTCCAACAGACATTGTTTCAGACAGAGGGGTGCAGTTCACCTCTCGCTTCTGGAAGGCTTTGTGCAAGGTCCTGAAGATCGAGCTGTCCATGTCCTCTGCCTATCACCCTCAGACCAATGGGCAAACCGAGAGGACGAACCAAACGCTCGAGCAATATCTCCGATGCTTTACCACCTTTGTTCAAGATGACTGGGTAACACTACTACCCCTGGCGGAGTTTGCCTTTAATAATGCCAGTCACTCGGCTACAGGTCAGTCTCCGTTTTTCTCCAACTATGGGTTCCACCCGACCTTCCTACCTGATCTCATTTCTGATTCAACAGTCCCAGCAGTCCAGAGTACCGTTGATTTCCTGACCCGTAACAACAAAATATTACAGAAAGCCTTGACCAAGGCGCAGGCAACCAATAAAAGGATGTTTGACAGAAAGAGGAGAGGGGAGTTATGCCTTCAACAAGGCGATCAAGTATGGCTGTCTACCGCCAACCTTAGGATGACCTGCCCCGCAAGGAAACTGGCACCCAAGTTCATCGGCCCCTTCCCAGTAAAACGGAGATTAAATGAAGTCTCCTATGAACTTTCTTTACCAGATTCATTGAAGGTTCACCCAGTGTTTCACGTGTCACTACTGAAACCTACAGTGCCGGATCCCTTCCCAAACAGGGGATCAGGACCGCCTGAACCTGTAATGGTTGACGGGGATGAGGAGTTTGAGGTGGAGGCCGTCTTGGACTGTAGAAGAAGGGGGAACCAACTTCAATTCCTGATTAAGTGGAAGGGGTATGGTCTGGAGGAGAACTCCTGGGAACCCCAATGGAACATTCATGCCCGAGAGTTAATCCAGGCATTTTTTCGCAGTCACCCCCAGAAAAGAGCTCTCTTGGGCACCCGGAGGTTGCCCTTAAGGGGGGGGGCACTGTCAGGGACATACTGGGCTTGAACCTGGGACCTCGTCTGTGTCTGGCATTGACTCTTCCCACTGAGCTATCTGGGATGCTGGACAGCTCCCTGCCTGATCTGCTGGATAACCTATCTAATGGATTAGACTACTCTGCTTGGTGTCTTGATTGATGTTGAACCCTGAACCCCTTGCTCCTCCCATGAACTTCCTATAAAAGACGTTCCAGAGATGTTGCCCCTTGCGGTTTGATCTGCTTCTGTTCCTGACTCTGTGCCTGTATCGTGTTCCTGTGTATGACCCGGCTTCCTGACCTCCCTCCTATCTCCAGTCCTGACTCTGGCTTGTTTGACCCTGCTAAGTTACCTGTCTGATCATCTGTTGCCAAGACCCAGCCTGGACTCTGACTACTCTCTGCCTGCCGTTTATGCTGTTTACCCTGATGTGAAAGACCTGGCTTGTCTGACTGCGCTGCTCTGCATACCTACACCTGCTGACCTGCATCCGCGGTCCTGCACACCTGCACCTGCTGACCTGCATCCGCTGCTCTGCATACCTGCACCTGCTGACCTGCATCCGCTGCTCTGCATACCTGCACCTGCTGACCTGCATCTGCTGCTCTGCATACCTGCACCTGCTGACCTGCATCCGCTGCTCCCAGTTCCAGCTGTTCCAGCTTTCGCTTGGCTTTACTACACCCAGCCAAGAGGACCAAGCAGGCACCCTTACCTCACCGCGCTCTTACCACCACTGTCCCCACTCCAGTGGTCTCCGAGCCGGGGTTGTACGGGAGGTCTCCCTCTGCACGTCAGGCTCACACCAAAGGTACGTGACACAACCGGGTGCCCATCATCTCCAGTGAGCTCCAAACTGAATGAGAAGTGTAGAAAGAGAGAGGACAACACCCCTCAGAAGAAACACAGTGTTCCCCAGCGGGAATATACACCAAAGAAAGAGAATAGTGTCCCTCCGCGGGTAGCTACACCCATTAAGAGGAGGGAGATCAATGCATACCGAGCCCAAGAGAGACTAAAGTCCAGGGAGAAATGGAAGAAAGAGAGTCCAAAAGGGAAATGCAAAGATCAAAAGAAAGAGACCCCTTCGAAGCAGTATCCAGAGAAGCTGGTAGGTCCCTCCCCCATAGTACCTGTCCAAGTGGAGGGAGTCTACACAAGAGCCATATTGGATACTGGGGCACAAGTGACCCTGTTATACATCGACTTTTATGACAAGCATCTAAGTCACCTACCCATCCAGAAGATTGAAGAGTTGGAAATATGGGGGATTGGGACCAGGAGCTTCCCTTATGATGGCTATCTGTCCATAAAACTGACCTTTGACCCATCTGTAGCCCTGGCTGTGGTATGCCCCTGACCGCCTGGAGCTAACAAGAGCTCCATAATAATAGGGACCAACACGGACCTGGTTCGGAGACTCTTGGCCCCTCTAGTACGAAAGAGGGACCCCACGGTCACCAAGATCCACCCAATGCTAACGACAGCCTACCAGCGACTGGTCTTAGAGCAGAAGGCCCCGGAAGAGGGGGTTGGAAAGGTCTGGAGGCTGGGAAGGAGAGGAATAATGCTGCAGCCCGGCGAAGTAACCTGTCTCAGAGCCACTGTGAAGCTCACTTGGGAGCAGCCCGGGCCTTTTGTCATGTTGGAACCTGACCCAAGAGAAGAACACTCAGGCTTAGAAGTGGTCCCAGAAGTGGTCCCGTTGAGGGCCTTGAAGAAGGCACACTGTAAAGTACCTGTGAGTGTCAGGAATACTACGGACGGCCCCATGGAAATCCCAGCCAGGATGTTGCTGGGCCAGGTGAGCCCTGATACCCCGGTTGTCCTGTCAGATGTGAAGAAGACAGAGGGAGAAAGGACTATTTGGGAGAAGCTCTGCATGGAGATCCCGAACCTGCCAAGGGCTTGGAAAGAGAGAGCCAAGGCCCAATTGACCAAGTGGAGAAGGATCTTTTCCAAAGATGAGTTCGATGTGGGGTGTACGAAGAGTGCCACCCACCGAATCCGCCTCCAAGAAGACAAACCCTTCAGGGAGAGGGTCCGGCGAGTCCCATTGGCAGACCTCGAAGACTTGCGGGAGCAGCTCGCCGAGCTCAAGCGAACCGGTGTTATCCGGGAGTCCAGAAGCCCCTATGCCTCCCCGATAGTGGTGGTCAGGAAGAAGAATGGATCATTGAGGCTATGTATAGACTACAGGACCCTCAATAGAAGAATTATACCTGACCAGTATACCACCCCGAGGATGGAGGATGCCTTACAGAGCTTGTCCGGAGCAAGGTGGTTCAGTGTAATGGATCTCAAGAGTGGGTACTATCAGATCCCCATGCATCCAGAAGATAAGGAGAAGACAGCTTTCATAACTCCTGTGGGGTTCTTTGAGTTTAACAGGATGCCCCAAGGTCTGTCTGGAGCTCAAGCCACCTTTCAACGCCTTATGGAAAAGACTGTGGGAGACATGAACCTCATCGAAGTCCTTGTATACTTAGATGACATCATCGTCTTTGGGAGCGCATGAGGAGAGACTGGAGAAGGTTTTGAGAAGACTCAGTGAGGAGGGACTCAAGCTTTCACCCGAAAAATGCTAGTTATATCAGTCATCCGTTAACTATCTGGGACACATAGTGTCACAAGAAGGGGTAGCTACAGACCCCGAAAAGTTGGAGGCAGTCACCTCCTGGCTAAGGCCCACCACTGTGATAGAACTCAGATTCTTTTTGGGATTCTGTTCCTATTACAGGAGGTTCGTGGAAGGGTTTGCCCGGATTGCAAAACCTCTGAATGAGCTGCTCAAGACAGAAGGGGAAGAGGATGACTCGGGCCCCAGGAAGCCGGGGGAGTCAGTCAAAGACCAGTGGAACGAGAAGTGTGAAGAGGCCTTCCATATGTTGAAGAAAAGCCTAACCACTGCCCCTGTCCTGGCTTACGCAGACCCAAAGAAACCGTATGAACTCCATGTGGATGCCAGTCATGATGGCCTGGGAGGAGTGCTCTATCAGGAGCATGAAGGGCAACTGCGACCTGTTGCATATGTGAGCAGGAATCTAACCCCCTCAGAAAAGAACTACCCCACTCACAAGTTGAAGTTCCTGGCCCTCAAATGGGCTGTAGTCGACAAGCTCAAAGACTATTTGTATGGGGCAGAATTCACTGTGAAAACTGACAACAACCCCCTTACTTATCTTTTCACCACAGCAAAGCTGGATGCCACGGGACACAGATGGCTGGCGGCCCTGTCTGCTTTCAACTTTAGCCTGAAATATAGACCTGGGGCTGGAAATCGAGATGCGGACGCCTTGTCAAGAAGATCCCATGCTCCCACCAGCAGTACAGAAAGACTGGACCCAAGTGGCACCCGAAAGGGTGCGGGCCCTCTGTCAGGGGGCTGAACTCCAGGCCAGGGGCAGTTCAAAAGCAGAAGAGATAGGAGTCATTGTAGTAGGGGTCCCCAAACAATACTGTGGGGTAACCCAGTTGGAGGAGGCTGACTTGCCAAAACTGTCAAAAAAGAAGTTGAGGTGCGACCAATTGGAAGACCCCATGGGGAGATTGGTCCTGGAAGCCCTGGAGAGTCAGGATCCAGATAAACTCTTATGCCACCCTTCAAAGGAAGCTCGTCTGCTGAGGAAGGAATGGGACAGGCTGCAGGTGCATCAGGGAGTGGTCTACCGAAGGGGCCCCTCTGATGACCTAGAAGACAAATGGCAACTGTTTCTACCAGGGAAACATCGAGAGACCGTCCTGGTCGCCCTGCATGACAATCATGGCCACTGGGGAGTGGAAAGGACCTTCCAGCTCATTAGGAACCGGTTCTATTGGCCCTGCATGAGGGCCGAAGTCGAGGAATACTGTCACTCATGTGCACGCTGCATCCAGAGGAAGACTTTACCCCACCAAGCTGCCCCGAAAGGGTCATCTGCAAAGTCAAAGCCCCCTGGATTTGGTATGCATTGATTTTCTCTGCCTCGAACCTGACTTGAGTGGACTAGGAAATGTTCTGGTGATAACCGACCATTTTACCCGGTATGCCCAGGCCTTTCCAACCAAAGACCAGAAGGCTTCCACTGTAGCTAAAGTTCTCATGGAGAAATACTTTGTACACTACGGGCTACCACAACGGCTCCACTCGGATCAAGGAAGGGACTTTGAAAGTCAGCTGACTCGGAAGCTCCTGGATTCCTTAGGGATCAAGAAGACCCGAACCACCCCCTATTATCCACAAGGTGATGCTCAGCCGGAGAGGTTCAACCGAACCCTGCTCAACATGCTGGGGACTTTGATTACTGAAAAGAAGCAGCATTGGAGCAAACATATAGCAGCAATTGTGCATGCATACAACAGTACCACAAGTGACGCTACAGGGTACTCACCCTATCGACTTATGTTCGGAAGAGAAGCAAGACTACCGGTAGATCTGGCCTTTGGTACCCCCATAGACCATTGCTCGGCCACTTCCCACAAGGGATATGTAGATAGGCTCAGACACAGTTTAAAATTGGCCTATGAGCAGGCACAAGCAGCCTTGGATCAAAGGGGAGCCTGCAACAAGAAAAACTTTGATTTGAAAGTCCGGATTCAGGATCTACAACCTGGGGACAGAGTGCTGCTACGGAACTTGGGGTCCCTGGAAAGCACAATCTTGCAGACAGATGGAGACCTGAACCCTATGTTATTTGCAAGAAACTGCCGGGCCTACCTGTTTACAGACTAAAACCAGAAGGAAAGGTGGGGCCCTTAAAGACTTGGCATCGGAACCATCTACTCCCACTTGCCGAAGCAGTTTGGATACCCCCTGCGAGGGATTCCCCTGAGTCATCTTCCATCCTGGATACTCCCAAGCCAAACACTCGGTCTCAGACTCCTCAGATTGAAGAATCAGATGTCTCTGAATTAAGTGAGGATGAGAGAGAAGAACTTGATTGGCTATGGCCTTCCCAGGCCCCAGAAACTTCTGCTATAGATCTTCCACTTACTAAAGACACCATAGACAGTACACTGAATGCAGAAGCTACTGAGTTCATCCCGTCCAGTCCTTTGTCGGATTCTTGGGAAGATGCCAGTGACTTACTCTTAGAAGAGGATCCAAGAGATTCTATGTATCTCCCTGCTCCTGAGTCGAGTGTCCCAGAGCCAGTGGAAACTCCCAAGTCGGTTCCAGAAGAGGAACCTGTATTATCCGAACCAGAAATCCCAAGAGAACAAAGGATGAGAAGGGCCATAAGGCCTCCCCGAAGATTGACTTACCCACAGATGGGGAAGAGCTCGGAAGACACTGTGGTCACTGCCAGGAGGAGTGTGGAAGACCCTGATCCCTCCACTGTTTATTTAGTGGGGGGCAACCCCAACTCACTCGCTGGCACAGCTAGGCAGGCCACGAATGACAGTGTGACCTGTGGGCAAGGAAGTCCACCCCCTAGTTTTTGGTGGGAACTTCCTCTGCCGACATCTTACGCATCTTTGTCTCATGTTGTGCGTAGTATGTGTTAACATTTATCTTTGGGGACCAAAGAGTTTAAGTGGGGGGAGTGTGTAGCGGGGTCTCCTTTAAGGCCCCCGAACTACGTTACCCAGAACCCTGTTCGGCACCCAGGGTGCATTGGGCCACCGTAGAGACTTATGGGTGGGGCTATAGGAGGAGGGGGCGAGGCGAAGCTCGGCCTCTTTGGACACCGCGCTGCAAGCAATAGGACTCCCTGTGCGGATCCGCTGCTGTGTAAGGCCTGAAGCCTGGGCCTTGCATACCTACCAAAGAGACTTCCACCCCACTGCAGAGCCTGGGTGGCACCTGTTCCTGCTCGAGTTTGCTGACATCCGCTGGACCGGGGACCCGGCCGTTGGAGCCGCTGTGTGCGGATACACAGTGGTGGAAGCCTGGACTGGGATCGCGTCCGGAGTGGTGAGCGAGCACTTGCTCACTTCAATTAACCTTTACTTTGTTCGGCCTAGTGACTGCCTTGGCCCACCTTGTTCATTTACTACTATTGGATTACAAATATTGTTTCCTGAAAGTGCACCACCGTTCAAGTTGCATGCGAAGAATTGTTCTCCTAAGGGACTGAGTTTAATCTAAGTCAGGCCTGACCAGGGGGGTTAAATCTTTGTTTGCTGCGCCATATTGCGCATAAGGAAAGAAGATAGTTGCACGTGGCGGGTGACCACTCTGCACTATCACTGATGAATATGTTTATGGCTGCAGGGCTCTGCATGTATGCTATGTGATGTGTTTACCTTGAACCTTTATACCAAAGTAAATCCAGTTATATTTTATTACCTTGGTATCAGTGTTATCCTTGCAGATAGTAGTTATCTATCAATACTGCCAGATTGTGTATAATCAGGTATAGATCGTTACGAGGTAACATTCCCTAGACTAACTGTGCCAGTGTGGGTTGTGTAGATTGCCGGGGGTTGGTGGTGCTGTATACAGGGCCCGAAACAAAACTCAACGGCTCTCTTAACTGGGGGTAGCGCTACACATGCAAATGTCGTGTTTGGAAAAATACATCCATACACATGTAATTGCAAAAAAATAAAGGGATTTTTATAACAGCTTACCTGTAAAATCCTTTTCTTGGAGTACATCACGGGACACAGAGCGACTTAGTCATTACTAATGGGTTATATAGATTACCTTCAGGTGTTGGCACTGGCCAATTCCAAACCGGAAGTACCCTCCCCTATATAAGCCCCTCCCATCCGGGAGCACCTCAGTTTTGTAGCCAAGCAATAAGTGTCCCAAAAAGAGGGGTGGGAGCTCTGTGTCCCGTGATGTACTCCAAGAAAAGGATTTTACAGGTAAGCTGTTATAAAAATCCCTTTTTCTTTTTCGTACATCACGGGACACAGAGCGACTTAGTCATTACTAATGGGACGTCCCAAAGCAATGCCAAATGAGGGGAGGGATACATAAGCTGGGCGCCATCAGGCATGAGGATCTTTTGCGGCCTGCAACACACTGCGCCCAAAGGCGACATCCTCCTGACTTCTAACGTCTACCTGGTAGAATCTAGTAAACGTGTGTACCGAAGACCATGTTGCGGCCTTACATACTTGAGCCAGGGAGGCCTGGTGATGCACTGCCCATGAAGTTCCAACTGCTCTTGTGGAGTGCGCCCTAACTTTGAACGGAGGCGGTCTCTTTCTCAAGCCATAGGCTTGTATTATGACCTGTCGAATCCACTTGGCTAAAGTGGATTTTGATGCTGCCTGACCCTTTTTAGGGCCTTCCGGCAGAATAAACAAAGTATCCGTTCTGCGAATCTGAGCAGTGGCTTTTAGATAAGCTTTAACTGCTCTTACTACATCCAAGGAATGTAATAACTTTTCCTCTACCAAGCTAGGTTTGGGGAAAAAAGAAGGAAGAACCACATCTTGGTTCAAATGAAACCTCGATACCACCTTAGGAAGAAAGGCTGGATGAGGACGTAATACTACTCTGTCCTTATGGACAACCAGATATGGCTCCTTACAGGACAAGGCGGCTAATTCCGATACTCTTTTAGCCGAACAAACGGCTACTAAGAAAATCAATTTCCTGGTGAGAAGAACCAAGGAAATGTGTTGCAATGGTTCAAACGGTTGTTTCTGTAGAACTGACAGAACCAGGTTTAAGTCCCAAGGACATATGGGAATACTAACCGGAGGGCTAATACGCATCACTCCTTGTATGAAAGCTTTGACTAGTGAATGCGAAGCCAAGGGCCTTTGAAAAAATATTGACAAGGCCGAAATCTGACCCTTGATAGTACTCAAGGCCAGCTTCCTATCTACAGCCCACTGTAGGAAGTCCAAAATCCTCCCTATCACGTACTTACGTGGATGCCATTTCTTGGCCTCACACCACTTAATGTACGCTTTCCAGATCCTATAATAGATCTGCCTGGATACCGGCTTCCTGGCATTGATCATGGTAGATACCACAGAATTAGAGAGCCCTCTCTTTTTCAGAATGTGGGCTTCAATAGCCAGGCCGTCAAACCTAGGGCTGGTAAGGAAGGGTGGTATATCGGTCCCTGCGACAGCAGGTCCGGACGATGAGGGAGGGTCCAAGGACTCCTCACTGACATTTTTACAATCTCCGCGTACCATGCCCTTCGGGGCCACGCTGGAGCCACCAGAATCACTGGTTTCTTTTCTACCCTGATTCTGCGGAGTAATCGCGGTAACAATTGTGGCGGTGGGAATGCATATATCAGCTTGAACTGATCCCAAGGGAACACTAGGGCATCCGAGCCGCAAGCTAGAGGATCCCTTGTGCGAGACACAAATCTGTCCACCTTTGCGTTGAATCTGGATGCTAGCAGATCTACATCCGGTGTTCCCCACCGCTGGCATATTGCCTGGAAAACCTCGGGGTGAAGAGACCATTCCCCCGGGCATAATTGTTGGCGGCTTAAAAAGTCCGCTCTCCAATTTTCCACTCCTGGGATGAAAACCGCGGATATGGCTGGGACATATCTTTCTGCCCACTCCAGGATGCAATTTGCTTCCCTCTGGGCTGCACGACTCCTGGTGCCACCCTGGTGATTGATATATGCCACTGCTGTGGCATTGTCTGATTGAATTCTGACAGGGGACCCTTGGAGTTTGGATGTCCATGCTACTAGGGCATACCGGGCTGCTCGTATCTCTAAGAGATTGATGGGCAGGGCCTTTTCTGCTTCTGACCACTTGCCCTGGAGAGACCATTGCTCCAGTACTGCCCCCCAGCCTATGAGGCTGGCATCTGTAGTGACTACCTTCCAAGAAACCGGACTGAAGGGTTTCCCTTTTTCCAGATTCTGGGGCACCAACCACCAATGGAGGCTCTTGCGAACAGAAGGGGACAGGGACATTGGTAAGTCTAAAGCCTGAACTTTTTTGTTCCAGGCTGACAGTATGGCCCTTTGCAAATTCCTTGAATGGAATTGACCGTAGGGTACCGCTTCGAATGAAGCCACCATTTTTCCCAGCAGCCTCATGCAGAGGCGTATGGATGGTTTTCTTTTTGTACCCACTAAGTGGGTCAAATCTTTTAAAGAGGACACCTTCTCTGGAGGTAAGAAAATCTTTCTCTGATTTGAATCCAGCCTTAGCCCTAAGTATTCCAGACTTTTGACTGGTCTTAGAGCTGACTTGTCCCGGTTGATAATCCAACCGTGATATTCCAGATACTTGATTGTCTTGTGAATAGCTACTTCCAGCTTTTCCACTGAGTGGTCTATTAGTAGCAGGTCGTCTAGATATGCCATTATCGTTACACCCTGTGTTCTTAGATTGGCCAATAATGGGGCCAGAATTTTTGTGAACACTCGTGGTGCTGTGGCCAGACCGAAAGGTAAGGCTCTGAACTGAAAATGCAAAGCGTAGAAATTTCTGGTGGGCCGGAAAGATGGGAATATGCAGATAAGCATCCGTTATGTCGATCGAGGCTAACCATTCCTGCCCTTGTAGGGCGGTGGCCACCGATCGGATCGACTCCATCCGAAAAGTCCTGATATTTAGGAACTTGTTTAGCCCTTTTAGATTTAATATGGGCCTCACGTCCCCATTTGGTTTGGGGACTGTGAAAAGGTTCGAGTAAAACCCGAATCCGCTTTCTTCCAGGGGAACCTTCATGATTACACCTTGGAGCAATAGTTGTTCTAGTGCCAGAAGGAGGGATCCTCTCTTCTGGGCATCTCTTGGCACGTTTGACCTCATAAATTGGGCAGGAGGAGTGCCTTTTAACTCCAGCTTGTATCCCAGACTTACTGCGTAGAGCACCCATCTGTCTCTGATGGTGTCCCGCCAGGTCTCTGTGAACAACTGAAGTCTTCCCCCTACCCGATTGAGTGGGGGCAACGCTTCATGCCTTGGGGGGAGGTTTTGTACCTCTCTTGATCCAGGGCTTCTTGTTACCCTGTGATTGTCCCTGATTTCTGCCCCCTGAATTTGACCGCGGAGGCCGTCGGAACTGCTTCACAGCCGATGTGCCCGGGACTGGAGAAGTAGGCCTCTTAAAAGAAGGACTTCTACCCTTGTTCTTAACCGGTAAGAGTGAACTTTTACCGGCAGAAATTTTCTGGATATATTTGTACAGATCTTCTCCAAATAAGCGTTCTCCATGAAATGGGAAGCTAACCAGCAGTTTTTTACAGGGAGCTTCAGCAGACCAGTTTTTGAGCCACAGAAGCCTACGCATATGTACTATAGACAGCGTAAAGCGGGAGGCCTGTTGGATTGTATCCTTTATGGCGTCCACCGCAAAACACAAGGCTCTAGGCAGGTCAGCAAGGGCAAGAGCCTGCTGATCTGGTAAGTCCCTTAAGACTTGTTTCAACTGATCTTTCACTGCTTGGCAGACTCCAATCGCTGCTACCGCAGGTTGCGTCACCATGCTTGCTGTAGAGAAAGCAGATTTTAGTAAAGACTCCAATTTTTTATCTATTGGGTCTTTGAACATTGGAACATTATCTACTGGACATGTCAGTGATTTGTTAACAGAAGAGATGGCTGCGTCCACTGTAGGGACCCTCCATTTTTTTATGAACTTATCCTCCATGGGATAGATCACTGGAAATCTCTTGGGGGGAGCAAATATTTTATCAGGATGCTCCCAATCCTGGTAAATAAGCCCTTCTAATAAAGGGTGGATTGGGAAGGAACAGACAGCCTGGGGAGCTTTTAGCGACCCCAGCGAGGAAACCGTAGTGGATGGTGGTTCCGCCAGAGGCATTTTAAATGCTGATCGGACCATGTTAGTCAGAGACTGAACCCATAATCTTTCAGCCTGAGATGCTGAGAAAGGTTCTTCCACTGTTGATTCCTCCATAACTGAATCAACCTCATCCTGATCCCCTTCAGGTAGGTCGATCTCTGTGTGAGGCTGTTCCTCCACTAACAGGCACTCTGAAGGAGGAGACGGAGATCGGACGCGCTTTTCCTGTGACAGGGAAGCAGCGATCAATGCTGTTAATCTCTCTTCCAATCCTCCCAGAGTTGAGGATAAAACCTCCTCTGTTATATATACAGGAGCAGGTGGACTGGGGACAGCCGCAGCACCAGGCATTCCTGCGGGGTTTCTACGGCTACTGACCTCTGAATTCTCAGGGGAGATTGGTGCAGTACAAGCATGCCCAATATCCTCAGAGCCCGATGGAGACCCCTTTGGCTTCCTGGAAGACCTATTTCCGGAGCGTCTGGACGACATATCCTTTAAGCACAAAGCTGAGGTATTCCCGTCGTCATACACCAATTTTTGCTGGTAATAGTCTAACACAGTTGCTGCTATATACCAGCTGGTGTCCACTAAAGTGCCTTTCTATGGGGATGCCTGCATCAACCGCCTCTGTGTGCCACTGTTTGTTGCTAGCTCTGTTTGCATCCAGCTGACACTTGTACTGTGTCTTTTAACCATGCTGGGGCGCCTGCACATGCGCAGAAGCGCCGCGGCGCGCATCGAGCGTCATCCACCCGCCCCGCCCCTTTTTTTTTCATAGGAGGCGCGTGCACGCGCCCGCGCGCGCGCCCGTGCGCCATTGGCGCCCTTTTCGAAATCAAACAGGGACTAGGAGCCAGGGCCCTTTTTGCCGGAGGGCCTGTGCGGTGGATGAGCGCAGCAACAGGGCAGAGGAAGTGGATTCCCACAGAGAAACTTACCAACTGCCTGGAAAAATGGACTACAGCGGCCTCTAGTGGTTTAACACAGGTACCGCGGTCCTCTTTTTTTTTTTTTTTTTCTTGACTACTATTAAAATTTTACATTTTCTGTAGTTACAGGCATACACAGATATTAGCGGGAATACCGTTAGGTAACAGACAGAAAGACAAATTAGGCTTGGGGGTCCCCCAATAGAACCAAGTTCCTGGGGGCCCCCACTTACCTGATCCCCGCCGCAGGACTTTGTTTGGTCCACAGAAGTCCAAACTTCACCTATCACGGCAGGCATTGTAATTAAACCTTCAGGGACCGGGTTCCCAAGGATTCCACTCCCCTGGACCTGTATAGCACCCTGCACAGACAACATCTTGGTCGTGGGTATGACCAGAGCTCTGGATCCCAGGGTCCAGCCCTCCTAAGAGAGGCATTACAGGCAAAACCTTGCTCTTCTGCTGCAAGGCCCGGGTACCGACCGTTTAGCTATGAAGCTTTTTTGGTGGGATCCGGAACAGCTTACTAAGGCCCAAAAGAACCTGTACGCAAGCCCAGTGAAAACACATGTTACTCTTTGGCCAACACCTTAGACACTGGCAAAAAACTGAGGTGCTCCCGGATGGGAGGGGCTTATATAGGGGAGGGTACTTCCGGTTTGGAATTGGCCAGTGCCAACACCTGAAGGTAATCTATATAACCCATTAGTAATGACTAAGTCGCTCTGTGTCCCGTGATGTACGAAAAAGAAATATGCTTCAAGTAGGGCTCCTAGGCGCTGTAAATTCAGGTGTATTTCATGCTGTTTGGCAATGCACCTGTTTCTACATCTGTGTGCTTATAGCCTTAGCGAAACATGAGGCATTACCATACTACTCTCCCACACCGAGTTAAAGGGGTTGTAAAGGTTAATGGCTCGCGCTGCTGTCAATCAAACCCAATGATGCGGGCGCCTGGTGCGGGGCCGAGTCCTGTACTCGGCGGCTATGGACGCCGAATGCAGGACTCGGGAGCGCGCCCGCAAGGTAACCCCCTTGGGAGAGCGCTTTCCAGAGGGGGTTGGTTATCTGAGGCGGGGAGGAGCCGAGAGAGACGCCGTAGGACCCCAGAAAACGCCGTTCGGGGCCACGCTGTGCAAAACGAGCTGCACAGTGGAGGTAAGTATGACATGTTTGTTATTTTTTTTTTTTTTTAATGCAAACCTTTAGTATCACTTTAAGGCCTGTGTCAATGGGCTTTGGGCTTGCGGATGTCATTCATTCGGATCAGTTAGAGTCTGAGATAATTCATAATTCATTAACTGGCGAATTTAACCTGCAGTTGACCTGGTGCATTTGACCTGCATGGCAATATAAAACCAGCTGAAAACAAACAAAGGCCCTTGGACACAGATCTTTAAAAAGATCTCTCATCTCAGTTTTAAAAACTGCAGAATATATGAGGCTCCGTTCACATCTAGGCATCCCGGATCGCGAGCGGAATTGCCGCGATTCTGCCCGTGATCCCGAATCATGGCAAATCACAGGAGACCGCTATTCTGTACCGCGATTTTGTTTGCACGATTTTTACCGAGATTTCTCGGGCGACAATCGCCGCGATCAGGGTGCCATTGGAAATTACGGGGATCGCAATCGCGGAGACTCCGCCTGCGATCCGGGATGCCCAGATGTGAACGGAGCTTTAAAGAAAAAAGGAAAGATAGAAGTAACCCAACCAGATAAAATGTTATTCTTTCAACTAAAGCTTGCCATACGCCAAAAGATCAAACAGATTCCTCCATCCACGCTAAACAGAGCAGATGGAGAAATTTTCTCCTGCAACTACGGTATTCTAAAAGCCGCTGCCAGCTGTTAGAATGTCTGAACAGCAGATGGTTTGAATCTCAGCCTGTTCCTGCTAAGTAAATACAAAATGGTTTCTTACTCAAAATTTTCCGTCTGTTTTTCTTTATATAATAAAATAGAAAAAACACAGTGGTTATCAAATACCACCAAAAGAAAGCTCTATATGTGTGAAAAAAATAATAATATAGATTTCATTTGCGCACAGCTTTGCATCTCCGCGCAATCACCAGTTAAAGTAGTGTAGTGCCTAACTGCAAGAAATGGCCTGGTCATGAAGTGGTTAAAGCAGAGTTCCACCCAAAAGTGGAACTTCTGCTTTAAGGAATCCTGAACCCCTGACATGCCACATTTGGGGGGGGGGGGTACCTAGTTTTGACAGGTACCCAGCTTCTACTTCTGCTCGGGCTGCCTAGGTGGCCCCTCCCTCCCTGCAATCTTCTAGGACACGTCACAGGCCCCAGAAGATTGCCTGGCCATTCAGGTCTGCATCACTGGACTGTGGACTGGTGAGTGGGTGTTTATTAAAAAATAAACACAGAAATGGCTGGAACTCCGCTTTAAGGAGGGGCTCAAATGACGGAGCGATCACTTGTAAATAGACCGGCGTCATGTGATGACGCCGGTTCCTCCCTCCCCTCTCTGTACCGATCGGTACAGTGTGAGAGGAGAGGGGAGGGAGCGGATCATGTCCGCTCCCTCCCCCATGTCAGATCATGTCAGCTGTGGGCTGGATCTGTGACAATTGCAGTCACAGATCCAGCCATCCATCCATCCCTGCTCAGCCATCCCTGTGCAATACTCTGCTAATACTCTGCAATACACCCTGCCAATACTCTGCAATACCCTGTGCAATACTCTGTGCATACTCTGCAATACCCTCTGCAATACTCTGCAATACCCTCTGCAATACTCTGCAATACCCTCTGCAATACTCTGCAATACTCTGCAATACCCTCTGCAATACCCTGTGCAATACTCTGCAATACCCTGTGCAATACCCTGTGCAATACTCTGCAATACCCTGTGCAATACTCTGCAATACCCTGCCCATACTGTGCAATTCCCTGCCCATACTGTGCCCATACTGTGCAATACCCTGCCATACTGTGCAATACTCTGCCATATTCCGCAATACCCTGCCATACTCCGCAATACTCCTCAATACCCGGCAATACTCCTCAATACTCCTCAATACCCTGCAATACCCGGCAATACCCCACAATACCCGGCAATACTCCACAATACCCGGCAATACTCCACAATACCCGGCAATACTCCACAATACCCGGCAATACTCCACAATACCCTGCAATACTCCTCAATACCCCGCAATACTCGGCAATACTCCGCAATACCCGGCAATACTCCGCAATACCCGGCAATACCCCGCAATACTCGGCAATACCCCGCAATACCCCGCAATACTCGGCAATACCCGGCAATACCCGGCAATACTCGGCAATACCCGGCAATACTCCGCAATACCCGGCAATACTCCGCAATACCCTGCAATACTCCTCAATACCCTGCAATACTCCTCAATACCCTGCAATACTCCTCAATACCCGGCAATACTCCTCAATACCCGGCAATACTCCGCAATACCCGGCAATACTCTGCAATAACCACTTCCCGCCCGCCGGCCGTCATATGACGTCCTTAACTTTATGCAGGGATATCTGAATGATGGGAGCAGCTACAGGCATCATTCAGATATTCGCTTTTTCAGCTGGCGATTCCCTGCACCATAAGAACGATCATAGCGGCTGTTCCACCGCTTGGTCGCTCTTACGGAAGGCGAGAGGGGATGCCCCCCCTCCCGCTGCCCTCCGGTGCTTCTACGGACTCACCGCTACGATCAAAGCCAAGATTGTTTTTTTTTTTTTGTTTTTTTCAGGCTTCCCAGCCTAGAGGTGAGATGTGGGGTCTTATTGACCCCATATCTCACTGTAAAGAGGACCTGTCATGCCATATTCCTATTACAAGGGATGTTTACATTCTTTGTAATAGGAATAAAAGTGATCAAAAAAAATTTGGGGTGGAAAAACATGTCAAACTAAAATAAATAAAGTAAAATGAACAATAAAATATATATATATTTTTTTAAAGCGCCCCTGCCCCCGCGAGCTCGCATGCAGAAGTGAACGCATACGTAAGCCCCGCCCACATATGAAAACGGTGTTCAAACCACACATGTGAGGTATCGTTGCGAACGTTAGAGCGAGAGCAATAATTTTGGCCCTAGACCTCCTCTGTAACTCAAAACATGTAACCAGTAAAAATATTTAAAGCGTTGCCTATGGGGATTTTTAAGTAGCGAAGTTTGGCGCCATTCCACGAGCGTGTGCAATTTTGAAGGGTGACATGTTAGGTATCTATTTACTCGGCGTAACTTCATCTTTCACATTATGCAAAAACATTGGGCTAACTTTACTGTTTTTTTTTCTTTTAAGCACAAAACAGTTTTTTGCCGTAAAAAATGCGTTAGAAAAATTTCTGCGCAAATACCGTGCAAGATAAAAAGTTGCAATGACCACCATTATATTCTTTAAGGTCTTTGCTAAAAAAACATATATAATGTTTTGGGGTTCTATGTAACTTTCTAGCAAACAAATGATGATTTTTACATGTAGGAGAGAAATGTCAGAATTGGCCTGGGTGCTCCAGAACGCCTGATGGTGCTCCCTGCATGTTGGGCCTCTGTATGTGGCCACGCTGTGTAAAAGTCTCACACATGTGGTATCGCCATACTCGGGAGGAATAGCAGAATGTGTTTTGGGGTGTAATTTGTGGTATGCATATGCTATGTGTGAGAAATAACCTGCTAATATGACAATTTTGTGGAAAAAAAAAATCTTGATTTTTGCAAAGAATTGTGGGAAAAAATGACAACTTCAAAAAACTCACAATGACTCTTTCTAAATACCTTGGAATGTCTTCTTTCCAAAAAGGGGTCATTTGGGGGGTATTTGTACTTTTCTGGCATGTTAGGGTCTCAAGAAATTAGATAGGCTGTCAGTACTTCAGGTGTGATCAATTTTCAGATATTGGCACCATAGATTGTGGACTCTATAACTTTCACAAAGACCAAAAAATATGCACCAATTTGTACTTATTTTTTACCAAAGATATGTAGCAGTATAAATTTTGGCCAAAATTTATGAAGAAAAAATACTAATTTGCAAAATTTTATAACGGAAACAAAGAAAAATTAATTTTTTTACAAAATTTTCAGTCTTTTTTCTCTTATACTAAGTGGGTCAAATCTTTTAAAGAGGACACCTTCTCTGGAGGTAAGAAAATCTTTCTCTGATTTGAATCCAGCCTTAGCCCTAAGTATTCCAGACTTTTGACTGGTCTTAGAGCTGACTTGTCCCGGTTGATAATCCAACCGTGATATTCCAGATACTTGATTGTCTTGTGAATAGCTACTTCCAGCTTTTCCACTGAGTGGTCTATTAGTAGCAGGTCGTCTAGATATGCCATTATCGTTACACCCTGTGTTCTTAGATTGGCCAATAATGGGGCCAGAATTTTTGTGAACACTCGTGGTGCTGTGGCCAGACCGAAAGGTAAGGCTCTGAACTGAAAATGCAAAGCGTAGAAATTTCTGGTGGGCCAGAAAGATGGGAATATGCAGATAAGCATCCGTTATGTCGATCGAGGCTAACCATTCCTGCCCTTGTAGGGCGGTGGCCACCGATCGGATCGACTCCATCCGAAAAGTCCTGATATTTAGGAACTTGTTTAGCCCTTTTAGATTTAATATGGGCCTCACGTCCCCATTTGGTTTGGGGACTGTGAAAAGGTTCGAGTAAAACCCGAATCCGCTTTCTTCCAGGGGAACCTTCATGATTACACCTTGGAGCAATAGTTGTTCTAGTGCCAGAAGGAGGGATCCTCTCTTCTGGGCATCTCTTGGCACGTTTGACCTCATAAATTGGGCAGGAGGAGTGCCTTTTAACTCCAGCTTGTATCCCAGACTTACTGCGTAGAGCACCCATCTGTCTCTGATGGTGTCCCGCCAGGTCTCTGTGAACAACTGAAGTCTTCCCCCTACCCGATTGAGTGGGGGCAACGCTTCATGCCTTGGGGGGAGGTTTTGTACCTCTCTTGATCCAGGGCTTCTTGTTACCCTGTGATTGTCCCTGATTTCTGCCCCCTGAATTTGACCGCGGAGGCCGTCGGAACTGCTTCACAGCCGATGTGCCCGGGACTGGAGAAGTAGGCCTCTTAAAAGAAGGACTTCTACCCTTGTTCTTAACCGGTAAGAGTGAACTTTTACCGGCAGAAATTTTCTGGATATATTTGTACAGATCTTCTCCAAATAAGCGTTCTCCATGAAATGGGAAGCTAACCAGCAGTTTTTTACAGGGAGCTTCAGCAGACCAGTTTTTGAGCCACAGAAGCCTACGCATATGTACTATAGACAGCGTAAAG
Source organism: Rana muscosa (assembly GCA_029206835.1). Taxonomy (NCBI): domain Eukaryota; kingdom Metazoa; phylum Chordata; class Amphibia; order Anura; family Ranidae; genus Rana; species Rana muscosa. The sequence goes on along the minus strand of CM055117.1, from coordinate 303,730,373 downwards.
CGGGAGGCCTGTTGGATTGTATCCTTTATGGCGTCCACCGCAAAACACAAGGCTCTAGGCAGGTCAGCAAGGGCAAGAGCCTGCTGATCTGGTAAGTCCCTTAAGACTTGTTTCAACTGATCTTTCACTGCTTGGCAGACTCCAATCGCTGCTACCGCAGGTTGCGTCACCATGCTTGCTGTAGAGAAAGCAGATTTTAGTAAAGACTCCAATTTTTTATCTATTGGGTCTTTGAACATTGGAACATTATCTACTGGACATGTCAGTGATTTGTTAACAGAAGAGATGGCTGCGTCCACTGTAGGGACCCTCCATTTTTTTATGAACTTATCCTCCATGGGATAGATCACTGGAAATCTCTTGGGGGGAGCAAATATTTTATCAGGATGCTCCCAATCCTGGTAAATAAGCCCTTCTAATAAAGGGTGGATTGGGAAGGAACAGACAGCCTGGGGAGCTTTTAGCGACCCCAGCGAGGAAACCGTAGTGGATGGTGGTTCCGCCAGAGGCATTTTAAATGCTGATCGGACCATGTTAGTCAGAGACTGAACCCATAATCTTTCAGCCTGAGATGCTGAGAAAGGTTCTTCCACTGTTGATTCCTCCATAACTGAATCAACCTCATCCTGATCCCCTTCAGGTAGGTCGATCTCTGTGTGAGGCTGTTCCTCCACTAACAGGCACTCTGAAGGAGGAGACGGAGATCGGACGCGCTTTTCCTGTGACAGGGAAGCAGCGATCAATGCTGTTAATCTCTCTTCCAATCCTCCCAGAGTTGAGGATAAAACCTCCTCTGTTATATATACAGGAGCAGGTGGACTGGGGACAGCCGCAGCACCAGGCATTCCTGCGGGGTTTCTACGGCTACTGACCTCTGAATTCTCAGGGGAGATTGGTGCAGTACAAGCATGCCCAATATCCTCAGAGCCCGATGGAGACCCCTTTGGCTTCCTGGAAGACCTATTTCCGGAGCGTCTGGACGACATATCCTTTAAGCACAAAGCTGAGGTATTCCCGTCGTCATACACCAATTTTTGCTGGTAATAGTCTAACACAGTTGCTGCTATATACCAGCTGGTGTCCACTAAAGTGCCTTTCTATGGGGATGCCTGCATCAACCGCCTCTGTGTGCCACTGTTTGTTGCTAGCTCTGTTTGCATCCAGCTGACACTTGTACTGTGTCTTTTAACCATGCTGGGGCGCCTGCACATGCGCAGAAGCGCCGCGGCGCGCATCGAGCGTCATCCACCCGCCCCGCCCCTTTTTTTTTCATAGGAGGCGCGTGCACGCGCCCGCGCGCGCGCCCGTGCGCCATTGGCGCCCTTTTCGAAATCAAACAGGGACTAGGAGCCAGGGCCCTTTTTGCCGGAGGGCCTGTGCGGTGGATGAGCGCAGCAACAGGGCAGAGGAAGTGGATTCCCACAGAGAAACTTACCAACTGCCTGGAAAAATGGACTACAGCGGCCTCTAGTGGTTTAACACAGGTACCGCGGTCCTCTTTTTTTTTTTTTTTTTCTTGACTACTATTAAAATTTTACATTTTCTGTAGTTACAGGCATACACAGATATTAGCGGGAATACCGTTAGGTAACAGACAGAAAGACAAATTAGGCTTGGGGGTCCCCCAATAGAACCAAGTTCCTGGGGGCCCCCACTTACCTGATCCCCGCCGCAGGACTTTGTTTGGTCCACAGAAGTCCAAACTTCACCTATCACGGCAGGCATTGTAATTAAACCTTCAGGGACCGGGTTCCCAAGGATTCCACTCCCCTGGACCTGTATAGCACCCTGCACAGACAACATCTTGGTCGTGGGTATGACCAGAGCTCTGGATCCCAGGGTCCAGCCCTCCTAAGAGAGGCATTACAGGCAAAACCTTGCTCTTCTGCTGCAAGGCCCGGGTACCGACCGTTTAGCTATGAAGCTTTTTTGGTGGGATCCGGAACAGCTTACTAAGGCCCAAAAGAACCTGTACGCAAGCCCAGTGAAAACACATGTTACTCTTTGGCCAACACCTTAGACACTGGCAAAAAACTGAGGTGCTCCCGGATGGGAGGGGCTTATATAGGGGAGGGTACTTCCGGTTTGGAATTGGCCAGTGCCAACACCTGAAGGTAATCTATATAACCCATTAGTAATGACTAAGTCGCTCTGTGTCCCGTGATGTACGAAAAAGAAATATGCTTCAAGTAGGGCTCCTAGGCGCTGTAAATTCAGGTGTATTTCATGCTGTTTGGCAATGCACCTGTTTCTACATCTGTGTGCTTATAGCCTTAGCGAAACATGAGGCATTACCATACTACTCTCCCACACCGAGTTAAAGGGGTTGTAAAGGTTAATGGCTCGCGCTGCTGTCAATCAAACCCAATGATGCGGGCGCCTGGTGCGGGGCCGAGTCCTGTACTCGGCGGCTATGGACGCCGAATGCAGGACTCGGGAGCGCGCCCGCAAGGTAACCCCCTTGGGAGAGCGCTTTCCAGAGGGGGTTGGTTATCTGAGGCGGGGAGGAGCCGAGAGAGACGCCGTAGGACCCCAGAAAACGCCGTTCGGGGCCACGCTGTGCAAAACGAGCTGCACAGTGGAGGTAAGTATGACATGTTTGTTATTTTTTTTTTTTTTAATGCAAACCTTTAGTATCACTTTAAGGCCTGTGTCAATGGGCTTTGGGCTTGCGGATGTCATTCATTCGGATCAGTTAGAGTCTGAGATAATTCATAATTCATTAACTGGCGAATTTAACCTGCAGTTGACCTGGTGCATTTGACCTGCATGGCAATATAAAACCAGCTGAAAACAAACAAAGGCCCTTGGACACAGATCTTTAAAAAGATCTCTCATCTCAGTTTTAAAAACTGCAGAATATATGAGGCTCCGTTCACATCTAGGCATCCCGGATCGCGAGCGGAATTGCCGCGATTCTGCCCGTGATCCCGAATCATGGCAAATCACAGGAGACCGCTATTCTGTACCGCGATTTTGTTTGCACGATTTTTACCGAGATTTCTCGGGCGACAATCGCCGCGATCAGGGTGCCATTGGAAATTACGGGGATCGCAATCGCGGAGACTCCGCCTGCGATCCGGGATGCCCAGATGTGAACGGAGCTTTAAAGAAAAAAGGAAAGATAGAAGTAACCCAACCAGATAAAATGTTATTCTTTCAACTAAAGCTTGCCATACGCCAAAAGATCAAACAGATTCCTCCATCCACGCTAAACAGAGCAGATGGAGAAATTTTCTCCTGCAACTACGGTATTCTAAAAGCCGCTGCCAGCTGTTAGAATGTCTGAACAGCAGATGGTTTGAATCTCAGCCTGTTCCTGCTAAGTAAATACAAAATGGTTTCTTTCTCAAAATTTTCCGTCTGTTTTTCTTTATATAATAAAATAGAAAAAACACAGTGGTTATCAAATACCACCAAAAGAAAGCTCTATATGTGTGAAAAAAATAATAATATAGATTTCATTTGCGCACAGCTTTGCATCTCCGCGCAATCACCAGTTAAAGTAGTGTAGTGCCTAACTGCAAGAAATGGCCTGGTCATGAAGTGGTTAAAGCAGAGTTCCACCCAAAAGTGGAACTTCTGCTTTAAGGAATCCTGAACCCCTGACATGCCACATTTGGGGGGGGGGGGTACCTAGTTTTGACAGGTACCCAGCTTCTACTTCTGCTCGGGCTGCCTAGGTGGCCCCTCCCTCCCTGCAATCTTCTAGGACACGTCACAGGCCCCAGAAGATTGCCTGGCCATTCAGGTCTGCATCACTGGACTGTGGACTGGTGAGTGGGTGTTTATTAAAAAATAAACACAGAAATGGCTGGAACTCCGCTTTAAGGAGGGGCTCAAATGACGGAGCGATCACTTGTAAATAGACCGGCGTCATGTGATGACGCCGGTTCCTCCCTCCCCTCTCTGTACCGATCGGTACAGTGTGAGAGGAGAGGGGAGGGAGCGGATCATGTCCGCTCCCTCCCCCATGTCAGATCATGTCAGCTGTGGGCTGGATCTGTGACAATTGCAGTCACAGATCCAGCCATCCATCCATCCCTGCTCAGCCATCCCTGTGCAATACTCTGCTAATACTCTGCAATACACCCTGCCAATACTCTGCAATACCCTGTGCAATACTCTGTGCATACTCTGCAATACCCTCTGCAATACTCTGCAATACCCTCTGCAATACTCTGCAATACCCTCTGCAATACTCTGCAATACTCTGCAATACCCTCTGCAATACCCTGTGCAATACTCTGCAATACCCTGTGCAATACCCTGTGCAATACTCTGCAATACCCTGTGCAATACTCTGCAATACCCTGCCCATACTGTGCAATTCCCTGCCCATACTGTGCCCATACTGTGCAATACCCTGCCATACTGTGCAATACTCTGCCATATTCCGCAATACCCTGCCATACTCCGCAATACTCCTCAATACCCGGCAATACTCCTCAATACTCCTCAATACCCTGCAATACCCGGCAATACCCCACAATACCCGGCAATACTCCACAATACCCGGCAATACTCCACAATACCCGGCAATACTCCACAATACCCGGCAATACTCCACAATACCCTGCAATACTCCTCAATACCCCGCAATACTCGGCAATACTCCGCAATACCCGGCAATACTCCGCAATACCCGGCAATACCCCGCAATACTCGGCAATACCCCGCAATACCCCGCAATACTCGGCAATACCCGGCAATACCCGGCAATACTCGGCAATACCCGGCAATACTCCGCAATACCCGGCAATACTCCGCAATACCCTGCAATACTCCTCAATACCCTGCAATACTCCTCAATACCCTGCAATACTCCTCAATACCCGGCAATACTCCTCAATACCCGGCAATACTCCGCAATACCCGGCAATACTCTGCAATAACCACTTCCCGCCCGCCGGCCGTCATATGACGTCCTTAACTTTATGCAGGGATATCTGAATGATGGGAGCAGCTACAGGCATCATTCAGATATTCGCTTTTTCAGCTGGCGATTCCCTGCACCATAAGAACGATCATAGCGGCTGTTCCACCGCTTGGTCGCTCTTACGGAAGGCGAGAGGGGATGCCCCCCCTCCCGCTGCCCTCCGGTGCTTCTACGGACTCACCGCTACGATCAAAGCCAAGATTGTTTTTTTTTTTTGTTTTTTTCAGGCTTCCCAGCCTAGAGGTGAGATGTGGGGTCTTATTGACCCCATATCTCACTGTAAAGAGGACCTGTCATGCCATATTCCTATTACAAGGGATGTTTACATTCTTTGTAATAGGAATAAAAGTGATCAAAAAAAATTTGGGGTGGAAAAACATGTCAAACTAAAATAAATAAAGTAAAATGAACAATAAAATATATATATATTTTTTTAAAGCGCCCCTGCCCCCGCGAGCTCGCATGCAGAAGTGAACGCATACGTAAGCCCCGCCCACATATGAAAACGGTGTTCAAACCACACATGTGAGGTATCGTTGCGAACGTTAGAGCGAGAGCAATAATTTTGGCCCTAGACCTCCTCTGTAACTCAAAACATGTAACCAGTAAAAATATTTAAAGCGTTGCCTATGGGGATTTTTAAGTAGCGAAGTTTGGCGCCATTCCACGAGCGTGTGCAATTTTGAAGGGTGACATGTTAGGTATCTATTTACTCGGCGTAACTTCATCTTTCACATTATGCAAAAACATTGGGCTAACTTTACTGTTTTTTTTTCTTTTAAGCACAAAACAGTTTTTTGCCGTAAAAAATGCGTTAGAAAAATTTCTGCGCAAATACCGTGCAAGATAAAAAGTTGCAATGACCACCATTATATTCTTTAAGGTCTTTGCTAAAAAAACATATATAATGTTTTGGGGTTCTATGTAACTTTCTAGCAAACAAATGATGATTTTTACATGTAGGAGAGAAATGTCAGAATTGGCCTGGGTGCTCCAGAACGCCTGATGGTGCTCCCTGCATGTTGGGCCTCTGTATGTGGCCACGCTGTGTAAAAGTCTCACACATGTGGTATCGCCATACTCGGGAGGAATAGCAGAATGTGTTTTGGGGTGTAATTTGTGGTATGCATATGCTATGTGTGAGAAATAACCTGCTAATATGACAATTTTGTGGAAAAAAAAAATCTTGATTTTTGCAAAGAATTGTGGGAAAAAATGACAACTTCAAAAAACTCACAATGACTCTTTCTAAATACCTTGGAATGTCTTCTTTCCAAAAAGGGGTCATTTGGGGGGTATTTGTACTTTTCTGGCATGTTAGGGTCTCAAGAAATTAGATAGGCTGTCAGTACTTCAGGTGTGATCAATTTTCAGATATTGGCACCATAGATTGTGGACTCTATAACTTTCACAAAGACCAAAAAATATGCACCAATTTGTACTTATTTTTTACCAAAGATATGTAGCAGTATAAATTTTGGCCAAAATTTATGAAGAAAAAATACTAATTTGCAAAATTTTATAACGGAAACAAAGAAAAATTAATTTTTTTACAAAATTTTCAGTCTTTTTTCTCTTATAGCGCAAAAAATAAAAAACCCAACAGTGATTAAATACCACCAAAAGAAAGCTCTATTTGTGTGAAAAAAAGGACAAAAATTTCATATGGGTACAGTGTTGTATGACTGAGTAATTGTCATTCAAAATGTGAGAGCACCGAAAGCTGAAAATTGGTCTGGTTAGGAAGGGGGTTTAAGTGCCCAGTTGTCAAGTGGTTAACCACTTCTCTCTGAATTCTGTCTTTTAGCCAGTTTTCTATCCATTTACAAACTGATATTTCCAATCCTGTAGACTTTACCTTGCACATGAGTCGTGAGTGGGGAACTGTATCGAACGCTTTTTCAAAATCCAAGTATACCACGTCCACCGCCACCCCTCTGTCCAAGGTCTTACTTACCTCTTCATAAAAAGAAATCAGGTTTATTTGACAACTTCTGTCTTTCATGAATCCATGCTGTCTGTTGCTTAAATAGTTTTTTTCCAGCAAGAACTCATCTATGTGGTCTTTTATTAATCTCTCCAGTATTTTCCCAACTATAGAAGTTAAACTAACAGGTCTATAGTTACTTGGTAAAGACTTAATTCCCTTTTTAAATATAGGCACCACATTGGCCCTGCGCCAATCCAGTGGTACTATTCCTGTCATTAATGAGTCCCTAAAAATTAAACACAATGGCTTTGAAATTACAGAGCTCAATTCTTTTAGGATCCGTGGGTGTATGCCATCTGGTCCAGGTGCTTTATCCACCTTTATTCCATCTAAATATTTCTGGACCATATCACTTTTGAGCCATTGTGGATTTGGGGCTGTGTCACTACCACCCTCATTTTGGACATGAGCTCCCCCATGCTCCTTTGTATACACAGAACTGAAGAAAGTATTTAATAAATTAGCCTTCTCTTTGTCCCCAGTCACCCACTCTAGATTATTTTGTAAAGGGCCTACATGCTCAGACTTGACCTTTTTACTATTAATATATTTGAAGAATTTTTTGGGGTTTGTCCTACTATCTTTTGCAATCTGTCGTTCATTTTGAATTTTTGCATCCTTGATTTCCTTTTTACATATCCTGTTATATTCTTTGTAACATTTAAATGACACCAGTGTTCCCTCATTTTTATATTTTTTAAAAGCTCTTTTCTTATAGTTTATAGCTTTTTTAACTTTGGCAGTGAGCCACATAGGTTTTATTTTTAGCCTTTTAAACTTATTGCCCATGGGAATATACTTTGCAGTGAGTTCACAAACAGTCTTTTTGAAGAATTCCCATTTCTGTTCTGTGCCCATTGATGCCAATATTCCTTCCCAGTCTAAGTCCTGGAGAGCAGCGCTCATCCTTGGAAAATTTGCTCTCTTGAAATTAAGTGTATTTATCTTTCCCGTATGTGATTTTTGCTTACAACTAACATCAAATGAAATCATGTTATGGTCACTGCTACCCAGGTGTTCCATTATCTGAACATTAGTAATACGCTCTGCATGGTTTGAGATTACCAGGTCCAACAGAGCATCATTCCTAGTTGGGGCCTCAATAAACTGGACCATAAAATTGTCCTGCAATAGGTTTATAAATTTTTGCCCTTTAACTGTCCCAGCAGTTCCATTACTCCAGTCAATTTCTGGGTAGTTAAAATCCCCCATTATTATCACCGTCCCAGCCCTTGCAGCCCTTTCCATCTGTGCAAGGAGCTGAGTCTCCACCTCCTCATTAACATTGGGTGGTCTATAACAAACTCCAATGATTAGCTTTGAACTACGCACATCTGTATGCAGTTCCACCCATAATGCTTCAGACTCATCCCACTCTCCATCCACCAGGTCCTCTTTCACACTCGCTTTGAGATCACTTCTCACATAGAGACAGACCCCACCACCTTTCCTTTTTACCCTGTCTTTCCGAAAGAGTGCATAGCCAGGAATATTAATAGCCCAGTCATGTGAGGAATGAAGCCAAGTTTCAGCAATACCGATTACATCATAGCTCTCCTCATGCACCAGAGCTTCCAACTCACCTATTTTGCTTGGCAGACTTCTGGCATTGGTGAACAGACACTTTAATGGATTAATATATTTTGACCGGTCACATACTATCCTCTTGGGTGTTCCCAGATTGCAACTAGGACTTGCTACTATACTTACCTTGGGTTTATGTGCTTTGGTTACCCTACCACTAATGCCCCTAATACTACCCTCTAGAATATGTTCCCCGCTGACTCTCACTATCTCTGGACCCTCCCCCCCGTCGCCTAATTTAAAAACCCCTCTAACTTTTTGGCCATCCTTATTCCCAGCTGATCTGCACCCTCCTCATTTAGCGCACCGCTCCTTCACCGCTCCAAAGATACGGCTATCAGGACTTTTTTTACCGTCCTGCTAGCGCACCTGTCAGGGTCACCTGTGGCCAGGTGACAGATGCACACCGTAGGGGGACAGGAGTGCACCACGAGGTAGTGAACCCTATGGCTGGCTTCTGCGGATAGGAAACTGGGTGGTTGTGGAAAGCGGGACCAGAGGAGCACAACCGGGATCCAAACGGAAGCTAGAGCCAAGATTCCCCAGGGCGCGGAGTCTAAGACCCAGCTGGTCTTCTCCAGGGCCTCTAGTGGTGAGGATGTTAGCTGCAGGCTGGGACCAGGTCGCGGCCCCTGGAGTTTCCTAGCTCACGCCCCGTAGGATAAGGGGAAAAGAGGGGAAGCAGCAGCACACGATAAGAGAGAACCGAATAACAAGCTGAAGGTCAGGGGCCACAAGCAGACAAGGATAACGAAGAACGAGCCGAAGGTCAAGGGTCACGAGCAGACAGGAATAGTTGGGGACAAGCCAATAACGTAACAGAGAGACAGACGTAGCACACGGCAGGCAGGAACCCAAACACACAATGCCTAACAAACACGTTGATCAGCAAAGCAGGCTTGCAGTGCACAGGTTAATATAGTGTTCTGTGATAGGGCCTGGGGTGGAGTCAGGCTGGGAGGAGATTATAAAGGAAGCCAGGTGAAGGAGGTCTGGTCTCTAGATGAACACATGAGGAGGAAGGTAAGATGGCAGACAGACATTAATGCATATCCATGACAGTACCCTCCCTCTTACGAGGCCTCCCCCTTCCCCGCCTGGGCCCAGGTTTAGAGGGAAACTTCAGATGAAACTCCTTTAACAGACGAGGTGCAAAGACCTCAGATGCAGTGATCCAAGACCTCTCCTCAGGACCAAACCCTTTCCAATGAACGAGGTACTGAAGAACGCCTTTACAGAGTCGGGAGTCCAGAATTTGACTGATCTCGTACTCCTGATTATCCTCAGAGACAGGCGCCACGGTAGGGAGAGGACGAGAGAATTTATTGAGGACTAAAGGCTTTAGAAGAGCAACATGAAAGGAGTTAGTGATTTTAAGGCTCTTAGGAATCTGGAGTTTGAAACAAACCGGATTCAGTTTAGCAGTTACCGTGTATGGACCGATGAATCGTGGAGCAAACTTCAGAGAAGGAACTCAGAGCTTGATGTTCCTGGTAGAGAGCCAGACTTTGTCCCCTGGCTGAAGAGAAGGCGGTTTACGCCTGCGGCGGTCGGCAAAGCCTTTGAATTTTTCAGCAGCTGCCCGGAGGGAATCATGAACGTGACCCCAAACGGAATTGAGAGACTCCTGAACCGAAGCCAAAGCTGGAATGTCTGGAGAACAGATCATGGGAAGAGGAAGTTGAGGGTGTTTTCCATAAACTGTGAAAAAGGGTGTCTTCTGCGAACTGGTATTCACATGATTGTTATGGGAGAATTCTGCCCACGGGAGTAGAGAGGACCAATCGTCATGGTGAGAAGACACAAAGGTGCGAAGAAAGACCTCTAACTCCTGATTAACCCTCTCAGTCTGTCCATTGGATTGGGGATGGTAAGAAGAAGAAAAATCCAAGACAATATTGAGGGATTTGCAAAAGGCTCTCCAAAAACGAGACGTGAATTGGACTCCCCTGTCGGAAACAATATGAGAAGGGACCCCATGTAGGCGGAGAATTTCCCGAATGAAAATGGGAACCAAGGCAGGGGCAGAAGGAAGACCAGGAAGAGGAACAAAATGAGCCATCTTGGAGAATCGATCGATTACCACCCAAATGACTGTATTATTCTCAGACAGTGGGAGATCGGTGATAAAATCCATGGCAATATGGGCCCAGGGTTCCTTAGGAATGGGCAAGGGCATGAGGAGACCAGCAGGAGCTTGTGTGGAGGATTTGGACTGAGCACAGACATGACAAGCTTTAACGTAGTCTTTGACGTCTGAGCGGAGATTAGGCCACCAGTAGTGACGACTGATGAGTAGGAAGGATCGGAGGAATCCAGAATGCCCTGCCACCTTGGAATCATGTCCCCAACGAAGGATCTTAGCTCTTAGCTCAGTGGGGACAAAGGTCTTACCAGGCGGAATTTTTGACTTCAGGGTGGTAGAGTGGGCAACAATGCATGAGGTGGGAATGATCGGCTCAGGTTCAGGGGCGGACTCCTCGTCCAAAGTGTCAAATGACCTAGAGAGCGCATCAGCCCGACCATTGCAGGAACCAGGTTTGTAGGTAATCGTGAAATTAAAACGGGCAAAGAAGAGACTCCACCTGGCCTGTCTAGGATTCAGACGTTTAGCATTCTGTAGATACTGTAAATTCTTGTGATCGGTAAAGATCGTTATGGAGTGAGGGGAACCCTCCAAGAGATGACGCCACTCCTCTAACGCCAATTTAATTGCGAGAAGTTCCCGATCACCGATGGCATAATTCCTCTCTGCCTGAGAATTTTTTTTGGAGAAGAACGCACATGGTTGGCGTCTCTTCTCAAAGATTTGAAGAAGCACAGCTCCCAACCCCATTGAGGAAGCATCCACTTCAATAAAAAATGCATTCCCAGGATTTGGTCTCCTCAAGAGGGGGCCAGAAACAAAGGCCTGTTTCAGGTTGTGAAATGCAGAGACAGCTTCGGGAGGCCAGTCTCTGGCATTCACACCCTTCTTGGTCAAAGCGATAATAGGCGCGGCAATGGAAGAGTAATTCCTTATGAACTGCCTATAATAATTAGTGAAGCCAAGAAAGCGCTGTGTGGCCTTGAGGCTAGCAGGAAGAGGCCAGTTGGTGATAGCCAAGACCTTCCCAGGGTCCATACGAAGACCCGAACATGAGACGAAGCACCCCAAAAACAGGACCTCAGAACATTCAAAGGAACATTTCTCCAGCTTGGCATAGAGATTGTTCTCTCTAAGACGTTGAAGTACAGTGCGGACATGGTTTCTGTGGACGAGCAGATTTTCAGAAAAGATCAGAATGTCATCCAGATAGATGACAACAAACTGGTACAGCAGATCTCTGAAGATTTCATTGACAAAGTTTTGAAACACGGCTGGAGCATTACACAGACCAAAAGGCATCACCAGATATTCGTAATGCCCGTCTCTAGTGTTGAATGCAGTCTTCCATTCGTCACCCTCCCGTATTCGAATGAGATTGTACGCGCCTCTGAGATCCAACTTGGTGAAAATGGAGGCACCCTTCAACCTATCGAATAGCTCAGATATTAAGGGTAAGGTGTATCGATTTTTAATAGTAACCGCATTTAAACCCCGAAAATCGATGCAGGGTCTTAAGGTACCATCCTTTTTGGCAACAAAAAAGAACCCTGCCCCTGCAGGCGATGAGGATTTCCGGATGAAACCTCTCTCCAGATTCTCTGCGACATACTCCGACATGGCCTGGGTCTCTGGGATGGACAGAGGGTAGGTACGACCCCTGGGTAGAGTTGCTCCGGGGACAAGATCAATAGCACAGTCAAAAGACCTGTGGGGAGGAAGCACCTCAGCTGATTTCTTACAGAACACATCCCGGTAATCGCTGTATGCAGCAGGAAGATCAGAAGAAACAGAAGTGGCAGCAACCGGAAGACTCTCCTTGGGGGTCACCTTGAGAAGACACGACGAGAAACATGAGGAACCCCAGGCCAGGATCTGCCCAGAGACCCAGTCCACATGTGGAGAGTGGAGCTGTAGCCAAGGGAGGCCCAATACAACTGGGGTAGAGGCCTTGGGTAGAATAAGAAAGGATATCCACTCCTGGTGGAGAATCCCTACCGACATCCTAATGGGTAGCGTCTGGAAGCGAATAGGGCCCCCTGGGAGAACAGTGCCATCAATTGCTGAGACTACCAATGGGGTAGTGAGAGGTGAAAGGGTAAGCTTCATAGAAGAAGCAGTTCTCCAATCCATAAAATTGCCGGCAGCCCCGGAATCCAGGTATGCAAGGGTTGACTGAGGAGAAGTGCCTACATGAAGGAACACCGGCAAGAGCAGGCGAGAAGGTGATGTTTCTGGGTCCAATACTCCACCTTCCAAATGTATTAGACCCGAGCGTTTCCCGGACGAAGTGAGCAGGAGTCACGAAAATGACCCTTGCCCCCACAATAGAGGCAAAAGCCCAGAGTTCTGCGCCTAGCATGTTCTTCGGGGGTTAGTCTGGTCCGGCCCAGCTGCATAGGTTCTTCAGCAGGTAGAGGATGCTCCACGGAATGAAGGGAGGGGAGCTCAGACTGGCTAGGACCCAGAGAGTGCTGGCGTCTTTTTTCTAAGGACCTCTCTTGAAAATGAATGTCGATCTGGTTGCATAATGAAATTACATCGTCCAGACCGACGGGAATGGCTCTTCCCGCTAATTCGTCTTTCACTCGGTCAGAGAGGCCATGTAAAAAGGTAGCGACCAGGGCCTCATTATTCCAGCTCAATTCAGCTGTGTGGATACGGAACTGAAGAGCATATTGCCCCACTGAACTAGATTCTTGGCGAAGACGTAAGACAGCACTAGCCGCTGAAGAAGCCCGAGCCGGCTCTTCGAAGATATTACGAAAGAGCTTCAAGAAATCGGACAGACTGGAAACCACCGGATCGTTCCTCTCCCACAGGGGGGCAGCCCAGGCCAAAGCTTCACCGGAGAGGAGGGAAATGATATAGGCTACCTTAGCCCGGTCAGACAGGAAGCTTTGAAGCTGAAGCTCAAAATGAATTGTGCATTGGCTGAGAAACCCCCTGCAGGCCTTGGAGTCCCCAGAGAAACGGGACGGAGCTGGCAATCTTAGTGAGTGTGAGGCTGCGACTGGTGCGATAGGTACAGCCGCTGGTTGTACTTGGGGTTGCGGATTCGGGGTTCCCAAGGAGACCTGAAGCTGCTCGAATCGAGAAGCCAGATCCTGGAGGAATCGCATCACCTGAGTCTGATTTGATTCCTGGGTCTCAAGTCTGCGAACTATGCCCTGCAATGGATCATCCGCGGGGAGCGGGATGTCAGCCGGGTTCATGGCTGATCAAACTGTCAGGGTCACCTGTGGCCAGGTGACAGATGCACACCGTAGGGGGACAGGAGTGCACCGCGAGGTAGTGAACCCTATGGCTGGCTTCTGCGGATAGGAAACTGGGTGGTTGTGGAAAGCGGGACCAGAGGAGCACAACCGGGATCCAAACGGAAGCTAGAGCCAAGATTCCCCAGGGCGCGGAGTCTAATACCCTGCTGGTCTTCTCCAGGGCCTCTAGTGGTGAGGATGTTAGCTGCAGGCTGGGACCAGGTCGCGGCCCCTGGAGTTTCCTAGCTCACGCCCCGTAGGATAAGGGGAAAAGAGGGGAAGCAGCAGCACACGATAAGAGAGAACCGAATAACAAGCTGAAGGTCAGGGGCCACAAGCAGACAAGGATAACGAAGAACGAGCCGAAGGTCAAGGGTCACGAGCAGACAGGAATAGTTGGGGACAAGCCAATAACGTAACAGAGAGACAGACGTAGCACACGGCAGGCAGGAACCCAAACACACAATGCCTAACAAACACGTTGATCAGCAAAGCAGGCTTGCAGTGCACAGGTTAATATAGTGTTCTGTGATAGGGTCTGGGGTGGAGTCAGGCTGGGAGGAGATTATAAAGGAAGCCAGGTGAAGGAGGTCTGGTCTCTAGATGAACACATGAGGAGGAAGGTAAGATGGCAGACAGACATTAATGCATATCCATGACAGCACCGCTGTTTCAGGTCGGTTTGCAGGCGCTATTTTTAGCGCAATAGTGCCTGCAAACCGCCCCAGTGTGAAAGGGGTCTTAAGGTAAAGTGTATTTTTACCTTTATAACCACTTTAATGTACAGAGAGAGGTCCTTTGTATGCAGCTTCCAGGGCTACATTAAAGATATGTGTAGCAAGGTTCCAGGCCTCCTTTGGTCTGATGAGAACCTCCATGGCCAGAGATAGTTGACATCCTTCTGTATATGGTGGGTTGTGAGGCATGGTGGGTGCAAGGTGGATAAAGTTATTGGGTGGCAGATACTTCTTGAATGCAAAAGAAAGTTTATTTCTCTTAACAATATTTTATGGGGGAGAGAGGGTTACAGGACACCCTTAGGTAGTTGCAAGATTCATTGGCAGACTCCAAGACTTCAATTGGAGGACAGTAATGCAGGGAAAGGCCCCAGCAAGGCTCCGCATTTGCATGTGCAGGAAATGCTGTCTCCTATGGCAACAGTCTTTAACAGTTCCTAACACAAAATTAACAGTTCCTTCTGTAGCGGTACCCCTATGGGGGCTGCTGATTGACTCTCTACCCCACTGGCTTCCCCAACTCTGCAGACCCTCTCTTACCTCTGACACCTTGGGTTCCATTCTGAAATACCATGTTAATAATGAGAAACTCAGACAAAATCACTGAACCACTCAAGAATGTTTACTATCGTAAAGAATAACACAAGGAAATGGTATGATTAAACAATGAATGAACTAGGGTTGTCCCGATACCACTTTTTTAGGACCGAGTACAAGTACCGATACTTTTTTCCAAGTACTCGCCGATACCGATTACAGATACTTTTTTTTCAATGTCATGTGACAGTTTGAAAGATGGGGACTGATAGGTGGCACTGACAGGTGGCACTTATGGGCACTGACTGGTGACTGGCTCTGATGGGCACTAATAGGTGGCTGGCACTGATAGATGGCACTGATAGGTGGCACTTATGGGCACTTATAGGTGGCACTTATAGGTGGCACTTGTGGGCACTGATAGATGGCACTGATTGCACTGAAAGGTGGCACTTGTGGGCACTGATATGTGGCACTTGTGGGCACTGATATGTGGCACTTGTGGGCACTGATATGTGGCATTTGTGGGCACTGATAGCACTGAAAGGTGGCACTTGTGGGCACTGATAGGTGGCACTGATAGATGGCACTTGTGGGCACTGACAGCACTGATAGGTGGCACTTGGTGGCACTGATTGCACTATCAGTGCCCACAAGTGCCATCTATCAGTGCCACCTATCAGTGCCCACAAGTGCCACCTTTCAGTGCTATCAGTGCCCACAAGTGCCACATATCAGTGCCCACAAGTGCCACATATCAGTGCCCACAAGTGCCACCTTTCAGTGCAATCAGTGCCATCTATCAGTGCCCACAAGTGTCACCTTTCAGTGCCCACAAGTGCCACATATCAGTGCCCACAAGTGCCACATCAGTGCCACCAAGTGCCACCTATCAGTGCAATCAGTGCCATCTACCAGTGCCACCTGATAGGTGGCACTGGTAGATGGCACTGATTGCACTGATAGGTAGCACTTGTGGGTACTGATAGGTGGCTGGCACTGAAATGCTGCGGGGAAAAAAATGACACAGGATTTAAAATAAAAAAAACTGCTGCAACGCCCATCTTGGTACACCCTGCACTCGGCTGAAGTAAGCAGCAGCAGACATCTTGTTACACCCAGCCCATATAGCTCGGGCTGGGTGTAACAAGATGTCTGCTGCTTACTGCAGCCAAGTGCAGGGTGTACCAAGATGGGTGTGGGGACGTTCAGCCGCTGACGGCAACCGAATGCGACATCACCGGTCACCGATCCTGATGCGGCTGCGCCCTGCACCCCTGCCAGCTTACCAGTTTCAACTGCAGGTGAGGGACTCGCTCTCCGCCCTGGTCTCCGCCCCCCGCCGCACTCTCCGTCCTGCTCTCCGCCTTGGTCTCCACCCCCCGCCCCACTCTCCGCCCCCCGCCTCACTCTCCGTCCCGCTCTCTGCCCTGGTCTCCGCCCCCGCCACGCTCTCCGCCCTGCTCTCCGCCCCCCGCTCTCCACCCCCTCTCTGCGTCCGCTCTGGAAAAAAAAAAAAGTATCGGACTGGGCACCGGGAGCATTTGCGCGAGTACAAGTACTCGCGCAAATGCTTGGTATCGGTCCCGATACCCATACTAGTATCGGTATCGGGACAACCCTAGAATGAACACAGGTTATGATTGACAGAAGCATTGTTCAGTGCAATTATATCATATACTTGCACCTGGTAACAACCTGATGGGGGTATATGTGAACAGGTACACAGGGAGATAGGTCTTCAATACTTTTAACACATGTATTGAATACCCTCCCACTACAATGCAAGTTCTAACTATATCTCACTAAATGGCTCCCCCTAGGTTGCAGTTCAGAGCAGATCTCCAATGTAGAGCAGTAAAGCTTTGTAGAAGAATAAAGTGGTAAATGTTCCTTAAAGGGGTTGTAAAGGATCCATTAAGGTGTTTTTTCACCTTAATGGATCCTATGCATTAAGGTGAAAAAACACCTCACTGTCACAGGCCCCCCAGCCCCCCCATTTTACTTACCTGAGCCCGTTCACCTGCTGTGCGCATCCCCTGGCGTCCTCTTCTCCACTGCTTCTCGGCGTTGATTGGATAGATTGATAGCAGCGCAGCCATTGGCTCCCGCTGCTGTCAATTAAATCCAATGACGCGGCCGCCGGGGGGCGGGACCGAGTGATACACTCTGTGCCTATGGACGCAGCGTGTATGACAGGGAGCGCACCCGCAAGCTAACCTTCTCGGGATAGAGCTTCCCAGAGGGGGTTAGCTATTGCGGGGAGGAGCCGAGACAGTGGCCGAGGGACCCCAGAACAGGAGGATCGGGGCCACTCTGTGCAAAACGAACTGCACAGTGGAGGTAAGTATGACATGTTTGTTATTTAAAAAAAAATAATTTAAACCTTTACAACCACTTTCATTTCCAGATGCCTTCAGCTAGCCTTATATTATACTGCATTGTAGACTTGCTGCTACTCCCCATGGGCAGGAAGGCAGATGGCTTCAGATGCTCTGAAGCGCAGGTTGATCCACCTGTTCGATTAGCAGGGCCATCCACAAAGATCCTTCTGGGGCGGGTGATCCGGCTCTCTGCTGTAGGCCGCAGTCTCTCACTCCTGGTCACACACACAGACCTCCTGCTGGCAGTTGAATGGCCTCCAGAGAGCCCGAAAGCAGGCCACGCCTGTCCTTTTATCTCTCTTCCCAGCATGCTGTTCTGTGATTTGGCATTGTGGGTCCTGTAGTCCCAAACTAATTCAAACAACATGAGTCACTTCCTCATCCAAACTATATATCCCACAATGCATTGCTGTTTGCTTCTTAAACAGAAGGAAAAATCCTGACAGAGTTCAGCAGTCACTAGAGGGAGTCAAACCCTTACTTAAGAAACAATAAACTACTCAACATAATAACTTTAGTAGCAACCCCTGGGCTACACTTCACTTTCACTACAACCTTTCCTTGTAGTTCTTCAGCACTCTGAGCTCCCGGTCTCTCACTAGACCCACTGATTCACTGCCACTAAATCCCTTGAGCTCCTTCAATCTTCACGGTGGTATCTTCCTCAAGTGTCACCCCCACTTCTCTGCAGGGTCCCTAGCTTGGCACTCTAGATACCTCTCAAGCTTCACCCACGCTGACCTGCTTGGTCCCTAGCTTGACACACAAGGCTGCTCTGAAAGTGTCACCTCCGCTGGCTGGGTCCCTGGCTTGGTTCCCACTGAAGTTTCCTGCTGCTTCACCGTCCCCAGTTGTTGAGAATACTGCTCCGGTACTTGCTTCAGTTACTTACTGATGTACCTGGTAGTAAGGCAGATTGTCCCTTAGTGGCGACAACTTCCCCTCTACCTCCAACCACGACAGGTTCTCCGGCCAGCAGAACTGTCACTTCTGGTTGGATTGCCAGCCGCAATCCCAACTCTGCGCTGCTCTCTTGCTTCTGGATAGGCCCTCAGACAGCCTAGCAAACAGATGTGCTCGGGATAGGCCCCATCTTCAGCCTAGCAGCCTGGGCAATACGACACACGTCCACCCAGACAGCCGTCCGGGTGGCACAGAACATAGATCACCTGACCTCACCCCAATATATAGGCTCTCCCAGCAGGCAAAGGGATTCAAGAAAACACCTGCCCATTGGCCGAGATACCCCATACACCCATAACCTGACCTTGGGTTGCCCTTCTCATATCTAGTACCACCAAGTACCCGGCCACCTAGTGGTAGAAGAGAAAAGTGCAACCAAGCCAAACTTAGGGAGAAATCAATGGATCTCTAACAATCAACCAGGATAGTTATCCCTGGCAAGTAAATTTGTGAGGAGTAACCCTGTCTAAACTCCAGGGTGCTGCACAGTGCTGTATTTTGGCCTAGGCCGACAATGCCCAGGCCTAGGGTGGCACTTTGTGGGGGACGCGGCAAAAAAGCCACCCCCACACAGAAAAAGCACACCGTCCTCCCAACTCCCGCACGCAGGGCTGCCATCAGGGGATTACATCTCAATCCAGCGACCAGCGGCATTGCTATACAGGGGGCGGACCGCACCCGGGTGACACCAGTAAGCAGTTTTAGTGGGTGCAGTCAGCCCCCCGTCCCCTCCCATCTGAAAGCGGTGATTAAATCGGCTGTGACAGGGAGAGAAGAGCTGCACAGTATCTCCCCCGCTCGCCCCCCTCCTTTCTCCTGTCAGCTGAACAGGAGAAGAGAGAGAGAGAGTGACTCAAATCGAGTTCCCCTCAATTCGCCGTCCGGCTTTCTGCCCGCTCCGATTCCCTCCCCATTGGCCCCAGCAGAGGGCCAATCAAAACACACTGAGGGAGTGGGGCATCATGGGAAACGTAGTCCCGGAACATAGGCAGTGTTTCTGCGGCCCCAGTGTATCCACAGACAGCAGGCAGGCTACAGGGAGAGAGAACCTGGAACCCGGCAAAAAGCAGAGTGCTACAGAAGAGAAAAAGAGAGGACTGTGCAGGGGGAGGCCAGAGAGGGAGCTACGTTGTACCCGCACCAGAGAGGGAGCCACGTTGTACCCGCACCAGAGAGGGAGCCACATTGTACCCGCACCACCAGAGAGAGAGCCACGCTGTAACCGCACCACCAGAGAAAGAGCCACGCTGTAACCACACCACCAGAGAGAGAGCCACGTTGTACCCGCACCACCAGAGAGAGGGCCACGCTGTAACCGCACCACCAAAGAGAGGGCCACGCTGTAACCGCACCACCAGAGAGAGAGCCACGCTGTAACCGCACCACCAGATAGGGAGCGACGTTATACCCGCATCACCAGAGAGAGAGCCACGCTGTAACCGCACCACCAGAGAGGGAGTCACGCTGTAACCGCACCATCAGAGAGAGAGCCCACGCCGTACCCGCAATACCAGAGAGAGAGCCAATGCATCTGGGGATATAGACAAGATTCCATTCATAGACAAACGATTCTTTAATACATAAACATTACAAGTCATAAGGCATAGTTACCATACTATATCCTAAAAGGTTCCTGCATACACCAGCATGAAATTAGTTCAAGGCTGGATCCCTTTAGAGGTTATATAGTGTATCCAGGTTGTCCACTTTATATAAAACTTACTGAATCTGTCCTGACAGGTGTGTACCCATTTCTCTGCCTCCATGATAAAGTTAAATTGTTTAATTCAGGCCCTTGTGTCTTTTTCCAGAATACTGGAATTAAGCCTTTGGCGGTGTTCAATAAATGGGGAACAATGCTTTCCTTGAATGTCCCCACAGAGATAGGGGTTACATGAAGAAGGCATTGCGCTGAGTCATCTTAAAGTTAGAAGGTGGTGATATAGGACATTACACTTTTTTAATTAATTAGGCCTCCAATTCAGAGACATAGGACACTAGTTTTCTTGCAAGAAAATTGAAGCTAAGGGGGGGAAGTGCTCAGAGGTAGACTTAATCAGCATTATATTTCAAAATATATTTTGCAGTATCTGCAGTAGGTGTTTTAGAGTCTGCTGTAATACAGGTAGGTGTAGGACCCTCTACCTTAGGTAGGTGCTAAGTGTAATGCCGCGTACACACGATCATTTTTCACGTTGTGAAAAATGAAATTTTTTGTTTTCAACAAGAAAAACGACCGTGTGTGGTCTTTTTGTCATTTTTCACGACGTGAAAAACGGCATTAAAAACGACGAGAAAAATTAGAACATGTTCTAATTTTTCTCGACGTTTTTCCTGACATTTCTTCCGCGGCAATGTTTCCCATAGGGAAACACTGCCGTGGAGCCCATAGACGATCGTTTTTCTCGTCATTTTAAAAAAATGACGAGAAAAATTACCATGTGTGGGGAACAAGCTGTTCCCTCGTTTAAAATGTCATTATTCACAGCGTTTTTTTAACCGCCGTGAATAATGATCGTGTGTACGCGGCATAAGGGTTTTGTGTGTAAACTGCCAGTGCAGGTAAATTTAAGCAGGCTTATGCTGCGAGATAGGCCTGTTTGTTTTTGATCTGGGGCAGGGGAGTGGTTTAGTGTAGCAGTAGGTGACTGACATGTACTTTGGTTCCTGGGTGCCTCCTCTGTTTCCAGGGTGAAGGTTGGGGAAAGGGGCAGGGCAGAGAGCTAGAGTGACATTGTCAGGGCTGGGCTCAGCCCTTCCTTCTCTGTGCTGGCAGCTCAGCTGTCAGCTAATTGCCAGCTTCCATCTCTCCAGTGGTTGAGGATCCGCTCGTCAGCTGCCTACTTAAGGACTTCCAGTTCATTTGCTCTTCGCCTTCGCCTGTGTTAACATCACTACAGACTTTCTCCTGTGTGCCAGCTGAAGACCTGCTTTACTACCTTCCCTCTGGCTACAGATCCTGCTTGCTGAATTTTTACCTTTATCCCTGGCTCTTGGACTTTGGCTTGGCTGACTACCCGAACCGGTTATTGACCCCTGGCTATGTTTTGACTACGCTACTCTGTTTGCCATTTTTGATTTTTATTATTAAACAAGTGTTATTTAACTGCACTTCTGTCTCAGTCTAATTCATGGTTCCTGACAGACATGGGGTACATGTGAGTAGTTCTGACCAATCCCCCAACTAGGATTGGCAGGGGGCAGGCCTCCTACATATACTCATGGTCAGCCTGCTGGGGGGGGAGTTGTCAGCTGGGTGAACTGAAGGATGGAGTGCTAGACTATCGTGCAGGAGGGACACCCCCATCTGGGGGGGTGTAACTCCAGCAGAGGAGCTCGGGAGCTGGGAGGGAGCCTCTCCTTACACGGTCATGGAGAGGTGTCCTGGAACAGAAGCTAGGAGAGACAGTTGGTCCGCCCGTCCGGAGTAAGTCCTTCAGGAAGGATCCAGGGCAGGTGTCGGTGAGTGAAAGCACAGTGGAGAGTTCTGGAAGAGGCATGCCAGGGGAGCTGGCAGGCATGATTTGCAAGTTAGACTTGCTGGGATCAGTAGTTCATCACTAATGAAGGTGAAGGGCGGGGCATGAAATGTCCCCGCCCCGCCACCTATGGGACTGTGTCATACCTGTAAATTAAATGAAAGTTACAGTTAAAAAAAAATAAAAAATACTTACCCATGATTGGTTAACAATTTTGACAGTTGCCCCAAACAACGGTCCTCTAGCACCATATATAAACAAAGAGGATGCGTCATCAGTGGGCAGAAGACGGAGAAGATTTGAAGAGGAGCACATCCCACCCTCCCTCCCTGTCGTGGCCTGTTTTATGAGGTTTTAATCCCTTCATTTGTAAGGGGATGTTATGTTTCATGTTTTTAAGTTTAGCTTGAGCTTATATATATATATTTATATATGGTTATTGTTACTGAAAGAAGATTTTAATATTCTTAAGTTGATTATTTATTTTTGATTTAAGAAAGTTGATATAATCAATTTAATATTTATACCTATAAATAAAGGCCACGGCCATTTCAACCACAGGTATTTACTGAAGTATTATTTATTTATCTAATGAAATATTAAGAAATTATGACTACGGTCCCATAAATCTTCTCAATTAACCGGTTGCTGTCATGAGGTGGTACTGCAGGCCCCAGGCCTACAACGGTTTTATCTTCTAAAATGAACTGGGACTTATTCAGAGTGAGGCCTAGTCATTTTCTGATGGCGTGACAGGATTACTAAGACTGTGACAGGAAGAAGTGTTCTGAGGTAAAAGTCGGTCAAGCAGTGTGCTGGAGGAAGAGATGTTCTGAGGTAAAAGTCTGTCACGTTTGTTTAGGGTCAGCCATCTTGTCCTTTATAAGAAGTGTGATGCAGTTACTATACTGTTTGAAGTACTAATCTGTTCTATGGGCATCCATGTCCCTTTCCCCAACCAAGTTCAATCCCCTGATAAAATAACAAAAACAAGCAAGAGACTTTTCATTGACTAAAGGAGTGTGTCTAATGAATGTCTGGCAGCAGGGTGAAATGTGTGGATGTTGTAACTCGTAGCAACCAAACGCTACACAGGTCTGATGTATCTTGATCAAAGTCAGTCAATACTGTCCATAGATACACAGAAGCAGGGCAGCCATCACAAATTGTGTATTCTCTTCTCTCCTCTATCCTGATGCGAGATGATGCGCGAGTAAGCGAGATAAGCGGGGGGAGGGGCCCCCTTACAGGTGTAATGCAAAAAAAAAATGGGGGAGGGGGCCAGCCATCGGGCCCCTTAGAGGTGAAATGCCTGTACCCCCCCCGATGGCGGCCCTGCACAGAAGCTGCTAGTCTTCCTGCTGGGCTGAAGGCCCTCTTGGTAATTACACTTGCAGCAGGACAGTCCATTATCTCCAGAACATATTGGGCAAGCTCTGACCAGTGGGACATCTTGAACACCCAGTAGTACATGTGTCCTAGTTTTTTAGCATTTCAGTATCAGCCCTGAAAACAGCGCAGTCAGCATTCATTAGGTTTAGGCACTGTCTATGATTGGTGTGTAGGCAGCTGTAGTGCAGGGCAGCCTAGCTGGCTGCAAGAGGAAGTGGGTTAGCAAGTGTATATACCATAAATACTCGAGTATAAGCCGACCTGAATATAAGCCGAGGCACCAGATTTTACCACAAAAAACTGGGAAAACTTATTGACTCAAGTATAAGCCTAGGGTGTCCATCTGCATGCCTCACTGTGCCTCACTTTGCCTCACTGTGTCCGTGTGCATGCCTCACTGTGTCCATGCCTCACTGTGCCCATGCCTCACTGTGGCCATGCCTCACTGTCACTGTGCCCATGCCTCACTGTGCCCAATCTCCCTACCTGATCTCCGGCGCTGTGTGACTAGACTGACTTCTAACATGGGAGTCTATGGAAGGGGTGCCCGGCTTTGAAAAATCGGTGCTCCGTGGCCATAGGTCCCCTGGACAACAAAATGTGCACACATGTAGATGAAGAGTGGGGCTATATGGGTCCCAGGGGACCTAGGGCAGGCCGGTACCGGGTCTCCAAAATCACTGGAGAAATTACCGTTTAACATGGGAGTCTATGGAAGGAGTTCCCGGCTTTGAAAAATCAGTGTTCCCAGGTTGTAGGTCCTCAGGACCACAAGCTTTGCACACTTGTAGAGGAAGAGTGGGGCTACATGTGTGCCAAGTTTGGGGTCCAGGGGTTTAGGCGCAGAAAGTTGAAGATGGACACAGTCTTGAGCATAAGCCGAGGGGGGCATTTTCAGCACAAAAAAATGTGCTGAAAAACTCGGCTTATATACGGTACTCACTTTTCAGCCGATTTGATATGTTTATGTGTACATATGTTCAGAGCTATTTGGCCTCTATAGTTGTCTCCAGCACCATTTTGGAGAAGCCTGGTGTCCTGATAGGAAAGCAAATCTCTGGAGATTTGGTCAGCCATTTTTGGGTGGATACCTTATATAGGAAAGCCCAGCCATGTTTAGGACAGAATGATATTGGGTCTGAGATCAAAAGTAACATTTCTGTCTTTGCAGATGACACCAAGCTATGCAGTGGAATAACGTCCTTACAGGATGTCGCCAATTTACAAGCCGACCTCAATGCTCTGTCTAATTGGGCGACTATGTGGCAGATGAGGTTTAATGTTGATAAATGTAAAGTTATGCACTTGGGGGCTAATAATATGAATGCATCATACATACTAGGGGGAGTACAACTGGGGGGATCCGTAGTGGAGAAGGATCTGGGGGTTTTGGTAGATCATAAGCTCAATAATGGCATGCAATGCCAAGCTGCGGTTTCCAAAGCGAGCAAAGTCCTTTCTTGTATTAAGAGAGGTACGGTCTCCAGAGAGAGAGATATCATTTTGCCCCTGTTCAAATCATTAGTAAGACCTCATCTGGAATATGCAGTTCAGTTTTGGGCCCCAGTTCTCAAAAAGGATATTGGGGAACTGGAGAAAGTTCAGAGAAGGGCAACCAAACTGATAAGAGGCATGGAGGAGCTCAGCTATGAGGAGAGATTAGAGGAACTGAATTTATTCTCTCTTGAGAAGAGGAGATTAAGGGGGGATATGATCAACATGTACAAATATATAAGGGGTCCATATAGTGAACTTGGTGTTCAGTTATTCACTTTACGGTCAACACAAAGGACAAGGGGGCACTCTTTGCGTCTAGAGGAAAAGAGATTTCACCTCCAAATACGGAAAGGTTTTTTCACAGTAAGAGCTGTGAAAATGTGGAATAGACTCCCTGCAGAGGTGGTTCTGGCCAGCTCAGTAGATTGCTTTAAGAAGGGCCTGGATTCTTTCTTAAATGTACATAATATAACTGGGTACTGACATTTATAGGTAAAGTTGATCCAGGGAATATCCGATTGCCTCTCGGGGGATCAGGAAGGAATTTTTTCCCCTGCTGTAGCAAATTGGATCATGCTTTTCTGTTTTTTTTGCCTTCCTCTGGATCAACTGTGGGTATAGAATTGGGTATATGGGATTGTACGATATATGTTTATTTTTTTTTTTTATTTTTTTTTTTTTACGGTTGAACTGGATGGACTTGTGTCTTTTTTCAACCTGACTAACTATGTAACTATGTAACACGTGTGTGTGTATAGACAGGGACAGAGACCCCGCTTGTGAGGGAGAGTTAGGAGAAGGTAGGGAGAGTGTTCCGGCCTGTGAGGGATAGCTTGGGGTTCCTACAGAGTCCTGTATCAGCAATCCTGGTCGGATTAAAGACTCCCCGTTGCGGATAATAAAACCGGTGTCCTTGCTGTGAGGGAGGGACAAGTGTATCAGATGCCTATATCCATCTGCTGAAGGATTACTGTTGGTAACGTGTGTGAATATCAGCCTCTACAGATACGCATTGTGTGCTTGGGTTTATACTGTGTCATTCAGTGGAAAGTGCCTATAGTGCTGACGAATACAACTACCGCTCAGAAGTGACTGTGCTGTGTATCTGTGCCTCCATGCTTGGAGTGAAACTACTTGCATTCGTGCTGTAAATACTCTTTCTACTACCGTCTCTCCGGTAATAAACGTTGCCTGGTTTATAAAGTCAGTACCTGTGATTCCCTCTGTGAAGCCGCTACACCCTAAACCCGCTTACATTTTGGCGTAGTCGGCAGGATGTCAGAACCATCATCCTCAAGCGGGGGAGTGGCTAGAGGGTCAATCATGGTACCATATGGAGCAGCTTTGGCCCTTATTCCAAAATGTAATGGCACGAATATTCCCCCCACAGACTGGGTGGAGAGATTGGACAGTTCAGTCCGCTTGTTCGAAATATCCGCAGCACACTTTGCAGATTTGGCTGGTATTGCACTAGATGGAGAAGCCCGCCGGGCTGTAATGGTGATGGTTCTGCCCAAGAAGGAAAGGGATAGCAGAACAGCTATTGTGGGCTGCCTAGAAAGCTTGTATGGCGAGAGTACCTCCATAGCCGAACTCCGGAAGAGTTTCTATTGTCGGGAGCAGCACGACCGAGAGACTATCCCTCAGTTTGCAGTGGCCTTACAGGAAATCTGGTGCCGGAGAAAATGGCTCCCACCGGGAACTGGGGTCTCTAACCCCGATCAGCTTATCCGGGACCAGTTCCTCGCTGGTGTATGATCCTCTTCATTAAAGAGAGCCTTAAGGGATCGAGTGAGGGCTGATGGTACGGTTAAATTCGCTGCTATCCTACAAGAGGCCATTGAGAGGGAACAGGAAGAGCCGCACCATGAACGGGTTGGTGCCAGAAGCCAGGTTACCCTCACTCATGGAGCCAGGTGGCCAGTGGAGCGGGAAGAAGCGTCTGCCCCATGCCCTGCCACTGCCTCGAATGCAAGGATGCCCCCAATGGAAAAGGTCGTACGAGACCTAGTTGATATGGTCGCCTCCCTCAGGCAAGAGATGGCAGCTCTGCGGAGCGGGTCCGAACAAACCCGGGCGGCGATCAACCCCTTCCGCAGGGACCCCGATATTGACCGAAAAGGCTGGCAGTGTGGACGGTTAGGCCACGTCGCAAGAAATTGTGTGAGACGGGGAGCTCAGAACGTACAAAGCCGTCCTTTAAACTAGGGATTCCTGTGGCGGAAGGGCGACCCACGGGAAAATGTTCATTCACTGCCTCAATGTGATCCTGCAAAGATTTCTGGGTTCCCAGTGGCGACAGTGATGCTCAACGGACAGCCGACTAGATGTCTGTGGACACTGGATCAGAAGTCACCACTATGGCCTATTTGTCTATGGCCTATTTGTTCTACCAGCAACATTTTGGGCCGACCCCAACTTTAGACCCCTCCTGGTTGAGGCTGAAAGCTGCTAACAATCTACCTATCCCAGTAGTAGGGGTCACTTGGATGTCCATGAAAGTTTATGAGCAAACCCTCCCTAGGGTCGGGGTCGTGGTGACCCGAAAGTCCTCCTTCCCAGAAATTCCAGTGGTGTTGGGCATGAACGCCCTAAAAGAACTGGACTTAACTCACCTTCTACGGGAGGCTTCAACGCAAGCATCCGGGCAGTCAGAACCACAGCTGCAGAATCTGATCAACGCTTGTCGGACTGTTTAGACGCAGAGTCCTAAACACACAGAGAAAGTGGGGGTCTTTCGTCTCCCTGCCCGTCATCGGGTTATTATACCCCCACGTCAAGAGTTGGTGTGCCCCCTTCCTGTGGTAGCTAGAAGACACGTAAGAGGGGCCACTGTGATGATCGGACCACAACGCAACCTGGAAACCAAAGGTGAATGGTTGGTTGGTAGCCAGAACTCTGTCTGTTGTCTGGCAGGGACAAGTGTTGGTGCAACTGGTTAACTTGGGGTCCACACCGATCCAAGTGCCCACGGACGTGGCCATTGCAGATTTTTATACAGTACCCAAAAGCTGCATTACTGATCCTTGCCCTGGGGTGGAGGCCACCTGTGCTGCTTTGCAGACGACTCTACCTGATTCAGCAGAGACCCATCTCCCGAAATTGTTAACACAACTGGCACTTCCGATGCAGGGGATGACCCTGGAACAAAGCAACAAGCTCCAGCAACTAGTTCGCAGACAGTTGATGGCATTCTCTCAAGGCCCTGAAGTCTATGGCTGTACTAATGCTTTGGATCACACTGGAGACACGGCTACTATTCGGGAAAGGTATCGTAATATACCCCCGGCTCTTTGTCAAGAGGTCAAAGACCTATTATGCGGAATGCTGCAGGGGGGGGTGATTCGAGAGAGTCATAGTCCCTGGGCTGGGCTGGGCCCGTAGTTCTTGAGAGGAAAAAGGATGGCAACTTACGTTTTTGTGTGGACTATCGCAGATTGAATGCCTGTACCCATTGGGATGCTTACCCCCTGCCCCGGGTTGAAGAATCCCTAATGGCCTTGGGACAGGCCCAGTACTTCTCCACGCTAGATTTGGCCAGCGGATATTGGCAAGTCCCGGTAAAAGAGAAAAATCGTGAAAAAACTGCCTTTATCACCCCTCTGTGACTATACAAGTTTAATCGGATGCCCTTTGGCCTGACTAATGCCCCCAGTGCGTTACAAAGGCTAATGGAATGTTGCTTGGGAGACTTGAACTCTGAATCTGTCCTGATTTACTTAGATGACATCATCATCTTTTCCAGAACGTTCGAGGACCATTTGCTACATCTGGATCAAGTCCTCCAGCGGCTAGCTCAGTATTGCCTTCGGCTCAAACCGGAAAAATGTCCTCTCATGAAAAAAAAAATCCAGTATTTGGGGCATGTGGTCGAGACAAAACGGGTGTCTCCCGATCCTGACAAAATTCAGGCTGTACAGACATGGACAATCCCTAAAACGTTAACAGAGCTTCGCTCTTTCTTGGGGCTTGTGGGTTACTACCGCAGATTCATTCTGAACTTTGCTTACTATCACAGCCCCTTTGACCCAGTTGTTGTGCGGCCAATCGAAAAATAAAATCTTCTCCCAGCATTACTGACAGATGGGGGGCAGCACAAAGTGAGGCATTGGAGGCCCTCAAGGCGGAGCTGATTTCCGCTCCCATATTGGCTTACGCTGACTATCGTAAACCCTTCCGGGTGTACACCGATGCCAGTCTCCAAGGATTGGGGGCTGTGCTGGCTCAATAACAAGATGGAACGGAGCGTGCGATCGCCTATGCAAGTCGGAGTTTACGCCCTACCGAACGTAACCCAACCAACTATAGTTCCTTTAAACTCGAGTTGTTAGCGGTAGTCTGGGTCGTCACCGAAAAGTTTGCTGAGTACTTAGTAAGTTGTCACGTGGACATATATACTGACAACAATCCTCTTGCCTACCTAGAGACGGCTAAACTGGGGGCCTTGGAGCAACGTTGGGTGGCACGACTGGCCCGGTTCAGCTATACCATTCACTACTAGCCAGGACACTCCAATGGTAATGCTGATGCTCTCTCCCGATTTCCTCTCGAGCAACTGGCTTCAACGGCTCTGCAAAGCAACCAAGTTACGCCAAGAGGGCCAGAGATTCATACTCCTCAAGAGTGGCTGCAACTCCAGTGGAAAGACCCTGACATTGATCAGCTCATGAGATATTGGGACAGGAATCGGAAACCAGATTCTCGGAAGCGAAGGAGGCACTCGCCGATGTTGTGTCAGCTCCTAAAGCAGTGGGATAGGCTGGAAAGATATAATGGACTCTTATACAGAAAGGCACAGGTTCCAGGGGAGCTGCAAGTTATTCATCAACTGATTATCCCTCAATTGGAGGCCTTAGAGGTTTGTCAAGTCTTTCACCATATTGGAGGACACTTCTGTGCAGAACGGACGGGGGCCTTTATTCGTAAGTACATATTTTGTCCGGAGTTATCCAAGTGTGTGCAGACGGCATGTCAGGGGTGTAAGAGTTGTGCCATCCACAAAGGGAGAACAGAGAAAACTACCCCTTTGGTGGTGAGCACAGGAGAACCCTTTGAATTACTGACCATGGACTTTCTGATAGTGGCTGACACCTCTTCAGGGTATCGCTATGCCTTGGTGTTTGTGGACCACTTTTCTAAGTTCGCCATTGTGGTGCCAACTAAAGATTAGATCCTGCCACCATGGCCAAACTGTTCTGGACCCATGTAGTCCAGCCCTATGGGTGCCCCAAATGGATTCTGTCCGACCAAGGGCTGAACTTTGAGTCTAAGGTGCTTTCTAAACTGTGCTGTCTTAGTGGTATTCGGAAGTCTCATACTACTCCTTACCACCCCTAGGGAAATGGGGCCTGTGAACGCTTTAATCGCACATTGTTGGTATTGATTAGTACATTAGAGCAAGAGCATCGAGAATGTTGGCCGCAGTATGTAGGAGATGTTGTTTGGGCTTACAATCAGACTGTGCATCGAGCCACTGGTTATACTCCCCATTTTCTGATGTTTGGGCGTTGTGGTCGTTTACCGGTGGATTTACTCTTGGAAACTCCTGAGCCTATTACGTCAAGGACCCCAGATGAATGGGTCCAAGATCACTGGCACCACCTGGATCAAGCCAAACAGATAGTACTGGGAGGGCACCAGGATTTAGCCAAGGAAAGTACTGTTCGATTGTTGCCACTTACACCGGGAGACAGAGTCTTGGTGAGGAATCCTAAACACCTGAGGGGCAGCAAGCTGGAGCCCAAGTGGGAGCCCTGTCCATATCGAGTCAAGCAAAAACCTTTCCCTGGGCGGCCTGTGTATGATCTGGTTTCACAAGAGACTGCATCGTATTTCTCCTTCATCCCTGTGTGTTCAGTGCTGATTCATGAACGGATAATCCTATTGCTGTCTTTCCCCCATCTGCTAGATGGGACAACAGCCAGGATGTCCTCAACAGTGACTTTGAAACCTGGTACTTGCCCCCTCTGCCGGCGGTAGAGACCTTATCCCTAGCTGGGAGAGATACAGAGAACCAGGATGCTGCTACTGAATGGGACTTATCTATGAGGGAGCCAGATGTGCACAGTGCCCACACTCCTGAGGAGGATGAGCCTCTTATGGATGAAATAGCGCCTACCGATCCTGTTGTGGAGGAGGGAAAGTGCCCTGCTACCTAGGAGGGAGATGAACATTTTGAAGTCCCGGAGCCTCGCTTACCCAAGTGTATTACCAGGGGACTGAAACCTGTCAAGTATTCTGACTATGTGACTTTAACTGTTATGTATTGCTTGTTTTCTTGCTTGCTATATTATTGCACTGTTAATTACCTCTCCCTAGATGCGCATGCAAGGGA
Organism: Rana muscosa; assembly: GCA_029206835.1. NCBI lineage: Eukaryota > Metazoa > Chordata > Amphibia > Anura > Ranidae > Rana > Rana muscosa. Next base: position 303,699,194 of record CM055117.1, on the reverse strand, counting down.
TTGCAATTCTTAAAGGGGGGGATGTAGGCAGCTGTAGTGCAGGGCAGCCTAGCTGGCTGCAAGAGGAAGTGGGTTAGCAAGTGTATATACTCACTTTTCAGCCGATTTGATATGTTTATGTGTACATATGTTCAGAGCTGTTTGGCCTCTATAAATGTCTCTAGCACATTTTGGAGAAGCCTGGGGTCCCGATAGGACAGCAAATCTCGGGAGATTTGGTCAGCCATTTTTGGGTGGATACCTTATATAGGAAAGCCCAGCCACATTTAGGACAGAACATGTGTGTGTATAGACAGGGACAGAGACCCTGCTTGTGAGGGAGAGTTAGGAGAAGGTAGGGAGAGTGTTCCGGCCTGTGAGGGATAGCTCAGGGTTCCTACGGAGTTATCCTGGTCGGATGAAAGATTTCCCGTTGCGGATAATAAAACCGGTGTCCTCGCTGTGAGGGAGGGACAAGTGTATCAGATGCCTATATCCATCTGCTGAAGGAATACCGTTGTTACCGGGTAACGTGTGTGAATATCAGCATCTACAGATACGCATTGTGTGCTTGGGTTTATACTGTGTCAGTCAGTGGAAAATGCCTATAGTGCTGACGAATACAACTACCGCTTATATCAGAAGTGACTGTGCTGTGTATCTGTGCCTGCATGCTTGGAGTGAAACTACTTGCATTACTGCTGTAAATACTCTTTCTACTACCGTCTCTCCGGTAATAAACGTTGCCTGATTTATAAAGTCAGTACGTGTGATTCCCTCTGTGAAGCCACTACACCCTACATAGGTGCAAGAATCGGTATGGCTTGAAATACTGTGGCTTGATTAACCTATGCAAATCTATGCTGAGGCTGCTTCTCTTTCCAATCCTTGAGAGAATGTCAGCTGCCAAGGAATGTTGGTCTGCGGAGGGATCCTGGCCCCCAACAAAAAATGTGGCAAAAGGGAACTCTTGAAGCAGTTTTTTAAAGTAGCACATTTGGTACTTACTCTGTTATGGCGTGGAGGTTAATCCAATAGTATGCGCATCTAATAATGTTCCCTCTCCTTCATGATCCAAATGCATAGCTCCTTGTGTAGACATTCAAGCATAAATATACCACAAATACCCAGCATTACAGAGTCCTCATCATCAATGAGGACATTGTTCCTTTCCAACTGTTTACTCCACCCTTGTATAATGCCTGGGTTTTGGAAAGGGTAAAAAGCCCATCTTCCTTACTCTTCTTCCCTTGCAGCATCCTAAGCTTCCTGATTCCTTCTAAGCCTCCTGATGCCTGTGTCCCAGGGGTGGAAGCTGTGGATATAAATTCCTGGGGACTTGGGATAGCATCAAATCCTCTCCTTTCTCTGGCTACTGTGCCTCCAGTGCATAGATTATCAGACCACTGTTAACTTCCTACTAATTTTGTTTCCCCCTTAGGCTAGGTTATCACATCTATGCCTTTTTTTGTGCATTTGCCGGTCTGCAGAAACACACTACAATCTATTTACGTTATTTCCTATGGGTCCCATTTACATCTATAGCGCCTCTAACCCTCTCCTCCTTGTCTTTGGCTCCTCGCAGGAAGAGAGGGCACACCCAGCTATATGCCCGTACCCTCCTGTGTAAAGAGGTTGAGCGGTGTTATGAAACAGGTCTCCACAGCCAGGTTCTCCAGAGAATGGCTCTTATCTCTATGCTCAATAAAGACAAGTCTCTATTTCCCCCAATAACTTCAAGGTCCACACCAGCCGTAACTCCAACGTAGAGTTTATTTCTCTTAAAGCACAGTCTCTGATAGGAAAGGTTGGAGAGAGAACAGGACAGCATAAGGTGTGGGAGAGGTCCAGGCACAAACGTAATATACTTCACTGCTTGGCTTCTCAAGCAGACTTAGCCCATTTGGATAGTCTCCCTAGAAAGGGACTAGCAGCCAGAATAGTACTTTAACTAAACGCACAATCACTACACAAACTGGTGATCTTGGTCTCTGCCACAGACCTGGTGAACTTGGTTTTCAAAGCTTGGCCTCTTTGTAAGGAGAAGACATCCCTCCAGAGAGTTACCGGGCCCCTTCCTTCATTGTGACTTCTCACCAGTCCCTCGGAACGGTCTTTCCCCGGCCTCCTCGTCTAAGATGCGGGTCCCCTCGCAAGGCGGCAACCTGAGATTCCTCGATCCTTGATGGGCCCCAGCCAAAGGTGCTGGGCCCCACGGCCTTTAGTTGCAGCCCCAGGGCTAAAGGTGCCTGGGACTGATTCACCGACCACCGCCCCTGGGCCAAAGGTGCCCAGGGCGGAAAGGAACACACACTCCCTGGGAGTAGGACTCCCGACAACGAACCCCTGAACAGGCAGCGTCCGCCCCTTTTATATCCTTTCCCAACATACACAGCAGGCCGACCACGCCCACTACATGGTTGCCGAGAGGGGACACACAAGGCACAGCACTGTATCAGCGGATCAACCCTGGCCCACTATGGCAGCGCCACCCGCAGGCCACAGGGAATGGAACACTGATACTCTTCCTGCAGACAAAAATGGTTGATAATGTCCTAACAACTTAGGTGTTTGAGCATAACTACCACTCAAACACTACCCCTAAATTGAGGACCCCGCTACACATCTATGTAGTTTCCTCTGATGCATTTTTTTTAAATGCAGCAAGGAGTGTTTTTGGCTTCATAGGCTTCAATGAAGTTGCATAAAAAATGCATTTACATGTGTTTTTGCTGCATTTTTCTGCATGATAACAGACACCCCCTCCTAGCAACATCAACACATAGTTTGCCATTGACCAAAACTAAAAATGCTAAACGCATTAAAATGCACAGCAAAAGTGCACATGAAAAACAGAAAACGCGCCACAAAAAGACTTCAACTATATATGTGTAGCACTACCCCCAGTAGGAGCTGCTGGTTTAGATTTGGGCCTGCCGTTACCTTACTGTTCCATATGCTCGTCTCAGGGGTTCTCCTTGAAGAGTTGTCCAGAAGAAAGTTTGCACCAACACAAAGTCTCTTTCAAGGGTTTTATTGATTAAAGTTTCCAACAGAGGGGGTTGAAGGGATGGGGAGGACTCAGGTACCTTAATTGCGGATCACAGGAATTTTCCTAGGTCCAGAGGAACAACTGTCTCCACGCTGGACTCAGCCACCACCGGATAGACCCACTCTCACCGGCCTAGCAACTGGTGCATAGCTCGATCACCTATAGTCTCTGCCACAGACTTGGTGCAAATTGAACAGTCTCTGCCACAGACTTGGTGCAAATAGAACAGTCTCTGCCACAGACTTGGTGCAACCCTTCCCTGGGTTACCTTCTGATGAAAAGAACACAGCTCTCAGTGCCAGGATCTTTCAGCCATTCCGGCGACACTGTGAGGTAGATTCTGATCCGGATACATCCTCCAATTGAGTCCTCAATTGCTTGGTCCCTTCCCACAGGCAAGGCGACACAGGATCATCCCTGGATCAATAGGCCCCAGTAACTCCTGGGCCTACATCTCAGTATCGGAGCCTCAGGCCAACGTGGCCCTGAGGCGAAAACTGGCAGTACATCCCTGAGGCCATGAGGGCCCTCAGGTCGGGATCGGGCGGGCGGTGCCCACCACCAACGAATGACGACGACACAAAATGGTGTCTGTCTCTTAAGTACCCTCTCCCAGAATGCACAGTGGGTTGACCACGCCCCCTGAGCTGCTTCTGAGAAAGAGATACCCAATGCATTCAGCCTGTTGCCTTTCCAATCCTGACCAGTGGTGACAGCGAAACCCACTGTCAGGAGGAAATTCATGCAACCAGCTGAACTGAAACAGAGTATAATTTGAAACACAATCCTTCTGAGCCAAACTATTGCTCAGAAATTATAAATTTTAACACATAGTGCCCACTCATTGGGAGCAGGGCGCTACACATGCATAGATGTGAACCTAGCCTTAAAGAGGCAAAACATTGCAGGCCTCTTTCATGGGCAGCCCCTCTATCCATGTGTCCGGCCCCTAATCTATATCCATGCGCCAGACGCATGGATTCCAATGGGGTCTTCTGAAGGGGGTGTCTGTGGAAGCATTGGGTGTCTGTGGGAGTATATATTATATTTATATATATATATATATATATATATATATATATATATATATACCACCAGCCGCCGTTGCTTGCCCAGTATTTACTTGCTGCTGCTGCTGCTGCTGCTTCTGTAGTCTCTGCAACATTATCATGGGTGGATTTCAGTGTGTGGGGATATTGCAAATGAATTTGTTGTGTGGGAGTTCAGTTAGCAAAAGTGAGGATCACCTTCCCCAAGAAAAAAGGGAGTCAAAACTGCAAATTTTCTTAAAATTCTGGCTTGTAGTCAGCTTTATTGTAAAAAGTTGCAATAGAAATAAATCCTTACCCTCCAGTTATTATCTAAATAGGACAGATCCCTCTCTGGCAGGTGATGGGCTTCTTCCAGTCACCGAAAAAGCTTTTGCAAAAGCTTTCTTTCTCTTACAGAGCAATTTCCACATGCAGCTCTCTCATACATGTCTCTTTCTGAGTCCCAGGCCGAAGCACCTTCTTGCTTCAGCCCTCCCTTCTTTCTCCCACCTGCTGCTGATCAAAAGTGAGAGGCAAAACCCAGCTTGGCGCCGTTAAGGTGGTCCCGGAAAAAACACCGACTGGATTCCATTTTGGTTTTCCACATATGAAAGCATGAAGGTGAAACTTATCTTCCCTCAACCACCTTGCCTTTCATTATGTCACAGTTGGCAAGCAACTGGTGTTGGTGTTGCAATTCTGCCAGATGAGCCATGGCCAAGTTGGAACGCTAAAAGTGTGCAAACCCCTTCTAGCATGGTAAAGCATGGATGGGGCATGGCCCGTGTGAGGTTCCCCAGGCGAAGAGCAGACAGCAGGTTTTGTGAAATTATTACACACAACCTTCCTGGTTTTCAGTTGGCATTGAGTAAGCCACTTTTCAGCATGGGCCTGGAGAAATGATAGCCAGTGTGGCTCTTTTTCCCCAGGAATGTAGGTTGTATGGCACTTGGGGAGTGTGTTGGTCTTGATGTTGAGGCAGACTTAGAAGATAACAATTTTGAGATGGGGTTAGAGTTTATAGAGCCACCAGAAGCTCCTATCAAGCAACAGGGTGGCAACACAAAGTTGAATGGTATGGTCTGTACTCCATAAGGTTTACCCAGTGTGCAATAAATGCTATATAGCATTGTTGGCTGTGCTTACTTGACCAGGTTTATGTGGCCATGTGTAGCCTGCCACCAACAAGGTAGTCTAGCCGACAGAGACACATTTTCTTCATGTGAAGGTAGACAGGAAAGGCCTTCAGGAAAATATAATGATGGCTGGGTACCTGTCACCCTGGATCAGTGCAGGCCATAAACTGGCAGAAGGGGGCTGTTTCCAACGTTTTGACAGGAGCATTGGTAGCACCAGCAGCTCTGCTAAGGTGATATTAAAATATTGGTCATGCTTCTGTAGTGCACCTCCTAGGGAGCTGCAAGGAACTGGGATCCCCCACCCTGCACAGCTAGACACACCAAATTTCCACAGTCATTCCAGAGTCAGAGAACAGTCCGTGACATTGTTTTTTTTTGTTTTATTGAGGGATATGAACTTGGATAAGGATTGGAAATTATGGAATGCCCACTTGACTTCAAACAAACTTCAGGGACAACTTCTCCTATATACAGTCCTATATACAGCTCTTCTTCCTCCAGCACACTTTTGCTTAAAGAACCCAGCAACTGTATGTCACCCTGTAATAATTTTTTTAGCAAATGCCCATTACAGGCATGGACAAACAGCCCCTATACTTGAAAGCAGATAGGGTGACACAGCTCACACTTTCCCAGCACTTCCTCTGTGGTCACTGATCCCAGAACCACCTCCTTAGGCCCTGCCAGCCCACCTTGCCACAGCTGCCCCTTTCACTAGCCCTCCTGGCTAACTTCTTCCTGCAGTTCTCCAGACTGACACTCTCTCCCCAGCCCTTCAGAGTGACACTTACCAACCCACCTGGCTGACTCTCAGGAGATCTTCTGAACGTGCTGTTCTCTATCTTGCTCACATGCCTCCAGGAAGGGTTTCCTCCATGTGTTGTAGGGGGAATCTTCCAGCACCCGAGCACCAGGAATTGTGTCCCCCCCCCTCAGACTAGGGGGCGCCCTGCAAGGGTCATTGATAGCCTCCCTTAGCACTCCATTTTCCACCCGACTGCCCATGATGGCATGACTCATACCTATTTATGGGATAAGCTGCCCCCTTCCAGACCCTTTTTGCTGGGGATTGGCCAGGGTCCTCATAAATATGCATGACAGCCCCTCCTAGCCTCCTCCCACTACATCCAAAACCTTCTCCAAGGTTCCAGAAAACAGGAGGAGGCACCAGAAGAGCTGCCAGATGAGTCATCCAGCTTTCCTGAGTCACTAAACCCTGACCTAGATTCAGCCCAAACCTGGCTCTCAGCCAAGCCAATTTACCTACACTAACAACTAAACTATGTACACTTGGCACACTTGCTTGTGGGTGCTATACTTCTATAACTTAAAAAAAAAAAAAAGCCAGGTCTGGTAAAGGAAAACCTGACAGAAGGTGCCATAGTAACACTGGCAGACAACTGGCAGCTCTGCGCCTTACAGGCTGTACATGTGGAAGGATTTGTCACCTGGTCAACTATCCTACATAGTTTGTACAGTTAAAAAAAAATATTTAATGTATTGTGACAGCAGGAAGGTAAAGTCACCTGGTTGCATCCAGGGGGGTAGATATATTTCGCCCAGATTCAGGCTTTACGCCGACTTATACAACTAGGTGGAGAGTTGTATAAGCCCAGCTAAGGCTAGTGGGCTCATGGATGACTCATACCTCTAGGGAGAGGGCTGGGCGTCGTGCAGACAGGGAGTTGATGAGACCAGCTGAAGCTTGTCAGCTCATTTAGGCCTCTATAAGAACTCCCAGCTTCATTAGATGTTAGCTCATGCCTGGAACCAGACCTGTGTGGACTGTCTAGGGAGAGTGAACCCCTGTGCGGTGAGGCAAAGCCTGTGTGGCTATTTGTTTGGACTTTTACTAAACCAGGGACTTAGGGACTAGGACAGCACTAGGCTGATCCCAGTTGTTAGTTAGGAAACCTGTATGTTTAGTCAGAGGTCAACTTGACCAGGATTTATTTTGTTTATGTTTCTTTTGCTTTGCTGTGTTTTTGTCACTGTAAATAGAAAATAAACCGCACCTTTTTGATTTTGAAAACCACAAGCTCCGTCTGCTGGGCCTGTTTTTGTGTGGGGAGCCCATCTCGGGGGTCACCCACACCCGCTGCCGAGCTAACCCCCTCACAGTTGGTGGAGAACCAGTGGCAGTTTTTTTTAAGCCAGCATGGAGGAGATACTGAAACAGCTGGCTCTAGCAAATGCCAATCAACAGCAGACAAATGCAGGTTTGCAAAGGAGCCTTGCAGCCCAGCAGCAAGCTCATCAACAGAGCCTTGCAGCCCAGCAGCAAGCTCACCAACAGAGTCTGGAAGCTCAGCAACAAGCCCTGCAGCAATCTGAGGCCCGCTTCATAGACCTGTTACAGAAGCAAGAGCAGAGACTACAACAAATGGAAGCAGTAGTGCAGCAACGTCCGCAGACCAGTGAGGGAAGCCGTCCCACTAATACCGCGTCCTTTGGGGTGAGTCGTTTATTGACAAAAATGACTGGAGAGGATGATCCAGAGGTATTTTTGACCACATTTGAAAGGACTGCTGAAAGAGAAAAGTGGCCTGAGGAGCAGTGGGCTGGACTGGTGGCTCCTCTGTTAACTGGTGAATCGCAGAAGGCTTACTATGACCTAGAGCATGACCAAGCAAAAGACTATGTGATGCTAAAAGCTGAAATATTGGCAAGGCTGGGTGTCACCCTGGCTGTCCGGGCTCAGCGTGTGCATAACTGGACTTTCCAGCTTGGAAAACCCCCCAGGTCTCAAATGTATGATCTCATTCACCTGAGCAGAAAGTGGCTACAGCCAGAGACTTTGTCCGCACCAAAGATTGTGGAACGTGTTGTAATGGATCGGTTTTTGAGAGCTCTTCCTACTGCCATCCAAAAGTGGGTAAGCCATGGAGACCCAGAGACGGCCGATGGTCTTGTGGATCGTGTGGAGAAATACTTGGCTACAGAGAACCTGACGGCCTCTTCCAGAGACACTCGGACTTTCCACCCTAAGACCAGACCATCCCCAGGGGCGGATAAGATGATTCCAAGGGGTAAGGGTGGAGAGAGTGAGAGGGTGGGAGCTCTACCCCAAGTTTGGCGAGAACAGCCTGGGAAATCAGCGGCTCAAGAGGCGGCAAGAAGGATCGTTTGCTACCGCTGCCGGCAAGCGGGACATATTGCAGCAAATTGCCCGGTTGTGGAGGAACCCATGCAGTGTGACTTTCTGACGGGCAGACGTCAGTCGCTGTGTGCGACAGTCGCATGCACTGCCATTCGGGGAACTGAGAAACATTTATGCAAAATGTGTATTAATGGTAGAAATGTTGTGGTATTGCTGGATTCAGGTAGCCTTGTGACCCTGATAAAGGCTGAATTAGTTAAAACAGAGGTCTCTGGGAATAGCAAGGTAGCTGTTATTTGTGTGCATGGGGACACCCGAGAGTATCCAGTGACTACAGTGTGTTTCGAGACCCCAAAGGTACCCTCTCTCATCCAGTGGGCTTAGTATCTCAGTTACCGCATGACGCCATTGTGGGAAGGGATTTTCCGAAGTTCTGGGAACTGTGGGATGATCCTGAGCCCCCCACTGGTGCCCCTATGTACCAGGAATGTGATAGCCAGAACTCCCCTGAGAGTGGTGAGGACTCTCCGGAATTTCCCTTGTCAGTATTGGCAGGGGAGACTCAAGAAACTGGAGAGGAGCCCACCTCCTCAGACGAAAACCTACCGTCTGTGGAGTTTTCTGATCTTGAGGTTCACAGGGAAAACTTTGCCACAGAACAGTTGAAAGACCCCGCCCTAATAAAGGCACGGGAAAACGTAGTGAAAATAGATGGCGAGTTAGTGAACCCAGATAATACCTGCACTTACCCATACTTCAGCGTAGAGAAGGACCTACTGTATCGGGTGGCAAAAAGGGCAGAAGAAACCGTTGAGCAGCTTGTGGTGCCCAAACCTTACAGGAAGTTGGTGTTGGAGTTGGCCCATGGGCACATTCTTGGAGGTCATCTGGGGACAGAGAAAACCCGAGAGAGGGTATTACAGAGATTCTATTGGCCGGGGGTGATGAAGGACATAGAAAATTATTGTTCCTCCTGCCCTGTGTGTCAGAGGTCGGCCCCGATGCCACATTTCCGTAGCCCGCTGGTCCCTCTACCCATCATTGAGGTCCCGTTTGAGAGGATCGCCATGGATTTGGTAGGTCCTATAATCAAGTCCGCTAGGGGGCACCAGTACATATTAGTTATAATGGACTATGCCACCCGTTATCCAGAAGCGATCCCTCTCCGAAATACCTCGGCCAAAACCATAGCCAAAGAGCTATCTCTTGTGTTTAGCCGGGTGGGTATTTGTAAAGAACTGCTTACGGACCAAGGTACACCCTTTATGTCCCGGGTTATGAAGGAGCTATGTAAATTGTTCAAAGTGACGCAATTACGTACATCTGTGTATCACCCCCAAACCGATGGGCTGGTTGAAAGATTCAACAAAACCCTAAAACAAATGTTGAAGAAAGTGGTGGATAGAGATGGAAAGGATTGGGACTGTCTACTTCCTTATCTGATGTTTGCTATTAGGGAGGTGCCCCAATCCTCTACGGGATTCTCCCCCTTTGAGTTACTGTATGGGAGACACCCAAGAGGGCTGTTGGATATTGCCAAGGAAACTTGGGAAAGTGAGAGTTCTCCCCACAGGAGTGTGATTGAGCATGTCGCCCTGATGCAAGACCGAATTGCACAGGTAATGCCCATCGTGAAGGAACATTTGGCCCAAGCGCAGTTAGCACAGCAGAGAGTGTACAACCGTGGAGCCAAGACCCGTACCTTTTCCCCGGGGGATAGGATACTGGTACTTGTCCCTACGGTTGAAAGTAAATTCCTTGCCAAATGGCAAGGCCCCTACGAGATAATGGAAAAAGTGAGCGAAGTGAATTACAAGGTCAGACAACCAGGAAGGCGAAAGCCCGAACAGATCTATCACGTTAATCTGTTGAAAGCCTGGAGGGATAGAGAGTCCCTAGTCGCAGACACTTGGTCACCAGCTCAAACTGGTTGCGTGATTCCTGAGGTTGGAATAGCAGCCACCTTGTCACAACCCCAACAACAGGAGGTTAAGGAGTTTGTGCTTCGCAACAAGGAGGTATTCTCTGAGCTGCCGGGACAAACATCTGGGGTAGAGCATGACATCATTACCCCGCCCGGTGAAAGGGTGAAGTTAAAACCCTATCGGATCCCAGAGGCCCGACGGGAGGCAATACGGGAGGAAGTACAGAAAATGCTGAACTTAGGGGTGATAGAGGAGTCCCAAAGTGATTGGTCTAGTCCCATTGTGTTGGTGCCTAAACCGGATGGGAGCTGGCGATTTTGTAACGATTTTCGTCAGTTGAACAAAGTTACAAAATTTGACACCTACCCCATGCCACGTATAGATGAGTTGATCGACCGGCTGGGAACAGCCCGATACATGACGACTCTTGACCTCACAAAAGGGTATTGGCAAATCCCCCTGGCCAAGTCGGCCAAAGAGAAAACCGCATTTGTAACCCCAGACGGGGCGTTCCAATATAAAAGAATGCCGTTCGGGTTACAGAATGCGCCGGCCACATTCCAGCGGAAAATGGACCAGATGCTGAGGCCCCATCGGAAGTATGCTGCGGCTTACCTGGATGACGTAATTGTCCATAGCACAGATTGGGCCTCACATCTGCCAAAAGTGCAAGCAGTCCTGGACTCTGTTCGGGAAGCGGGGTTTACGGCTAACCCCAAGAAGTGTACCATTGGGCAGGAGGAGGCCAAATATCTTGGGTACACCATTGGGAGGGGAGTAATAAAACCCCAACTCAACAAAGTCGAGGCCATCCAGAGTTGGCCACGTCCCAACAGCAAGAAGCAGGTACGAGCCTTTCTGGGAATCGCTGGGTATTATCGGCGATTCATTCCCCACTTTGCTTCTAAGGCTGTGCCCCTAACCAACCTGACGAAGGGGAAAGGGTCGGTCATGATTAAATGGACCCCCGAGGCTGAGGCAGCATTCCAATTCTTGAAACAAGCCTTATGTAGCCAGCCAGTGTTGTACTCACCCGACTTCTCTAAAGACTTTGTCGTACAAAGTGATGCGTCAGATGTGGGGTTAGGAGCAGTATTGTCCCAGGTCTGGAACGGGGAAGAGCACCCAGTCATTTACCTCAGCAGGAAGTTGAAGTCCCATGAGGTAAATTACGCCACCGTTGAAAAGGAGTGTTTAGCGGTGAAGTGGGCTCTAGATTCCCTTCGGTACTACCTGCTAGGTAGGCACTTTGACATGGTTACGGATCACACTCCGTTAAAGTGGATGGCTCAAAACAAGGAAACAAATAGAAGAGTGAATAGGTGGTTCCTGGCCCTCCAGGAATTCAACTTCACAGTAAAGCATCGCCCTGGCGTTCAAATGGGGAATGTGGATGCTTTGTCTCGAGTACATGAATGCCTGATTGCTGGTGTTCCAACCCCGAGGTTAAAACAAGAGGGGGGGGTATGTGACAGCAGGAAGGTAAAGTCACCTGGTTGCATCCAGGGGGGTAGATATATTTCGCCCAGATTCAGGCTTTACGCCGACTTATACAACTAGGTGGAGAGTTGTATAAGCCCAGCTAAGGCTAGTGGGCTCATGGATGACTCATACCTCTAGGGAGAGGGCTGGGCGTCGTGCAGACAGGGAGTTGATGAGACCAGCTGAAGCTTGTCAGCTCATTTAGGCCTCTATAAGAACTCCCAGCTTCATTAGATGTTAGCTCATGCCTGGAACCAGACCTGTGTGGACTGTCTAGGGAGAGTGAACCCCTGTGCGGTGAGGCAAAGCCTGTGTGGCTATTTGTTTGGACTTTTACTAAACCAGGGACTTAGGGACTAGGACAGCACTAGGCTGATCCCAGTTGTTAGTTAGGAAACCTGTATGTTTAGTCAGAGGTCAACTTGACCAGGATTTATTTTGTTTATGTTTCTTTTGCTTTGCTGTGTTTTTGTCACTGTAAATAGAAAATAAACCGCACCTTTTTGATTTTGAAAACCACAAGCTCTGTCTGCTGGGCCTGTTTTTGTGTGGGGAGCCCATCTCGGGGGTCACCCACACCCGCTGCCGAGCTAACCCCCTCACAGTATGTACCTTTTCACTGTCATTTGTGATCAGCTTTCTGTGTTCATCTGTTATAGGGTAATCTTTTTACTGTTGACATACACTTAACACAAGATATTTGGATTTGTTCTTTTTGCTGTAGCAATGTGTTTCTCATATTCTATTACATCTGCCCTAATTACTTCCTTGCATTTCTTGTTGCATTTCCTATTGCATTCTTTGTAAATCTGGAATGCTGAGGTTGTACCTTGTACTTTGTACTTTTTTAAAGGCCTGTTTTTTCTAATTTATTTGTTTTTGTTTTTATTTCACTAGAATTTAGCCACAGGTTTTATTTTTGTTCTTTTATGTTCATTTTAATTCATCTTTGAAACACTCCCAATTGCCCTGAGTGTGCTTTGTTGCAAATATTTGGTCCCATTGAGTGTTGTGCAGTAGGGATCACAGCTTATTGATGTTAGCTTTTTTGAAATGTAAAGTTCTTGTCATACCAACATGCCTCTCTTTCTTGTAATTTATGGCAAATGAGATTACTATTGCCCACAGGGCCGGTGCTACCACTAGGTAAACTAGGCAGCCGCCTAGAGCGCTCTGCTGCCTAGGGTGCCTGGCCACTGGTGTTCCTACTCTCTTCTCTCTGCAGCAAGCAACTAAGTCTCAGTTGATGGGCACTGGTGAGGCTGCAGTTGATGGGCGCTGGTGAGGCTGCAGTTTATGGGCACTGGTGAGGCTGCAGTTTATGGGAACTGGTGAGACTGCATTTAATGGGCGCTGGTGAGGCTGCGTTTGATGGGCGCTGGTGAGGCTGCGTTTGATGGGCACTGGTGAGGCTGCATTTGATGGGAGCTGGTGAGGCTGCATTGATGGGTGCTGGTAGGCTGCATTTGATGGGCGCTGGTGGGCTGCATTTGATGGGCGCTTCATTAAAAAGGTGGGGTTTACATGGGCAGGGAAAAGGGGGTGGAGTCAGGGGTGGAGCAGCAAAATTAGGTTTTGCCTAGGGTGTCAAAAATCCTTGCACCGGCCCTGATTGCCCAAGCTGTCACTAACTTGCAAATCTGTAATGAGCTCTGTGTTGTCTGAAATTAGAGCATTTTTCCCTTGTTGGGGCTTCCACCATTTATTCCATAAAATTGTTCTGCAATATGTTGTTGTTGTTGAATGTGCAGTTCCATTTGCCAAATCAATATCTTAAAATTAATTAAAATTTACCCTAAAAATAACATTGCCCTGCTTCCCACCCATTTCAGTCTGTAAAAGGAGCTGCGACTCTTCCTCATGCTTTATGTTAGGGGGCTTATAACATACTCCCACATGTCATATACTCCAACATTCATTGCACTCTTATGGAGCTCCAGCTATAATGACTCTCCACCATCACAACTCTTGTTAGTGATATCATCTCTCAAATTCAAATTCAAATTCAAATTCACTTCCAGAACGCTCTTCACATAAATGCATACCTGAAAAAGTCCCTGGCCCTTTCCATAAAATGCACAGATGTAAACTACATCCATAGGAAACCATGTTAAATGGACTGTAGTGTGTTTCATCAAAACTGAAAACGCGCTAAAAAATGCATAGGTGTGAACTAAGGATGGGCTCAGGCGTGTTTGCAACTCCACGTGCCTGCGCCTGCTAGGAAGTTGACACTGCGCAGCGCTAATCACAGGAAGTCGGACATTTCCCGATCTCTGCAGCCGCGCTTGGCTTGGTGTAGGATTTGTGCTGGGAGGGTGGATGGGGGAATTTTTGATAGGTGGAGAAATTGGGAGGGGGGATTTGGGCTAGGAAGGGGGGGGGTTTAGGAAGGGTATTTTGGGGAAAGTGTTTGTGCTAATGGGGGGATTTGAGCTAGGAGGGGGGATTTGAATTAGAAAGGGGTTTTGGGGGGTAGGATGTGTGCTAGAAGGGGGATTTAGGGGGGTAGGATTTGTGTTTGCAGAGGTAATTTGAGTCTGAGGGGATGTTGGGGGAGCAATGATCTGTGCTGGGAGCAGGGGAAATATTTTGGGGGGTAGAAGTTTGGCTTGCAGAAGGAATTTATGCTTAGGGGTGTAAGCAGGCAGATTGGTGGGGAAGGGAGGGGGGATCCTTGCTGAGATATGAAGGGAGCAGTTTGCCATCTGTGCCCTGGGCACTAGATGACCTTGTCCCGGGCAGTGCCTGAAGCAGACCATTATAACCCTTTCTAACAAGAGGCAAATGATTGGAAGTTCTATGGCGTGTTTGCACATGCAGAACTATTAGTAGGTTATTGAATAATTATGAGCTGGAAGATTGTTGTTTCAACAATTAGCTTTACTTTCATAGAGAAATACATTACATGCCTTTTATCATCATTGAATAGAGGAAGAGAACAACAAAGTACATGCACTGAACATAGACAGAACATCCTGTTATGACATTTCCACAGAGAATATACATTATAACACTGCACTGCCGCCTGCTGGGTAGAAAGGTATAATGCATATATATATATATATATATATATATATATATATATATATATATATAGTTCACATTATAGAAAGCTACTTCCTGTTGCTTCTTTCATCACCCCTTCTTAACAGCATGTGCTTTGTCAAATTATATTCAGCTTCTTCTGGAAATAACTATGACTTTCCTTCAACAAAGGCTTGGTGAGTGCATCACCAGTCATCTATTCTGACGGGCAGTATTGAATATCAATAACACCTTACTCTTGATTGTCCCTCAGTAGAGGATACTTGACATTTATGTGTTTGGGCCTAGGATTGACCCTTTCTGATTGCGTAAGAATTGGTTTTGACATGTCTATCTCAATGTCCACAAAAAGTTAATGAATCTATATTGCTTCTTGTGCTACTGCAATATACTCTCCTTCAGTTGAAGATAGAGTGACAGTTGCTTGCTTTCGACTAGACCAACTTATGGTTCCTTCCCCATACTGGAAGATGAATCCACTTGTGGATATGGGGTCTGTGCAGTCCCCGGCCCAATCAGCATCCACATAACCGACCAGTTTTGGGTTGGATGTTGCTGGTAACCGTAGCTTCATATGAATTGTTCCTTGCATCACTCTTTTTTTATTGATTTTCAGTTCACTGACAGGGAGCTGAGACTTTCCTGTATAGTATGCCCACTGCTGTGGCTATGTCTGGTCTTGTCACAATGGCAACATATAGCAGCTTACCGATTGCTCTGTGATACATGTCATTGTTGGGTAGCAAGTTTTCTGCTTCATTGCTCTTCTAATAGCCTGGTTCCATAGGAGTTTTCACTTTCTTTGCATCTTAAATATGGAATTGTTCCAAGATTTCTGAGATTGGTTGAAAAGATAACTTCCATCTTCTTCTCTTTCTATTTGGATTCCCAGATAGTAGCTAATGTTCCCAATTTCTTTCATTTCAAAATTTTCAAGATTGGAGCTATCTGATTGTAATCCCCTTCTTGTTCAAAACAAGTTATAATGTCATTGACATAGATAAGGATGTATATCCATCTGTCTTCTTGATTCTTGGAGTAGAGACAGGGGTCTTATTTACTTCTTGAGAATCCCTCTCTGGTAAGTACTTTGTTCACTTTCTCATTCCACATCCTTGCAGATTGCTATAGACTGCAGATGCTCTTCTGAAGTTTACACACAAGGTTCTCTCCTTGTTCAAACCCTGGTGGTTGTTCCATGTAGAGATCTTCCTTAATGTCTCTATATAGCAAAGCAGTTTTAACGTCTAGGTGTTTGACTTGCATACCCTTCCTGGCTGCAACACTAAGAAGCTCTCTGATGGTGGAGTGTTTTACGACAGGAGCGAATGTTTCATCATAATCTTCACCGAATTTCTAAGAGAAACCCTTGGCAACTAGTCTGGCTTTGTATTTGTGGATATTTCCTTCTGCGTTTGACTTTACTTTGAAAGTCCACTTACTTCCTGGTTTTGCGGTTAGGAGGGAGCTCCGTGAGTGTCCAGATTTTATTTTTTTGAAGTGACTTGAATTCTTCTTTTGCTGCCTTTCTCCATTTATTTGCTTCACGTTTTGGCAGTCTTCCCAGAATGTTGGTTCAAGTATGCTGTGTGTTTTGACAGTGTATGACAGCTTCCAGGGTGGTATCCCCTTTTGTAGATTGAGTGGACGTTCTGACTTCAGGCAGTTCAGCAGGATCTGGTGGGGAACTTGATTTAGGCAATGTGAGTTCCAAATCTTGTTCTGACTCCTGTACAGGTTAGCTTTGGTTGACATTTTCTTCTGGTTTGCTTGGCATATTCACTTCACAGCGTTCAGGGATCAGTGTTTCTGATGATGGGCTCTCATCAAAATAAATACTACAGCTTATTGTCGTCAGTCTTTGGGTGTAGGATTCTGTAACCCTTAGTTTGCTCACTGTAGCCCACTAGAATGCCCTCTATGACTCTGTTCTCCAGCATGGATCGCTTCTCACTTGAAATATAGGTGTAGCAATACCCCCGTAGCGGGCCGCTGGTTTAATTTTGGGCCTTGCACGTTACCTCACTCTTCCGTATGCTCGTCTCAGGGGTTTTCCTTGAAGAGTTGTCTAGAAGTTTGCACCAACACAAAAGTCTCTTTTAAGGGTTTATTTGAATAAAAGTTTCAACAGAGGGGATGAAGGGATGGGGAGGACTCAGGTACCTTAGTTGCGAATCATAAGAGTTTCTCCTAGGTCCAGAGGAACAACTGTCTCCACACTGGACTCAGCAAACACTGGATAGGCCCAATCTCACTGGCCTAGCAACCGATTTACAGCTCAATCACGTATAGTCTCTGTCACAGACTTGGTGCAAATAGAACAGTCTCTGCCACAGACTTGGTGCAAATAGAACAGTCCCTGCCACAGACTTGTGTAACCTTTACTTGGGTTACCTTCTGAATGAAGAATACTGCTCTCAGTGTTAGAATCTTTCAGCCATTCCGGCAGCACTGTGAGGTAGATCACGATCCGGATGCATCCTCCAATTGAGTCCTCAATTTCTTGGTCCCTTCTAGCAGGTAAAGCGACACAGGATCATCCCTGGATCAGTAGGCACCAGAAACTCATGGGCCTACTTGTCAGTAACGGAGCCTCAGGCCAACGTGGTCCCGAGGCGGAAACTGCCAAAACTTCCCTGAGGCCATGAGGGCCCTCAGGTGGGGACCAAAGACACGACCCCAGAATCTCTCCCTGCCTTAATGGCATCTGTCACTTAAATACCTCCTCCCAGCATGCACAGCGGGTTCACCACGCCCCCTGAGCTGCTTGCTAGGAAAGAGGTACCCAATACGTCCAGCCTGTAGCCTTTCCAATCCTGACCAGCGATGGCAGTGACACCTACTGTCAGGAGGGAAATCACACAACCAGCTGAACTGAAACAGAGTGCAATTTGTAACACAATCCCTCTGAGCCAAACTATTGCTCAGACAACTATAATTTAACATATAGCACACCCTCATTGGGAGCAGGGCCCTACATAGGCATATTGTCACGATCAGGCGTTGGGCTTGAAGACCAATTGCAATAGCAGTGGCAAGACAGGCATACAGGCAGTCACTTCTGGCAGATGACACAGGCTCACCTGAGGTGCGGAGTCTAAGTACTAGCTGGTTTTCCCCAGAGCTCCAGGTGGTGGAGATGGATTTAGCTGCAAGCTAGTACCAGGTCGCGGTCCTCAAGTTTGCCCCACCAGGGTGTGAGCAAGCCGGGGTCCAATAGCGGATAACAGACAAGGATGAAACAGAAGCGTGGTCAGAAAACAAGCCAAGGGATCAATCACGAGTGGCTGCAGGTTGGGATCATGCAGTAGAGTAGTCAAAGAACAGACCGGGGGTCAAACACGGGTGGTTGCAGATTGGGATCAGGCAGTAGAGAAGTCCAGGAACAAGCCAAGGGTCAATCACGAGTGGTTGTAGGTACAGATGGCAGCAGGAGAGACAACAGCAAGGCACCGGCAGGGAAGGCACAATAACCTGGCAAAGAGGAAGTGCTGAGACAAGGCTTTTATAGGAAGTTCATGGGAGGAGCATGGAGTTCAAGGTTCAACAGTAATCAAGACTCAAGGCAGGGTTGTTCATTGGATCAGGTTTGTCCAGCAGATCAGGCAAAGAGCTGTCCAGCAGATGGCAGCAGGAGAGACAACAGCAAGGCACCGGCAGGGAAGGCACAATAACCTGGCAAAGAGGAAGTGCTGAGACAAGGCTTTTATAGGAAGTTCATGGGAGGAGCAAGGAGTTCAAGGTTCAACAGTAATCAAGACTCAAGGCAGGGTTGTCCATTGGATCAGGTTTGTCCAGCAGATCAGGCAGAGAGCTGTCCAGCAGATCAGGCAGGGAGCTGTCCAGCATCCCAGATAGCTTGGTGGGAAGAGTCAACGCCAGACACCGACGAGGTCCCAGGTTCAAGCCCAGGTCCTGACACATATGCTTTACAACCAAACACTCTGATGTGTCCTATGTTAGGATTTGATCCATGCCACATTTCAAATGGAGTACTTTTAATATATCTTTAGGGTAGTCTGTTCTTTAGGTAGGTTTCAGTCATGACTGCTTCTCCCCAGTACTTGTGAGGTAGGTTGGCATCCGACAACATGCATCTGGCCCTTTCTATAAGAGTGCGATTTTTCCTTTCTGCTACATTGTTTTGTTCAGGTGTGTATGGTGTGGTTGTCTGGTGTACTATTTCTTGTCTCTTCAGGTATAAGGCCACTTCTTTGCTTATGTATTCTCCCCCATTGTCAGTGCGTATTATTCCTGGTTTGCGTTAAAATTTGTTGCTGGACATGGCAACGAACTCTTGAAGTTTCTCTGCTGTTTCATTCTTGTGTTTCATCAGATAAGTACTTGTGTACCTGGAATAATCATCAATGCAGGTCAATAGATATCTGTTCCTGCCTGACGTGGGAGTTTTCATTGGACTGCATACGTCACTGTGTATGAGCTGCAGGGGGTGGTTAGTTCATCTTTGAGATGCCTGTGGAAGGGGAGCATGTGTGGCTTTTGCTTCAATACAGCACTTGCATTTCATGAGAACTTTGCAAGGTGCTATTGACAAATCTTCTGATAAGCCTCTCTTTATAATGTCCTGTATAGCTAGCTTCTGGACTTCTGTGCCCCAGCCGCCTGTGCCATAAGTGAATACATTTGCTGTGTATATCATTAGAGACTACAGTATATTGGCTTGCTTGTCCGTGGTGATAAGCTTGTATGGGTGATCATCCAGTTTTCCTTTTGCGAGGAATCGCTTATTATTGTGAATTGTGCATTCATCATCCTGGAACTTATCTGTGAGAACGTTGTTTGCAAGACTATTCACTGATAGAAGGCTGCCTTCTAGTTCTGGAACATACAGTACTTTCTTTACAAGGATACTCTACTTGCCTCCTTTGTAATGCAGTTCAGGAAGCCCTGGCCTTTACCTTCTGAGGTGATGCTTTTCCCGTTTGCTAGGAAAACTTTGTATTTTGCATTGTAATCAATGTTTGTGAAGAAGGTCTCATCGCTAGTCATGTGGCTTGTCGCTCCTGAGTCTATGCACCAGCCGCATGGCTTGCCGCTTTGTGTCCCTTTAAAGGTGCCAATCCGCCCTTCCTACTGTAAGAAGATGCACGTTGTAATTATGGACTTGGAATAGTGCTTAACCTTACTATGTTTGCTGTACCTGTCTGAATGCGATTCCTTATGCATGTGCTATTGTAATGCTGTTTTGTCTTACAATAAAACATCTCTGTTAAAAAAAAAGGTGCCACTCCATGATGTATCTGCAGTTTCCTTTGTGATTGCTTTGACTCTCTCTTTTGTGAATAGCTCTAGCTTTCACTGCTGGGCTTTCCAGATAGAACAGTCCTTTTTTAGATGACCAGCCTTCTTACAGCGAAAACAGGTTCTGCTTTCTTTGTTGTGCTTTATACTTTTGTACATCTTAAGAGCTTTGTCATCATGGTGCGTATTTTCCGTCCTATCATATTCATCAATTAATTTGCCTTTGACATATCCTATTGTCAGTTATTGCTCAGGTCTAGTTTCTAAAGTGTTAATAAGAGCAATATATGTCTCTGGAAGGCTGCAGAGGAGCAGGGCAACATTATGGTTGTCTTTAATGTCCTCTCCGATGGCACGCACCTGCTCTATGATCTCTAGCATAGCATTCATGTGGTCACACATATGCTGGCCTTCTTCTAGTCTCATCTTAAATAGCTTTCTTAGAAAAAACAGTTTGCTGTTTAGACTTGAACGCTCATGCAGCTTTTGTAATGAAGTCCACATACCTTTGACCGTTTCTCTGTTCTAATGTGGATAAGTTGGTCATCTTCCACTAGCAAGCTTATAATCGCTTTTGCTTGTCTGTCCTTCTTATCCCAGTCCTCCATCTCTTCGTCTGTGGGTATGTCTGTATTCAGCACTTGCCACAAGTCATCCTTGGTGAGAAATACTTCTAGTTTAAACCTCCACAGCTGGTAATTGGAATTGTTCAGCTTTGCTATTGCAAGTGTAGCGGGGTCTTCAAAGTTAGTGGGATACACCTGGGGGTAGAGTGACCCAGGTGTGTAATTATGGCAGGGTTTACACTCCTTTTTGTTATTCGTGGAGGATTGGGTGGTGCAATATTCTCCTTTGCCTGTGGGTGGCGGAGTACCTACAGGCTCGAGGTAGAATCACTACCACAGTGCTACCCCTTTTGTCCCTTCCTGGAGATGGTACGGCTGGGGCGGGGAACCCGCCGTGGTGTCGATGGGAGGAGATAAAAGGGGGAGACGCCCTCGCCACAAGGTCTGTCTTCGGGGATCATCTCTTCACGCACCCAGGCACCTTCAGCCTGGGTGCGGGCGATTCAAGGTTCCCGGCCTAGGCGCCCTAGGCCTGGCCGGGATGAAGTTGGAGTTCCATCCCAGGCACCTTCAGCCTGGGGTGAGGTACTATTGAGGAGGCCTGGGGCCCGGTGACTTCCACCGGGTCCCGCAAGGGTGAAGTGGTTCCAGGGCGCCCCTTGCGAGGGGACCCGCATCTTAGGTGAGGAGGCTGGGGAGGTCACTCGTTCGAAGACCCGGTGTAGTGTCAACCCGGTGACGGATGGGCCTTCGGTAACTCCCTTGGAGGACATCTTCCCCTGATAGGGGCCGCAACGCAATGGAGGTATTCATGTCAAGACTCCTACAACCCTTGGTCATAGCACAGGGGGTGTAGGGACCCAGATCAGTATAGTGCCTCGACCTGCTCATCCCACCGTATCATGCCATCGCATTGCCTGTATGTGGAGATACGAAATAAACCAACAGTTGGACTGTGATCGGTGTATGGACTCTGTTAATGGGAGCAAAGGGTGGTTTGGTGGTTTCTGCACAACAGACTCGGTACATACCCAGGACACACCGGCCCGAGGAAACATCAGGTATTGGCCTTCACCTCACCCACAGTTATGGGGAGGACATGGGCCGTAGCGCACCTCACTCTGTCGCGTGACATACCCCTAGCTAAAGAGGACGGGTTGAGGTCGCTACACGTGGGGGCTCGTCCGTCCGGGATTGTGTGTGTCTTGGCGATGGAACTGAGAACGTCTGTGTTTGAACTTTGCTGCCCGGAGGAGTTCCGAGCAGGTCGGCCATGTGATTGGCCAAAGTGCATCCCTGCTCGGAGTTGTGGACATGACCCTAAGTCGGGAAAGGCCCACGCGGAGGAGCGTAAAAAGGGAGAGGTCCAGCCGTGTGAAGTACTACAGGTGGGGACTGTTAATGTACTGCGCCACGAGGCACCCCATGACTGTGTAATTCGTGGGCAGAGGCTGGCGGAAGCCCGCGAAAACTTACAAGTCGTGGGAGGAGTCTGGCCACGTGTGGAGATACACGTGGAGACTCCGGCGCGTGGTCAGCGCGTGATGGAACAGCAAGTGATCGGAATGAATTCAAGCTCTCCGTGGATGCCGGTATCTTACCCTATGAAGATGACTGCATTTGCTGCTACCCTGACAGACACAGGGATAAGACTTAGGCCCCGAGGACAGTTGGCTCTGTATTCATGCAGAGACACGGAGGCCCTCGGTGTGATCTGTCCCGGATGCTCGGGACTGGTGGTCCAACTAAAGCCATTCGGGCGATGTGAGGCCTGCAAGGAGTTCCTTTTTGAGGTTGAACCATACACGGAAAGGCCCCGGGCCCTACGCCTCAACTGCATCACAGGAACCGCCACTCCGGAGGGAGAGATCCAGGCCTCTGCGGAGGTCCCCGTACGCGCTGACCAGGGCGACGTGACTGCCCAACCAGAGACTGAGAGAGAAAAATCCGAGGACACTGCTTCGGTCACCACAGACTCCCTGCTGCCACCCCCGAAGAGGAAGATAGGCCTGGTGCAGGCCTCCTGTGGTCGTGGTCGAGCTTCGCCCTGCTGCTTGCTGGACCTGGATGGATCCGGTCGGAAGAATCCTGGACATCCCAGTGCTGAAGAAGGTCTAGGTGAGCCAGGGGCTGGGACTGTGTGTGTGGTTGGAGGTGTCGGGAGTTCACATCTGGTGGAGCCCGAAAGGGAGGGTAGCCTTCCGTCTACTAGAGACTACCTTCCCGCCGAGATGTATGACACCTCCGACCTAGAGTCGTTGTCAGACTGTGGGGATGACGGGGAAATAGACGAGCTGTTTCACCGGAAGGGCTGGGACAGACGCCCGCTACCCGTGCAGAGTAAGCCACAGGATTCCCCCATGTCCATAGAAGACAGTACGCTCCGGGCGCAAGCCCCGGAGTTATTGAGGAAGCCTAGTCCTCCAAATAACTTTCCTCATTCAACTACATCACCCGCTCTGATGGAGGGGACGCAGCGTGCTTCGTTGCGGGCACCAAAGACAAAGCAACCCGAGATGGTGAAGGTACCTCGGCACCCGGAGGCCATCGTACAGCCAGGAGAAGGTGAGCGAGATGTGATGCCGCCTCTAGCCAGATTGCAGAGACTTTTCTCCCAGAGAGTCGCCCGTGAATATGGGTGGGAGTACCCCTACTTGCCTCGGGACTTATTGTATGAAGTCGAGGTCCTGCGACCAAGGTGGTATGACGAGTTTGTATGGGAAAAGCTTAAAGTACCCCATGCCAGGCGATACCTGTCATGTTCGCCGCCTGTGTCTAAAAAGTTCAAGGACTGCAGAGCTGATTGGAGACTTGGGCGCCATATTCATGCCGATAAGGTGCTCATCTGCAGGAAAGAAGGAGAGGATGTCGAGTATTCGGTGGAAGTGTTTGACGGGCACCTGAAGCCTCTGTTTCTGCCGGATCCAAGGTTCTACTTATAGGAGAAGTGAGCTCCTATCTTGTTGCTGTTGAAACTTTCTGGAAGAGACATTCCCAGACGCCTAGAACTGTGCCCTACTTTTGTTTTGATTTGGGCTTTTCTTTTACTCACTGGAGACTTGGGAGCTGTTGTTTTTTTTTTTCTCCCTTTTCTTCATGTGCCAAAGGCAGAGACTTTTGGGGTAGAGTCAGAGTAGGAAAGCAGGAAGAATGAAGATCTCACCAAGTGTCATTACCGCAGCTCTGTCACCAGGTGGCAGTGTTGTGCAACGGTTATTCTAAATGCTACACATGCATTACTTACTTATTGGAGTGAGCGGGTCTCTCGGCTGACGGACCCACTCATGCCAAGTTAACACAGAGTGTTAGGATGTGTTTTCTTTTTGTTGTTTCCCTTCTGCAGGAGATTCATCGGTCAAGACTACTGAGAGTGGGGTGGTTCTTAGACAGCGATGGGAGGGATTGTACATGTGTACAGAATAGATGTCTTATGCAAAAGTTTATCGTTTTATATTTTCCCTTTCCCTTTTGAGCAGGTCTTGGCACACTTAGTATCCAAAAATTTGAGGGATAGCTTCTGGGGCCCACTTCATGTCACCACTCCTTGGGAGACATGGGTGTGCACCTGACGCTGGGGACCAGCGTCAAATCACCAGGGGGAGTGTGTAGCGGGGTCTTCAAAGTTAGTGGGATACACCTGGGGGTAGAGTGACCCAGGTGTGTAATTATGGCAGGGTTTAGACCCCTTTTTGTTATTCGTGGAGGATTGGGTGGTGCAATATTCTCCTTTGCCTGTGGGTGGCGGAGTACCTACAGGCTCGAGGTAGAATCACTACCACAGTGCTACCCCTTTTGTCCCTTCCTGGAGATGGTACGGCTGGGGCGGGGAACCCGCCGTGGTGTCGATGGGAGGAGATAAAAGGGGGAGACGCCCTCGCCACGAGGTCTGTCTTCGGGGATCATCTCTTCACGCACCCAGGCACCTTCAGCCTGGGTGCGGGCGATTCAAGGTTCCCGGCCTAGGCACCCTAGGCCTGGCCGGGATGAAGTTGGGGTTCCATCCCAGGCACCTTCAGCCTGGGGTGAGGTACTATTGAGGAGGCCTGGGGCCCGGTGACTTCGACCGGGTCCCGCAAGGGTGAAGTGGTTCCAGGGCGCCCCTTGCGAGGGGACCCGCATCTGAGGTGAGGAGGCTGGGGAGGTCACTCGTTCGAAGACCCGGTGTAGTGTCAACCCGGTGACGGATGGGTCTTCGGTAACTCCCTTGGAGGACATCTTCCCCTGATAGGGGCCGCAACGCAACAGAGGTATTCATGTCAAGACTCCTACAACCCTTGGTCATAGCACAGGGGGTGTAGGGACCCAGATCAGTATAGTGCCTCGACCTGCTCATCCCACCGTATCATGCCATCGCATTGCCTGTATGTGGAGATACAAAATAAACCAACAGTTGGACTGTGATCGGTGTATGGACTCTGTTAATGGGAGCAAAGGGTGGTTTGGTGGTTTCTGCACAACAGACTCGGTACATGCCCAGGACACACCGGCCCGAGGAAACATCAGGTATTGGCCTTCACCTCACCCACAGTTATGGGGAGGACATGGGCCGTAGCGCACCTCACTCTGTCGCGTGACATACCCCTAGCTAAAGAGGACGGGGTGAGGTCGCTACACAAGCTTCACATCTGAACCACTTGCCATCTTTCAGTTGCTTGCATACAGTACTCACAGACTTGCTGTACTCACTGAGTATTCTTTCCAGTGCCTCTGGGTGCTGCTGGGTGCGCTGGGGTATCCTCTCCAGTTCCTGAGTGCCTGGGCCCATAACCTATTAGCAGGTTATTGAATAATTATGAGCTGGAAGCTTCTTGTTTCAGCAATTAGCTTTATTTTCATGGAGAAATACATTACATGCCTTTTTATCATCATGTAACAGACAGGAAGAGAACAACAAAAAAGTACATGCACTTAACATAGACAGAACATCAGGTTATTACATTACCACAGAGAATACACATTATAATACTGCAGTGCCACCTGCTGGGTAGAAAGGTATAATGCATATGTAGCCCCCTGTTCCTAAAATTGGGGCTATAGTGTAAATTTAGTTTCTCTTATCATCCATGGACCGACACGGCGGCTCTTAATCACTGAACGTGTGGGTATATGTCCCTGTTCGCAGGAGAAGACCTAGGCAGAATGTTAAATGTTAAAACATTCTAGAACAAACCAGAGCTGAACAGCCCCGCCCAAGGGGGCGGTCCCTCCGGACATTACCCTCCCACCTGCAGCTAGCAGACATCAGTTTTTTTCTGCCTAGCAGAAGGAGAAGATGTGGCTCTCTCAGGAGCCAGTCTCCTGGAAGATTTTACTTTTACATTTTTATTCCTTTGGGAATTTTATTATTTTATTTTTGAGACCTTCAATCAAGTGTCGGCTGGGCAACAGGTTGGGTACACTAGTATCCTCGTAGTCTTCCCTGTCCGACCATCGAGCATGCTGATCCTCGCCTTGTGTGCGTGAGACTCAGTTCACAACATACCCCATGGCTCCAGGGGTGGCCGGGTTGCTTTCATGCTCCCGCGGTCCTCTCAAGATTGAACAGTACCCACTGTATCTTTTGCGGTTGACCGGGCCGACAGCTACACAGTACGACTCTGTGATAGGTCTGTCTGAAACAAGCCAGTGAGTCCCTCTATTGGCACCGAGGGTGTTCTCCAAGGTGCTTGCGGGACGGGTATGTAGTCTCTCCTGCTGCAAGGTGAGTACATGCTGGCTATGTTTCTGTGTGTGGGGGGTTCTCCCTGTCTCCCCCCTGTTATGCTGCTCTCTGCACCCTGTTCTGCTGCTGTGTGGGGATGCTTGGGGGGTCACTCTGCCCTGGGGGGGCGCTCCATGGCTGTTAGTCACTTGGGAAGTGTTCTGGGGGAATGTGTGTGTTTTATTTACGTACGCCATTGGCGCAGTGTTTTAAATTTAAAAAGTGCGCCATCGGCGGCCATTTTGCCGCGGCTCAAATCACAGTTATACAGGTGCCATTTTCTTGTAGCCGCGGCGCTTTCAGTTTTGTTTTCGGCCTCAAGCGGCGCTGCTGAACGGCACGAAATCCACATCTCCTCACAGATTCTTGACTCTCCTCAGGCTCGCACTACAGCGCGGCTCATACAGCGGTACCGATCGGTCCCTAGGGGTGGTGAGTACTCCGGGTATCCCCTCCTCAGCCCAGCACAGCCAGTGGGTGGGCTGTATTATTCACTGTAATGGTGAATAAGGTCTCAGAGGGTGGCAACATGGAGTCTGTTCACCTGTTTCTTCACACTTGTTAGAGACAACTGGCAGTGCTCCTGCACCTGCGGTCCTTATGGACCAGTTGTCGGCAGTCCTGGAATCATTCTGACCAGGAGGGAAGCAGTGTGTGAGCGCAAGGGAGCAAAAAAGCCCCTCTCCCCACTTTTATTTCCACAAAAAAAAAAAAAGGGGGGTGTGCGCTGATTCAGAAATGGGCCTAGCCACTACCGCTCAGGACCCTAGCTCTGAATATATTTGATGGTTTTGAACAGGACTTTCCTTGCGAGGAAAACTCCAGTTCTGAGTCAGTAAATGACAGGGCACTTGTTAGTGAACTCATTTGATGCAGTGAGGGACACTCGTAAGCTAAATGCTGCGGATGCAGAACCTCGGGCGGACAGTCTCCTCTGGTTCCTTAGGGCCGGGCCTTCTAAAAAAGTTTTTTTCCATATGTACCTTTCTTTGACCAGCTCATTGAAGTCTGGGGAAAAAGCCGCAGAAGGCTTTTATGGTCCCGCAGCGTTTGCCTGTCAGATACCCCTTTGAAGATGCCCTACTTAAAACGTGGGCTTCTCCCCCAGTGGTCGACCCTCCAGTCACCCGGTTAAACAAGGCCACCACTCTCCCGATGGAGGGGACTCCTGCATTTAAGGACCCCACTGACAGGAGGTCAGAAGTGGTGAGCAGAACCATGTTTGCCTTGTTGGGGTCCGCCCTACGGCCTGTGGTAGCGGCAACCCTTGTGTCTCAGACACTTAGGGGTCGGCAAAAAAAAATTTGCACCAAACTGTACAGGAGCATAATCTTTCTCCAGACACTATTGCTCTGGCCCACCAAATGGTGCAGGGCCTGGTTTATGTTGCGACGCCACGTTAGACGCGGTGTCTTGGCGGTGGTATTGCGTTGTCTGATCTGGTTGAAATGCTGGTCTGCTGACCTAGCTTCTAAAAAGCCTCTGACGGATCTACCATTTAAAGGTGGTAGGATTTTCGGTGCTGTGCTGGATGACATCATCAAGGATGTCACGGGAGGTAAAAGCACTCTTCTTCCTCAGGCTAGCAAGGGTAAGGAGGCCGCTGTAAGCAGGGTCCTTCCTTTCCAGCAAAAAAGTTTTTTTTTTCGTCAGTCAACGGGGAGGCCCTCCCAGACTGACAGCGGTGCGGCTGGTGGACACAAGCGCCCCTGGGTGCGTAAGCCAAACAAGCCGGCTCCCCAAGCTCGCCTCCGCGTGAAGTCTTGCCCCCACCCGACTCTGGGGTAGGGGGGACGACTTTGCAGGTTCACGGATCGGTGAACCTCCCGGATCTCCTACCAGTGGGTGGGCGAGGTGATCACCTCAGGTTACAGGATAGGTTTCCGTTCCTGGTCCCAGACAGATTCTTCGTCAGTCAACGGGGAGGCCCTCCCAGACTGACAGCGGTGCGGCTGGTGGACACAAGCGCCCCTGGGTGCGTAAGCCAAACAAGCCGGCTCCCCAAGCTCGCCTCCGCGTGAAGTCTTGCCCCCACCCGACTCTGGGGTAGGGGGGACGACTTTGCAGGTTCACGGATCGGTGGACCTCCCGGATCTCCTACCAGTGGGTGGGCGAGGTGATCACCTCAGGTTACAGGATAGGTTTCCGTTCCTGGTCCCAGACAGATTCTTCCCTCAAATCTTCCTCTCTTTCCTGCCCGTCGGGCAGCCCTATGGGGCCTATTCAGGATTGCTCGGGTCCAGAGTGATTGTGCCGGTTCCGTCACAGGAGAGGTTTCAGGGATTCTACTCAAATTCGTTTGTCGTCCCAAAAAAGGGACGGGGTTCAGCCTATCTTGGACCTCCAGGTCCTGAATGCCTTCGTGAAGGTGCAAAAGTTCCACATGGAATCCATTCACACGGTGATCAGTACACTCCGTCAAGGGGATTTTCTGGCGACCTTGGACATCAAGGACGCCTACTTGCATGTTCCGATCTGCTCAAGTCACCAGAAGTTTCTGCGCTTGCGATCGACGAAGTCCACTATCAATTTGTGGCTCTTCCTTTCGGCCTAGCCTTGGCACCGAGGGTGTTCACCAAGGTGCTTGTGCCGGTTCTAGCTTGCTAAAACAGCGAGGCATTGCTGTCATGGGCTATCTGGACGATATTCTTCTCAGAGCAGGAAATGGCTCAGAATTAGAAGACAGTGTGACTATTGTCAGTCAGGCCCTCAGGGACTTCGGGTGGCTCCTAAACATTCAGGAATCAGTCCTGGTCCCGATTCAAGATCTGGAGTATCTCGGTCTGATTCGGGACTCCTTGGAGGCAAAGGTATTCCTACCTCCGGGGAAGCTACTGACACTTCAGTCTGCAGTGCGGGTGCTGACATCCCAAAAAATGGTCGTCAATCTGTTTTTGCATGGGAGTCCTGGGACTCATGGTGACCTCTTTCGAGGCCGTTCCGTATGCCCAATCACACACCAGGGCATTGCAGAAGGAGATCTTGTTCCCTTGGGACAAATCCCCGTTGTCTTTGGATTTTCCGATCCAGGTGAGTCTCCTGGTCAGGGCGTCCCTGACATGGTGGTTTGGGTCCCCGGCTCTTCGGTCCGGGAAGTCGTTCCTCCCCGTCCAATGGACGGTGTTCACTACGGACGCCAGCCTGAAGGGCTGGGGTGTAGTCTGGGGAGTCCTGTTGGCCCAAGGGCTTGGACTCCGGACGAAGCCCATTTGCCGATCAATGTTCTTGAAATACGGGCCATCAGACTGTGCCTCTCCTCGTGGTCTGAGAGATTGCAGGATCGCTCCATTAGGATCCAGTCAGACAAAGTCACGGCGGTGGCGTATGTCGACCATCAAGGGGGGACTCGGGGCTCAGCTGCGGTTTCCGAGGTCCCCCGTACCCTGAAGTGGGCTAAAAGAAGCGTGTCAGCTCTGTCGGCCGTTTACATTCCGGGCATAGAACTGGCGGACTATTTGAGTCGCCAGACATTGGACCAGGGAGAGTGGTCCTTGCACCCGGAGGTATTTCAACTCATTTGCCACACAGACGGTGGGGCACGCCGGAGGTGGACCCGATGGCCTCTCGACTCAATCGCAAGTTGTCCAGATTTGTGGCCAGATCCAGGGATCCTTGGGCGGATGCCTCAGAGGCGTTAGTGGCCCATGGGGTCATTATCATCTGATATACGTTTATCCTCCGCTGCAGTTGCTCCCTCGCCTGCTGCGCAGGGTGGCGACCAAGGGAATTCCGGTGATCCTCATTGCTCCGGACTGGCCTCGGCTTCACTGGTACACCGATCTGGTACGTCTCGTCGCGGCCGTTCCCTGGCGGTTGCCAATAAGGGAGGACTTTCTGTCTCAAAAGTCCTATATTTCATCCTGCCTTTACAGTCTCTGGCCTTAACGGCATGGCTGTTGAAAGCCAGGTGTTGAGAGACCGAGGTCTCTCGGACTCGGTCATTTCGTCCATATTAAGGGCACGGAAGTCCTCCTCCAGAATGATCTCTCTCCGTACCTGGAAAGCTTACATCGCCATGTGCGAAGAGCTGGACTGACGTCCTCGGATGTATTCCGTCCCTAGAATCCTGCATTTCCCGCAGCATGGAGTGGCCCAAAGGCTCGCTTTTGAGTATCATTAAGGGTCAGATTTCGGCCTTGGCCATCTTCTTTCGGCGACCACTAGCGAGTCATTCCTTGGTTAGCACCCTTGTGCAGGGGGTTCGCCATGTGCTCCCTCCTGTCAAGTCTCCTCTCCCCCCGTGGGATCGGAATTGGTACCCTCGGTTCTCCAGGAACCTCCTTTTGAGAATATCAGGGATATTCCCCTCTTGACTTTGTCTCAGAAGGTGGCCCTTTTAGTGGCAATCACTTCTGTTAGACGAGTGTCTGAGTTGGCGACCTTGTACTGCAAGTCGCCATATTTAGTCATCCATAAGGATAAGGCGGTGTTGCATCCGCGACTTTCTCTTTTGTCAAGGGTGATCTCGACCTTTCACCTAAATGAAGACATTGTCCTCCCGTACTTGTGCCCTCACCCATCGCATCCCAGAGAGTGTGCGCGGCACACTTTGAATGTGGTACGAGCCTTGTGGGTGTGCCTGTCTGCTTCTGCTTCTATTCGGAAGTCTGACTCTCTGTGTGACTGTCTCTGGTCAGAAACAGGGCCAAGCGGCTTCGTCTGCCACCATTTTCTAGGTGGATCGGACAAACCATCTTTCAGGCCTATGCTCTCATGGGGCGGGCGCCTCCCTTTCCGGTTACGGCACATTCCACCAGGGCAATTGGTGCTTCCTGGGTTTTCCGACATCAAGTGTCGGCTGCACAAGTGTGCAAGGCGGCGACCTAGTCGTCTATTCATACCTTTTCTAAGTTTTATAGGGTTGACGTGGCTGCATCTCTGGATGCTTCCTTCGGCCGCAAGGTATTGCAGGCCGCTGTTTAAAGTGGCAACTCCTCCGTTGAGGAGCTCTGCCTTGTTTGGAGTGAAGTTTTTTTGGGTTTTTCCATTTATACTGCTCCCATTCCTCTTGACACTGCTTTGGGACATCCCACACGTTCAGTGATTAAGAGCCGCCGTGTCGGTCCATGGATGATAAGAGAAAATAGGATTTTTGTACTCACCGTAAAATCCATTTCTCTGACATCCATGGACCGACACGGCACCCACCCTTCCTTTTAAGTTTGTACTGCTTTGTTACGAACTGAGGTCTGCTAGCTGCAGGTGGGAGGGTAATGTCCGGAGGGACCGCCCCCCTGGGCAGGGCTGTTCAGCTCTGGTTTGTTCTAGAATGTTTTAACATTTAACATTCTGCCTAGGTCTTCTCCTGCGAGCAGGGACATATACCCACACGTTCAGTGATTAAGAGCTGCCGTGTCGGTCCATGGATGTCAGAGAAATGGATTTTACGGTGAGTACAAAAATCCTATTTTTTGGCCGAGCTGTAAACAGCTCAGACTGATTGTATAGTTTATTTGGTTCTGCTCTAAACTCAAATGAGCTTTGCATTTCTCACTGTCAGTAGGTGTCACTGGTGCCACAGGCCAGTATGAGAATTACAGCAAGGTTGAGCTTTGTGAAGATTATTCTTTTTCCAGAGCAGCCCAGTAGGAGGTTCCTGGCCGCTGTGCATTCTGAGAAAGGGGTATTTATTGGGCAGGGCCATGTGCTTCTCTCTCTTCTCTCCTCGTGCCCTCCTGGCCTGAGGATGTGCTGTTGTGAGTTCTGCAAGTAGGCCCAGAAGCCTGTCTGGGGCCTACTATTTCTGTGGTGGTCCTTAGGCTGTCTTGCCTGTGTGGAAGAAGCCGAGCCAAGCTGAGGAGAATCAGGGGAGGACCCTACTGGAGAGAGCCAGGATGAAGGCTGGTAATTCGTTTGGAGGACGCATTCATACCTAAACTACTCTTACAGTGTTGCCGGATGGCTTAAAGGTTCTGACACTGTGAAGCTGAATCCTATTCTACAATCTAAACCGTGGTAACTAGCTCCTGACTGCTAAGTCTGTGAGAGAGGCTTGTCCAGGAGTTTTACTGGCTGCTAAGTCTGTTAGAGAGGATTGTCCAGAAATTCTACCGGCTGCTTAAAAAAAGAGGGGGGGAATGAGGGATAAACATATCAAGTACACGTTTCACCATCCGCCAACCATCTGCTCCAGACCTTCTCATACTTAAGCGGACACCCTCTATGTACATAAATCAGTTTCTTATATGGAAGAGTGTTGTTAACCTATTTTTTCCAGCACTGAATTGTAGGGGGGCAGGGCCTGCATCCAATTACGGGCCACCACTTTTCTCACCAAGAAGAGCGTCTCATGTAAAAAGGTACGCAGGGGTTTGTCAGCGTCTAATTCTGGCAGCAGACCGAGCAGGCACATCTTTGGGTCTAGAGTAGCAGGAGAGCCCATCTGGTCATGCAGGAAGCGTATCACATGCATCCAGTATGCTTGGATAGTTGGGCAGGACCATATAAGATGGTAGAAGGAGCATTGGGTGTGGTTGCATAGGCGGCACCCTGGATTGTACATGGGTTTGAAACACGCTATCTTCTGAGGAGTCAGGTACGTCCTATGTATGATATCCAACTGTGTGAGGCGGTCTGACAGTTTGGGGGAGACTTTTTTCACGTGCTCCAAAATGTCACCCCAATCCTCATCCTCAATTAGTCCAACATCCACCTCCCATCTAGTCTTGGCAGCATAGGCCAAGGCTGTGGTACTAGGGAGACGGATGGCGGAGTATAGGGTGGAGATCAGTTTGGCTGGTTCAGTACCTGTGACTGTGTCTACTATGGAGGGACTGCCAGGGATGGGTTGGAGCCAGTAAATTGGGTTTGTATAACGTGGTGGAGTTGTAAATATCTAAAGAGAAGGGAATTGGGGAGGGAAAATTCGTCCTTTAGCGTTTTGAATGTTTTAAGTCCTGTAGTGGTCATGATCTGGTGTATGTACAAGATCCCGCAGGGTCTGGAATTGACAATAATTCAGGCAAGCATGTGTTAAACCAGAGAGGGGTATAAAAGTGGACCTGCAGGGTCCCGAGTTTTTGTAGTGCCGTTTACCATATCCTCCGGTGGTGTGTCAACATGTCTGCTTTGTGTTGGGAGGGACGTCTTGTCAATGGGGCTCTGAGGACTGACTGAAGTGGGGTATGGGCTGGGTCATCAGGGTGCTCGCAGAGTAGTATCTGGTATCTTGTTAGCTCGTTTTTGTCAAAATGATAGAAATGGGACAGTTGGGAGGCAAGATAATAGTCCTGAAAATCTGGAAGAGCGGCTCCGCCCAATGTCACTGAGTTCTTCAGAATTCTCCAAGATAATTTGTGTCTGCTATGGCCCCATATAAACTAATGATTTGTCTGTGTCTTGGTCTTGATCAGGGTATACAGGGGTTCAATGTTAAATAGTGTGTAGTCTCTGATCGATCTGGTGACTTGTACACCAAGGTACTTGAACAAGGAGACCCTTGGGAGAGCCAGAGGAGGGGACGTGAATGAGGGGGGGAAATGATCAATCGGAAGGATCAGGGATTTAGACCAATTAATACTCAGACCCGAGTGGCCACCCATGCGTTCTATGGAGTGGAGGGCTGCAACAAGAGAGGGACCCGAAACCGCCAAGTATAGGAGCGTGTCGTTGGCTTACATCCCAATCTTTTCTTCCAGGTTCCCTATCTTAAGGCCTCGGATGCTAGTGTCTGCGCGAATCATGATGGCCAACGGCTCCACAGCCAAGGCGTACAGCAGGGGGGAAAGGGGCAGCCTTGTCGGGTCCCTCTCTCTAGTGGGAATTGGTCGGAAAGCCCTTCACAAACACCTTGGCCTTTGGGGACTGATATAGGAGCTGAACCCAGCGAATAGAGTTGGGGCCAAATCAAAATCCCGAGAGGCACTCCCACAGGTAGTTCCACTCCATGGAATCGAAGGCCTTGGCGGCATCCAGAGCCACCATGACCCTTGAGCCGATTTCATCATGGGACCCCTGAATGTTCATGAATAGGCGGCGAATATTCATAGCAGTGTTTTTCCATGGCATAAAGCTTGTCTGGTCAGGGTGGATCAGTGACAAAATGACCTGGTTAAGGCGGGAGGCTAGAATCTTAGCTAGTATTTTGATGTCTACCTGTAGTAAGGAAATAGGTCTATACGGTTCCGGGAATTTAGGGTCCTTACCGGGCTTAGGGATTACTACAATTTGGGCCTCTCTCATAGATGGGAGTAGAATTCCTGAATCAAATATGGATTTGTACAAGTCATAGAGTTTAGGGGTTAGAATTTCAGAGCAGGTGGCATAGAATTCAAGTGGTAAGCCATCCGATCCTGGGGCCTTAGATGTGGCCAAACAGGATATAGCCTCGGAAATGTCCTCCTTAGAAATAGGGGCCTCCAAGAGTTCAAGCTGGTCGTTGGTTAATCTAGGGAATCTAACTCCTGCTAAGTAGTCCCTGGTATCTTGGGGAGTGTGGGTGACTCGAAGTGTAGCGTGCACGGTAGAATCTCCCAAAGTCCTCCGCCACTTGTTGCGGATCAGTGATGTCGTTCCCCTGCGGATCGGTCAATGACACCACCACAAGGGGACGAGAATCTAAATGGGCGAGCTACGCAAGTAGTTTGCCTGATCTTTCTCTATACTCAAACACCCTTTGTTTACAGAAAAGATGCGTTGCTTAGCTTTTTCCCTGTTCCCATCTCCCAGTTTAGGTGTCAGGGACTTTGAAATGGAAATGAAATCAATTTGTGACATTGTGTTGTGACTGTCTGAAAAACATGAGAAGACTTTAGTGTGCGGATGCTTGTGACGCCAAGTGTCAACAAGGGCGAAGTCAGTCAGTATGCGATGTAGTCTGGTATGGGCCGGTGGGTCAAGGGGGGGATCCAGTGTACCCATTCGGTCCAAATTCCCCCATCCACACTCCCGGTACAGAGGGATACTGTGTCATAAAGGCAAGGCCCTCCTTAATTACAACCGAGTTGTATGGGGGGGGACATAGCAAGCTAGTATCAGGATAGGGGATCCATTAATAGTGGCGTGTATAAACACGTATCTGCTCTGCTGGTCGTAGGAGCCATAAAAGTGCAGCACCATTACAGCTGAGCAGGGGGGAGCCCCGCCTGCCATAAGAGTGGTAGGTAAAGTGATGCAGGAAGTCTCAGCAACGTTCGATATACTGTCCTCTACACGCATCTCTCAGGTGTGGGGAGAACTGGGATCATGAGTCAGTAAGGTCGCCCAAAGGCGGCAGGTATGCTGCGAGGTCCAGTGGAGCACAGGAAAGAATTTCCAGATCTGCCCCCTGCTCCGGCAGAGAACACGCACATGCAATGCACCCACTGAAGGGCTAAACATCAGGATGGGAACGGGCAGCATTGCGGGCACAGGGGGGAGCGGGGGAGAGAAAAGAAAAGTACTCACAGTTTGTAGGCAGGGTGGCATGCTCAGTCTCGGCGATCCCTCTGGTCAATCCAAGTGGATGCCAGCTTGGGGTCTTCAAAAAAGTGGGTTCGGCCATTGCATTCCATGCAAAGCTTTGCAGGGTACAGCACAGCGTATTTAAGGTGTAGAACGCAGAGGTGCCGCTTAACATCCTGGAACCTTCATCGTTGCCGTTGTACCTCACTGGAGAAGTCCAGGAAGACGGCCACATGTGTGTTGGTGTGGGGGATATTTCCCTTCTCTCTGGTCAGGTGGAGGATCTTGTCCCGGTCCCTGAAGTTAAGAAATTTCGCTATCAGGGTACGCGGTGGAGCTCCTTGGGGAGGAGGACGGGCAGGGATTCGATGGGCTCTTTCCACTGCAAACATTACCGAGAATGCGTCCCTGCCAAATGTGGATGTCAGGAGGTTTTCAAGGAAGCTCGCTGGGTCGTTGCCCTCAGCAGTCTCAGGAAGGCCGATAAAGTGGAGATTACATCTCCGGAGGCGATTTTCCATGTCGTCCTGCTTTGCGCTAATCTGTTGTAGCTGGCGGCGCACCTCGTCAGTAGTGTGTTGCAGGGGGTGCAAGATGTCTTCCGCTCTGCCAATACGGGTCTCCGTCTCCACCACGTGCTCCCGCAGGGTAGAGAGGTCCTGCCGGATAAGGGACACGTAAATTTTGACCTCCTCAATTTTGGTGGTGAGCGTCCGCTGGCACAGGGCGATAACATCAAGTACCTTGTTAGTGGCCGCCACGGAGTGTTCCGCGTTCGAGGAGGCGCCGGCGCCATCCTTGGCCTGTTGGTCTTCTTCAAGCCGGCGGTGCTTTGCTAGCTTGTCGGCGGCCTCGGAAGCCTTTTTCGGCAGAGACATACTCCAGGGGTGGTCGGGGGAGTCCTAGGTGATCCTCTATGTCCCCCTACCGCCGTTTGTTCAGAAGTGTCCCAATGGGAGCTGCAGGTAGTGGTCGGCTAGCTGTGAGGTCCGGTGGCTGTAGCCGTAGAAAACTAGGCTTGGGGCGGTCAGGGAGTCCTGTATTACTTGCCTAGGCCGTCTTTGGGTGGAGCAAGATGGCCTCCGTTCCAGGAGCTGGGCCGGAGCCACGGACATTCCTTAAAGCAGCTACAGGATGAGGAGGCGCCGCGGTGGTGGCTTCAGGTGGTCCGGAGGCCGTACCAAGTGGAGACTGGGCTCAGGGCAGTCAGGGAGGACAGGAGAACTTGCTGGGGCCATCGCTGGGTGAAGCAAGATGGCCACCACTCCAGGAACTAGGCCGAAGCCACGGTCTGTCCTGAGGTAGTAGCAGGGCAGAGAAGCCCTGCGATGGCGGCCTCCGGTGGCGCTCCAACAAGCTGAGAGGCTCTGGGAACTGTGGAGGAAGCAGGACAGGTCCCCGGGTGTAAAGGATGGCAAAAAACAAGCAGGATTGAGGCAGGATGTCAAGTACAGGAGTATGGGCAAGCGGAGCTCCCACTACATGCGTCCTACTCCATTGCTCTCCAGGCCACGCCCCCCTGCTGTTACTTTTTTCAACAATAACAACCCCACTTCTTTTCACTAGAGATAAAATTGAAGGCCAAACAAAACAAGCTAAAGACCCCAATTTAATCTTCTGCTGACCAGATGTACTACAATACTAAAGACAGTGAGGAGACCTGTAACAGGGCTCCAGCCAGTATAATAACCAATAAAGAATACATAGTGGCTATAGAGAAAGCTGGAAGGCATTTACTTGTCATTCAATGGGCTGAGCACTGTAATCTGTGTCAGGGCACATAATATCTGACCACAGGAGATGATAGATAAAAATCTATAGCAGGTGGCTCTTTGAGTTGCATATCTGTGGCTTCCAGCAGGTGGTGCTTATGAGGGAACGCCATAGGCATGAATGCAAAAACAGCTGCCTGTCACACATCTAAAAAGCCACTAGATAGCAGCAACAATACCAATCTGCATTACTGTGTATAAGACCAGATAGCACTCTAATGAAGGGCCACTGGGAGAAGCTATCAAGGCCAAATACAAAAGTGTATTGTAATACATTGCAGTTTTCCAATCCTTAAATAAATAAAAATAATATTAAAAAAAATATATACATAGTATTCAAGATATTACTGCTTAAACATCTTTTGATTTGTAGGTCCTCCCTTCTACACTTTGGCCCCAGTGTTTCTGTATGCCTTCTTTGCACGCTGGGCAAACCCGCCAACACCGGCCTTTTGAGTCACTCCGTAAGAGAGAACAATCTAACCACGTAGAATCTCTACATCGAGGCACATTGTATTTTTTATCTATTGGTTTTAACTTTAAGATAGTGTCATGGAATGTTCTTCTGTTAACACCAGCACAACGCATGTAAGTGTCTACAACATACATAATGACTTGAAATAATTTTTGTATGTATTTTTTATATACAGCAATGTATGATACTTAATATAAATTTCATGTAATGTTATAGATCAGGGATATGCAATTAGCGGACCTCCGGCTGTTGCAAAACTACAAGTCCCATCATGCCTCTGCCTCTGGGTGTCAGGCTTGTGGCTGTCAGAGTCTTGCTATGCCTCATGGGACTTGTAGTTCTGCAACAGCTGGAGGTCCACTAATTGCATATTCCTGTTATAGATGTACATCTATGTCATTTAAAGAACACCCCTGAAGAAAATGTTTATTTGAAACGCGTTGGGTGAAGGACTACATTTGTTCATGTGCTTGAAGTTCGGTGTCTCCACACAGATTTGTATACATTCCAATCATTGATCAATGACTATGTTTTTAACGTCATTGTTTAAATAAATATTCTTTATTACAATATATAATACTGCGCAATACATTTTTTATAGATCAATGCCTTTAAAGTCCATTCAGGGGAATTCCTTTCTTGTGTAATTTACATTGGATGTGGCATTAGATCTATTAGACTTTGATAGTACCATATATCAACTGATTTCCAGTCAAAATTAGAAAAGTATAAAGAAAGTTTTATTACAAGAAACATATACACAGTTTACATATTCATTGAATAAACTTCTTTAGTCATAACAACTATAAAGTGCCTAAAAAACATCCTATCATTGTAGATAGAATATCAACATCATCTAAATTATATTGAAAAAAGCTTGACATGTT
The DNA here is from genome assembly GCA_029206835.1 of Rana muscosa. NCBI lineage: Eukaryota > Metazoa > Chordata > Amphibia > Anura > Ranidae > Rana > Rana muscosa. The sequence goes on along the minus strand of CM055117.1, from coordinate 303,660,394 downwards.
TCGCGGTTTCTTATATCACCCGCTTCTTCGGGAGCATTACCCATACATACAATTTGTCAGATGATGTATAAGAGGTTGTCATGAGACTATGAATAAAAAGTAACAACATTAATAACAATATTACAGCGTGAATACAAATCATAAAATATCAGATAAGATAGGAGAGGCGTTCATCCCACAAACCCCCCTAGGAGAAAGACCACCCATGAAAGTCTCACCATGGAAAGCGGCGACCTGGTCTCCCGGTAAGTCGGGGTGAATCGCCGACCCACCCCGGAGGACATAGGAAATCTTGAGACAGTATCCACATCCGGTATATACCTGGTTGATAGATATAGGTAGCAAGTTGTGAATATACAGTCAGGTCCATAAATATTGGGACATCGACACAATTCTAATCTTTTTGGCTCTATATACCACCACAATGGATTTGAAATAAAAACGAACAAGGTGTGCTTTAACTGCAGACTTTCAGCTTTAATTTGATGGTATTTACATCCAAATCAGGTGAACGGTGTAGGAATTACAACAGTTTGTATATGTGCCTCCCACTTTTTAAGGGACCAAAAGTAATGGGACAGTTGGCTGCTCAGCTGTTCCATGGCCAGGTGTGTGTTATCCCCTCATTATCCCATTTACAAGGAGCAGATAAAAGGTCCAGAGTTCATTTCAAGTGTGCTATTTGCATTTGGAATCTGTTGCTGTCAATTCTCAATATGAGATCCAAAGAGCTGTCACTATCAGTGAAGCAAGCCATCATTAGGCTAAAAAAACAAAACAAACCCATCAGAGAGATAGCAAAAACATTAGGTGTGGCCAAATCAACCGTTTGGAACATCCTTAAAAAAAAAAAAACTCAACGGTGAGCTCAGCAACACCAAAAGACCCGGAAGACCACGGAAAACAACTGTGGTGGATGAGCGAATAATTCTTTCCCTGGTGAAGAAAACACCCTTCACAACAGTTGGCCATATCAAGAACACTCTCCATGAGGTAGGTGTATGTGTGTCAAAGTCAACAATCAAGAGAAGACTTCACCAGAGTGAATACAGAGGGTTCACCACAAGATGTAAACCATTGGTGAGCCTCAAAAACAGGAAGGCCAGATTAGAATTTGTCAAACAACATCTAAAAAAGCCTTCACAGTTCTGGAACAACATCCTATGGACAGATGAGACCAAGATCAACTTGTACCAGAGTGATGGGAACAGAAGAGTATGAAGAAGGAAAGGAACTGCTCATGATCCAAAGCATACCACCTCATGAGTGAAGCATGGTGGTGGTAGTGTCATTGCGTGGGCATGTATGGCTGCCAATGGAACTGGTTCTCTTGTATTTATTGATGATGTGACTGCTGACAAAAGCAGCAGGATGAATTCTGAAGCGTTTCGGGCAATATTATCTGCTCATATTTAACCAAATGCTTCAGAACTCATTGGACGGCGCTTCACAGTGCAGATGGACAATGACCCGAAGCATACTGCGAAAGCAACCAAAGAGTTTTTTAAGGGAAAGAAGTGGAATGTTATGCAATGGCCAAGTCAATCACCTGACCTGAATCCGATTGAGCGTGCATTTCACTTGCTGAAGACAAAACTGAAGGGAAAATGCCCCAAGAACAAGCAGGAACTGAAGACAGTTGCCGTAGAGGCCTGGCAGAGCATCACCAGGGATGAAACCCAGCGACTGGTGATGTCTATGCGTTCCAGACTTCAGGCTGTAATTGACTGCAAAGGATTTGCAACCAAGTATTAAAAAGTGAAAGTTTGATTGATGATTGTTAATCTGTCCCATTACTTTTGGTCCCTTAAACAGTGGGAGGCACATATACAAACTGTTGTAATACCTACACCGTTCACCTGATTTGGATGTAAATACCCTCAAATTAAAGCTAAAAGTCTGCAGTTATAGCACATCTTGTTTGTTTCAATTCAAATCCATTGTGGTGGTGTATAGAGCCAAAAAGATTAGAATTGTGTCGATGTCCCAATATTTATGGACCTGACTGTATGTTTTTTCTGGTGACCAATATGTGCCCTGGCTCCCCCTGATCCTGTGCTGGTACATGTTCATTGATGACCTGTTAGTGATCTGGACTGGGTCAGAGGGGGACCTCCACACATTTATGAAACAGCTTAATGAAATAGCTTAATGTGAACAACTACAAATTAAAATTCACTTACACTGTAAACAGGACCGAAATTAATTTTCTTGATTTAAAAGTCTCAGTAGACACTGAGGGCTATGTACAATCAGATCTCTTCCGTAAACCTAGTGCTGGAAATACTTTGTTACATGCGGACAGTCTCCATCCAGGTTCCCTGGTTCGGAGTATCCCCTACGCCCAATATCTGCGCCTTCGCAGAAACTGCACTTCCGACATGGATTTTAAGAGACAAGCCGACCTCTTGTGCACAAGATTACTTGCTTGAGGATACTCAAGAACTGTCTTGCAACATGCTTTTAATAGAGCATGGAAAAAAACTCGGATCAAGTTTATATGATCCTCCCAAAAAACGTGTGAATACTACTGTAGGGTTGGTTACCGTATATACTCGAGTATAAGCCGAGTTTTTCAGCACATTTTTTTGTGCTGAAAATGCCCCCCTCGGCTTATACTCGAGTCACCTTTTTGCGCCTGATCTCCCAGAATTTGGGGACCCGGTACTTTGCACACATGTAGCCCCACTCTTCCTCTACAAGTGTGCAAAGTTTGTTGTCTGAAAGACCTACGGCCGGTGAGCACCGATTTTTCAAAGCCGGGCACCCCTTCACTAGACTCCCATGTTAAACGGTAATTTCTCTGGTGATTTTGGGGACCCGGTACCGGCCGGTCGTAAGTCTCCTGGATCCGAAACTTGGCACACATGTGGCCCCATTTCTCCTCTATAAGTGTGCAAAGTTTTTTGTCAGGGGGACCTACAGCCGGGGAGCACTAATTTTTCAAAACCGGGCACCCCTTCTATAGACTCCCATGTTAAACGTCTAGTGAGGCATGGGCACAGTGAGGCATGGACACAGCATGGGCACAGTGAGGCATGGACACAGTGAGGCATGCACATGGACACAGTGAGGCAAAATGAGGCACAGTGAGGCATGCAGATGGACACCCTAGGCTTATACTCGAGTCAATAAGTTTTCCCATTTGTTTGTGGTAAAATTAGGTGCCTCGGCTTATAATCGGGTCGGCTTATACTCGAGTATATACGGTACTAAATCCCACCTACGTACCCTTATTACAAACAATTGGCATTTCCTCACGAGGATCACATGGTCTCAAAGTATGTCAGACCTACCCCGGAGCTCATCTTCAGACGGGCAACCACTCTCAGACAACAACTTACATCAAGCCATTATATGCCATACAAGGACAGCGATCCCGTTCCCTGAAGGACATATCAGTGCGGGACCTGTCCGCGATGTCCCCTGGTTAAGGAAGGAAAGGGGACTACTCTGCCCAATGGCATAAGTCAAAAACATTTGCCGATTGCTCAACAAGAGGAGTCATTTACCTCATGACCTGTCGGTGCGCGGCATTTTATATCGGCAAGACAAAGCGCAAGATTAAGCAGAGAATTGGTGACCACACCTACTTTTCTGAGGGAGGTAAAATTGTGACACCAGTCACAAGACACATTGGTCTATACCAGTGATGGCGAACCTTGGCACCCCAGATGTTTTGGAACTACATTTCCCATGATGCTCATGCACTCCGTAGTGTAGTGAACCATCATGGGAAATGTAGTTCCAAAACATCTGGGGTGCCAAAGTTCACCATCACTGGTCTATACCATAAATATAATATGGGGATGATAAACTTCTTCGTACTTGAGGTAATACCCATAAACCCCAGAGGGGGGAACTGGGATAAAATTATCCTCCAGTGAGAAACGCTTTGGATAGAGCGTTTAAATGGTTTCACCTGGTTTAAATGAGGTTAATTCCTACAAACCATTCTTGTCAATAATTTAAATTTTCATTCCCTCTTGCTGTGTTGACTACATCTCCTCTTTCTCCCCATACATATATGTGACTTTGGATTAGCTAGGGACAGACTATTGTATATAGAATAATATAAGAACAATATACGTTTTATCTATATTACATTTATTGTTAACACATTTGTTTAATTAATTTCTCTTGCAGGGTGGTCACTAGTGTTGAGCGGACCCGAACTGTAAAGTTCGGGTCCGTACCGAATTTTGGCGTTTTCCCGACCCCGGACCCGGACCCGGATTTTGCGCTAAAGTCCGGGTTCGGGTTCGGATTCGGGAATTTAATGGCGCAGTTAGAAATGCTTCAGGGGCCAGCCAATCACCATTTGATTAGCTGGTGTGCCCTTAGAAGCCATCATAGCCATGCCTACTAATGGCATGGCTGTGATTGGTCAGTGCAACATGTGACCCAGCATGTGACCAGCTTCTATATAAGAAAGAGGCACACAGCACAGATCGTCACTCTGCTTTTAGACAGTGTAGGGAAAGGATCCTGGCTGCTGTTGCTGTGAGGGAGAGAATTATATGATAGGAGTTAGTCCTGATTCTGCAATCTACTGATAGAAAAGATAGAGAAACAGTGTAGTGTAGTGTAGGGGCAGGATCCTGTTTGTGCTTTCAGGGAGAGAGATTTAGATAGGAGTCCAGATTGAGAGATATAATAGCTCAGCGATCTGCATAGGTTTATCTGTTTGTGTTGCAAGCTCAGTGCACCAGCACTGCATTACGTTGAGTGATACACCTATTCCATACTGTGGCTGTATTGTGCTCTTGCTAAAAGACCTATTTTGGTCAGAAAAAAAAAAAAGGCACTTTATTGTGCTTTTGCTAAAAACACCAATTTTTGGGCCCCAAAAAAAAAAAAAGGCACTTTATTGTGCTGTTGCAAAAAAAAAAAAGGCACTTTGTTGTGCGCAAAAAAGACCTATTTTTGGGCAAAAAAAATATTTTGCAGTGTATATCTCTAGTTGTGTGAAATAACCAATTTCTATATATTTTTCTTGTACTATGCTATACTAAAAAAAAACAAAAAACTTTTTTTTGAATAGCATTCTCTGCAGCTGTGCGATTCAGCGGTTATATACTGTGGTTGTGTTGTGCTCTTTCAAAAAACGCCATTTAGGGCCACAGAAAATATTTTGCAGTGTGAAATACACATGTGGAGGTGTGTAAAATAAACAATTTCTATATATTGTACAGTGCTATACTAAAAAAAACAACATTTTTTTTGAATAGCATTCTCTGCACTTCTATAGCTGTGCGATTCAGTGGTTAAATACTGTGGTTGTGTTGTGCTCTTTCAAAAACGCCATTTAGGGCCACAGAAAATATTTTGCAATGTGAAATACACATGTGGAGGTGTGTAAAATAAACAATTTCTATATATTGTACAGTGCTATACTAAAAAAAACAAAATTTTTTTTGAATAGCATTCTCTGCACTTCTATAGCTGTGCGATTCAGTGGTTAAATACTGTGGTTGTGTTGTGCTCTTGCAAAAAACGCCATTTAGGGCCACAGAAAATAAATTGCAGTGTGAAATACACATGTGGAGGTGTGTAAAATAAACAATTTCTATATATTGTACAGTGCTATACTAAAAAAAAACAACATTTTTTTTTAATAGCATTCTCTGCACTTCTATAGCTGTGCGATTCAGTGGTTAAATACTGTGGTTGTGTTGTGCTCTTGCAAAAAACGCCATTTAGGGCCTCAGAAAATAAATTGCAGTGTGAAATACACATGTGGAGGTGTGTAAAATAAACAATTTCTATATATTGTACAGTGCTATACTAAAAAAACAACATTTTTTTTGAATAGCATTCTCTGCACGTCTATAGCTGTGCGATTCAGTGGTTAAATACTGTGGTTGTGTTGTGCTCTTTCAAAAAACGCCATTTAGGGCCACAGAAAATATTTTGCAGTGTGAAATACACATGTGGAGGTGTGTAAAATAAACAATTTCTATATATTGTACAGTGCTATACTAAAAAAAACAACCTTTTTTTTGAATAGCATTCTCTGCACTTCTATAGCTGTGCGATTCAGTGGTTAAATACTGTGGTTGTGTTGTGCTCTTGCAAAAAACGCCATTTAGGGCCACAGAAAATAAATTGCAGTGTGAAATACACATGTGGAGGTGTGTAAAATAAACAATTTCTATATATTGTACAGTGCTATACTAAAAAAAAACAAAATTTTTTTTGAATAGCATTCTCTGCACTTCTATAGCTGTGCGATTCAGTGGTTAAATACTGTGGTTGTGTTGTGCTCTTGCAAAAAACGCCATTTAGGGCCACAGAAAATAAATTGCAGTGTGAAATACACATGTGGAGGTGTGTAAAATAAACAATTTCTATATATTGTACAGTGCTATACTAAAAAAAAACATTTTTTTTGAATAGCATTCTCTGCACTTCTATAGCTGTGCGATTCAGTGGTTAAATACTGTGGTTGTGTTGTGCTCTTGCAAAAAACGCCATTTAGGGCCACAGAAAATAAATTGCAGTGTGAAATACACATGTGGAGGTGTGTAAAATAAACAATTTCTATATATTGTACAGTGCTATACTAAAAAAAACAACATTTTTTTTGAATAGCATTCTCTGCACTTCTATAGCTGTGCGATTCAGTGGTTAAATACTGTGGTTGTGTTGTGCTCTTGCAAAAAACGCCATTTAGGGCCACAGAAAATAAATTGCAGTGTGAAATACACATGTGGAGGTGTGTAAAATAAACAATTTCTATATATTGTACAGTGCTATACTAAAAAAAACAACATTTTTTTTTAATAGCATTCTCTGCACTTCTATAGCTGTGCGATTCAGTGGTTAAATACTGTGGTTGTGTTGTGCTCTTGCAAAAAACGCCATTTAGGGCCACAGAAAATAAATTGCAGTGTGAAATACACATGTGGAGGTGTGTAAAATAAACAATTTCTATATATTGTACAGTGCTATACTAAAAAAAACAACATTTTTTTTTAATAGCATTCTCTGCACTTCTATAGCTGTGCGATTCAGTGGTTAAATACTGTGGTTGTGTTGTGCTCTTTCAAAAAACGCCATTTAGGGCCACAGAAAATATTTTGCAGTGTGAAATACACATGTGGAGGTGTGTAAAATAAACAATTTCTATATATTGTACAGTGCTATACTAAAAAAAACAACATTTTTTTTGAATAGCATTCTCTGCACTTCTATAGCTGTGCGATTCAGTGGTTAAATACTGTGGTTGTGTTGTGCTCTTGCAAAAAACGCCATTTAGGGCCACAGAAAATAAATTGCAGTGTGAAATACACATGTGGAGGTGTGTAAAATAAACAATTTCTATATATTGTACAGTGCTATACTAAAAAAAAAAACATTTTTTTTGAATAGCATTCTCTGCACTTCTATAGCTGTGCGATTCAGTGGTTAAATACTGTGGTTGTGTTGTGCTCTTGCAAAAAACGCCATTTAGGGCCACAGAAAATATTTTGCAGTGTGAAATACACATCTGGAGGTGTGTGTAAAGAAACAATTTCTATATATTTTCCTTGTACTGTGCTATACTAAAAAAAACAACCTTTTTTTTTGAATAGCATTTTCTGTAGCTGTGCGATTCAGCGGTTACGTGCTGTGGGTGTGTTGTGGTCTGGCAAAAAACGCCATTTAGGGCCACAGAAAATATTTTGCAGTGTGAAATACACATCTGGAGGTGTGTGTAAAAAAACAATTTCTATATATTTTCCTTGTACTGTGCTATACTAAAAAAAACAACCTTTTTTTTTTTTAATAGCATTTTCTGCAGTTCTGTAGCTGTGCATTTCAGCCATTACGTACTGTGGGTGTGTTGTGGTCTTCCAAAAAACGCCATTTAGGGCAAGATCCTAAATTTGGAAAATATGAGGGGAAGGTCAAAGGGACGTGGTGGCCCCGGTCGTGGTGCTGCTGGTGGAGCTCCTGTTGCAGGGAGAGGACGTGGTGGATCTGTGCCAGCTACACGCACAAGTGAAACACCTTCCTCAGGTGCGAGTAGGCGACCGAGCCTGCGGCGGTATTTTGTCGCGCCTAATGAGGCTGTACCAATGTTTAGGCCAGGACAAGTACAGGCGATAGTAGATTGGGTTGCTGACAGTGCCTCGGGTTCCTTCACATTGTCTCCCACCCACTCTTCTGCTGAAAGATCAGAGTTAGCACCTGAAGCCCATGTCCATCAGTCTTTCACCTCACCCCCTTGCAAATCAACCAAGCAGTCTGAGCCCCAAATCATGCAGCAGTCTCTTCTGCTTTTCGATGACTCTGTTAGCAGGGTTTCCCAGGGCCATCCACCTAGCCCTGCCCCAGAAGTGGAAGAGATTGAGTGCACCGATGCCCAACCACTTATGTTTCATGATGGGTACATGGGAGGACCATCGCAGCACGTCTCGGATGATGACGAAACACAGGTGCCAACTGCTGCTGCTTTCGCAATTGTGCAGACAGACATGGAGGGCAGGGGTGAAGACTGGGTGGAAGATGATGTGGAGGACGATGAGGTCCTCGACCCCACATGGAATCAACGTTATGCAGGTGACCAGTGTAGTTCGGAGGAAGAGGCGGTGGTCGCACAGAGCCACCAGCACAGCAGAAGAGGGAGCAGGGTGCAAAAACGGAGCATTCGTCCCCTAGACAGTACATCTGCTACTGCCCAACGCAGCAAGGGACCGAGCACACCAAAGCCAGGTCCAAGGACTTCCCTAGCGTGGCAGTTCTTCACACAGTGTGTTGATGACAAGACACGAGTGGTTTGCACGCTGTGCAATCAGAGCCTGAAGCGAGGCATAAACGTTCTCAACCTGAGCACAAGCTGCATGACCAGGCATCTAAGTGCAAAGCACGAGCTGCAGTGGAGTAGACACCTCAGAAACCAAGAAAGGTCTCTGGCTCCTCCTGCTTCCTCTTCTGCTGCAGTCTCGGCCTCTTCATCCACCTCTGTAGTGACAGTGGCACCTGTCACCCCGCAAACAGAGGATCTGCCAGCAACACTACCACCTGGGTCACCGACCATCTCCACAATGTCCCATGGAAGCGTTCAGCTCTCTATCTCCCAAACATTGGAGCGGAAGAGGAAGTACCCCCCTAGCCACCCGCGATCCCTGGCCCTGAATGCCAGCATTTCAAAATTCCTGGCCTTTGAAATGCTGTCATTCCGTCTGGTGGAGACGCAGAGTTTTAAAAGCCTGATGGCATTGGCTGTCCCGCAGTACGTCGTGCCCAGCCGCCACTACTTTTCCAGGCGAGCCATCCCTTCCCTGCACAACCAGGTGGGGGACAAAATCAGGTGTGCACTGCGCAACGCCATCTGTGGCAAGGTCCACCTAACTATGGATGCGTGGACCAGTAAGCACGGTCAGGGACGTTATATCTCCCTAACAGCACACTGGGTAAATGCAGTGGCTGCTGGGCCTGAGGCAGATAGCGGTTTGGCGCATGTCCTTCCACCACCGAGGATTGCAGGGCGCTTCAGTTTGCCTCCTGTTGCTAACTCCTCCTTCTCCGCTTCCTCATCCTCTACCGCCTCCTCATCCATTCAGCGTAACACCTTCACCACCAACTTCAGCACAGCCAGGGGTAAACGACAGCAGGCAGTTTTAAAACTTTCCTGTTTGGGGGAAAATCCCCACACCGCGCAGGAGTTGTGGAGGGACATGGAACAACAGACCGATGAGTGGTTGCTGTCAGTGAGCCTCAAGCCCGGCCTGGTGGTGTGCGATAATGGGCGAAATCTCGTAGCAGCTCTGGGTCTAGCCGGTTTGACGCACATCCCTTGCCTGGCGCATGTGCTGAACTTGGTGGTCCAGAGGTTCCTTAAAAATTACCCCAATATGCCAGAGCTGCTGCAGAAAGTGCGGGCTGTCTGTGCGCACTTTCGGCGTTCTCACCCTGCTGCTGCTCGCCTGTCAGCGCTGCAGCGTAACTTCGGCCTTCCAGCTCACCGCCTCATATGTGACGTGCCCACAAGGTGGAACTCCACCTTGCACATGCTGGCCAGACTGTGCGAGCAGCAGCAGGCAATAGTGGAGTTTCAGCTGCAGCAATCACGCGTGAGTCGCTCTGCGGAACAGCACCACTTCACCACCAATAACTGGGCCTCCATGCGAGACCTGTGTGCCTTGTTGCGCTGTTTCGAGTACTCCACCAACATGGCCAGTGCCAATGACGCCGTTCTCAGCGTTACTATCCCAGTTCTATGCCTCCTTGAAAAAACGCTTCGTGCGATGATGGAAGAGGATGTGGCACAGGAGGATGAGGAGGAGGAGGAGGAAGCGGGATCATTTCAAAGGCTTTCAGGCCAGTCTTTCACAAGTGGCTACGAGGGTGGGTTCCTGCACCAACAAACGCCAGGTACACAATTGTCCGGCAGAAAGGGCACAGTTCTGGAGGATGACGAGGTGGAGGAGGAGGAGGAGGAGGAGCCATGTTCACAGCAGGGTGGCACTCAGACCAGCTCGTGGCCATTACTGGTGCGTGGCTGGGGGGATACAGAGGACACAGACGATACACCTCCCACAGAGGACAGCTTTTCTTTGCCTCTGGGCAGCCTGGCACACATGAGCGATTACATGCTGCAGTGTTTCCGCAACGACAGCCGAGTTGCCCACATTTTAACTGATGTTGATTACTGGGTGGCCACCCTGCTGGATCCCCGTTACAAGGACAACGTACCGTCCTTAATTCCCTCACTGGAGCGGGATCGTAAGATGCGCGAGTACAAGCGCACGCTGGTAGACGCGCTGCTGGTGGCATTCCCACCTGACAGAGGGCGTACGGTGGAAGCACAAGGCGAAGGCAGAGGAGGAGGAAGAGGTCGCCAACGCAGCCGGGGCACCGGCAGCACCTCAGAAGGCA